>BSBM01001005.1:40850000-42050000 GCA_027924585.1 Larix kaempferi | reverse complement strand
CGTCTTCTCCTTAAGGTGGATGAGTACAGTCTCGGTGTAGGGAGTGGCGTACCACTTCCATTTATGTGATGGTTTCACCTTGCTTACAGTGAGATTATGTAAATTCTATAATTATGTACAAGAATTTTCTGGTCCGTGCCAATTTTGGCTTAATATTCTGTAATCAAAATTTTGTGGTCTGTGCCAATTTAGACTTAATATTATGTAATCAAGGAAAAGGAGATGTTACAGTATGTAGTTTGAGAGTTCGGCCAGTTGATGTTGGTCTTATAGAATTAGGATTAGCATTCTTTCCTGAAGTAAAGAACACTATGGTTGTATAAAGTTGTTGTGTTGCCTGTTGTTAGAAATAGTAATTATTTCAGTTAGCTTTAGCTTTTACTTGAGTTACTATTTAGAAGTTCAGTTAATAAATGCAACAGCATGCTTTGCATGTATGCAAAAGCTAGGTTAGAGTTTTTAGAGTTTTCCATAAGTGTTTAAATACATATTACATTATTGTTTGTATTACATCAGTTGATATCCGTTTATGAATAAAGATTGAAGAGCTTAGCTCATTCCGCATTATCTTTGTTTATTTCTGCCTCCAACCTTCAGTTTGATATTAGAGCAAAGTCGTAGCTTTGAAGAATTTGTAAGTTTTTTTGAAGAATTTTCATAGAAGTTTTTTGGAGAAATTATTATAAAAAAAAAAAAATTTGGAGTACCGCGCCCTCCCTATAGTCCACAGAGCGGTACTTTAAGAACTATCGCGGCCACAGTATAATCTAAAGTACCGGTACTTTAAGAACTATCGCGGCCACAGTATAATCTAAAGTACGGTAGTTTGGGGAGATATGAGGTAAAAAATTGAGATTTCACCGCGGCCTCTCCCTAGGACAAAGAGCGGTAATTGGAACAAGGCCGCATTTTTGGACAAATGCAAAAAAGTTTTTACTTTATGTGATTGTTTTTTGACTTTCACGCAGTTATTGAGTAAGAATTTTTTCTTTTTATAAAAGAAGAATATATTTGAAGATATTTTTCAAATCTTGTTTAAAAGGGAGAATTATTATTTGTTTTAAAAAAAAAAAGAGGAAGGGAGATTATTTTGAATAGAGCCAGTGAAAGACACCGCAGCGTCTATGGCTTCTAGCAGCAATCAATCTCAGATTTCTTTTCTTACAGGGAAAAATGACTATGATGTTTGGGCCATGAGGATGGCAGTTTATCTCAGGTCATAAGATACATGGGAATATTTCGTGTATGGTTATTCCGAACCTGCAGATGATGCAGCTTTTCAAGTCCTTTCAAACGCAGAGAAGGATGTCCTGCGAGCGCACAGGAAGAAGGATGCAAAGGCACTGCATCTCATAATGAACGTTTTGGATAATAGCGTTTTTCCAAAGATATCAGCATCTTTACATGCCAAAGCAGCATGGGATACCTTGGCGACTAGTTATCAAGGAGCTGGTAAGGTTCAAACAACAACACTCCAAAACCTAAGAAGAGACTTTGAAGATCTGAAGATGAAAGAATCAGACTCTGTAGACTCTTTCATGACCAAAGTCATGGGGATTGTTAATCAGCTAAATATCTATGGTGAAAAGATTAGAGATCAAAGGGTGGTTGAAAGGGTTCTGAGATCCTTACCCCACAAATTTGAGTCGAAAGTTTCAGCGATTGAAGAAGCAAAAGATATGAGTACTCTCTCTATAGACGAGTTGACCGGATCTTTACTTTCATTCGAATCCAGACTCAACAGGAATGAAGAATCCTCTCAAGAGAATGCTTTCAAAGCACATGTCTCATTTTGAAGAGGCAGAGGAAGAGGCAGAGACAGAGGAGGATCAAGAGGACGAGGCAGAAGTGGCCGAAGTAATGGCAATGGAGATCAAGATCACCATCATAACCATGAAGGCGGAAACTGCGACAAAAAAAGGTCAGATAAATCTAATATTCAGTGTTATTATTGCAATAAATTTGGGCATTATGCTCATGAATGCAAAAAGAAAAAGGCTGATCAAGCAAATCATAATGCCAATGTGACTAATATCTCTGAGAATAAAGATGATATGTTATTTCTTACATGTCATGCTGCACACGAAATCCCAAAGGGACTTTGGCTTTTAGATAGTGGTTGCAGTAACCATATGACAGGTGACAGAAGTCTAATTGCAAACCTAGATGAATCAGTGAGTACAGAGGTCAAAGTTGGCACGGATGAGGTGGTTCCAGTTCTTGGAAAAGGAGTGGTCAACATTCTGACCAAACAAGTCCAACAAAAGACAATCTCAGATGTTTATTATGCTCCAAGATTGAAGCATAATCTGCTTAGCATTGGGAAACTCACTGAAAAGAAATACAAACTTGTCTTTGATGGATCAGACTGTGAAATTTATGACCCAAATCGACATTTGATCATCAAAATACAAGTGACTAGGAACAGGATGTATCCACTAGTCATGAATTGCAGCATCAAGGTAACCTCTTTTGCTCAAAAAGCCACTTGCATGGATGATTATTGGTTATGGCATTTTAGATATGGACATCTTCACTTTGGTGGTCTCAAGTTTTTGCAGCAGAAAGAGATGGTAAAGGGATTGCCCCCTATGAAGGAGCCAGAAAGCAGTTGTGAGTGTTGCATCATTGCAAAGCAGCACAGGGATAGCTTTCTTAAAGGTATGTCTCGAAGGGCACTTGCACCTTTAGAACTTATTCATACTGATCTGGTTGGACCAATGCAAACTCAATCGATTGGTGGAAGCTATTATTTCCTTACATTTATTGATGATTTTAGTATAAAAACATGGGTGTATTTCCTTCGTCAAAAGGCTGAAACTTTTGGCAAGTTCAAGGAATTTAGGGCTTTGGTTGAAAAACAAAGTGGTTATCAACTCAAAGTATTGAGATCTGATAGAGGGGGAGAGTATGAATTAAAGGAATTTCATGATTACTGCAAGCATCATGGAATCAAGAGGTAATTCACTACAAGATATACTCCTCAGCATAATGGTATTGCGGAACGCAAGAACAAAACCATCATGAATATGGCAAGGAGCATGCTGAAAGGAAGAAATGTGTCCCATGAATTTTGGGGAGACGCAGTGGCTTGTGCTGTTCATGTGATGAACAGATCTCCCACCAAAATTGTGAAGAATAGAGTACCAGAGAAAGCATGGTCAGGTATGACTTGTAATGTTTCTCATTTTAGAGTATTTGGTTGTGTTGCTTATGCTCATGTTCCTAAACAGCTAAGAAAAAAGCTAGATGACAGGAGTGAGAAATGTATATTTCTTGGATATGGTGAACAAACTAAAGCCTACAAGCTGTATAACCCTATTACCAAAAAGGTTATTCTCAGCAGAAATGTTTTGTTCAAGGAGGAAGAGTCATGGAATGGAACCATAGACAAGGGTATGGGAGCTGTAATACCCCAACCAGAAGATAGGGAAAATGAGGAGCTGATTGGACAACAAGATCCAGTAGCATCTTCACCAGTAGCAAATACTCCAGAAAGAACACCTAGAAACTCAGTTCGAGGTGAAGCATCAAGTCCGCAGTCAGGTAATAAATCTGATCACAGTAATAAAAAGACTAGAAGATTGACAGATATTTATGATGAATTGGATGCAAATACCAATTATGTTTTTATTGCTAGTGAACTTGTGTTTTATGAAGAGGCTGTAAAACAAGAGCATTGGGTAAATACTATGGACGAAGAGATAGATTCCATTGAGAGAAATGATACATGGGATCTAGTTGACTTGCCAAAGAATAAGAAACCCATTGGTGTGAAGTGGGTTTATAAAACCAAACTCAATGAAAAATGTGAGATTGATAGGTACAAGGCAAGGTTAGTAGCAAAGGGTTTCTCGCAACAACCAGGAATTGATTTTGGAGAAACTTTTGCACCAGTGGCAAGATTGGACACAGTAAGAGCAGTCCCAGCAATTGTAGCACATAATAAATGGAAAGTGTATCAGATGGATGTCAAGTCGGCATTCTTGAATGGAATTCTTGAAGAAGAAATTTATGTGGAGTAGCCACATGGGTATGAAATAAAAGAACATGAAGACAGAGTTTACAAGTTGAAGAAAGCTCTATATGGGCTCAAGCAAGCTCCAAGACCTTGGTATAGCAGAATTGATTCTTATCTGATCAAAAATGGTTTTAGCAGAAGCAGCAGCGAACCAACACTTTACACAAAGGTAAATCAACAAAGACAGATTTTAATAGTTTGTTTGTATGTTGATGATATGATTTTTACAGGTAACCTCTCAGTAGATGAGTTCAAGGCGGCTATGAAGAAAGAGTTTGAGATGATAGACCTTGGATTGATGAGGTTGTTTCTTGGCCTAGAAGTAGAACAGTCAGAAAAGGGTATATTTATCTCTCAAAATAAATATGCTAATGAAGTTCTTAAGCGATTCAGAATGCTTAATTGCAAAACAACACCTACACCAGTGGCAATAGGTACTAAGTTGAGCAAAGAAGAGTGTAGTCTCAATGTAGATCCAACATTGTATAAGAGACTTGTAGGAAGTCTCATGTACCTCACAGCTACGAGACCTGATATTATGTTTGTTGTCAGCTTGATTTCAAGGTTCATAGAGTCTCCCAAAGACTCGCATTGGCAAGTTGGCAAAAGGATCTTATGATATGTTGCAGGGACTTCAAGCTATGGAATTTTATACTCAAGCATGGAGTATGATGTTTTGACAGGTTTCACTGACAGTGATTTTGCAGGAAGTTTGGATGACAGGAAGAGCACTTCCGGTCATGTCTTTCATCTTGGATCAGGGGTGATTTCATGGGCATCCAAGAAGCATCCCATTGTGACACTTTCATTGGCAGAAGCAAATGTATGTAGCAGCGACATCAGCAGCATGTCAAGCAGTCTGGTTACGGAGAGTTTTAGAAGGTCTTCAACAGAAACAAGAAGGACCAACCACAGTTTATTGTGACAACAACTCAGCGATCGCTCTATCCAAGAACCATGTTTTTCACCAGAAAAGCAAGCACATTGATACTAGATATCACTTCATAAAAGAGCTTGTTAACAATGGTGAAGTTCGTGTTGAGCATTGTAAGTCGATTGACCAATTGGCTGACATATTCACAAAGCCATTGGCAAAAGATATTTTTGAAATTCATAGAAATAATTTAGGCATTGTAAAAGCTGTATTAGTCAGCAGTAGTAATTAAGAGGGAGTGTTGGAAATAGTAATTACTTCAATTAGCTTTAGCTTTTACTTGAGTTACTATATAGAAGTTCAGTTAATAAATGCAACAACATGCTTTGCATGCATGCAAAAGCTAGGTTAGAGTTTTTAGGGTTTTCCATAAGTCTTTAAATACACATTACATTATTGTTTGTATTACATTAGTTGATCTCCATTTATGAATAAAGATTGAAAAGCCGTAGCTCATTTCGCATTATCTTTGTTTATTTCTGCCTCCAACCTTCACCTGTTAATTTCCACTATCGAAGTTCTTCTCTTAACCGAATTTGAATGGACTATAAATTTTAATACATGAAACCCTGTAATTATAGGTTGATGCTTTCCTGCTATAAATCTTATTTTCTGGATCTATTTACCCTGGTCGACAGGATTTTTTGTCCACTATACAAACAAAATAGTTTAGGTTTTTTACTTTATTTACAAAATGGCTTTCTACCATTTACTTGATCACTGTAACCCTTATTTCGCAGAGGGTTTCTAATAGTTTTAAGGCTGCCGGTATTATGCTTCATTTGGTCAAAATAGATTCGCACACATAGACCATACTAAACTTATTTATTTTTATTGCGATTCTAATTTTTCATTAATCTGACTCTCTCAACAGACTATGGTAAAATTAACTAATCTTTCTCGAAACCTTTAGGGTTCCTCTCTTCTTCCTGTTCAACATTTATGCGATAGTAGGAGTGAAAAAAGCATCAGCAATACATTCCTGTTCAGTATTTATGCGATAGTAGGAGTGAAAAAAACATCAACAATACATGTAAATGATTAGGTCTTGAAACCCTTAACTTAGAAAGAAACTATTATAATTAATTAGTTATTAACATTCAATGGTCCGAAACAATCAAGTACATCTTAAATGTAATTACCATTGTTTAATACTATAATAGCAATTTCATAACCATCATAATCAGTATTTAGGACATTAGTGAAACAATACACTGTAACAGCATTGCATATTCACCATATTCGGTGTTTGAAACAGTTAAGGGATGAGCTAGCTAACCCTAATCTCATGTTAGGGAATAAGACTCATCTGTGCTCAGTTATAGTTACTCAGTCTTGAGCAGTCCCGCTCCACCCTTCCTTAGAATCTGAAGCCAAACGGCTTGCAATTATTCACCCCCCCTTGCCCGGAACCCAAACCAACTAGCCAGTCCTTTATCAAGTGCCACTAATTAGGACAAGTATAGTTACAGCTTGGAGCCTGATAGCTCATTTGCAGCCTGAAAGCTTACTTACGATCCTAAAAGCTCACACATTGCAGAACATCAATGTCCTAAATCTGTCTTGAGCCTGACATCTCACTTACGAGCCTAAAATCACTACTGTTCCTTTATTAACAGTGAGCCTAAGAGCCCCATACTTTCGATCCTGCCGAGACTCCACTCTAATTGAAACTAAATTCGCGTCTAATTCCGAAAATCCGTGCTTGGAAGTTGTTGCTGCTACCACTTCTATACAACTCTCGTGTTCGTGCAGGAGCAATACCGCACAACGTGAAGGTGGAAAACATAATTCCTTACTCCTCTATTCAGAACAACGAATTTCGCTTTCCGAGTCTCCAAACCACCAGAAAACCTGGAAACCGGACTTTGGACAAAGATTTGTGTATTCAAAGGAATTGTTGTGCGCTGAATCCGTATTTGATGTTGAAATTCAAAAGACCCTTGAAGAGAAATTTTGATCGTTGAGTGATTATGCTTCTGCCAATGGTTCCAAAGGCCTGTCGGAGCTTCCGTTTAGTATAACTCTGGCATGCCCAGAATTTACAGAATCCCGTCATGGTAACGAAGCATTTTCATTTTCAAACTATTTGCAGGTAACATTAGTTCAAGAAATTTATGTTTTCGTTAATAGATTCTCTTGTCTACACTAAAAAACGAGAATCTGCAAAGCTTAAATCATTGATCATTAGGCTTTATTTTCATTTAATGCAGAGATCATTTCTGTTTTTTGTTAGAGTAAATTAAAATAACTAGCAAATCAAGTTGTTCATTGATCTCTTGCCGTCTCATATTCATCTTTGGGGAATATTAAATTATTATTATTTTTAAAGGAGATTTATAATGAGTTTGCAATGAAACAAGATGTGAAAAGCCAAGACTCAAGACTCTTTATAGGTTTGAAATTTCAATTCATAATAAGTCATCTGTTGGACTGTATTGATACTCAGTTGACTGACGCCATAGGAAAACAACTTTTTTCTGATGGTTACCTGGATTACGGAGGCAAGAATTTTGCACAATTTAAATTGAATTAGAATTTTGAAAAAGTCCGTGGATGTTTCAATAATTAATTTGTAACTTCTGTTGTGGCGGCGCAGTACACAGCCTCATATCGGTTTCAATCAGAAACATTCTTCTTAAGCACAAATTTACTTGACAGATTCTTGTCTAAAGGAACTTTTACAAACGATACTCATTTACAGGTCCTGGGTATCGCCTGCATGACACTTACAATCAGAATTGAAGATAATCAACCTAAGAATTGGTATAAATTTCAAAAGATTATTTCTTTCAAGTTCTATTTGCGGTATTAAAATGCATTTAGATCATTACGGTATTAAAATGCTTTTTAAATTTGTAATTGCGTCAAACTTCTTAGAAAATGAAACATATATTAATTCAAGCATTTCCACTACTACAGGGTGGGGATGTTTAAGACGTTTTTTAAAGACAAAACTAGTATTGTGTCTTAAAATTCTATTTTAGATTGATTTTACATGTTTAAGAATGTTTAAGACAATTTTTTAAGACAAAATTAGTATTTCGTCTCAAATATCTATTTTATATTGTTTTTATTTTTGTAGTTACTATTTTCTTACTTGGAAAGTGATTTTTATGATGATTTTATGATTTTACAAGGGAGGGAAACAAAAATTGGTATTGCATGAAGCTTTGGCGAAGCATCTTAGTTTTTTCTCTGTTTTATTTTCATCATGTGCTTTCTGATACCCTGAGATGAAATCAAAGTTTGAGGTGATTGATTTCAGACACCTGTGAGATGAAATCGAAGTAAATATCTATACATTCTGGTTCAGGTTTTGCATTTCAGGTGAATAGTAAAAACGTTCTGATCAGAAGCGATTTTAGATACATAAGATGGGGGTTTGTGGGGTTTGGTACACACGGGGGTTTGTGGGGTTTGGTACATATATGGTTCATACAGCGTTACAGGAGCAGGAGGGTATATCGGATCATGGCTTCTCAAGAATCTTCTCCAACGAGGCTACACTGTCCACGTGGCCACCCTCAGAAACCGAAGTATATATTTTACTATTTTATTGTTCTTGCCCTTATTTATTTGTTTGTTTAACAGTTAGGGTAGCGGTTAGACAAGAAATTAGTTGTGGGTTAATTGAATATTTCCATGCATGCAGAAAACGAGGCACAAACTGGGCCTCTGGTGTCCCTGCCTGGAGCTGTAGAGAGACTGAAGCTCTTCCAAGCATAATTAAGCGAAGAGGGTGCCTTTGATTCTGCTGTGGAGGGCTGTGAAGCAGTGTTTCATGTGGCCAGTCCTATGGACTTCTCCAAGAACTCTGAGGTATTTATGAAGCATAGATTTATCTTAACCTTTTATTGGTGAAGTATGGAAAGCAATACAAGCGATTCAAAGATAAATAGAGATGGATCTACATAAATTTATGTTGATCTTTTTGTAACAGAAAGAAATTATGAATGTGGAACATGATGATTTTGTTCAGCCTACTTTGCAAGGAGCATTGAATGTGTTGAAGTCCTGCTCGCGTGCTAAATCGATGAGGCGTGTGGTTTTTAATTCGTCGGTCACAGCCGCATGTCCGCTGAATGAGGAAGGAGAACTTATCAATGGGTCCTCTATGGGCGAGTCAAGATGGATTCCTGTGGATTTCATGAGAACAAAAGCCCAACCTGTCACTGTATGTATACATATAGTTTGAGTAGAATAATTTAATTTGTATCTAAAAATGGCATAACAGTAAAGTTCGTTATGTGTGTAGTTTTATCACCTGCCCAAGTCTTTGGCTGAAAAAACAGAGCAGCGCTTGAGTATGGCTTAAATAGTGCCCAAATGGACGTCCCTACAAGAAGGATTATTTCATCATTTCCGTATTCATGCGGATTATAGGTATTTAATACTTTTAGTGTTATATATATATATATTTTTAAATTTCACTTTTTTTGGTTTGGGGGATTACTTAATCTCCTTGTTTAAAGGTTAAACGAGTAAGGTATGAATAGACAAAAAGATAATGATAGTTCACTTTTGCTGATCTGCTTTCCTCGATCACGTTTAGAGGATGAAGCCCTGCAACTACTAGCGAGAAAAAACTATTTTTCTTTGGCCTTGTAGCATTTGATCGATGATAAAGATTGAAAAGTTGTTTATAAGTTATCTTGGTTTTATAACCTTGATTAAGGATCTTTATAATTTTGGATATTTCAGTAATGGTAATGGTTTAGAGTGAAGACTCAAATACAATTATTTTTTCTTTTTTCTTTTTATTAGAAAGTATGAAATAGGTGGAGGAGCTCTTTAACTGGTTTTATTTAATTAACTTTATAATGCTATAGCAAATCATTTTAGTTTTTTGTTTTTCTCCAATTTTTTTTAGTTTTTTCTGCAAAGTATGAAATAGGTGGAGGAGCTCTTTAACCAGTTTTGTTTAATTAACTTTGTAATGCTATAGCATTTTTTTTAGTTTTTCTGCAATTTTTTTTTAGTTTTTAGTCTTTTTTGAAATTATCAAATAGGTGGAGGAGCTCTTGAACCAATTTTGTTTAATTAACTTTTTAGTTTTTGGTTTTTCAAATTTTTTTTGTTTTTAGTTTTTAGTGGAGGAGCTCTTTAACAGTTTTGTTTAATTAACTTTGTAATGCTATAGCAAATTTTTTTAGTTTTAGTTTTTTTTTAAAGTATGAAATAGGTGGAGGAGTTTTTAATCAATTTTGTTTAATTAATTTGTAATGCTATAGCAATTTTTTTTGGTTTTTCTGCAAATTTTTTTAGTTTTTAGTTTTTCTGAAAGTATGGAATAAGTAAAAAAACTCTTGAACCAATTTTATTTAATTAACTTTGTAGTGATTTGCAAACAGTTAACTAAGCTAAGGCTCAAGCATAAAATAGTTTTAAAATTTAGCATATATAATTCAACAACTCTGCTTAAAACACCTAAAGCATGTATTTCACTTTCTTTAGGGTAATAAAAATGGGTTTTTTATTTAAAAAAATAATATTGTATTAAGTCCACCAAGTATAGTGTACCAGCCACTTTACTTTGCCACATGGAACTCCTGGCCATGGAGAGTGCTGACAAAGCATTTCCCGAACTTGGTATTATATGTTAATGTGAGGTTGGTAAGTTTGGGATGTCCAGTATAATTATATATTCTCTAGTTAAGCTGCTATATGCCCTGTGCTCCTTCTCCTTCACTTAAGTGGTTGGTAAGAGGTTAATTAAGTGAAATAATTATGCATGTAATATATTTTATAGATTGTATATTGTCTTGTTATGCTGCAAAGTTTTTTAAGTTGGTAGTAGGTAGGGTACCTAGTGTGACATTGACAACAAGAATCCAGAGAAAAGGGTCATAGGCTCACCATAGGCTGAATCCGTCTGAGACAATCACATGCCCAACTCAACATTTCATTTTATTAATCCTGAGCTACGCATTTTTCTTGTGCCTTTTTGGTAAATTTTTCTGGGGTTTCAAAATTTATATTTTCATAATGTACAAATGTAAATCTCTCGTCTATTTAAGGATGTGATTTATAAGTTTTTGATTGTTCGAATGGCTTTAAAACGTCAAATGAAAGATTCCATTTTTTAATTCGCCAAATTCCACTAAAACAACACTAACGATTCCTTAAGGTGTCCATTTCCGCCAACTTTCAGTCAGTCAAGATAGTGGCTGAACGTGAAAAACAACATAAATGTCTGAGTGACAGACTAAACCTGCACTATGGATTTTTTCTTTTCTAAAACAAGAATAACCAAGTGCATAAGTCATCTGCATAGGAAGGCAAATTAATGAAATGGGGTGAATATCTCTCTGACACATCACATGCCCTTCTACATCAACATTTCATTTCACAAATACCTACCAGTCTGCTGCTACTACTTCACTTATGTTGCTGCTCGCCCATCAATTTAAGGAGAGGGTTTGGCCGATTTGTTTGGGCACATACAGATCTAAATTGTATAGTTTAAAACCCTTCTAGAAAATGTTGCAGGAAATTATAAGTGATGAATGAGTCCTTTATGGGATCAATACTATTTCTTCACATTAACTACTTATCTGAGGCTCATATATTTTTTATGGAGCAACTTAATGCCAAAGGTCAACATATTTGTTGTGCTTACTCTCTTAGTGTCAAAAAATACAAATATTATTCTTCTATATGAAGTAGCAGGGTACTAGCTCAATGGTAGAGCATATGCATTATAATGGAGAAGATTGGTGGTTCGATTCCACCGTGCCCTATTTCTTCACATTAACCACTTATCTGAGGCTCATATATTTTTTATGGAGCAACTTAATGCAAAAGGTCAACATATTTGTTATGCTTACTCTCTTAGTGTCAAAAAATACAAATATTATTCTTCTATATAAAGTAGTAGGGTACTAGTTCAATGGTATAGCATCTGCATTATAATGTAGAAGATTTGTGGTTCGATTCCACCGTGCCCTATTATAAATATTTGCATTCTATCACTACTACATAGAAGAGGTATTAAGACAATATTGGTGCAATAATTTAAGACACCCGCTTAAAGACAATATTTAAAACAATACCCAATTTTTTTTTATCTTAAATTGAGACAATTTACACAAATATTGTCTTAATACCCCTCTCTATGTAGTAGTGTTCCTTTCCAGTATCAGGCAAGAAACATTTACAGTCTCAAATAACGTATTTAATCGACAATAAGTTGTTGCAATGGAATGGACTGTGCTTAAAGTTTTGGGTTACCAATGCTCCTCACCTCCGTTACTTTTCTATGGTAATTCTTGCACAGTATATTCACATCTCAAAAAATTTAAACAGACATACATTAGTCTTTAACAGTTCATACAATGTTCTATTTCCAGGTATTACTTGAAGACTGTAAGAAGAGACACAGAGGTTGAGAAGACGGGGGTGCTTGTCATTGGTAGATAGCCAGTTGCTACGCTTTTGGCAGTCCACCATAGCTGCATCTTTGGTTCTCCTTACCTGTCGGGTGCTCAATTACCCAACTGTCTCGTCTCGTACCAATTGATAATGCAGGTCACTACCATTTTTTTTCTTCTTATTATTACTACCGCAATATCCCATTCTATTAGAATTAATAATAGAATATATATCCATGCCCATCCGTCTTTGTGTAGGAGAAGCATAGAAAGATGGCGATGAAGATCTGACAGAATGTGTCCAGGTAAGGCTAACAAAAATGTAATCTTGAAATTTGGTGTTAATTTTGAAATTTTGGCATCATTATTTTGGTTTGTGCAGATGCTAAAATGGTTGCTGGAGAACCGTTTGGTAATGAGAAAAGCCTGATTACTCTTTTCTGGTCTTGTGGGAGGAAGGTATCATTATGATACCAAGCAACCTGTTTTTTCAAGAGCCGGACCTGTTTGTTCAAGAGCCGGTGACTAAATAATGAACATGGAGGGGGAAGGTATCATTATGATACCAAGCAACCCGATTCCACACACTCGCCTGCAATGTCAAGCCAAATAAGGCTGGTTTAGTTACGACAATCACAATATTTTTATACAGAGTTGCTTACGGATATAGCAGAGATGAATCCGTGCGTTTTAAAACTCCTCTCCTTTTTCTACTTCTTGGGTTTTGTCATCGTGGATGGTGGTGCTACTTATGGGAGTTTGCATCAAGTAGTGGCATCTCTTCAGATGTTCATGGACGAGCTACCAAACATGCCCAAATTGGAAGGATATCATTCACGGGCTCAGTCTTGCAGCCCCATATAAGCTGGTTGGAAAATCCCATCTTTGAAGAAAAAATCGGAGATGAATTCTTGTGGGAGATTTTAGAGGAGAGAACAACTACAAGTGCATTGTTCAAATCCCAGTAAAAACTTGACAAGAGAAAAAGAAAATGATATAGCAGGGGATACTCCAAAGAATCCCGCTTCAAGACGTTGCGCGACGAATCGTTAGCAATTGGAAAATCTCAGTAAAATCCCCAACTTTAATTGTAAGTAGTCCTCCAAGCTTCAACTATTTGGGGTTGCTCTGTACTCAAAAGAGGACCAATTACTAGACATGAATTCACCATCTTCAAACCTGCCATGGAATCTTCGGCCGTTGAGAAAACGTGAGTTTCCTACTAACAATCTTTGGTTTTCTTCTTCGTTGTCGCCTGGAATAGGTAAGTTGAAACAAACACAAATAAATTTTTTTGAATGCCAAACTACAGATCTATTCAATAACACTGAGTAATAAAAAATTTTGAATGCTAACACTTGGGTAGAACTAATACATGAGGGTACAGAGAGTATACACAAAAATTTCATTGTAGATATGTTTGCAGTTGACTAAAATTTCTGAATCAATAATTTTAAAAAAGAAAAAAGAACAGAAAACATTCTTCCGTTGTATTCCGTAAAAAATTAGGCCTGAAATTGCCGTATATATAAGTAAATATATCATGGACAAAGCTTCTCTTCTGTTCAAGTTTGTATTTTGGCAAAAATTAGGCAGAAAATCAATCACAATCACAATCCCCAATTTAAATTTAAGAACATTTCACTTATTTTTAAAAATCAATCACAATCTCCAATTTAAAGTTAAGAACATTTCACTTATTAGTCCCTGCCGGCCTGCCAAGCAGCAGGAACTATATAAACAGCAGGGACTATGTAAATTATTTGGGGAATAAATATTAGTTCCTGCACAGTTTTTAATGCAATTTAACCTAAGTTTTTTAGGCCATTTTTATCTCTGGCCAATGATCATATCGGGAGCCTTATTTGGCCTTTTCCCCATATTATCCTAAGTTCTAATTATGAATGAGGCTGCATTATGCCAGCGGTAACCTATCTCGGCCGTAACCTACCTCCCGGCACCCACGTGCAGGTCTCACTGCATGCAGGCCACGCGTACTCCCGCATGAAGGTTCTTTGTCCATACTGAGATCTTCTTAACACAGAGGCAGATCTTGGTTCTTTGTCCATACTGTAGGCACGAAACAATGTCTTCGAGGAGGTCTTTCACTTGATGCAGGAGAAGAAGAAGGTAGCAAGGCTTCTATATCAGGCAATGGCAATCTCGACGATGGCAACACGAATAATCTCGACGATGAAGCTTTCTTTAGGGCAATGATTCCATATCAGGCCAGGTAAATCTCGAGGATGCGAGGCATTATATGCCCTTCAGAGCCTTAATATATGTATTTTGAAGCGTAATTAGAGCCTTTAATATTCTTGTATATAATATATGTATTTTGAAGCGTAATTAGAGATTCCATGAGCAATTGCAGTGTGAAAGCTTGCCACTATATTTCAGTGCTCAAGCAATTGGTGCTCGTGCATTCTGGCCTCATGCATTTTGTGCTCGTGCTTTCTGGCCTCATGCATTTTGGGATAATATTAACTACTGTGTATATTACATTAGTCGTGGGGAAAGCACCCTGCTGTGAAAAAATATGGCTAAACAGAGGCTCCTGGGCTCGTCAAGAGGATCTCGCCTCATACAATACATTAAAACCAATGGCGGAGGAAGCTGGTGGACTTTGCCAAAAGCTGCAGGTTAATACATTCTTAAATTCTTTGCTGTAGATCCCATATTTCTTTCTTTTTCAATGAAAATCGGGAAATTGTAGATAAAGGTCTCTGTCCATCCTTATTTAATTGGCTTTATTCTTATGTGCTATTTTCCTTTTCTTTACTAGCTGACAACCTGCTTCAAATATTTTCCAGGAAACTTTTAAAATTTAATCACAACTAATTCTCCAACAACCCAGGCCGATGAATAGTGAAAAACAAATAAATTCCTCTGACGCGTGGTGTTGTTATTCTCGTTAGTCTGCCACGTTATCTCTGTTACAGTTGCGCGTGCTGTTTGTTATTCTCGTTAGTCTGCTGTTTGTTATTCTGGTTAGTCTGAGACGATGAGGCCAGGTAACCAAAAAATGGAATGAAAAGTATTGTATTTTTACACTTATTTTAAAATTTATTGCATAGATATTGACGATATTTAGAACATTTTTAAGGTAAATTAAAATTTACACGAGTATTGTTGTTAAATTAAAATTTACACGAGTATTGTTGTTAAATTAAAATATTTGGAATCAGATACACGAGTATTTTTGTTAAATTAAAATATTTGGAATCAGATTCACATGAATATTGTTGTTAAAATAAAATATTTTAGTGGAAACCAAATTCGCACATATTTATATTTATTCCTCTCATTTTCAAAAATAATAAAATTTAAGCATTTGTTTATGACATCGAACGGTAGTGAAGACCAGGGCAGAAGTGAGCTCGTCTATTATCAAGAGGTAAAGATGCATGGCTTTCATTAAACCTTTCCATTTATAGAGACATATTATTTTCACATTATTTTATTTTAAACATCCTCTATGCTTGTGAAATCAATGTACTCCACCGTCAATTCTGCAATATAGATTTCTTAATATTAAAAAAAAAAAAACCAGCGATAACATTCATCCAATTCTGGAAGGGTTTCATCCAATTCTTTAATGATTGGAAAAATAAGCATGTTATTTCCTTGCCATGACAAATAAAATAAACCATAAATTATGTAATTTTCATTAATGGTGTGAAATCAAAGATATGTTTATACAATTTTAATTTATTTTCCTTAAATATAGGAGAGGTGTAAAATCAACTCTTTTTTGTGATTCATATCAGTTGGATATAGCTATCTAATAACATTATATATAGATAAATATATGAGATATATAAACTCTTTTTTGTGATTCACATCAGTTGGATATAGCCATCTAATAACATTATATATAGATAAATATATAAGATATATAAACACTATGTAAATTAACTTATGTATATTAATCTAATGTAAATTTACATTTTTTATAAATAGATTTTAATGTAAATTTATAATATTTATAATTAACATTTAAGTTTTTTATAAATCTTTATAATTAACTTGATGTAAATTAACGTTTTTTATCATTAGTCCTTAAAATAAATTTATAATCTTTATAATTAATCTTTAATGTAAATTTATAATATTTATAATTAACTTTTAGGTATTTTATAAAGATTCATTAGTCCTTAAAATAAATTTATAATCTTTATAATTAATCTTTAATGTAAATTTATAATATTTATAATTAACTTTTAGGTATTTTATAAATCTTTATAATTAACTTATGTAAATTAACGTTTTTTATCATTAGTCCTTAAAATAAATTCACAATCTTTATAATTAGTCTTTAATGTAAATTTATAATATTTATAATTAACTTTTAGGTTTTTTATAAATCTTTATAATTAACTTATGTAAATTAATTTTTTTTATCCTTAGTTCTTAAAATAAATTCACAATCTTTATAATTACTCCTTTAGAGATCATCGTGCACAATATGTGTCAAAAATAGTCTTAAATATGTACAAATTAGTATCTCATTAAACATTCTATGGTATGAAAGTATTTCACATTTTATGGTATGAAAGTATTTCAGTAGCTCATTAGAGGTTTTAGATGTTCAATGCTATCACTATGCTATGGATGAAATGGCTAATGAAAACTTATTGGAATAACATGTATCTTACTTCTCTCCCTCACATTACTAGGTGTGCACATCAAATTATGTAATAGTGTAAAGTAGAATCAAATAAATTTCCTTAACTAAGAGTCCAAGCACTTTTCTACTCCACTCAAGTGAATGAGTTCTAAGGAGCGCTCCACACACCAAAAGTGGAGTAGCTTCCGCCCACACAAGATGTGTCATTTACAGATAATTAAGAAGACAATTTGCAAGATAAATACCTTCGAGTCTATGCACCATTTTTCAAACAATCCCATCCATTTCATTCTCGTGTCATACAATCCCATCCATTTCATTCTCGTGTCATTTACAGATAATTAAGAAGACAATTTGCAAGATAAATACCTTCGAGTCTATGCACCATTTTTTAAACAATCCCATCCATTTCATTCTTTTTCTATGGGAAGTCTCCACTCACATAAAATTATGAGCTCCCCTGGACACTAGCATGAGCCATTTTACAAGAAATCACGTTGAGAATTGACAGAGATCAACTCACTAATAGTGCCAATTGATAGAAACATGATTGCATAGTTATGTGCATCAGCTCACTAATAGTGCCAATCGATAGAAACATAATTGCATAGTTATGTGCAGATCATTAAGCCAAGAGACTTCAAGCAAGCAGACATTACATTGAACTAGAGTAAGATCCATGTTTGGACCATTGTTTAGATAATTTTCTATTAACTTCAAGGTGTTGGGAATGTTGATTGCATTTCTTTTATGAGGGGATGTTGTCATTGTTGTTTCCTTTTGAGAAGACCGGCTACAAGCCATGGCGATCCTCGTCTTGGAAACCTTGAGTCCTTGTCTTGATTACTTTATTTTATCCTCTAGGAGGTAGGCCATATAGACCATGTGTTGAACAATATGTCAATCTGAAATCCCTACCTAATGCCCCTTTCCATTATAGTTTCCTTCCATATACATTCCATTCAACATTAACATATATCCTTGTCTTGATTACTTTATTTTATCCTCTAGGAGGTAGGCCATATAGACTATGTGTTGAACAATATGTCAATCTGAAATCCCTACCTAATGCCCCTTTCCATTATAGTTTCCTTCCATATACATTCCATTCAACATTAACATATATTACATGTGGAATGAGGTGCAACAATAACTATTTAGGGTGGACATCTATTTCCATGCATAGCTATTTACAAAGAAACTAATGACATAATCTCATATGTGTGACATCAAAATTCTTTAGATACATTGTAAAAGGTTGAAACAACCAAAGCTTCATATAAACTTAGAGTGAATTTTGTAGTCTATGCCTAAAGAGGCAAGATTAGGAACTTGGTATGAACTATGAACTAAGATTTACAAAGTTATGCTTATCTTATTTTAAGCTTGTAAGCCACCATGGGTTCAACTTCTATCAAGGAGTTTGCTTAAAATGTTTAGCTTCATAATAGAATTCCTTTCCAATGTAATGCTCGGATAGTCATGATAAGGTCATGTGTTATATAAGCAAGGTCATGTGTTCTATGAGCTCGAGCATGCCCTTTTGTGACTAACATATAACTTTGTGGATTTTACTGTTCCATGAACACTATAAAGTTAACTAATATTCTCATTTATATAAATCCAAAATGGTGCTCCCGAGATAAATATCTTTTTAGTGAGACTATCTATCTTACTTTGACAATCAAGAGCTAGTCTACATGTCTACATGTAGCCATAGTAGCATAATTCGAGTACGAATATGAATACAATTCGATACGGAAAAAATACGTAATGAAAATATCTAGTATGAATAAAATACGGAAGTAGCTTGCTAATATTTTTAATAAAATATTCACAAATATACCATAAATATACATAGACATTTATATAATAAAATTTAACATATATTTAAAAAACAAAAATATAAAATCTCAACAACACACGAAACTACTTATTTATAGTTATTTTAATAAGTAAGTATGAAATTGAATGGTATTTTTGTTTTATGGTGTTTAAATAATTATTGTTTTTTTTTCTTTCTTTCTTTAAATTGGTTTTCAAAATTTAATTCTCCATTAATAATCCGTATCTGTATTACACCTATACCGAATATTCGATGAATTCAAATTTATTCCAAATTTCCATACAGGAAGTACCAATACCGTCGAATTATGCTACTATGCATGTAGCATACTGAAAACTCTTTGTAGTTGTAGAGTTTCGATGGATCAATGACAACACAATCGTAAAAAAAAAATTGAATTGGTAGCATTCAAACATATATGTGATGCAGACCTATATATGTGATGCAGACCTGTATCGTAATAATGTTTAAGCCATCAAAATGGGTAAAATTGGGGCTTACTACCCTTGCTTGGCAACAAGGATTCAACTACCACTGGATTATTGTCATAATTGACAAATTATAAACATGCTCCTTAAATTTGATCTATTGTTTGGTGTTCATTCTATAAAAACGAAATGTCGAGTCCATAAATTTTGTCTCCCGAGGTTGAGCCTCAACCCATTTTATGTGAATGAATGAACATGCATTCTTAAACCATACGCAGTAAGACTATCATAGTTGAGTATTATGCTTCTCCCTCTTTTTCCACTGGTGTTGATAGTGACTTTGTTTCTCATATCTTGTGTAACCTATGTTATTTATGCTACTTTTGGCATTGGATATTCAACTCATGCCCTTCTTCTGCTGCCCATGGCCACTGAAAACTAGATCAGATAGCATTGTATAATATGAAAATCATCAATTAAAATTGGAAGTTGGAATTACTGAATCTATTTAAGCAACTTAATCAATAACTTCATCTATCAAATCGATTTAAATCAATAGCTTCATCTATCAAATCTGGTCATAACAATGAAGCAAGTTCGAAGTCCCAAAAAAGGGACTTGTTGCCTTGCAACTCCCTCTTGTTTTAGAAAATCAATCACAAGTCCAAATTTAATATCATTTCCCTTGGTGAATTTTAAAAATGGTTATTAATAACAAAACCTTTGACTTCAAGTTAGTAACTTTTTTCCTTTCGACGCTTTGACGACTTTCCTTGACCCTATTGCACTTTTATACATTGGGACTGAGTAGCGCTCAGTCTTATTTGATTCCTTAACCTTCAATCCATTTAAGTTTGGTTTCTCTTTATTCACTTAATTAAGTAGGTCAAATATATCTATTTCTATGAGGATGTGTCATTTCACATATCTATATCAATATTTTTTTTTTGAGTAATTAATTTCTATATATAAATATGAAGAGATAACACAATTTTAGTAGCATAAATATGCAAGCCGTTTGAGAAGCCATTTCTTCCCATATGCTTTGTATTACCACATAGGCTGTTCACACCTTTTTTTTTAATCTTTTTAATCACCCATAATCTTTGATACTCTTCCGAAAAGAAGAATGTTGTTAGTACTTTGCCAATGATTCATAGATTTTGCTGGTCATACATACAATCTCTAAAAACGCTTTTGATTGTGTCGCAATAATTATATATAAACAAGAAAAGTGAACACCTTGCCTTATTCCTTAAGAGCTTTTGAAGGGGTAAATCAATATGTCATTATTGAAGAGAACACTTGTTTATTTATACCACCTTTGTACCTATTGTTTATGTATACCACCTTTGTACCCAGATACCATTCTAGATTCCAGTTTTTTAATGTTGTAACAGATTTTATGGTTGACATGCTCAAAAGCATTTTTCATTCCAATTTAATTATCGTTCCCCGCCTCTTCCTTTGTTTACTATGTAGGTTTCCTTATTTTCTAAGAGATTTTTTTTAGATGATTAAAAACCTCATTTTCTTTAATATTAGTTTTTAAATGATTTTTTAATTTATTTATGGTGATTTTTGTTGAAATTTTATAATAAAATTACATAATTAAATAGGTGAGATTTTTTTATAAAAAAATACATAATAAAATTGATTAAATTTATTATTTTTTGAGATTTTATAATAAATGTTTAATAGTAAAATTAATGTGAAATTTTATAAGAAACATTATATAACAAAATTGGTATAAATCTTCAGAAATTTGATAAGTTTTTCTCTTTTTGAATTAGGATTAGGAAGGAAGAGTTTATGGTTTCTGGTGAATTCTTCTACATAATTAAAGCTTAGAAGTTTTAAATGTTGTTTCATGATATTCTATATAGAATCTCATAATTGATCAGCCCATCCAATTGCAAGTTTATAACAAACATCATTTTTTTTAAGCTCCTTTTCTATCACTACTTCAAAAACATTGTATTTTATTCTTCTTTAATGAGTTAAGGGATGTATTTAAACTTCTTCCCTATCCATTTATAGTTTTATGTATATATCCTTGAAGTGGTTATGAGTAGCTTCTTTGATTTGATGAAGGTTGTCTAGTAATACTCTATTTGGAAAGATAGTTTCAAAGATGATGTTTTTGTTTCTTTAGTTTGCATACTTATGAAAGCATTTTTTCTTTTTTGTCTATATCTTTGAGCCATCCACTTCTGTATTTGAGCCTCCAATAAATTATTCTCCCTACTACAGAGCTTTTTGATAATATTTGTTTGCATCTTGCTCTTGGCCGCATAGGTGAGGTGGCATATCATCATTTTTTATATTTGAATTTGAATTTCATTTAGTTTTTTAAGGGTTTAATATTTTGTTCCCAAACAAGTGATACTGACCCATGTTTTACTAGTTTAGTCCAGGTAATTTTGACAAGCTCCTCGAAGCCTTGCACATCACACTATGATGGGTTGAAATTAAAAGGGAGGATGATGAATTTTTCTATCTTCACCACATCTAGAGAGATTGGCCTATGGTGAGATGCCAAATTGAAGATGATATCTAAGTTTATGTGCATATTTTCATTCAAAAAGAGTCGTGGATTACTATAGAACAATGGAGTCTTTATTAACCGAGACTCTATTATTGTGTTGGTTCAAGTGTGCTTTCCTATTTTGGGCTTAACATCTATCAAATTCAAAGAAAAGGAGAAATTAGGCCCTTTATTATTTCTTTGTAGGGGTCCCTTATGAAATCCCTCAACCCCCTCGACCAAACCTTTTTTTATTTTTATCAAGTACCTAGCTGGAATCACTACATAGGATTTTGTTAAAATCAATTTGAAAGCAATAGAGTATTTTCAAATTCTTAAATATACTCCCATCAATTCACTTCTCTCTATATGGATGTATAGGTTTATAAATTGAAATGATTGTCTAAATTTGCATCATTATCAAGCAACAGGTAATCTAGTGGGATTCTATTATTTCTTTATATAATATTAAGATGGTTAGATACCATAAGGTTGTCAAACCTCTAGAGGCATCCTTGACTTCTTTTAGGGATTCTTGGATACTCTTCTAATTTTTTTTTTTGCAACAAGGAAACTTGAGAATCTTCCCTATTACACTTAAGTGTTAAGTACCCACCGACTTTTAAAAGACAAATACAATTTACACTTTGAGGCATGTGACCACCTAACTTGAAGTAATAACCATGACAACTCAAACAATTAGAACACCCCCCTTGTGGTAGCACATGAACTTTTATTTTGAGGAATCAAACTTGGTGGGCACATAATAGCACCCTACTTTCACTGATATGATTTATTTGTTGTGACTATGTTTGAAATAAGAAAAGACTTTTCCTGTCCAATAAAGGGTTTTAGTTGTATCCATTAAGTTGTGGTGTAGTGAAAATATGGGGTGCTTTCCATAATGATTTCCCAATTTCAAATATGAATCCAAATGAGCACACCCCAAAGTAGTTGTTCAAGATTGGGTTGAAGTCCTAGAAGAAATTAATGGCCCATGAATGTGTCCAAGCTTTGTATATCACAATATAGTGACATAATTGTTACTATGAAAAAATAAGAGATTTTAGTTTCACCATTTTTTCTTTCAACCCTAATCCCTTGATATTCCATGAAAGAATATTCATACTCGCCTTTTGTTTGTATGCAAAGGATACTCTGTCATCCCTTGATATTTCATGAAAGAATATTCATATGCACCGTTTTTTTTATGCAAAGGATACTTTGCTATGCTCTACTTCTATACCCCTATATTCCAACATTTCGGTACTTGTGATTTGATATAAACTCATATAGTTCAAAATATCAACACTTATGGTTTAATCATTACAAAGAAAGTGTCACAAAGAAAGTGTCACTTACATATTGTGTGTAATGGCTAGCTAT
Organism: Larix kaempferi; assembly: GCA_027924585.1. NCBI lineage: Eukaryota > Viridiplantae > Streptophyta > Pinopsida > Pinales > Pinaceae > Larix > Larix kaempferi. Next base: position 42,026,855 of record BSBM01001005.1, on the reverse strand, counting down.
GCCATCCAAGCATTCTTAAATCTATTTGCATTTCACTTTCGCTTTGTGTTTGGGGTCTCTCTTTTGCATACCAAAATTATACTACATTCATAGGTCACTTCTGAACTTGTGATCTTCTTCCACACTATTGGGATTGATAGGGTTCTCTATCTCCATCAACCTTTCATCTACTATAGGAATTTATAGTTTTTGTCTCCTCCTTGCTACATTGGATCTCATTTCGTTGGATCAATCAATTGTATCTTATGGTGTCTTAGGTCCAATTTCCTCTTGTGGTGCCTTGGCTCCATCCCTTCACACTTCACTCAAACTTCATCCTGATCTCAAAGAAATATTCAACATGTATATGTGAAAGAAGAGATAACCTTCTCCACTTAGGGCATACTAGTCATCATACATCTAAGATTAATAGATATACCTTTTGTCTATGTACTAGCCTTCTTTCTCTCATTTAGTTTTATATTGGATATAGATTATTATTTCTTCTTTTCCAAGGTGAAGATCATTATCTACACCCATGTCAAGTAATTCTAACCTTACTAGATTTTATTATTGCTTTCCTATTCACTAAGACCAAGTAGTTGTCATTACTTTATAGTAGAGTAAGTTAGTTTAGGTTCACATCTAACTAACTTTGGGAGAAAAAAAAACCCTAGGTCACCTTTTGAGTGCACTTATACCTAATGCTTCTTATTTTGTTGTGTTTGTTGGTTATTAACATTTAGCTAAAACACCTTTTTACTATAATAGCATTTCATTTCCATATTTTATCTTTTCTTAAATTTGTTTTTTTTCAATAATTATCGATCTAATATAATAATAATTATTATTATTAACTTAATTAAATACACATAATAGATCTATCTAAATCCAATAACCTTTAATCTATCTAGTGACCATCTTTTTACCTTTTTGTGCTCCAAGATGATAACAAGAAATCCACAGTATTGCAACCCATTCTTTCCTTAATGTTATTTCACTCATTATCATAAGAGCCACCTTAACCATCATGTGAAGATTTCTCCAAAGTTATAACAAGAAGAGAGCAGAGCCTTAATGTTATTTCACTCATTATCATAAGAGCCACCTTAACCATCATGTGAAGATTTCTCCAAAGTTATAACAAGAAGAGAGCAGAGGATCAGATGTAGTATTTAAATTTCCATTGTCCATTTGTCATTTTCTCAATAGATTAATTATTGTCATCACATTTTAGCAATCTTTATAGTGGCAGAGGTTATTTTTTGTTAGTTTTGCATAAATTTGTTTGTCAAGTGAAAATTTCTAACATTCAAATATAAATTTAATTAATAACCAAAAAAATCCTTTAATGATGTGGATTATATCTAGTTCATTTGTGTGGATTAATTCAAAGGAAAATGAAATGAGCTTAAGCAAAAAATTAACTTTGGGATCCCATGTTTCAACCTCACCTCACCTCATGAACATCATCTATATGATATATGAAAGTCAATGGAATTCAAAAGCATAAATTTGTTGTAAAGTAAAATTGATCACAAGGAAAACAAGAGCATTTGGAAATGAAAGGTATGTTTGACGAATTTCAAGCTTCTATGATAAAATGATGAAATTGGAAATAAACAAGTGGGAAAGGTGTAATGCAAAACATTTGACGACATCCTTCATAACTATTGATGGAACTTCCATTAGCCTCCTCATCTTTGGAGCTCCAGTACATTGCCAATGCCATCACCATTCATGTATAGAGTGTTGAACAACACAACTAGGATGTCAATCCCATCAACATGATCTCCACTTGAAAGATGACTGGGGCCATCACAATTTTAAAGCTGATGTTATCTACATTTCTAGTGATCTTATGCCAGGCCATCGATCTCTATCACTTGGAAGAGGACATGCAATCCATCGTCAAGCACATCATATTGCAGGTCGCACGTAAGACACTATACACAGTAGAAGACATAATCCTTCTCGACACTCCTTCTCCTTCTTGACACTGAACCTTCCTCTAGTAAGAAAAGTTCCCATGGTGACATGATAAGTGTTAAGCCTATGCTAGCTAAAAGTATAGCTTCGATGGCGGTACAATAAAATGTTAATACTTCGTTAGCTTATCAAAGCTATATTAGCTAGTGCTCCGCGCTTATGCATTATGTGGCCCATTGCATGTCCTTTTCTGCTATGGCATCACCTGGCCCATTGCTGCCACCATTTCTCCTTTTCTACTCTGACATTACTTTTCCCACCGCTTATCATTTTCTCCTCCAACATCCTTTTGGCAGGGATATGTTGCAACGCAGCTTTTTCTTGTTTTAATAATTTATAATTTATTATGTTAATTTCATAATTTTTTTAATTTATATATTCCTCTTTATTACGATTACTTTGATTTTATTTATCATATTAACTATTTTAATATTATTTAATATTTTGAAAAATGTTGTGAGTATATTAATTTAATCATTGTACATGTTGAAAGAATTATGAATTTATTTATCTGTTTATGTTACATACTTAGCCAATAAATTCCTTTGAAAAATACTTAGCCAATGAGTTAACATTATGTTTTTATTGTTGTCATTTAAATCAATATCCATTCAGCTATATATCAAAATTTTAGGTTAATACCAATGTTTTCTTAAAAGTTGATTCTTCATTAGATTTAACCAATACCATCTTAGATACATAAATTGTAGGGTGCATGATTGTTATATATACTTGATTGTGCCATTCCTAAAAATTTCTTAACATAATGATTACTTCCTCTTACATGGTTTATTTACATATTAGAGTGGAATGCAAACAATTTCAATATTAGAATGAGATACAAACCATATCTAAAAAAAATATTAGATGATTTCAACATTAAGATGAGATACAAACAGTTTCAAAATTACTTTTTCTATCTAAAATATGGCATGATTTCAACATTAAAGTGGCATACAAACATTTTTTTCCATTGGTTATTTGATTATTATTTTTATAACGTCATGTGACAATATACTTGTAGCATTAATGAGTCACAATGTTTGAAGAGTCATGTTCCACAGTTAGGTCATGTCCCTTATTTAGGATGTGTGTGTCTATGCAGGGGGATTGTTCATTAAATTGTTTATTCCTTCAGAATGCTTTGTCCTAAAAGCATAAAAATTGTATGCCTTCATTCTATCTTGTAATGGCTTCTCATGAATCTTAGTTCTTTAGTTGGTCATGGTTAAGGACACGAGACAATCTAATATTCTAAGCATTGAATAGAACTGTCAAATTGCAAAAGGGTTAGAACACCCTAAATCAATTTTCTATAGCAATATGTGGCAACGACAACTATCATGATCTGGGAAATCACAAGATTCTATGTCTAAGCTTCTATTCAATATAACATGGTCTTCACTTAGCTTTTCATGTCATTTAATATTTCATTAGTTTATTGAATAATACAATGATTATTATAATTAGGATGACAATAAGACATCCTTGTAACATGGTATTTTCTTATCATATTTGTGGCATTGTCCTAATTCACTTTGGTATCATGTCTTTTGCATGAACCTGTCACTTTGTTGATCACTAAATTTATACTCATAGGAACAACTGGATTTTCCAGTGTTTGTACCTTGACATTTGAAGATACCCTTACTTCTATTGGATTTGTCTCTTCCTGAGTTGTGATTTCAACTAGATCTATATTGCTTATGTTTTCCATGACTTGGATTTTCAAGTCTAAATACTTCTATAATTCAATAAGATGGAACATTTATCTTTATTGATCAATGATTTATTGTTGGTAAGTTGCTCTAACTTTCCCTATAGTGACTTATTATCGTTCTTTATATTTTTAATTTGTGCAAGTAGGTTTTGATTATGATCCCATAGTTGTGAAATTTCTTCATCATTCTCTATCTTTGTTGCATTTATTTTAAGGTCTTGATTCTTTTATTTATCATCCTTTAACCTTTTTATTTGTTCAAGCATCCTCTTATTAAGGTTTCTTAGGTAATAATTTTCATCATCTTTTTTTCTAATAAATTCTTGTCGTTTTCTCCTTGAGATCTTGATTCTCCTATTCTAGCCTATGATTGTATTGCTTTGTATCTTTCAAGTTCTTGATTTGTGCAAGTGGTTTTTAACTATGATATTTTAGGCAAGAAAATTCTTCATCTTTATCAGCAATAACCTCGTCAAATTCATTTTGCATCTTTTGTACTGACTTCTAATTATCATGAATGATCACTTTTGAGGCATCTTTAAAGTCTTCTAATATTGGAGGAGATGCTAAATCTAACTACATCGCGATGTTATCTTCTTTTCTTATAGGAGAACACCAATAAATTATTCTTCATGTTTAAGAATATGGTCCTAAATGTTTCCATCTAAGGTGAACTCAAAACTATGTCAATATCTTCTTTATACATAGTTGCAACATTGAGTTGGGATATGAATTTCTCATCACCAATTGATTCGCTAAGTCAACATTAATGTAATTTCTCTTTTCATCTGAACAAAGATAGATGCTTATCTATTTTTTTTCTGAATAATCCCTTTGAATTTGATTCTTCCAAAACAATGGGTTGAAAAACCTTTATAAGAAACCTACTTTATTTTTTATTAAAATCAATTAAAAAAACTTTTCCAACTTCAAATTTTATCTACTCATCTCAATAAATCCCTTAATAATTTTTCTCTGGGTTTTGACTTAGAACCTTAGTAATCTCCCTTAATTTTTATCTTTGTCACATAAATTGATTAATAATAATTTTAACTCATCCCACAAATTCAAAGTTTTTTTGGAAATTGGAACATTGTATTCTAATGATTGCACTGAGATGAACGAGGTGCTCTACAACCCAGTATGAGGGAGATGTTGTCACGTAATGTAGCGTTATGTCAAAAGTAAAAAGTAATTAAATGTAAAATCATGTTGGATCATAAAATAAAAAATTAAAACCAAATGAAAAGTAATTAAAAAAAACCATGTCGACTCATAAAACAAAAAAATTAAAAGTAACTTAGATCATTCTTAAATCCAGATCTATCAAGCACCAAGAGGGATCATATTTCTCGAGGTGTAAATTTTTTTGGATGTGTGAAAAAATCATGATAAAAAAAATACACCACAAGGAATTGGATCCCTCTCAATGCTTGATAGATCAAGATTTAAGATGGATCTATGTTATTTTTCACAAAGCTAACGACTTATCCTAACCAACAATGATTTAACTTGTTAACTATTTATTTTCCATACGGTGGCTATTATACTTAAGTGGTAATTATAGTGGTGGCTTACTTGGTTAGATTCATTTGGAGACAGTGATTAATGAAGATTCATTTGGAGACAGTGATTAATGAAACTGCATTTGGTTTACATGCAATTTTAACATGACAATGAGATGCTAGATGCGACAGCGTTGTTGTAGCGAATAAGCACATTTTTGTGCTTGGGGGTGGCTTTGAGGAGATACAATTTTTGTTGTCGATCTTCTCTTTTCATGGCACTATTATTTATGATGAGAATCATTATCTATTTAGGCCCAATATCATATAGCATTGACTAGTCACAATGTTTGAAGAGTCATGTTCCACAGTTGGGCCATGCCCCTTTGTTAGGATGTGTGTGTTGGGGGGGTGGGGAGAGGGGGGAGGGGGTTCGCTCATTACATTGTTTATTCCTTCAAAATGCTTTGTCCTCAAAGCATAAAAATTTTATGTCTTCGTTCTAGCTTGTAATGGCTTTTCATGAATCTTCGTTCTTTAGTTGGTCATGGTTAAGTACATGAGACAATATAATCTTCTAAGCATTGAATAGAGTTGTCAAATTGAAAAAGGGTTAGACCACCCTAAATCGATTTTCTACAGCAATATGTGGCGACGATGGCTATCGTGATATAGGAAATCACAAGATTCTACCCCTAAGCGTCTCTTCAATATAACAGTGTCTTCACTTAGCTTGTCATGTCATTTCATATTGCATTAGTTTATTGAATAATACAATGAGTATTATAATTAGGATGATAATAAGACATCCTTGTAACATGGCATCTTCTTGTGGCATTGTCCTAAATCAATTTTGGTATCATGTCTTCTTCATGAACCTATGTCACTTTGTTGATCACTAAATTTCTACTCATAGCGATACTTGGATTTTCCATTGTTTGTACCTTGACATTTGAAGATACCCTTACTTCTATTGGATTTGTCTCTTCCCGAGTTGTGATTATGATTGAATCTGTATTGGTTATGCTTTCCACGACTTGGATTTTCACGTCTAAAGACTTCTCTAATTCATAAGATCAATCATTTATCTGTATTGATCAATTATTTGTTGTTGGTAAGTTGCTCTAACTTTCCCAATAGTGACTTCTTATTGTTCTTTAGATTTTTAATTTGTGCAAGTAGGTTTTGATTATGATCCCATAGTTGTGAAAGTTCTTCATCGTTCTCTAGCTTTGTTGCCTTTATTTTAAGGTCTTGATTCTTTGATTTATCATCCTTTAACCTTTTGATTTATTCAAGAGGCCTCTTATTAAGGTTTCTTAGGTAATAATTTCCTTCATCTTTTTTCTGATAAATTCTTGTTGATTTCTCCCTAAGATCTTGATTTTCCTGTTCTAGCCGATGATTGTATTGCTTTGTATCTTTTGAGTTCTTGATTTGTGCAAATGGTTTTTAACTACGATATTTTAGGCAAGAAAATTCTTCGTCTTTATCAGTAATAACCTTGTTAAATTCATTTTGCATCTTTTGTACCGACTTCTGATTATCTTGGAGGATCACTTTTGAGATATCTTTAAAGTCTTCTAATATTGAAGGAGGTGTTAAATCTTACTACATCAAAATTTCATTCAATGTTATCTTCTTCTTCTTATAGGAGAACATCAATAACTTATTCTTCATGTTTAAGAATATGGTCCTAAATGTTTCCATCCAAAGTGAACTCAAAATTATGTCAATATTGTCTTTATACATAGTTGCAATGTTGAGTTTGAATATGAATTTATCATCACCAATTGATTCACTAAGTCAACATTAATGTAACTTTCCTTTTCATATGAACAAAGATAGATGCTTATCTATTTTTCATGAATAATCCCTTTGAATTTTATTCTTCCAAAACAATGGGTTGAAAAACCTTTATAAGAAAGCCTACTTTCAAGAAGGCTGAAGTCAGTGTAGATGTCTGATATTTGGCAATGGGAGGAGCTCCAAGAAGTGCATCGAAGATGTACGTTAGCAACTTGATGGTGAACACTGGAGGCTGCTTTGTTGATGATTTCTGGCAGGAATATGTGAAGGCTGATATCTGAGTACATCGCGGGAGCTTACTGAACCGGATTTGGTGGATCACTTGCCTGTAGAGATTTTTGCGGTTCGTGACTATTAATCTGTGCGCTACATTGGGCAGTATTATGAGGGTGTTGCAGAGTTTCTACCCTGTGTGGGGATCCTGTGCGTATTGACTGGAGATGAGCACATTGACAGATTCCGGGCTTGATGCTGGTTGTTTTCTTTAAGGGAAGTTGCGTTCTGGTGGAATCGTGCTGAAGCTGAGCTTTCTTGTTTCTTCGCCCACTGCCTGGTGCTTGCAGGCCGTGAGCTGCATTGATGGGGCACAGATGCTTTGGCCGTAGAGTTTCTGTTTGGGAGTGATTACTGCTACGGATTTTCTAGTTGGAGCGTTGTGATTGCATTTCTTGCAAGTATACAATTCTGGACAAGAATCTGGGAAGTGATTTCTCCATTTTTTGCACATTTTCCTATCGGATCCTGCCTCTTAATCTGTATTACATTCATTGTGTAATTCGATTGGCCCAACTCGCTGGCAACTGTGTGGTGCATTGATGGCGGTCCCGGGGAGTGATGATTCCCAGCCAAGTACAGGGATGTCTGCCAAGGCTGATAAAATCCCCGTTAAGAAGGTCAAAGAACGTAAGAGACTGGATCTTTTAGTGCTGGGGGTCGATGTTACGTTGGCAGAGGCCGTGGATTACTCACATACTGCTGTGGTAGGACATGTTAGAGGCAGGAGATTAGGCAGAGGCTTCCTTCAGCGTTGGGTGGCAGAGCAGTGGATTAACATCGCGCCTTCAGTCCCGGAGGTCCGTGTTTTGTCGAAAGGTTGGTTCTCCTTCATATTCTTGAATAGCGGGGAGGTCAATGCTGTTCTGAGTAAACATTGGTCGATGCTGGGAGTCCCACTTGTTCTGAAAAGATGGTCCCCCTTCTTCGACGCTAAAACGGAAAGAGTAGCTAAAGAACCGCTGTGGGTTAAGCTTCCAGGACTTCCCATGCATATGTGGAACGAGACTCGGTTTGCTGAGATTGGGAATTATCTTGGTGATTACGTATGCTCTGATTCCTCCCATCTTAAGACTGGCATATACTCGGTTGCTAAGATATTAGTCAATATCGACATTCGGATGGGACTTTCTGCTGAGACTAAAGTTCATTCTAAGGATGGGGATTATGTTCAAACACTGGATTATGTGGGCGTGCCGTTTCGGTGTCATCGCTGCCATGCTCTTGGACATCTTGTAGCCTGTTGTCCCTTATCATTTCGGAAAAGTATGCCTCTGACTGATGATGCTGCAGATGCTGTAGCTGTACCAGTGTTGAACGTGGACTCTCAGGTGGTGGTGAAGGGTGGGAGTGGGCCTGCTACTGACGGGGGGGGATTCTTGATTCTGTGGAACCTTTAGTTAATGATGGGAGGCTGGAATCAGAGGATCGTTTGCCATCCTTGGTGAACACTGGTAAGGAGAAGCAAGGGCGTGCGCCTCCTGTTGTAGAGGGGGATTCTTTGTGTTCTGTAGCTCCAAATTCTCAGGCCACTTTATTGCCGCGGGAGATGCCCTCTCATCATCGGGGTCCACCTGAGATACACACGGGTATGTCTCCTTTTCCTTCTCCTTCAGTTTCCTTACTAGCTGACCCATTTGTATTGGGGGGGGGCAGCCTTGGGTCTCCTCCTCGACAGGATGATCATCATCTTCGGCCTGATATGGGTAATGTCACGCCATCTTTTGTTTCCTCCTCACACTCTACTTGCTCCGAGGGTAGGAAAATACGATATGCTCTTCGTAGTAGGGAGATTCCTGCTGATGGATCGGGGGGCAGGGGACTTCCCGAATTGGCCTCTAGTGTTGAGGGGAAAGGCCGGGGTCGTAAATCCCATATGACTAAAGCTAAAGAACGAGCTAAAGTGGATTTAGTGATGGGAACACAATCATCTATTGAGTGGGCACTTAGAGCAGTGAAAGCCCAGGATGGGGAGTTTTTATGAAAATTATGTCCTTCAATTGTCGTGGGTTGGCGAGCCCCATTAAAAAATCATCGCTTCGGAGGTTGGTTGACTTAAATCAACCGGATGTAATATTGCTGCAAGAAACTTTGGGTGGCTGTGAGGATGTTGTTCGTGCATTAGAATCTTTGCTCCCTGGTTGGAAGTTTGTAGGAGTGGATGCCCGGGGGCGCTCTGGAGGGTTGGCATCGGGGTGGAAGGTCACGAGCTGCAGATGTGATTGTTCTTGGGGGATATCCTCTGGTCTTGGTTTGGAAGTGTGGGATTCTGAGATAGGTCGGTTGATCACGGTACTCAATATTTATGGGCCCTACCTAAATAGGGTGGGCTACTGGGACTCCTTATTAGGTATGGATATATTTGATGGCAGGGATGTGATTTTGGGTGGGGATTTGAACCTGACTCTGGGGTCTTCTGAAGTCTGGGGGCCTCGGGCTGTTCCGGATTCATTAGCAAACTATTTCATTAATGCCTTTGTCAGGAAGGATCTTCTCGACATCATACCTTCCAAGCTATCTCCTACTTGGAGGAATATGAGAGCTGGGGTTCATAGAGTGGCTAAACGACTGGATAGGTTTCTGGTGGCAGAAGGATTGGCACATGGGGTTGATGTTGTCCATCAGTGGGTTGGGTCAGGTGGGATATCTGATCATTGCCCCATCTTCCTGGAGTTACGAGGTGGCAGGAAAAAACCCCCCAGCCCCTTCAAATTCAATCCTAGCTGGCTGAAGGAGGCGACTTTCATCAATCTGGTACAGGAGCAATGGGTTCATCGTCCACTTGACTCTCAGACGCCTGCTGGTGCTCACTTTTATCACAACCTTAAAAGAATTAAAGGGGCCACTAGCAATTGGGCTCATGACAAAAGGGTGATAGATGACCTGAACTTACAAGCTGCTGAGCTAAACATTGCTAGGATACTTAACAGTCTGGGCATGGGACTACTGGATGAATTGCAGAAAGGTGAGTTGTTGGAGTGGGAGAGACGCAGGAATGTGATTCTGTGTGAGCGAGAAGAGCTGTGGAGGATGAAAAGCAGGGCGGTTTGGCTTCAGTGCGGTGATGAGAATACTAAATTTTTTCAAGCTTATGCTAAGGGGAGAAAATTCACCAACTCTATCTGGGAACTATCTTCTGAAACTGGGGAACCGGTTTCCAGCTTTGATGGATTAGCAGAGTTGGGAGTTCGACATTTTGGAGATCTATTCACGGCTCCACCTGGGATATCCATCGCTGAGGTTATTCGGGTGACTCAGCTTTTTCCCAGTTTCGTAGGGGAGGAAGACAACAGACAGTTGATGGAGGAGGTGACGCAGCAGGAGCTCACGATGGTTATGAAATCCTTTAATAAAGATAGCAGCCCAGGGCCAGATGGCTGGCCTATAGAATTCTTCCTGGGATTCTATGATTTCTTCGGGGAGGAGATTTTGAATGTGGTGGAAGAATCACGCAAGGCTGGGTTTGTCCATGGCCCCTTCAACTCCACCTTTTTAGCTCTGATACCGAAGACGGACAAGCCTGTCAGCTTTGCTAAATTCATACCAATATCGCTCTGTAATTGCATCTATAAGATCATCTCTAAGGTTATGGCGCGACGACTCAAGAATATATTGTCTAAGCATATTTCTTGCGAGCAATTTGGCTTCTTGGAAGGACGCCAAATTCATGAGGCAATTGGAGTTGCACAGGAAGGATTACACACTCTCAAGGTGCAGAAGCAGAAGGGTGTTGTGATCAAGATTGATCTCTCCAAAGCGTTTGACAGGGTTAGCTGGCTTTATATCCGGATGCTTCTCACCCATCTGGGGTTCTGCTATGAATTTATCAGATGGATTATGGCCTGCCTCACAACGGTGAACTTTGCTGTTCTGATTAATGGTTCTGCTAGCCCTTTTTTCCAGGCTGGGAGGGGACTACGACAGGGATGTCCCCTATCTCCGCTGTTGTTTCTCCTTGTTGCAGAAGGACTCAGCCGTTTCTTTCTGACTGCAAAAGTTGATGGCTCTTTTAGAGGCATTTCTATCTCTCAGGTACTGTTCATTACACACCTCCTTTTTGTTGATGACATCCTGATTTTCTGTGATGGCACGAGACAGGATATCGACAAGGTGGTTGAAGGCCTCCATTTAGTGCAAGCTGCAGCGGGTATGTTAGTAAACATTGACAAATCTACTATCACTTGCTCGAATTTAACAGAGCAGGAGATTCTTAGTATGGTTAACAAACTACCATATAGGACTTTGGCTATTGATGAGGGATTTAAGTACCTTGGCTTTCACTTGAAACCGAATGCTTATTTGAAGACTGATTGGTGCTGGTTAATTGCTAAATTAGAACAGCGTCTTCAGGGTTGGAGTCACAAATGGTTATCTCGGGCTGGGAGGCTGGTTTTGATAAAATCAGTCTTGGAAGCAATTCCGGTGTATTGGATGTCTCTTGCTTGGATACCCATTGGAGTTCTGGAGCAGATCAGGCGACTGTGTTTTGCCTTTCTTTGGAAGGGTACGAGTGAGCATCGGGCATTGGTGTGGGTCAGATGGGAGAGAATTGCTGTTCCTAAGGCTTTAGGAGGGTGGGGTTTAAAGAATATTTTCATGTTTGCTAAAGCCTTGGGGGCCAAAGTGTCGTGGCGATTAATTCATACACAGAGTCTCTGGACTAGAGTGGTATATCATAAATATATTGCCCCTTTAACTCTTCTCGAATGGATCAGGCTGAGAAATAAGTCGAGGGCAAACTGCTCTGTGGTCTGGAAAGCGGTGGTGCAGCATTTCTCTTTAGTAGGTTCTGGATTAGTGTGGCGGATCGGCGATGGGCGTCTCCTTCGAATAGGGATGGACCCTTGGGTTGGATGCAGGGGTGGACATGTCCTTTCGGTGGAACTGCGATCCTTTTTGGCTACTAGAGGATGCCATAATCTGGCTGATTTAGTGGATCCGGGAGCTTCTACACTTTGGCAACAGGGGTGGATTTATGCACGACAACTTGGGATCTCGGATGAACTGCAGGGGGACTGGGCGGATTATATTCGGAGGTTAAGACTTACCCATATTAGATTGACCAATAGGGCTGATGTACTTATCTGGGATCACCATCCCTCCGGAGTATATTCACCTAAACATGGATATATCCAGCTCAATGTGGAAATACATAACAGGGTATTGGTGTGGTGGTGGAAACATTTGTGGAAGTTAAGATGTCCGGGTAAAGCAAAATTACTCTTCTGGGTGATCCTGGAAAATAAGGCCCCCACTTGGGACATTCTGCAAAAACATTTTCTCCAGGGTCCGGGGATTTGTCCACTTTGCAGGGATGCAGAAGAGAATTTGGCTCATCTTTTTATACATTGTCGATTTTCACAGGCTGTTTGGATTGATATCAGCAATATTTTGGATATTAAGGTGAGGTGGAGGGGAGCGAGTGTGCTGGAAGCATTCCAATCGTGGTGGGCTGTTCAATCTTCCTCCTCTTTCCGGGCTCTCCCGTGCATTTACACTTGGGGCATATGGCTTGCCCGCAATAAGGTGATATTCCAGGACTGCAGGGTTCCAATGGAAACTGTCGTGGCTCAAATGGTGGCGGTCATTCTACATTTTGTGGCCCCTGTACAAGTGAGCAGAACTCGACCTGTGCGGGTAGAACAGATTGATATCTCCATGCCGTGGGCATTTTTTGATGGCGCCTCCTTAAACCAGCAATCGGTTTGTGGAGGGGGGGGAGTCCTTTACAAATCAGAGGCGCATTATTTCCATCTGGTGGCTGGTTTGGGAAGAGGAACAAATAACTATGCAGAACTCATGTCTCTAAAATTGCTGATGTTATTTGCCCTGGAACAAGGATGTTTATCCCTTCAGATTTTTGGTGACTCCTTGTTAGTCATCAACTGGGACAATGAGATTACACTGTGTCATGTGATGGATCTACTACCTATCCTGGAAGAAGTGAACCGGATAAAATTGGCTTTTAACCAAATCACTTTTACACATGTTTACAGGGAGCGGAATGGGATGGCAGACCAGCTATCCAAGGAGGCTACACAGCAGGCATTAGCTTATGGAACCTGGAAGATAACTATTCATTCTCCGGCAGGCATATTCAGATATTATCACAGACCATTTAATGAGGTCAACGAGGCTCTGCCTTGATCTACCACGAATATGTTGATGGAGGAGATAGGGGATGGCTACTCGCTGAAAATGCTCAATGGGAGGCTTTCCACTGGAAGGACCGGCTGGAACATTCTCTGGACGCGGGCTGTAGCATTTTTCTGTAGGCGTGCTGTATGAACAGCCATATGTCACGACTTTCAGCATTTTTCTGTAGCATTTTTCTGAAGGCGTGCTGTATGTCACGACTTTCAACATTGGAGACTTTAGCAGTTGAGATGCAGGCTGGGACAGCCATATCATTTATGAATTCGTATGGGTAGTTTATGCGGGAAGTATGGACAGCAGTTGATCAGAGATGGTCAATTTCATTTCTGAGACAGTAGTGGAAGACGCAGGCTGGAGGACAGCCATTTTTTGATTGGATTTTTGACTGGATTTTTGATATATGTAATATGGGATGTAATATGTGACAATGTAGGGATCTTAGTGATTCTATTACATGTGCAGAATGTAATTTTGTTCCTCTTTTTGAATAAAATTACGAATTTTTCCAAGGAAAAAAAAAAGAAAGCCTACTTTATTTTTATTAAAATCAATTAAAATAACTTTTTTAACTTCAAACTTTAACTACTCATTTCAATAAAACCCTTAATATTTTTTCTCTAGTTTTTTGACTTAGAGCCTTGGTAATCTCCATTAATTTTTATCTTGGTCACATAAATTGATTAATAATAATTTTAACTCATTTCACAAATTCAAAGTTTTTTTGGAAATTGGAACATTGTATTTTAATGATTGCACCGAGAGGAGGGGGGTGCTTTACAACCCAGTATGAGGGAGATGTTGTCATGTAACGTAGCATTATGTGAGAAGTAAAAATTAATTAAAAGTGAAATAATGTTGGTTTATAAAATTAAAAAAAAAAATTAAAACCAAATGAAAAGTAATTAAAAAAACCATGTAGGCTTATAAAACAAAAAAAAATTCAACTTAGATCAATCTTAAATCTGGATCTATCAAGCACCAAGAGAGATCAAATTTCTTGAGGTGTAAATTTTTTCAATGTGTAAAAAATCCATGATAAAAAAAAATACACCACAAGGAATTGGATCCCTCTTGGTGCTTGATAGATCCAGATTTAAAATGGATCTGTGTTAGTTTTAGCAAAGCTAACGACTTTTCCAAACCAAAAATGATTTAACTTGTTATAATTATTTATTTTCCATACGGTGACTCTTATACTTAAGTGGCAATTATAGTGGTGGCTTACCTAGTTAGATTCATTTGGCGACAATGATTAATGAAACTACATTTGGTTTACATGAAATTTTAACATGACAATGTAGATGCTAGATGTGATGACGTTGTTGCAGCGAATAAGCACATTTTTGTGCTTGGGGTGGATTTGGGGAAGGAGATACAATTTTTTGTTGTTGATATTCTCTTTTCATGGCAATATCATTTATGATCTTTGAAATATTAAATATATTAGTATTTTTATTATTTATTATATGATATCTATTATTATTATTATGTATTCATGGTGATCCCATTATTATTGTATATTGATAATCATTTTTACTTTCAATATATATTACTATTATTACGATTTTATATTATATATTATATAGTTATTATAGGAATCTATGTTGACTGGTTGTCATTGATGTCAATGGATGAAGAAATGAAGTTGAAAGAGTATTTGGGTGCTATTCATGACTACCGAGACCAAAAGTTTCATGTAACTCACATCCTCTGTTTTTAGCATCTACAAGAAATCAGTTTTCAGCATCTACAGGAAATTACTTCAAGTTCAATTACCAGAATCAACAACTATCAAAATTATTGCAAATGACATGAAATTGCTTATCTACAAGTTCAACATCAAATCCTACTAAATCGAATTGTGCTTTCATGACTACTGAAATTTCTTGTAACCAACAATTGCAGGAATTTTGTAAACAACGATTACAAGAAATACAAACAGTGATTACAGGAATTTATGTAGGATTGTTTTGTTGTAATATGACTTACCCTTATTCTCCTAATCGATTATGAATAAATGGAATTGGTTAATTTCACGCCTATGGTCATGAAATCATTCTGAGTATATCATACACATCATCAAACCCTCTTTCTTGGCATCCACAAAATGAATCCAGGAACGCTTTATTGTGATGAGTGATAGGTTGATAGCATGAAAAACTCACATGATTGTGTCGATTGAAGATGATAATAGAGATATTGTATATAAGACTAAAAGGACAAGTAATAATGTTGAGAAGGAGAAAACTTGGGATATAGCATGTAATGATGAGATATCGAATCAATGCTTGAAAACACTCCCAAAGAAAAGCCCCACAACTAACATTGGGCAGGTCGGTTCGACTTAGGCATGAGTCTGCTTTGTCTTATTCTACTAGGCGCTCATGTACATGTCTCAACACATCATCCTTGAGTCCCTTCAATGAAAATATTTCCTTGAGATGTCGGTAAGTCTTGAAGTTCCCAAGATGTCTTGCCAATGGTGCATCATGTGTGGCTTGCAAGATTTTCTCTTTAAGCTTGGATTCAAGGAATAGGTATATCCTATCTTTGTTAAATATGATGTCATCCACCACCATGTACCTATCATATTGAAGGTTTCCATCCATCATTGCATAGGAAAATTTGTTCTTGGAATATTCCACCAACAGATGGAACTTCCAATCAGTGAAGATTTCCATAATTGAGCATGCTACTGGTTTTCTAGAAAGGGCATCATCCACAATGTTCTTCTTACCCTTCACGTACTCAATGTCAAAATCATATTCATGTATCTTGCTCACCCATTTATGTTTCCTCTCGTTTAAATCCTTTTGCTCTAGGAAATATCATTTAAATTTTTCTGCTCCAGGAAATATCATAAATTGTTGTGATCCGTTTGAACCACAAATCTACCTCCGAACAGGTACTTCCTGAATTTGACCAAAGCATGCATAATGGCCAACATCTCCTTGCCATAGATAGAATAGATCCTCTCTGGCTCCCCGAGCTTCCTACTTTCAAATGTTATTGGGTGCATGTTCTGCATCAGTATAGCACCTATAACCTCACCTAATGCATCAATATCAAGCATAAAGGGTTTTCTGAAATATGGAAGTGCTAGAACTGAGCAAGTGCTCATCACTTCCTTGAGCTTGTCAAATGCCCTATGAGAATCCTTTGCCCATATGAAATCCCCTTTCTTCATGAGATTTGTCAATGGTGTAGCCAACTGAGAGAACCCTTTAACAATGCACCTATAGTAATTGCATATCCCAAAGAATCCCCACAACTCTGTAAGAGGTCTAGGTGTTGGAAAATCCAATATGGTTTGAATCTTCTCCTGGTGCACCTGTATACCCTGTGAACTGATCACATGGACCAAGTATAGAATCTATGTCATTTTGAATCACATTTGGAATCCTTGGAATACAATGATTGTTCCCCCATTATTCCCAAAATCTCAATTAAATGCCACAATTGATGTTCCCATGTCTTGTTATATATAAGGATATCATCGAAGAATACAAGCATAAACTTCCTCAGTTGTTTCTTGAAAATGTGATTCATGCAAGACTGGAAAGTAGCAGGCACGTTGGTTAACCCAAAGGGCATAACCAAGGACTCATGGTGCCCATAATGACACCTAAATGCGGTCTTATGGACATACTGCTCTCGAACACTAATCTGGTGATACCTAGATCGGATATCAATCTTTGAAAAATAGATTGCTCCATGCAACTCATCCAACAACTTATCTATCTAGGGAATGGCCCGGTATCTGTTTTTTATGGTATTTTTATTTAATGCCTGGTATTCAATGCACATTTTCATAATGTCATCCTTTTTCTTAACCAACACCACTGAAGAAGCGAAAGGACTAGAACTAGGCTTGATATGACCCATCCTGAGCAACTCCTTGATGACCTTCTCTATTTCATCCTTGAATTTATTCAAATTCCTATACGAAGTAGTGATCACAAGTTTTGCTCCTTCTTCTAGTTCTATGGTGTGCTCAAAACCCCTATCAGGAGGTCTCCCCGGAGGAATCTCTCCAAAAACCCTGTCATGTTTCCCCAATAAATTCTAGATGTCTACCTGATACTGTTGGTTGTTGTTTGAATATTTATGAGTCGTGATTAGGAATTCTATTGCACAAGCAATATCTACGTGCCTGAACAATGCCTCCATTCTCTTGGCGGAAACCACCATTGGACATGCCCCTCAAAACTATCCTCATCCCATCTACTGCATTGAATCCCAACTCCATTGTTTGATAGTTTTGTGAAATATTACCCAACGTACTTATCCATTGGACACACAAAACTACATTGGTCTCTAACAGATCGACCACGTAGAATTTATCATTCATGCTGTAATTTCCCATCGTTGCAACCATCTACGAATCCTTCCGCATGCAAGGAAAATCATTCCCACTAGCTACCTCCACACTAAATCCCTCAAACTCCTCTATAGGGATGCCTCTCTGGGTCCCCAAATTTGAGTCGATGAAATTGTGGGTTGCCCCGCCATCTATCAAGATTGTGACATGTTGTCCTCGTATGACTCCAGGACCTTGAAAGTGTTGAATCTAGGAACACCTAATCGTGTGGCAATGGTTCCACTATGAGTCTATACCTATTCCTGTTGTACCCCTTCTCTTCATTCCCACTGCTCTACTCACCATCCTAAACATGTTTTTCCACCTTGTCCTCCTCCTCATCACTGTCCAAGAGTAATTCCATGTAATGCACCTTGCATTTACACATGCACCTCTGCCTCATCGTCCAACTTGTTCTTCTCGATACCCCCTTCTGGAAGGGCTTCTTGTATTTTCCTTTCTGGTGGATGAAAGGTTTGGATTTGAATTTTTCGTTTGGGACTACATCCTCCATTTCCCATGCTTTAATGATAACACCATATAATGTCGTGGGTCTGAAGGCCTTAACCCAAACATGTAGTGGCTTGGATAATCCCTCGGTGAATAGCATAATGAGTCTAGGCTCCGACACATAAGTCACCATGACTGCAAGCCTCTGAATATTTGAACTATAGGCCTCCACTGTACTTGCTTGCTTGAGTTGTGCCAACTCCTTGAAGTACAAATCTGGGTCTTTCCTATCAAACTAGAGTGACCAATCCATGGTACCACCACTCATGGACCTCACCCTTCAAATGTAGTGTAGCATACTTGATTGCTTCTATCTCCTTCTATATCCTTGATCACAATGTCCAACTTCTACACCCAGGATCTAGCTGTGCATTTGTTGAAACCATCAAAAGAAGGGATAGTCGGTTTCCCAACCTTCCACTATAGGTCAAAATTCTGTTGGCCCTTGTTGAATTCTCTGGGTTTGTTCTTGTACTTGATGGTACAATACATAACTCCTCTAGTGACATTGCTATGTCAAACCCCACACCAAGAATCTGGTACTACCTCAAGTAGTCATTAAATCTATCACTTGGTAATGGTTGCCTCGGAGTGCCAACTGGCTACTCCTCCACAAAATGAGGTAAAAGTGGTCTAGGGGTCACTTTATTGGTTTCTTGAGTATTTATCGGGGTGGGAACATGTTTGTTGCTTCCTTTTTCATGGTTCCCACTATGCCCATTTGTCCCTCTTGTGCCATTGTTTCTCCCAAAGTTTTGTTTTGCTTGCGTATTGGTGATAAGTTGGGTCATGAGTTGAACCAACTGCTACTGCCCCCTTGCCAGATCATTCAAAATATTCAAATTAATTCCCTTCGGTTGATCATTCCTATCCCCCATTTATTCTTCTTCTTATCCTCGTTCTAGCTTCTCCTCTTCTTCTAGCTCTACCTAGTTCTAACCCTTTGATTATGATTGGTCCACTTCTCGAAACTCTAATAAAAATATGTTTGTAGGATCTCCTCTCTACCTTCTTCTCATATAGGTGATGTGTCCATTGTCCTATGGATTCATAAAAGTGCGTGTAACTCACAGGCTGGTAGAATTACCATCTCTGATACCACTGTAATGGCCCAAGCCAATTCTTACCTGATTTTGATGTTAACTACTAGTGTATTGTGGTTGGAGACTTTCATCAAACACTTTGTCTTCACACACTCATAAATTGATTTTTACTGGTTTTGTGGCTGATTTGTGTTGGTTCTATGGTTTATATCTCATTTTTGTCTCATATAACATGTGACGTCAATTATACATACCCGGGATTGAGATGGATTGCATATATATACCCCAACAACAATTCATAAATATATGTATGACAATAATAGTGAATAGACTATATAAAACAATAGTGTTAAAACTTTACTTAGATCTGATTTACACATAAATCTATGACCTGTGAGTGACCAAATAGTAGCATATCCTCTAATATAATGTAGCGCCCTCCTTCTTTTCTCGGAGATAGTATTAATAGTTACATAGAAGATACCAATCACAGAAAAATACACAATAGTGTTGGACCAGACTCCTATAGGTGTTAGAACGGTTTGTAGATCACTTTCTCTAACTGTAACATCCCTTTAACAATGTCTGGGATGAAGTATATGGTCACTGCTAGTCAGAAGAGGTAAACTCATATGTCCAACAATTTGTAAACAATGTCCCATTTGATAGATATTCCTCTCTATACCACGATATGGTTGTGATGTGACTAGGTCAGCTAGAAAAGGCAAGAAAACACGCCCAATTGTAGACTGTGTCTCCCCTCAAATGGATAACATAGTGAGCAATAGTAAATATTCTAAAAAATGAGTGCACCCTCACTATTTGACTCATGGTCTCCTTCCCCACACTGAACCCTCCAAATGGTGTTCCCTTCTTTACTCAATGACCATGATTTGCAACAAGAACAGTGCCTGCATTTTTAATGATAGACTCAGCTGAAACAAGATGAAATCCCCCTTTCCTTTCCAGTTACTAGAAACTCCCTAACTCTTCACAAATCTACTGGTAGCTTATTATTCCTCTACGGTAATGAATTACAATGGCAAAATATGAGTGATCTTGCCTCTCAATATCGATTAGGGTGGCAAAATCAATTTCCCTCTTGGGTTTTTCATCCCAAGAGAAAAGATGCAAGATATTTCCAAACTTTTTGAAAATGAGAATGGCATGAATGAATGAGAGAGAGGTCGATTTGTTCTTTTAAAACTCATTTTACCCTTTTTGGTCCATTTTTACCCTTTCTTGCCAATTTTACCTTTTCCCCACTCTTTAAATTAATAAAGTGACTTTCATAAAGTCCCTTTATGAATTAATCGCTCAATGTCACTTATAACATACTTTTTGCTCACATGACATTAAATAATTAATTAATTCTCTTTTCATCGACTATAACCTACGGGAACTTAATAGGCTAATGAGTCGTCCCCTATGTGGTCATTCAAAAACGGACATGACATTGTCAAAGTCAAGCATTGTGACTTAGCAGAAGAGATATGGGACAAGTTACATAATATATATGAAGGGGATGACAAAGTCAGGAAGGAAAAATTACAAACCCATATAGGACAGTTTGAAAGTGAAAAAAAGAAAGAAGAAGAGAATATTGCAGCCTATTTTCCTCGTGTGGATGAGATTGTCAACGCCATCAGAGGTTAGGTGAAAAGATTGATGAAAAATTATTGTGAAAAAGGTGCTTAGATCACTCCTCTTAAGATTTGATCTCAGGATATCTGCCATTGAATAATTAAATGACCTAGATGATCTAACAATGGATGAGTTGCATGGAATACTCAGTGCATATGAATGCGAACGAAAAAAGAGAAACCATCAAGAAGGGAAGCAACTTTCAAAGCTTCAAAGAATACAATAAAAACTGGGAGGACATATTGAGTGACAACACAAATGATGAATAAGATGCAGAAGAAACCAACTTCGTAAGGAACTGGAAAATATAAAGGCAAGCTTCCTTTCAAATGTTTTAACTATGGAAAAGTAGGACACTTTGCAGCTAAATGTCCTTATAAAAATAAAGATAGCAATGATTAAGAAGTCCATATCTTCAAAGAAGGAAAAAGAATGAAACCTAAAAGGAAGAAATATTTTTAGAAGCAAAAGAAAAGTCTTTATTCCAAGGAGGATAGTAGTTCATATAATGAAAGTGATAATGATGAAATGGAATTTCTCTATGGGTTTAGAGCCTGTTACACCTAAATCTCATCATCATGAGTCTCATGTTAACTTAGTGCCATAATCCATGAGGTTTCCCTGATCAAGAGAGTCAATTGGAGCAAGTTGTTGACCTTTGTCCACAAGTTCTAGTTGGGAAGGCGCAGGTTTCCCTCTAGCAAAAAGTGCCCAACTAGGTCAGGCGCAGACTGTCATCTGACAGACTACGCCGGTGGATCAATTTTCCCTTGTGCAGCCTGTGATTTCCCTCTCAAGCGCAAGTTTCCTTCATGCAGCATGCGCCAGAGTTAGTTAAAGTGGATAAATGGTCCCTTCGAGTGAATTCTCGAAGGTGGATAAGGTGGATCTCTATCCCTAACTTGTAGGTGAGCTGGCCTACAGTTCCCTAACCCCTAGGGAGGATCCCTTAGTCCTCTCCCACCATTTCTCAACCTACTCTATCCTCTTGGTCCTATAAATATGAAGCTCTTATCCATTCCAAAGGGAGGAAGTCTATAGCACTTACATGCTGGTGGAATTAACCTACAAGATCCCTATCCATCTCTTGGGAGGCATACATTTCCTTTAGAGACATTGGCTTGGCTTGTTGGGGGAGGATTGCAGCATTAAGGCTTGGGTTGTAATCGTCACTCTTCTTTGTATTTCCAACTTCATTGACAGTAATATAATCTCTTTCCACAAATGTCTTTATGTTTATTGATGTTTAGAGTTCTATTCCTTAACCGTTTACCTAGATCAATTAGTGTTTAGATGTACTTTTATTGCTCGTTTTGTCTCTATGTGCTTTGACAGGCCTTGCAGCTACGGATTTGACGACCACAAATCTTGGAGCGATAAAGAGGAGGTAGATCTATAAATCTGAAGGTAAGACATCTATTTGACTCAATCTCTGATTGATCTAGGAAAGTAGTGTTATGTTTTGTTTCCATTTGTTCTAGATTCACCTGAACTAGGGAGATCATGCTCGCGTCTGCTCGAGTAGATTGTCCGATAACAAATCCGGAGACCATACTGGGGAATAATTTGTTTTGCTTTCCAATTGAATGTGTTGTTCATTTATTTCTTTATGAGTCATTTCTTTGCCTCTTGAGCCTCTTTTCACCATCATATTTTCTTCTTGAAGAGTCTACTGACTTTCCCTGATCTTGTTGGGTAAGTATCAAACCATTTGCTTATTCATTATTTGGAGATTTATCATTTTTTACATTGGTTTATTCGCTCAACGCACCTGGTTAGTGTATCTAGTGCATCGTGTCTTCTCAAGCGTTTAATGCATTCTAGCATCCTACGCCTTCGGCGCTTTTCCTATTTTTACACCTTGCACCGCCAGCGCTATACCTCTATATTCAGTCGATGTCGGGCACTCTGAGCCTAACCATAGGCTACGCCGTACTTTCAAGATTGGTGCTTGGTCTATCTTCTCTCCAAATTTTGATTTTTGGGTCTGATCAACAGACTTCTCTGTGCTGCACTTTCGAGTCAGTGGCTTATTCATTCAGCATTGATTGTGTTTGGATTTCTTGTGTTGATATTTGGGTTCCGTTTGGTCAAGTGAGAGATCCGGTGGTGGCAGGAAATTTCAATCCCCCATGGTCATCCGCTCAATTTTTCATTCCCTAATCACCCTATCAAATCTATTCAGCATGGTAGATATGACTCCAAACCCTTCTTACGCTTAGCCATTTTGTTTTGCTTGCATTTGATTGATTTTGAGTGACTTGAGTGTCTTTGGTTTGTCTCATTCTTATGTTTCCAAAGTCATTTGGAAATTGTTATAAGATTGTTTTCATGCATTGGAAATCGTTATTTGTCAATCTTTGAAAAAGAAATCGGTTCATTGTATTTTTCTTGAATTATGAATTATCATTTTTTTGAAAAATCAAGTGAATTCTAGCTTTTACAAAGTGTTTCCACGTTTGAAGCATTCTATGCACTTTTGATCTCTTATGCTTTTTAGTTCATTGTTGCGAAAATTAGGATTTAGTGCATACTAGATAGAAGTTCTCCATTTTCATCATACTTAGTTTATTCTAGTTGGAAAAGACAAGAAGAAGAAAAAATTTTGATTTCGTGTTTTATTCATTTTTTGTGTTTTGTTGAAAAACGAAAAGAGTGCTTTAATCATCTTTGGTAGATTTTGAACTTTTGGGATTTATTGTCTTATAGAGGTCAGTGGAAAAATAATTTTTCCTTCCCTTACATAGATTTCATCAAAAGAAAGAGTGCATTTTTCATGTAGTTAGGATTGCATTATGTTTACATTTATGTCCTCACCGCATGCATTCACCAAATAGTCTAGATAAAATTTACCGGTAGAACTAGGTTAAAATTCACTAGTAATTTGTGTGTTAAGCTAGTGACGTGTTTCGACGTCATAAAACGTGGCAGCTGTTGTTATTTTCCTACACTGCATTATGGGGGCATTGTAGTTCTTGCACATACCAACTATTATATCGAAGGCTCTTTCACGTACCTTAGGGTATATCGAAAGGCACTTCACGTACTCGATAGTATATCGGAAGGCTCTTGTCATACGGTTGTGCATTAGATAGCACCACTACATATTTGAGCTCCCATGTACCTTGTCTATATCGGGAGACACTCCTAGGATTCCTGAAACCAACCGAGCTAACCATTTGGCCATCTTGGCAGAGCATCACACCGAGAACAACACTCGAGGTGCTACTACGCACGTGCTTCTAGGTAGTCAGGTTATATGGTCAGGGGTACGGTCCTAATCCTCTTTGGTTAGTGCTCTGAAAAATTGGGCCGAGTATAAATGTTGGACCCTGGGGTATATCGTGAGTTGCAAAACCTTGACAATCCTGTGAGGTTCCAGACTTTTGAATCCACACCGATCACATAAGTTTGCTTGCGGCCTTAGTTTGGGTATATTTTTCTGGATTGCTTTCTCTTTTGTATAAAAGACACTTAGGAGAAATTCTTCTTCAGTCATTCTGGCTAAACAACCTTTGAGAAGGTCTCGTATAATTTTAAACTTTCCACCCAAATATCCCCTTAATCAGGGGGTAATTTAGAGGGTAAGTATGGATCAACCAACTGTTGTCATATCACATGAAGCAGAAAACTCCACCATGGATTCAGGAGCGAATTTATTTCCTCCGAGTTCACCAATCTCTGATCCTCCAAGGTCTAAGGCCATTGAACCATCTACTTCATGAGACACATCCTTCCACCGTTCGTTGGAAGGAGAACCTGGGGCTATAGATTGGTTAAATCCATCCCAGGATGACCCTGTATCTGCAGCATTTGGTCCATCTGCATCCTTTTGGGACACCTCTCTTGGGAAACAATGGGCCCACCTGGCATTACATCCGAAGGTTGAACGTTACCCTATTCGTTGGGATCCTCATGCTTAGCGCTTGGCACCAGTCTATGAACTCATGGATCAGTTACGCCAACATGGTGAAGAAATTCGACACCAGAGTCTCTCACGGAGACGAGACTCTATGACTTCGGAAGTGCCCATATTTCAACATACCCCAATTCGTTCATTATCTATTGCTTTACCGGAAACACCCACACCCCATATGACCACTTATGAACCTGGTCAACCCTCATTTCCTGCAAGTACCCCTCTTAATCAGGAGACCTATTCTATACCCCAAATGACTCAACATGTTGAAGGACAACATTCCAACACCCCTAATACTACTACTGCAACATTACCCATTCCTCCCCCACCCCAAAACTCACGGGGTGGATACTCTTTACCCCCTAATTTTATCACGAGTGTTCCTCCAGTAGTACGTAATCAACAACCCATTATGATTCAACCATCTATAAGTGGTCAAAACATTGTTACTAGGGGGAACCCCTGTTCTCTAGCCACAATACGAGTGGAGGACTTCCAATCGATCATTGCGTTGGAAACTCCTTACCTATTGTGGGATCCACCATGGGATTATCTCATGCTGGGGGACCATCCAACTCAACTCAACCACCATGGAGTCACGTGTATCCAGGTCATGTTAACCCTGTGTCGGGACAATTCAATCCCAGAAATGCACTCTACGGGATACCTTATCCCGAAAATCCATACCCTCTATGGGGACATCATAATGTCATACTAGGTGGACCCCCACCAGCCTTCCCTCAAGTCCCACCACCCCCACCCCCGTTTGGTCCACCTCCACCTCCCTCTAGAGGCGGCAGGCCCCCACACCATTCTGTAGGGGGCGGACCTCTACCTTCCGGCGGAGGCCCACCCCATTCTGGTAGTAGCGTCCCACCCCACTCTGGTGGCGAAGGTAGAGGCCAACATCCCTCCGGCGGTGGAGGACCCCCACCTTCTAGCAGAGGCCCTCCTTATTCTGGAGGTGGTGGACCACCCTATTCTAGCGGAGGAGGTGGAGAACCACCTTATTCCGGTGGCAGTGGAGGACCCCCACCTTCTAGTGGAGGGCCACCCTATTCCGACAGAAGCGATGGAGGACCACCTTATTTCGACGGTGGTGGAGGACCCCCACCTTCTAGAGGAGGGACAGCCTATGTCGACGGCGGCGGCGACAGACGCCCACCTTTGGTGGCGGACCACCCTATTATGGAGGCAGACCTACATACGGTCCACCACCCAACCCAGGAGACACCCCCCCTTATGGCCAATTCCCTTCGGGGACACCTTGCAATTCATCGATTCAAGGTCCGACTAGTCCATACATGCCATATTTATACTATCAGTGTCCGCAGCTGAACCAACAGCTACCATTTTTGGCTACCTTGGACCTACCTGACCTATCTCGTCTGACTAATGATCCCATCCTACACGGTTATAATTGGCCAGCCATTCCAGTCAAGTTACCCTCAGATATCCCAAAATTTGACGGCAAGCCTGGTGAAGACCCGAAAAACCATGTGATCACATACCATTTATGGTGCTCATCCAACTCCTTGATGGATGAATCGATCCGTCTAAGGTTATTTCAAAGGACTCTCACCGGCCTAGCTGCCAAGTGGTATATTGAATTACCACCGCACTCATTCCCTGATTTTCATTCTTTAGCTATGTCTTTTCTGACTCATTTCCAGTTACCCATCCGCTATGAAACTGGTATGGACTTACTGACTTCTCTCCGCCAGACCACCGTGACTCATATATTTGATCATATCCATGAGTGGCGGAGGAAATGACGTCTCATTAAAGCTCCTATTCCAGACCAACTATTATCTAACTAGTTCATGAATTCTCTTTTACCTATTGTAGCTAAAGATGTAGCTATGGGCAGGGTCGTCACCGAGGAACAGGTTATCACCTGTGCCCATTACTTAGACCTTGTCTATGGTCAGTATGACACTTTATATGACATTGTTCTTGACACACCCCTTCCCACCTACAATCCTGCAAAACGACCCTAGGGACCTCATGCCGATGGGATTATTGGTTCTGTACACTCCCAGCCTCCTACTCAAACTGGTGGATCATCGAACCACCATGGTTCTTCTCCAACCTCGCCACAGGCTGGCAGTAGCACCACCAAATCACCCACTCCTGCTCCCACCGAAGAGGTGAATTCTTTTCAATCAGCTTCGCCTCAGAAATTCGGTGGCAAGAAAAAAAACAAAGGTAAACCCAAGAAATCTTCCAACCAGCAGGAGCACAAGAACCCTCCTGAAGACACGAAACAAAAGCGGAAGCTCAAGTATCCTTATTTATTGTGTGGTGGTGACCATTTCTCCAAAGAGTATCCCCACAGAGGCGAAGTGCAAAATTTTCTTAAGGGAAACCCCACACCTGTAGTTCTCAATTATCGCTTCCCCGCCCATAATCAACAAATGATTGCTCAACCTTCTCCTTCTCAAGGAGAAACATCATCCATCGCGCATCTTCTCATGATGCGTAGTGAGACAGTTAACTTGAATACACGATCACAATCATACAACTCACTCCCTATGAAGGAACCTGTTGGAATTAATACTGAAAAATCTTCCACCTCCATTCCGGATGTTACCATGCCACAAGATTCTCTCGCCATCGAGAAGACTTCATTAGAGTCAATGTTGCGTCTGCCTAAGAGCACGATTCGAAAAGCAGTTTTCAATCCTAATGCTCGGGCAACTTAGAACTATAACATTGTAGAAGACTTGGTGCAAGCTCCTTGTGCCATGTCGACACTAGAGGTCTTGCAAAATTTTCCCAACCAACGTAAGAATCCCCTCACTACCATTGGAGTCGTAGACCCTGATTCCTCGAATACAATCATGTTTAGACTTGAGTACTCTAAACCAACGCTTTCCCACCAGTTGGTTGTCCAAATTGCCACGAAAGTTGTTGGGAAGACAATCCATCGTACTATACTAGATGAAGGTGCCTCTATAACCTCAGCCTTGTCATTCTCTTGTTGGAGAGCCATTCGTTCTCCTGAGTTAAACCGTTCTCCTACTACCCTGAAAGCATTTGATGGTCATGGCTTTCAACCCCATGGGCTACTACAAGCCTTAGCAGTAGAGTTGGGGGGTAAGACTGTAACCATTAACGTGGAAGTAGTCGCAACCCCGTTGGATTATAATCTCTTGCTTGGTCGTAACTGATTTTACGCCATGACTGCGGTCGCGTCATCTGTCTTCCGCATTGTGCAATTCCCCCATCAAGGCTGAATTGTCACTATCGACCAGTTGGACTTCTGTACACTAGACACCACCACTCATCCCGGCGATAATGTCCCTTTATTAGGGAAATATTTGAAGCTATATGAGAGCGTAGGGTTCGACCTCATAAAAGATTCATCTCTTATGGGCGTCTTTCTAACCCCGGATCCCCCTAACCATGTTGCCTTGGTGAACATGATATGCTCCATACTCCCATCTTCTTCCAACTCTACCGATCAATGGCTCATGCCTGATGAGGCCACCATGCAGTTGATTGGAGATACTATGCCTCTCTCACCCACTGAAGCTACTTATGAGGCTATCCAATCAACACCTGAGGACCACTTGGCCGTGGCCTCTACATCTTGTTCTCTACAGTAGACGTCATCTCTACCAGATCCTCTGCTCCAGACTTTTCATTCCGATGAGTCCATTATGGAGATTATGAACACAAATGAACCTCCGTGGGAATATCTTCACCATCAATCGTCTTTCCTAGCCTCATTAGACTCTGTGGAGAACGCCATCACCACCATTTTTACACCGGATGTCTATCCTTTCCCACAGTCACCAATACTCACTTACGATCACAGGGGCTTCACTCAATGACTGCCTACCATAGCACGTTCATTTGTGGCATATGAAACAATACCCCTAATTTTAGTAAATATTGGAAAATACCTCCCAAAATCCTTTTTTTTACCCCCTCCCAATATGACTTCCCAATTTAAAAAAAAAACCCTTATTTTCCCTATATATTGTATGTATCCATTTTTTCATTTACATTTTTTATACCCCTTTATATATCTACCTAGTATATTTGCATGATACTGTGGGCTTGACTGAACCTCCCAAGGCCTGTAATAGGCACGAGTGGTTAGGTATTCAAGCCCCCAAGGCCTATCGAGGGCCTATAACAGGACCTAGAGGCTTAGAGCCTCCTAAGGCACCCTAGGGGCTTGGATACCTTCATGGTATACAAACAAGTGAATATGGGATAAGTAAAACACAACAATTTAGATATGTCTTAGATGTGGACCTCTACAACTCCAAGACACTAAATACAACTAAAGACACTAAATATCGTCCCGGAAATTTCTAAAGCTCTTAAATCCTTAATTGGAAATCAAGAAGGTAGGGAAGAGTAGGGACATTCGATCTAGCAGAGCCATATGATCTTTGGTGAGTGCACGCAATTAGTTAATATGCTTTCTACAAAATCACTAGAGTTCATGAGGATGCATCCCCTGCATATTGAGGGCACAGGAATGGGGTGGGGATATCCTCTGCATTTGGTTATTGACTGAGAATGACATGGGAATGTCCATTAGTTGTGGCAGGGGTCAGTCTGAGGCTAAATAAACTATCTTGAAGTTCTTCTAATGGTGAAACAGGGGAAGCCAAATTGGAGAAACAAGAAGCGGGAGTGCAACAAGAAGAGAGATTGGTGGAAACTCATGCCCAACTAAAATCCTGGCAGAATTTGCAAAATCTCCTTTGCAAAATTCTGGTAGAATCCCTTCTTCAATATGTGATCCCAAACAAAATCCAAAGATCAAACCTGAACCAACACAATTGAAATTGATGACTAAATTAAAATGAATTATCTATGTGAAGTAACAAAATTAAAAAGTATTT
Organism: Larix kaempferi; assembly: GCA_027924585.1. Taxonomy (NCBI): domain Eukaryota; kingdom Viridiplantae; phylum Streptophyta; class Pinopsida; order Pinales; family Pinaceae; genus Larix; species Larix kaempferi. The sequence goes on along the minus strand of BSBM01001005.1, from coordinate 41,997,080 downwards.
CACTCATTTGGAGTGGGTACTTACACCTCATTGACATTGGGATGGTAGATCTTATTCACAAAACCAATTAATGGTGATGAGTATGGATAACCAGCTCGTAATTCCACGTGAATCTTCCAAACTCCACCTTTGTAAAGACCTAAGATCGGTACAGACAATGAATCTTGTTTAGCATCCCAGCCATTTACTCATTAAAAAATTAAATAGTAAACAATACTTTAAAGTTATAGGCTTATTGCAGAAGAGCTCAGACCACAACACCATCTCATACATGCATAGTAAGTAAATAATGTAGCAGCTAAAAACCTATTACCAAATATAATATTGGTCAATCAAAGAATCTTTCAAATTTGCAAATTACTGCTTCTCATCAGGTAATCTTGAAATGTATTAAATTTACCACGAGTTTAACTCAAGACTCAAAGAGGGGATGGGGTTTCCTAATTTTGGGGACACCTAGAGACGCTTGGGGACGAGGTACCTCGATTTTGGGGAGGCTTGGGGAAACTCAAATGCTGATGGCATAGATGCTGCAGATGTAGATGGCCTAGCAGAGATGGCTCTAGGAAGCCAAATAAGCTATGTTGTTCATTGTTTAATGTTTTCTGAATTTTCTATTTCATATTTGGACATGCCATTAGGATAATTTTGGATGTAGTATGACAATGCACATATCTCACATCTATTATCAATATCAAATATGCAATTTGAATTTCCACTTGTTTATCATATTCAGACTTATGATTCATAATTTCATATGTAAATTGAAATTTCCATATTCCTGACATCTTAACCATACACAGATTCTTGGAATATTTCAGAGCTACAGCTTTGATACCATGTTAAACTTCGTGACATGGTGAGCAGATCTGCACTTAAAGAATTGATTCCTATAGCTAATAACTGAAGAATAGGTTAACTGTCAGCATATTTGCTTAAATAAAGCAGTGTATGAAAACTCATTGGTGTCAACACTGCATATCTTGAGATTAGATCAAACCAGAAAAAACTAATGGTTAGAACTACATAAACAGTAATCTGGAAATTCAAGACACCATAATAGAAATATGTTCTATATCATCAATCAACTTTTAGCTCTATATAGTATAGACTCATAAGGCAGGGTAAGGCTAATGTCAAGCATGGTTGGTGACAGAATTTTCTATAATTCACCCTCATACAAATTCATACATAACAAGAGACCACATAATAGATCACAATTCCAGCTGACAATTTCTAAGTTATACATGACTCTTTGGCCATGGAAACATTGCTTTGACATATTCTAGTTATACAAGTGATAGCAAGTTCCAGAGTTGTGGGAAAGTAAACATGGTAGTAAAGGAGCTATAGATAGACCAGTAGACAACTGCAAGTAAATGCACCTAGAAAGCTAATAGATGGTGCCCACTCTACCACATGAAACTTCAGTGCACGAACTTAAGCATCCTTCTATCTTGACTAGCAATGATTGTTCTTTATGTGTACATACTACAACCTTGTTTCTAAAATCTAAGGTGTGTACAAAATAGAGTACACTAAAAGAGGGGACAAGTTTATGCGTTTGAGAGATGCAAGCTATCCCTGTAGAGGGGCCAGAGTTGGTCACTAGAACCATAATGGTCCCTGTATAGCTATATGGTTGTTGTTGCATATGGAGAATGAACCAATTTCTCACCAGATGTGTAGAGACAGTTGTCAATAATGTTTTATAGTCCCTAGTGAGGTACTAGTCAAAGAGAAGAAACAAGATTAGATTCTAGAAGAAGAATGGAATTCCCATACACATGTATTTTGTTTTAATAAATTCGACAAATTACATGTCTAGTGACCAAAGGTGACAAAACTTCCTTTCAGTTGTCTATGATGATTTCAACTTTTTGGTTGTAGCTACAGAGAAGGTAGTCCTTGAATCGTATTCTAAAGCACTCAAAATAACTAATACATGAGTGACGATCCCACAACAATTTAAATTATGGGTTTCATCAATTTGCCATGACCAACATAGAGCTTCTTGAAAATAAAATTAATAAACAATACAAGTAAAATGTTGATGTATATGTAACTTTGGAATGTATTTCACCCATGTATTTCATCTATGTATATTGTACTCCTATAGAGATGTTATTATTCCTCTATAAGGAAGTGTTGTCATTTGCAATAACTATATCCGGTTGGATGCTTAATAGGCGAATCTGACTCTCATGTTAAATGATAAATATGATAATATATTCGATGATAATAGGATAAAAGATGATATGTTACAATGATGGCCCTGCCTCAAATATGGCTCGAGCATTTGATGTTGAGGAGATGCCTCATTTCATAACCTAACTTTAGTTAACCTAATTATTAATTATTTAATTATTATCTTATTTTATGTTCGTAGCATTGCCACTCTCTTAGAAAGGCTTTGTCCTCAAAGCCTTATAATGTTTCTGCATCAGTTTATGTGGTGTCGTAGATGACGAAACATGTCGATACAAATTGCTAAGAGTCGAACATAACTTCTGGTATGTCGACGGATCAATCCATCCCAAATTGATTTGTTGTGGACTGATGGGATTCCCTACTGATCTGTCGTCGGGAGATTTGATCACATTAGTACCATTATCTTTCGACATTTCCCACTTTTTCGAATATCGGTTTTTATGGTTGGGGTGTCGATAGGGAACTTTCACGATGTCATTTTCATTTACGAGTGTCGTCTTTTGAGCATTGATCTGAGCTGGAAGTTGTATTTTCGTCTCTTGAGGATTTAAGTATTTGTTCTGTATCTTTTCCAACTTGTTTTCTAACTGCCTGTTATCATTTTGAAACTTCTTAAATCAATTCGACTTGCGATTTTTTGTCATCTTCAGACGTCTTAAGTTGTTCCTTAAGATCTTCATTATGACTTCTGATACAACTATTTTCTTCCTGCTTGTCTAGAAGTTTCCCTTCAATGTCGTCCATAGATTGTTCTATCTTTCGGCTGTTTTTCAACTTCTTAATTTTTGTGACTAGTATCTTGTTATGATTCCTTAGTCTGAAAATTTCTTCAGCATTGCTGGATAATGTTTTATTACTCTTTGCGATCTCTGACTTATGTGTCTTTTTAGAGTCGTCATTTTGTTGTTGAAGAACTTTTATTTGTTGTTGACATTGGCCGACCTCTGATTCTTGACTTTCTAATTTATGTCGTATCTGCGTTAGTTCTTCATCTTTGTCGCTAATGATTTTGTTCAAGTGTATTATTTCTGCTTCGTAATTATTTATTTCCTTCTTTATATCTTAATTTCCTAACCTCTGATTGAATTCATTTTCGGCTTTTAATTCATCAATTTGCGCATACAATTTTTCTATACACCTTTCCTGGTCAGAGATTTTTATTTCATTGCACCTTTCTTGTAATTCAATTCTTATTTATGAACTATTATTTATGTCGCGCAATTCTTCATTGTCTTTTCGATAACGTTTTAACTTGGCTTCTAATTTTTCTATTTGTAACCGCAAACCGGCTTCCATGGTTTCTGACTTCTTCGACGGTGGAATGATCTTCTTTGATTTCTTTGATGAGTCTTTCTTAAACTTGGTCATCTTTCTTTGACTTGACTTATCCAACGATGGATAGTCTTTGCTAGATCTTCACTTCTTGTCTTTTTTTCTTCGTTTTGTCTTCTTTGTCTTTTTCTCGATTTTGTCTTCTTCAATACTTCTTATCTCTTTTTTTTTCAAAAATAATTATTATTTTAATAAAATAATAATATTATTTCTCTTTTTTTTATTACTGTCTCTCTTTTTTTTCTTTGTATTATGTCAAATAACGTTTTTTTCAAAAAAATAATTATTATTTCAAAATAATAATACTTTTTTTATGTATTAATAATTAATAATATTAATGTTTTATAAACTATATATATATATAGTTTAATATATAGTTTTTTTTAAAATCAAAATATCTAAACAAATATAATATTATGATTATATTGTTTAATATTTAATTTAATTTTTTTTTTTTTAGGGTTTCGATGGATGGCGGGAGCGAGGGAGCGGGGAGGATTGCAGGACATTGGTGGCTGCGAGCAAGCTGAGGCAAAGGCAGAGGCAGCCTGGAGACAGCGAAGAGGACGGCATGGAGGCTGATGGGGAAGGGAGTGTGGAGGGGGAAAGCGGCGTGGAGGCAGCGGAAGGCACAGGTGGAGGGCGAGGGCATGAGGACGGTGGTAGAGAGGGAGTTGTAGGAGTGAGGGGGGGGTGCGAACTACAGAAGGAAAGGAGGTGAGAGGGAGCAGGATCATGGAGATGTTGGCACGTGGATGGAAGGAAAACGTGAGAGGAGGAAGAGTGGAGGAGAAGTGAGAGCAGATGGGAGGCGAGCAGGAGCAAGGGAAACGCGGCTGCTGGGAAGTGTGGGGCGTGGGGAGAAGTGGGAGAGGGAGTGCGCAGGTGGGGAGGCGAGAATATGGTAGGTGGAAGGTGGATGGAGCGTGGCAAAGTGTGGAGAAGGATGCGGGGTAGAGATGGGGAGGGCGGTGAAGGAGGTGGAGCAGGCGCAATGGAGAGCGGCGTGACAGTGTAGCAGGTTGGGGGGTAGGTCTCACGTGGAGGAGTTAGGCGGCGGTGGAGGATGGCGTGTTGGAAATGGAGGACGGGGGTTGTGATGCGCAGAGGAGAGGAGCGATCGGTGCAGAAGGAGTAACGAGGGACATGTGAGAGGTGAGACTGGTGTGGGGAACATGGAGATGCGGACTGCATTGAGCGAATGGGGGGTGAAGTGGGGATCAACGATCCAATTCAGAGAAGCTCTGCGAACGATGGCTAAAAGCCAGTATCGGAGATGCCCAAGAAGGGGCTCTGATACCAAATGCAACAACCATATCCGGTTGGATGCTTAATAGGTGAATCCGACTCTCATGTTAAATGATAAATATGATAATATATTAGATGATAATAGGATAAAAGATGATATGTTACAATGATGGACCTGCCTTAAATATGGCTTGAGAATTTGATGGTGAGGAGACGCCTCATTTCATAACCTAACTTTAGTTAACCTAATTATTAATTATTTAATTATTATCTTATTTTATGTTCATAGCATCATTTGTATTGACAAGTGTCGCAAGTGTTGTAACTTGCCGATGGGTTATTAGACCACCTAGATGGGGTCGGTCCTGTATGAGTCATGTGGGTAAATGGGTTATTAGACCACCAAGTGTGGGGTCGGCCCGGATTAATGCAACCATGGGTTATTAGGCTAAGTTAGACAAGTCGGCCCCACTGGTTTATTGGGCAGGACAGGACAAGTATAAATAGAGATCGAGAGATCTCTATTTCATATCTCATTTCTCACTCTTCCATCACTCAGAAAGTGGTGCACATGTGAGGAGGAGGATTATCTGCTAGGAGAATACTATCTCTTGTACTTTGGTTGTATCATTGCTCTTTCTATCTCTGAGGAAGTTGCGGGGCTTTTCACCTTCTTGGTTTTCCCCGGTGAAACTATGTGTCTCTCGTGTGCTTGCATTATTGTGTCCATGATTGTTATGTTGTAGATATGTTGTACATGTTATTCTCTTAGTTAAGATCTTAGATCAGATTGAAAATTCTGAAAAACTAACATGGTATCAGAGCTAGCCTGAAAGAAGGTATGGTATGGCATGTATGACACTTGTTGCACTTGCGAAGCTAGGGCTTGATATAACAAAAACCAACCATCGTAGAAATTTTACTATAAATCCATTTTGGCGAGGTTTCAAGACCTAAAACTCTTATAGGTTGAAGATAAGATCCCCATGTACCTTGTGTCCGAAGCACAACTTCTAATTCGTTGTACTTTGTGTTTTATGATATGTACAATCTAGGGTTTTTGCCTCTTCTAGATCTCAGTCATAAACAAGTGACCTAGGAAAAAAGGCCATAACTTGGGCTAGGAAGATCCAAATGAAATTTCGTAAGAAGTGACAGGCAGGGCATGGACTATACTTTCACAGGTCGAAGGTTCAGAGGCTGGAAGTGAACCAGGGACACATGGCACGTCATACAAGTTCGCTCTCCTTTTTTATCCCATAAACAGGTCACATTGTGACACTTGGCATAACTCTCTCTCAGAGAATCCAATTGAGGTCAGACCTATGGGGTTGGAAAGATGACAGGTCGGGATACCACAAGTAGAATTTTTAGACCTTGTGGATTCGTAATTTCTGAGTTACACCAGTAACAATCAGGTGCATATTTCTGTCAAAAACAAAATTGGATTTTGAGCACCTTCATTCATGGATCCAGGAATTAGGGTTTCAAAGAAAGTTGGAATTTTTGTAATCGGAGACCACGGCTGAATGCTACTCATCAAAATCGGAATTTAGAGACCAAGATCAAATTTTTTGGTTGGGCAGAAGGCTGGGCTTGATCAAACCCTAGTTCGGGACTTTGATTGGAAAAGTGGAAAATTAGGGCTTCTACAAAAGTTGGAATTTTTGAAGTCTATGACCACGACTGGAAGCTCCCCAGAAAAATCAAAGTTTAGAGATTTGGATCGAACCTTTTGGTTGGGAAGAAGGGTGGGATTTATCAAGCCCTAGTTTGGGATCCTGTCCAAAAGATCTGAAAGTTTCAAAGGCAATTTTGAGGGGTGAAACTTTGTGGTTTTCAAATTCTGAGTATACCAGCTTGATCAGCTCATCAAGGCGCATCTTTCTACCCTTTCAGAAGTTTGAAATTCAAAATTTGAATTTCTAGAGTTTCTCTGACAAACCCTAATCCAACTCCAGATCTAGTTTCTGTAAATCAAGTGGATTGGGTTAATCCTAGAAGAGAATGGTTTGGTCACCTGCATAAGTGAAGAAGTTCTTGTTTCAGAGGGAGTTGAGGCTAAGACCTTACATAAGAAGATCACAAGCAATCTCGACAGGTATGACTTACAGGTATGTTTCGAGATCTGTTCATGATTAAGTTTATGGTATGCTTATCTTCATTAAGGTTAGTACAATCTTGATTAACTTTAGACTTGTCGTATCACCTTAATAAAATTATGAATGCACGATAGAATATATTCATTGATTATGGCTTTGACACTTATGATTGTACTAATGCATTGTGGTGTTGTATGAGGTTGATGTTGTCCGCTAACATGAAAGGTACATCAAGAAAGACAAATCATGTTCTAGTTCAAGAACATATGACCATGGTGACATGAAGACAAAGGTTCATCCATTTCCATGGATCACATAGAAGATCTACTTACGAGGTATGTATAACTTGGTTCTATAATGGTTAACTTATGAGATATGCAGGTTACTAGCACAAGTCATTGAAGAACAAGAAGACATTATGTGGGTATGTTAGACATAGCTAGCTAACATGCTAATCCAGGTATGTTTTTCCTATATCAAGTTAAAATCCTACCTTGTGTTAGGATATCTTATATAAGTATACTTGGCATATACTTGGCATGATTGATTATGATTATTCATGAAGTTATAGGTTTGAGTAATCATTGATTTAGGCATATTATGTTTCTTACTTTAATTGATGATATGACTAACCAGAAGAGTACTATATAAACCTTGAATACTAATGTTTATTATTTGTGTTTAAAATGATCATTACTATACATGTTTAATACTATTGTGTTTCTGATAGTATTGAGATTATACTAATAAATGTATGATTATGTATGAGATCTTGAGGATATCACAATAATGATACTTGTAAGCATGCATAGTGATCGAGGATGGATATAAGTCCAAGGATAGGTAATCCAGGAAGCAAAAGATCAAGAGGGAGCACACTCCAGTAGTATCTGCAAGGATGCAGATATTCAGAGGGAGTCGACCACTTCTTACAATCCACATCAGAATGGAGTTGCAGAAAGGAAGCAAAGACTGAGAGGGATTCAACCCAACAAATAAACAAGATAAGTATTTGAATGATCATTTCTTGCATATTTGATTGTTTAAATAATATTGTTCAATGATGTATATACTGATGTTCCTAGAATTAGGCTGTGTATTTTGGCATATTAGAATAATTGCATTAATGAATAGCATACTACTAATATGCATGTAATGGGTAAGTGGCCTATGGCACTGTACAACATTCCATTGCTACTTATCTAGAATGAAACCTCTTTGTTGACATGTTGGGAGTAGTGCAAACTCTTAACAATGTTTTGGTAGAGATTGGAAGGCATCTAGAAAGTTACAGGATATGGGTGAATGTTGTATTGAAGCATTGGCTAAAATAATTGCATGATTGTATGACATATTTCTTTATGTGTAAGAATTTGTTTTAAAAACTATGAGATGTTTCTAATCATGCAATTTAACTTGTTTTGTAGGAAAGATCGTATACCATCACCTACAAAAGAAGGACTACAACATTTGTTCCAGCAACAAAGATAGCTATTGAAGATATTGAAGATATTGAAGTTCCCAGGATCTGGGATGAAGTAATAGAAGAATGCCATGATCCGTCGATCATGAAGAATGATGTTTGGGATGTGGTCCCAGACCAGAAGGGAAGTCTGCCGTATAAGATCAAGCATGCTGCAGGTGGCAGCATAGAGACTTTTGCTCATGTAGCTAGATCCACTTCCATCAGATCAGTACTTGCTCTAGCTGCACTGATGAAGTGGAAAATACACCAGATGGATTTCAAGACAGCCTTCTTGAATGGTGTAGTCGAAGAGGAAGTGTATGTGGAGCAGCCACTTGGTTTTGAGACATATGACGGGAAGTCATATATGTGCAGAACTTGGTATGGTAGGATAGACAGCTTTCTATCTAGTTTGGGCTTTACCAAGAGTAAAGCGGATTCCAACCTTTACTACAAGGTTAAGGAAGGCAATCCAGTGATACTACTTTTGTATGTGGATGAACTGTTTGTTACAAGTGAGGATAGATTGATTGCTGACACGCAGCGAAAGCTTGCTGCCGAGTTCGAGATGAAGAACTTGGAGATGATGCACTAATTTCTAGGCATGGAGGTGTGGCAGAGTGCAGATGGAATCTTTCTTGGACAAGGGAAGTATGCAGTAGAGATCCTGAAGAGGTTCGGGATGATGGACTACAACGACATGGCCACATTTATGACATCAAACCTGAAGCTTCTATGTGATGCTTCATCTGATTTAGTTGATGTCACTGTGTATCGTTAGATGATTGGGTCCTTGATGTACCTGACGAACACGAGACTAGATATTTGCTTTCTGGTGAACACATTGAGCCAGTTTTTGACGGATCCCAGAGGTGTTCACCTAGTTGTTGTAAAGCATATTCTGAGGTACCTGAAGGGTACAATTTACTATGGGCTCAAGTATGATGCGAATCAAAAGTTTAACCTGCAGGGTTATGTTGATTCGGACTGGGCAGGCAGTGCTGCAGATAGGAAGAGCACTTATGGGTGCTGCTTCAGTATGGGATCAGGTGTGATCTCTTGGTTTAGCAGGAAGAAGTCTTGCGTAGCACTGAGTACAGCCAAGGCAGAGTATGTTGCAACTTGTTCGACTAGTTGTGTGGCAGTATGGCTCTGGAAGCTATTGTCTAAGTTATTTGATCTCCCGCTGGATCTACTGGTATCTTTTGTGACAACCAGAGTTGTGTGAAGCTGTCTGAGAACTCGGTGTTCCACGACAGGTCGAAGCACATTGAGATCAAATATCACTATATCAGGGATATGGTGCAGAGAGGAGCAGTGAAGCTCCTGTATGTTGCGACGGATGAGCAGGTTGCAGATGTGTTGACGAAACCACTAACCAGAGTGAAGTTTGAGTACTTCAGAGAGAGGCTTGGTGTTCTTCAAATTGACAACACTTCGAGGAAGAAGTGATGGACACACTTGCAGGAGCCATTCCAAGCATGGTGATAGGAGGATCCTTCCCATGGCTTTGGATGTGGATGTAAGCACTGGATGATGAGCATCAAGACGATGCTCCAGTTACTGCCCTGTATATGCATCAATTAGATGCTTTGATCAGTTTGATCATCTATTTATATATTCATCATATTGGATGCTTGATATATTTGTATATGCATCATGTTGGTTGCTTGATATATTTGAATATGCATCATGTTGGATGCTTGATATGATCAAGTGGATCATGTATTTATGTACCAGGTGGATACATTGTATGATCAGGTGGGTCATGTATTTTTTTGTATATGTATCAGGTGGATGCATTGTATGATCAAGTAGATCATGTACTTATGTATGTATTAGGTGGATGCATTGTATTATCAGGTAGATCATGTACTTATGTATGTATCAAGTGGATCATGTACTTATGTATGATCAGGTAGATCATGTACTGATGTATGTATCAGGAGGATGCACTGTATGATCAGGTAGATAATGTATGATGATATGTATCAGGTAGATACTTCGTATGCATCAGATGGTGATCAGGATGATCACAGATGACAAGCTTCAGGATGTTGCTCCAGATGATATGTATCAGGATGATGCTATGACGGTGATCAGGATAATCACAGATGACGAGCTTCAGGATGTTTCTCTAGATGATATGCATCAGGTTGATGCTATGATGATGATCAATTTGATCATATGATGATGTACATTAGGATGATGTATGGTGAGTATCAGGTCGATGCTCTGTGGCCGTGGACAGGTTGTGCAGGTAGCATAGAAAAGGTCCTTTAAAATCCAGACAGGTAGAGTGGTGTGCTCGTAACATCCTGGGATGCTTTATCGAGATCCAGACAGGTAGAGCGGTGTGCTCATAACATCCCGGGATGCTTTGAGTAGGTTTTGCTACGGTTTTGCATAGAAAAGATCCTTTAAAATACGGACAGGTAGAGCGGTGTACTCGTAACATCCTAGGATGTTCTATCGAGATCCAAACAGGTAGAGTGGTGTGCTCGTAACATCCTGGGATGCTCTGAGTAGGTTTTGCGAAATTTCACACAGAAAAGATCCTTTAAAATATGGACAGGTAGAGCGGTGTGCTCGTAACATCCTGGGATGCTCTATCGAGATCTAGACAGGTAGAGCGATGTGCTCGTAACATCTTGGGATGCTCTGAGCAGGTTTTGTGAAGGTCAACATGTAAAAGATCCTGGGAGATCCGATAGGTTGAGCGATAAGCTCTAATCAGTCCTGGGATGCTCTTTCGAGGTTTTGTTGATGCACGTAATCAGTCCCGAGGATTCCACAGTATGGCCAGTGATGATGAAGACCTACAGGTGGTGGGCCTACATCCAGTATGAAAAAGGACTGGCTCTGTAGAACTTCCTATGACGAGTAGAATGGAGATTGAGATAGCAGCAGTGACGATGATTCGATGACAATGATCCAGTGATGATTATCTAGAGAAGAAGACTTGTGCTAGCGGATCTGTGTCGAGAAATACCTTCCTAGTTAAGAGGGAGTGTTGATGTATATGTAACTTCGGAATGTATTTCACCCATGTATTTCATCTATGTATATTGTACTCCTATAGAGATGTTATTATTCCTCTATACGGAAGTGTCATCATTTATATTGACAAGTGTCGCAAGTGTTGTAACTTGCCGATGGGTTATTAGACCACCTAGATGGGATCGGTCCTGTATGAGTCATGTGGGTAAATGGGTTATTAGACCACCAAGTGTGGGGTCAACCCGGATTAATGTAACCATGGGTTATTAAGCTAAGTTAGACAAGTCGGCCCCACTGGTTTATTAGGCAGGACAGGACAAGTATAAATAGAGATCGGGAGATCTCTATTTCATATCTCATTACTCACTCTTCCATCACTCGGAAAGTGGCACACATGTGAGGAGGAGGATCAGCTGCTAGGAGAATACTATCTCTTGTACTTTGGTTGTATCATTGCTCTTTCTATCTCTGAGGAAGTTGCGGGGTTTTTCACCTTCTTGGTTTTCCCCGGTGAAACTCTGTGTCTCTTGTGTGCTTGCATTATTGTGTCCATGATTGTTATGCTGTAGATATGTTTTACATGTTATTCTCTCAGTTAAGATCTTAGATCAGATTGAAAATTCTGAAAAACAAACATAAAATATATAATTAACACTTATAGCAGATGAAGCAGTTGAAGTGCCTGAATCTTTATTCTTGGTTTTGCTGGAAGAATATTTTGCACCTTTGAGAAAGCTCCATTGAAGAGCTGCATGCATTGTTAGAGCCATATATGCTTGAAGAGGTGACACAACCATGCAGTCAGAAAAGTCAGAATGCAGATGAAAAATCATTTGAACAATAAGTTTGAGGCCAGAAGAAAGATGTTCTAACTTTGAAGATGCTAATAAGGCCTTTCGAGTGTCCTCCTCTACAAGTAATTTCTCTACCTACCATGCAGCTGCTATGGAAATGTTAAGACTTTCTTCATTATGGTCCTTTCCAGATTGATGATATTGGCCTCTCCCTTTCATCAGTGAATGCCTTCTCTCATTTGGTTGCACATTATTACTCTCATTATGAGATAGGGCTACAACATTCTTTAGCATTGCATTTCCATGATTAAAAGACTTATGCCTTCTTGAATCTCTACTTCTAATTGCTTGGATAGAGCATCCTTCAACGTATAATGTTGCCCTGTTTTCTACCCTATGAGAATGCCTTCTCTACCTATTTACTTCCTTTTCTTCAAACTGCCTTTGAGATTGTGCATTAGCTTGCATGCCCGAAGGACATGATCCTATAGAAGTCATCCCACTATTTGCAGCCATGGGATATTTACCTTCATATATTTTATTGCTTGTTTGCTACAAGAAAGAGAAAATAATACATCAGCCATTCCATTAGTGAAGGACTCAGGGTAACTCCAAGTTCACTAAACAATATAAATAACTTACTAATACAAGTTATCAATGAAATAACTAAGAAAAATGAAAAATAATTTAGATGGATACAAATTTACACTTCAAAATGTGATCTCTCCACTGCCCTAGACGTTGTTAATATTTGCACGACAATGTAAGGAGAAATGCTCCATATTGTTAAGTATACAACAATCTACAATGTAGTAAGTACAACTAGCCCTACTTGTTTAAGAGATGTTCACTATACTCCTTGTGTAGTGATTGGAAAAAAACCTAATCTACAAGGAGAATGGGCAATTAGGTCTATTCCATCTTGTAAATCCCTAGCTCAACTCCAAACAAAAAATATATATAATTGAAAAAAGTACTGTCAACCCTACTTGGCACTGTTGGGAGTAATGCCTATGTCAAGTATAGAACAATCTACAATGTCCTAAGTAGAAGAAACCTTAGTTAGCTATTAAATATCCACTTTTGTAGATGGATAAAAATAAAGCTTAATCGACAAGAAGAATGAAAATTACATATTTAACATCTTTTAGAATGTACTCACTTTCAGGATTTCAAATTATCCTGAAACCCTGGAAAATGAATGCATACTATTTGTACTTATTTTGAGGATTTCAAATTATCCTTAAACCCCGAAAAATGAATGCATACTGTTTTAATCGTGATTTTGATTTTTTTAAGCCCAGGGCTCAATTAAATATAACTACATGCATTCAAGCGTAATATGATTGGTGATACTTGCCGTAGACATGCTTATCACTATCAGTAAACATTTTTTCCCAAAAAGTCTATTGAGTTAATAATAAAAACTCATTAATTTACCTCTACATAGGCTGAGGGAAGTCCTTAACCATACTGGTATTGGCCATAAACATTAGACTCTCAAGTTCTAATAGAGCAGTAACCAAATAGCAAAACTAGTAAATGAAGGCCAAAAATACACTAAATATGTTACTTGTGAGGGCAATTGAGACCATTTTCCTTCGAGCAATTCTTGAGCATGTCTTAACTTTGAGCAATGATACATTTTGTATATGTCAATCTGAGGAAAATAGATAAGGAAAAATTCAGAATCAGTGGACATAACTTTGTTGATTATGCCCTTCCGCCAACAACCTTTGTCAGAAACTTCAACTGCGTCCCCGATGGAGTAAGTGTAATTGCGGGGTGTGTGAGGAGGAATTCGACAAATTACATGTCTAGTGACCAAAGGTGACAAAACTTCCTTTCAGTTGTCAATTTTGATATCAACTCTTTGGTTGTAGCTACAGAGAAGGCAATCCCTGAATCTTATTCTAAAGTACTCAAAATAACTAATACATGAGTGACTAGTCCACATCAATTGAAATTATAGTTTCAACAATTTGCCATGACCAACATAGAGCTTCTTGAAAATAAAATTAATAAACAATACAAGTAAAATATATAATTAACTCTTACAGCAGATGAAGCAGCTGAAGTGCCTGAATCTGTATTCTTGATTTTGCTGGAAGAATATTTTGCACCTTCGAGAAAGCTCCATTGAAGAGCTGCATGCATTGTTAGAGCCATATATGCTCGAAGAGGTGACACAACCATGCAGTCAGAAAAGTCAAAATGCAGATGAAAAATCATTTGAACAGTAATTTTGAGGCCAGAAGAAAGATGTTCTAACTTTGAAGATGCTAATAAGGCCTTTCGATTATCCTCCTCTGCAAGTAAGTTCTCTACCTGCCATGCAGCTGCTATGGCAATAGTAAGACTTTCCTCATTATGGTCCTTACCAGATTGATGAGATTGGCCTCTCCCTTTCATCATATTCCATTCGTGGACATTTTTACTGGCCATTTAGTTTTCCTCTGTGATTTCCGTGATCTGTCTTGTTTTGACCTATTCACTTCACTTGCAACGTTGCCAGAACTAGCAATATTTGAGGCATTTTGGAGAATTTTTGACAAAGTTTCTAGGAGATCATCAAACCTGCCCCATGCAAGTATTAACTTATGAGGTGCTCTAAATTCTTCCTGTTTTGTTTTATTTTGAAGAACAACGCTATAGTCCATGATAAGTTGGGTATAATGTTTAACAACTTCTGATATGTCTTTGGGTGGAATAATTGACGCAATCTTCAATATATCTGTGTAAGCTGATGGAGTACTAGCAGAACTTAACATGCAATTGAAGTTATCAGATGAAAATAACTCACAAAGGGATATCTTGCATGACTGGTTGTTGGCTAAGCCACAACAAATATTTCTAACCACAAGCAAGACGCCTTCTTTTTCCTTGGTCTCTAAATCTGTCGATATCATGAGAAGACTAATTAAGACTTGCATGCCTTTAGACATGGCATATTCACAAAACCTTGCTGCTGTGAGGGGAGATCTTTTTACCAGAGTAATGAAACGATTGCATGCCTCAGATACTGGCACTTTGGAGGGGAAGTATGATGGAATTAGAAGCATGGTTAATAGTTGGTCGACCAAACATTGGTCAGTTGCAAGAGAGCATAGTATGGAATCCAGGTTCACCACCTACATTGAAAAAAAAAAAGTTGAAATGAAACGATGAATAGCAATGCACTCCAGTTGTTTTATAAAACGAGGAAGCATTCTTCTAAGTTAAACAAGTACTAATTTGCATAATAACAATCATGCTGTGCAATTTCCAAGATGCTCAACCAGCAACCAAAAATGAAGGACATACTTTATGAAATTGAAGTGCTCTAATGTCTTTCCAAAGATGGAAATTGGATGGGAGAATGGACTTTGGAGCTTTCTGATAACTCTCCCAGAAGTTTCCAAAATATTTCCAAAGATGGAATAGGATGGGAGAATGGAATTTGAAGCTTTCTGATAACAAAAATTCAACTCCATTTCCTCAAAGAAGAAAAATTTTAAACCATAGGAACTAATCCTTTCTGTATAGTACCTAAATCCTAATAAGTTATTTGTAAAAGAGACATCCAAATATCCAAAATCCATATCTATAAATTAAGCTATGAAGGTGATGTTGATGAAGATTATGAAGATCAGGACATGGATTAGGATGGCAATTACTAGGTACAATTTCATTGTGCATCCCGGACTCTAACTTGTATGTCATGAAATTCTCGGAATTTGTATGTTGCAATAATATACACTCTAAAAAAAATTTAAATTTGTGAATCACTTTTCTTATGGGGTATTCCAGTCAATACATGCATATGTCACCTTCCACCATGGGCCATATATGTTGCTTACTAACCTGGAGTACTTATAAATGGCCACTTGAATACAAATGGCCCAAAAATAGCCACTACAGCTGATACCACCAGAACGGCCTGGCTGTAACGTTGTCCAAATTCATCAAGCCATCTCTGTAATTTTGGTTTGTTAAGTTGTGCTTCTTCATTCAAATGCATAATCTTGGACAATGTTGAATCCTTCCATGTCTCGGGTGCCTGAAAAATAAAATATCAAAACGTGGACACTTTAGAGTGTCTCTGCAAAATGTGGAGAAAATATACTCAAGAAATAATGAAAAATACAATAAACTAGAAACTGAGAAACTGATAAAAAAAATCTTGTGGAGACAATACATTTTCCAATAAAATAGACAAACTTGTTAATTTTAATTCATGGTAACAACTCTCTAGTCTTCACTCAAAGATTTTACTTTACAGATGAAACTTAAAACATTAAAAAACATCAACCAAATATTTTGATTTCCAAAAACTAAAAGCATGGGAGTATAGATGAAGAGTGTAGACATTGCATATCTGAATCTTGGATCTATCCAACAAGTGACAGACTATAACTATGAAAAGTAAGAATTCTACAATCACAAACCAACAACCATCAATTATATACATCAAGCTACTTTCCTCTCCTTCACCTCAAAATAATGATTACAATGATACATGAAACACCCATAGAAGGTAGGAGCTCTATTGGATGAGTGATCTCAAGGCACCTCATATTGTGCTCATCTCAAGTAGACAAATGGAAAAAGACGATAAACTAACATATAATGAGAATAAGGAAAGACTAACTTAACTGTCCTAAACTAGCACATTGGATACACTAATTAGGTTGCCTCACATAAGACAAGGTCTTGCTGAAGCTTCATTATCGATAAGGAAAAATCAATATAATTCCCATAAACTAGCACGCTGGCTATACTAAGTATATTTCCCCAATTGAGAGAAGTTATTGTTCAAGTTTCATTGACATTTGTCAAAAGATCCTACATCAGTCATCATCACAGGAAACATGCACGTCGTAAAGGAATTCGTATAGTATATACATCTTATATGAGAAATAGTCTTATATACCACTATTTATGTGCCCATAACTATTGTTTAAGGGATGCTTGGGGAGTGAGGCATGCTGAGAATTGGAAAAGGTTGTTGTTCGTCACTTTTTTAGGGTTGTAATATGACCAAATGGTCTACCCTTTTACTTAATTTTTTAATAAAATCATTAATTATTTCAGGATCTTTAATATAGGTTCCAACCTCATCAAACCTCATTTGAGGAAAATAGAATTTCACATCCATCCAAAATTCAGCAGACAACCGTTTTCAGGACTCCAGCAAACAAAACTGCACCGAACCAAAGAGAATTCCACTAAACCATCAAAATATGCCACATGTCACTTGTTTAAAATAGCAGTGACCTCCACAAACATAGGAATTTGAGCAAAATTGATGTTTTCCATCATGAACAAATATAGACAGAACCACTGAAAACTTGCTAAAAATAGCACAATCCTGTACCATCTCCCTGGAAACACTGAACTCTTAAATTCAAATTTTGTAATGTAATTGAAACTTTGGAATTGAAATCTAACAGCTCTAGTGTAAAGGATCATGGCCATAGAACCGACTAAGAATGTGTTCATTAATTGTTGATGTCGAACAACCAGGATGGACTAAGGAGAAGTCCAACATTCTCCAAGGGTAAATTCAATGTTAACAATGATGTCCTATTTTGTAAATGTTATATGCCAATATAAGCTTGAACTTTTAATTGTTGACTACATATTACAGCTATTTGGTAATGAATATGATACTCTGTTTCATTTCATGGTTGATGTTATCTGTTACATTTGTAGATGACAATTGTTATATGTTGGAACTTGAAGGTTGATGTTATGGTTTCATTTGATGACAATGTTATAATTGCTATATGATTGTTCTTATATGTGTACCAAATGGTTGATGCTTTAATGATTCATTATTATTCCATTTGTTAAATGAAATATATGTTTTCATCTTGTCTGCAACTAATTCGACATTTTACTGTTTTTTTGAATTTATATGTATCAAAATCTATATTATATAAAAAATGCTCCCAAAAAGCTCCACTCCTGGAAGCTTTTGAAAATTGTGCTTCCTACTCCTACTCTTGTTCCTACTTCCATCTACTCCTGCTCCATGCTACCAACAAACTTGATAACATATGTTGGTTTCATACTATTCCCAATCACAAACTATACTAATGTCAAAGTCATTTTATTGCTAAAGTAGGTACTTTAAACAAGAATGTTATCTCAACATCTAAACTAGGATAGGTACTCTATTTTGGCATTTAGGGCCACTGTAGGTATGTTGTATAGAATTGTGTTTATGTGTTTAGGGACACACATCATCCACTTGAGTTGTAGTTCGGATGTCCTCTTTAATAAAACACAACTAATATGCCTAAGCCACAAGCATTTTCCTACATACACGATAAAAGTTCTGATCCATTGATAAGTTCTTTCTGAAATTTTTGTTGTTGAAATAAGGTTGCAACTGTGAAAAATGTAAGAAAGTTTTTCTGCTTCAAGAGTGGTAGCATTAGAACAATTTAAATATCTAGGAAGTAGAATTATTGGATATTGTGTACTGGAAAGAGTTTTATGAGTTACTATCTATGTTATCAAGACCTTAAACATTTAGTTTGTTGAATTCAATAATATCAATAAGGTCAACTTTTTTTAAACATATGTTCTCGAAATTAGGGATTAATAAAATCACTAAGATGGTTATTTTAACCTATACATTTTCATTTTCATTGACAGAGTGGACTCTGGAATCATTAGTGAGCTATGATCTAAAAGCTCATAATCTGTTGAACATTGAAGATGCGACCAAAAATCCATTTCCTAATATGAGAAAGTGATGGTCATCTTAATGAGTAGTACTCCATGGTTGGTTAGCATAGTCCTAAGTCAACCATTATGATTTTCCTTTAGAAGGCTAAGTAGTGCAGTGGGTTTTAATAGTCCTAGTCAACAAAAAACAAAGATCTATGTAGGGTAGCAGCATGGTCTCAGAATAAAAAACAACCACAACAACTGGATCTCCTCTTTGCAAAATCCAAGGTGCATGTAAGGGGAAAGTGTGACCCCAAAATGGCTATCAAGATAAAAATTTGTTGCTAAATATAAACCCCACAAATCCACTATGGTGTGATGGGGAAAGCACTCTTATGGAGCCACAAACATGCAAAAATAGACATGTTTTATTGCTTCTTACAGATCACAATTATGTGTTGTAAATGCAATTGGGCATACAACTCTTTGATTCTATTTTTTTAAAGAGTAAAAGTGCTCCAAAATTGCATCAAAAGATGCAAGCTAGGTGCCATTGGTAAAACTTAAAAAATTATAGCTCCAGCATCCTATTGTTGGAGGAACACATACGGGATTCTATAATTTCAATACCAACCTAAATGAAATACAACTACAACTTTCCACCTTCGGAAGGAAAATATGTGCTCTATAAGCTACTTCCTTGTGTGAATATGTTCATCACAGGGATTTAGGTTGCCATTGTGATTAGTTCTAAGATACAATCTATGTAATTATATTATCAACATCATTATTTATGTCAACATTCCACAGGTGTGCAACTCAAGTGACAATCTCACCATCAACTAGATGGTGCAGATAAAGGGACTCTCACTAAAAATAATCCTTCAAATTTTCTAACAATAAGATATTCAACAATGGAAATGACATACAAAAAAATCCCACACACAAAAGAAGAATTGTATCCAAATAAATACAAATTGCCAATTGGCAAGTATTAGATAGAGCAATTCAAAAAGACTGTAGGGGTTTGATTCTATGTGATATGCTTTATGATGGAGATATTCATAATTCAACCCATTACCATTAGTAACTATGTATAAAAGACGACAATTTATTAGAGTTGATGCAATTACAAGTTACAACAAGAAAAACAATTTCTATATGAACATTTAAAGGCCTAAATTTCAGAAGCAAAGACTACAAGTTCTCATTTAATCAGGGGCAAGCTTTGTTAACTCTGATATCCACTCTAACCCCCCAAGAATTCTTGGCAACCAAACAACACTTTATGAACTCAACTATTATGATGATAGTTTTTGCATATAATTACCAGCATTCATTTGCATTGATTGTAAAAGAAAATACATAAGTAAACCATTTCATTATTATTGCCAATCATTGCATTCTTTCTAATACAATTAAAATTTAAGCAACATGCTAACTCTTGTCGTTGTTTGTATCAATAAAGCCATTTGTGGAAACTTAAAAGTGATAGCAAAAGGGCCAAGTCCTTAGTTTGAGGCTTTGAGTATCCAAGATGATAAATGCCAACAAATTCTTTCTACTTTAATGGCTGCATCAAAGCAAACCCATTAAATCCGTATCAGTTCTATGGAGCGAACACCATTGCAAACCAAGCGAGTTAAAGGGCCAGTAGGCACATGTATGGAGGGAGCTTAAACACATATCTTAGGGTGTCGAGGAGAAGATGATAGAAAGGATATAAGTGCCAATCCAGCTCACACCACTGTCAATCCTTTGGCCCAACCTTTGGAACTTGACTATTGTAGTTCAAAGCAGGGCATAGGAAGGCATTAAATAAATTATTTTGGATAGCATAGAACCCCCCTTTGACCTCTGCTTTTGTCTTTGGTTTGGAAGTATTCTAATTCAAGTTTAGAGTAGAGTTCATCCAAAAGGTCAGGCCTAGCATTCATTGATAGTTTAACACTATGGCCAATTATTCTAAATATTAATCAACTTTTAAAGGTATGTCATGTTGTTTATCCAGTGAAATCTTGTATGAGGTTTCTTTCCACCTATAGGTGGCTCGTTGTTTTTTATAGTTTTTGTAACCCTCTTTTAGTTTACTTGTTATTGTTCAGTTCTAAGAGTTCAAACCATGTTGTGTTTTCTTCCCTTTAGTTGTCAACTCCAAGGCTTTGTGTTTTTCTTTGGTTTCTTGAGCCTTCTCAATGCAATGGGAAAAAGAGGACAAACCTCTTTGGTACCTTATTTGGCCACTGACGAGAAAATAAAATTGTAGGGTTAGACCCTTTCATCTTGTAAGTCATAGCAAAGAGATTCTTTAAAAGAGTAAGATGGGATGAACAAGCCAAGAAGCAAGTAGAAGACAAAATGGGCTTCATGTCCTAAGAAATGTTAAAATAATATTTAGAATAGGGGTAATGTAAGTTCCCAAATAAGATCATCGGAAATATCTTATTGATCTTATTGCAGGTCCAAAATAGGCACATGTTAGGAGTCATTACAAGACTGCATTGGACGTCAATTTTCATATAAAAGATGTTCTAGATGGTCAATGTTATTATTGATTTAAAATATCCACTAAGACACATAAAAACCATAGTAACTGGACCATCAAACTAGCAAAGTAAATGTTGGAAAATGGAGCTCGAGATGAGAACTAGAAATAAGAGGTGGAATAAAAAATGAAAAACTTGAGGAATTTAATCATGCATGTATCCATGGTGTTGACACTGAGAGGGGGGGTGAATCAGTGTAAAGCAATTTTTAAACCTTTCTTAGCTTATCACGGTTAGCTACCAATTCATCAATCTAATACTTTACCATATTCATCTCATAAACATCATTCACATAGCATAAGCATTTCATTCATAAAGAGCCATAACACAGAAGAACACCACACCATATAAATTTGTAATCTTTTTATATTATTTTGGTCCGCCTACAACCGTTAGGCAAAATCAGCACCTACTGATACATAGAGCACCTACTCTGAATCCAGGACCCTGCTAAGAAGGGTTTGAGGTATCCTAACCTCAAAAGCAAGACAAGCTTGCATGTACATTAAGGCTTACTGGCACTGTGTCACATCAACCTCATCTGTCTCTTCAATCAGTTTTGTAGCTGGATGTCATAGATATGCTCGTCACCTGAATCCACTTTCCAACTCAATCAACTGCTGCAAATCATCTCTGTCAACCTCATCTGTCTCTTCAATTAGTTCTGTAGCTGGATGTCATAGATCTGCTCGTCACCTGAATCCACTTTCCAACTCAATCAACTACTGCAAATCATCTCTGCTCATCATATAAACTCTGTTGTAACACTTACAACACTGCTGGCCATTCATTCTTCACTTCATCACCATCGTGTTATGGATGTACTGCTGTAGGATGCACTGCTGTAGGTGTATTATGTCATGGATGCACTGCTGTACTACTGCTTGTACACTACTATACACACCCTCAGACTTCATTAGTCATGCAGACCCAGTCAATTCTAAACTTGTGCATACCATGCTTGTCAAGTTCAGCACAGTCAAGCATTCAGCTTTGTGACTATCAAGCATCAATGCAGATTAGGGCTGTCATCATACACCATCAATCTCTAATATTGTTCCATCAATCTTCAATAGGAAATAAAGACTTCAGACTGTTTGTAAATATCTAACTCAGACTGGGCATTATCATCACAGTCTTCACTTTGCCATCAAATACAAGACCATGCACAAATGATGAGAAACTTGGATTGTCCAAGCACCATAGAAGATTTAGGACTGTCACTTAGCAACAAAAGAACATCACAAGATGTATATCATGTCAAAATGTCAAGCTTCATTTGTCAATTCAAGTCACTGTAATATACTGCTATAGACTTCCTTCATATGCCTTAGTAAATCTTCAACTTTTTCAAATGTCAAGCTTACATCAACTGTCAACTACTTCAATAATTTGTTACTGTCAAAGTTAAGAATCTGCTCATGCTTATCATGCCAAGTCATCAAGAGATCTGGTCATAAAGGGTCTACTCAGATGCTGCCAGGATATCAAAGGCATCTACCCAAACACTAAAAGATCAAAGCATAAATTCACTTGTCATCTGTGGATCTGCTGCTGTAGATACCACTGGTCCTCAGTCCAAATTTCAGAGGTGTATTCTTCACCTGCGTATGCCTCAGATTTCCTTTTGCTGCCCAAAAATCAGACCTATGTTACACCACTGAATTTCTAAGTTTAACTCAGACTTCAACTTGGCTACCTTAACAAACCTCAAAAATCAGACTTCAAAAATACATTTGCTGCTGTTGTCTATCAGTACATAAGTTTGATCTTCAATCCACTGTAAAAATGAGTACATCTGCAACCTGAAAATGTCTCTTTTGTATCCTACAGAAGCTTTGATAAAGACCATCGAATTAGGAAGAAGACAGCCCAACGAGTTAAGGATCAGACAATTGTAACTTGAAAACAGTCCACACTTTACTGTGCCTGCAGTTGCCTCAGTCTGCTATACTCAGACCCGAATTTCAGTTGGCTTCACTGCTGCAATTCAGATGCCCTAAAACAACTTAAAAACTTGGTAGTATTCATTCATCTTTACTGCTGTTTGGATGGCTTAAAAATCAATCAAAACATTGTTGTAAATTTGTTCTCCTTCACTGCAACTGTTGTTGAAAACCTTCACAAGCTCAAACAATGTGCTCCAGAAGACACCCAAAATTCAGACCCAAAGAGATACTTTGCTTCATCTTTACTGCAACTACCACAGAGGTCTGATATCCGAAATTCAGAGCTAGAATATAACATCAAACATCAAGCTGCTGCCTCACAACAAAGATGAAAACAAAATTTGAAAATTGTTGTTCACTGTAGCTGCCTGCTACAGTACTCGAAAATTTTCTCAGAGCTAGTCCAAATTTTTCTCTCATTAAAAATGAGATCGTGAGCCCTCCATTTATACACATTTTTTCAAAAAAAAATTGTTGGGCCGACTTCTCATTAAAATAATTTTTATTTTTAATTTAAAACTTAATTTAATTTTTGCTTGGTCGGCTGACCCATCAAATGTGGTACTCCAACTTTAAAAATTCATATTTCATGAACCGTGAGGAACCACATGACGTGCCACCTACCATTGGAAATGACATGATGAGGGCTACTACCTTGTGAGGGTCTTAGTTGCATTGGCAAGGTTCTTCACCCTTAATTTCAGGATATCAGAAATTGACTTCAAGTCTTTTGATGGCCACTTCCAGTACAAATTGCTTGGCTTGAGAAAGACTCCACAACCGGGGACATCTTCAAAGGCTCAAGGGGTGGTCAACCATGTTTGTAACAAGATCCTCTAGAATACCAAAGGGTCCTCAAACCACCAAAACACCATATTTTTGGATTCCAAGACCCAAGGTCCCACATGCAAGGGATCATCATATACCTTGTCTAAGGACCATCAAACCATATATGTGTGGGTTCCAAGACCCAAGTTACCACGTGTGTAGTTACCGGCATCATGCAACCATCAATCTCACCATTCATTAAAGGTACCAAGTGCCCATCAAATATGTCCATCAATGTAGCAAGATTATTATCACATCCATGTTGACATCAATGCCAACAAATACTCAACACATGGAAGATGAGAAAGATAAAGGAGCCATCCAAAAAATTATAGAAAATAGATGGGAAATAAGAATATATAAAAAAGGCAAGGAAAATCAACAAGATCAAAATAGAGTAAAGGCATTGGAGATGCAGACCTAATTAAAATAGAACAATGAAGCAAAAAATACCAAGGAAGAAGTTTTTGGAAGGTTTGCATCTATTTATGGAAGATTCTCATGTTGTGTCATCAAATTGGTATCTCCAACTTTTTTATACATCTAGAAAAACATACATTGATATTCCAAGACCTGAAGTTATGTCTATTCAAAATTATGCTACTTGCAGTATGGACTAGACATGATTTCAATTTAAATCAAGGAAGAAGAAAGGGAAACTTCTATACGTAAATAAATAAAAGAAAAATAAGTACCAACTTCCTTGGTACTTATGGAAGTGTAAATGAACCTAACCCCAACTCAACTGTGATGTACCTGCAATAATTAATTAATGCAAATACACGAGATATCAGAAATAATAGAACAGAATCGCTTTTATATTGATCACGGTCCACTTCGAGGGGGCAACCTCCTTTGAGCAAGCTCAATACAATTAACTTCACGGTGCCTTCAATGACCTCAACACACACTTATATACTAAGTCTATGCCCAATATTATGAGTCAAAACCATGGGACATATAATACTACAGGACGACTTACAAAGCATATGTGTCCAATACTATGGGCTAATATAAACTACAGATCAACAAATACTACGGGACGACTTACAAAGCATATGCGTCCAACAACAATATACTAACATAGTAAAGAGAAGGGTTGACATAGGTTCCTAACATCCCCTCTCCCTTAGAAAAATCTTTGTCCTCAAAGCTTTGGTTGGAGAAATTGCTGCAGAATCTGAAGGAGTGGTTCCCCGGTAACATCCTCGGTTTGCATTTCGGCCCACTGACGCCTTTGGAGTGTCAAGGAGGATTGCTTGGAAAGCTGTAGATGAAGAAGAACCTTGTCAACTGCATGGAAAATGCGCTCAGAACGGTGCTGATCGGCTTGTTGTTTCCGGCGAATTCTGGCCATGTGAAGATTGTCCTGCAGAATGAGAAGAATCTGATTGCGGTTTCGAAGAACCGAGTCAATTTCCTGAACTGGGTAGCTGCTAAGGGTGTATGGAAGAAGAACTGGCAGTGTTTGTCCATAGACTGCTTCATATGGTGTCCTTTGAGATGTGGTATTGTACCACCAGAGTGCTGCTAGGAAATCCATAGAAATAGTTGGCCAAAGCTGTGTAGGGATGGGCAAGGGTTTGCTCAATCCCGAAAGGAGTGTCGGTTCCCCCTTGTTGACTTGGAAAGTATCATTGTTAGCCACCATCTGTTGAATTGTCATTTTTAGTCCCAACCAAAAGAAGTTACATTGTTCCTGGTCATACATTTTGCAGAACCCAGAGTGCCCTGTTGATGAAGAAGCATGGAGTTCATAGAAGAGATAGCCCTGTTGAACATATTGCAACCAATTTGGAACAAGCAGAGAAAGAGCTGTAAGAGAAACTGGGTCATCAATTGTGTGAGAAGGAGCATCTTCCACCATATTGTCCTTACCCTTCTTGTAAGTGATCACATAGGGATAACCCATGAGTTGGATAACCCATTGCACGTGTGTTGGGGAGGAGACCCATTGTTCCAGAAAATTTTTTAGACTCGAGAGATCAGTCTTGATGCAGAAATAGTTGCCTAATAGGTATGGCTGCCACTTCTGTACTGCATGCAAAATAGCCATCATTTCTTGCTGAGAGGTAGATGTGGTTACATTCTTATCGGAAAGGTCTCTTGAAGGCAGCAAGCTCATTGGTTCAACAAAGATACCTGCATATCTATCCAAGGGAGTAGTGGAGATTGTTGATGGGTGCATCTGAATGGAATTAAGCTGAACGATGACACCATGTGAATTCTTCTTAAGGATTTTTTCCAGGCGATGTGAACTGATGATGCAGAGAGACCTTGGTTGTAAGCCCCTAAATTTGTGTTGTGCCCCATTGACTTTAAACTGCATCCAAAGTTCAGCAAAATCCCATAAGATGGGGCCAGGTGTGCGTAACCATTGAACGCCCAAAACCACATCACATCCGCCTAAGGGCAAGGCAAACATGTCAGAGTGTAGGTTATAATCTTCCATAGAGATACGCACATTGTGACACTTCCCCTTGCAAGGTAAGGTGCCCCCATTGGCAACCATGACTTCAAAGTTGGAGCAAGGATGGACAAAACAATCAGCCTGTTTGGCAATTCGAGGGTCAATGAAGTTATGAGTGCTACCAGAATCAATGAGTATGGTAAGAGGGAGCTTCTTGAAGTATCCCCTAACCCGCATTGTTTGTGGGGTGGTGACGCCGGTTACAGCATGGAGAGAGATTTCAGGTGGGTCGTCCTGAGATGGGGTGTCAACAGGCGGGTGTTGCATGTCGACCAGATCATCTACTGTATCTGTAGCTTCTTCACCAAGTTCTAAGGCAGGCGGAGAATCCACATCCAAGAGATAGAGCTTTTGTTGAACACATCTATGTCCCCGAGTGAATTTCTCATCACAATTATAGCAAAGCCCTTTTTCTTGGCGTGCCTGCATTTCTATTTCAGACAAATGCTTGATAGGAGTTGGTTGAGGAGCAGGCGTGAAGGGAGGTCGTTGGGAACCCATATTTCTGAAGGGAACAAAGGTGGGTTTGGAGCGTTGTTGAGCTGCGATCTTGTCCTCGGCCAACTTAGCCAACCCTAGGACTTCCATCATTGTGTTGGGACAAAACATTTTGACCTCTGAGCGGATTTCATCCTTGAGACCACTGATAAAACAACTCCTGTAGAATTCATCAGACAATCCTTCTGTGTGATTGGCTAGTTTCTCAAATTCCATCTGATACTCTCTCACTGTGCCAGTTTGGTGAAGTTTAGTGAGTGCTCCTGTGAAGTCGTCAAAAGCACTAGGACCAAATCGTGGCAAAATGAGTTGGAAAAAATCTGTTCAGTTTGGCTCGGGATGAGCTTTGATGTACCAATGGTACCATTGAAGGGCTTCCTGTTCCAAATGAAAGGATGCAACTGGAACTTTCTGAACATCAAAAGTATTATGCAGACTGAAATATTGTTCTGCTCGGTATATCCATCCAGTCGGATCAGTACCATTGAAGCGAGGAAAATCAAGCTTCGGCCCACGAAAATTGCTAGAAGCAGAGAACCCGGTGGCTGCAAAAGATTCTGGCTGTCTGGTATTGTTCATGGCTGAATGCTGCAGATGGAGGCTGAGAAATTTTTCATCCAGATCTTGGAGTTTGGTTTGGATGGCTGCCAGTGCTTTCTCCATGGTGTGTGCTCCTGCACAGGTGACAACCATAACCAGGTTTTTTTTTTTTTTTTTTAACAGACTGGAGCAGCTACGGCTCAGAAGGAATCTGGAACAACGTCGAACGACTAGATCTGGAACGACTTGCAAAATGGATCTGAAATGGCACAGCAGTGATCGACAATAGTTCAGTTGAAAGTAGATATGGACCCCAGGTATGTGCGGCTTCCTAACAGTTCAAGGTTTTTACTCGGCCACCAATGTTGTCTGATGGCTTGCGTATTGGGGCAGTACCCCTCACTCCACGGCTCAGGTAAAACTGATAACCGCTTTGCCACAAACGACAACTCTTGGTTTACCTCATGGGTGGGAACTAGTCAATCAGGTAGGGGTCGTTGCCATTTTCGCTGGCAGGTCCTCTCAATGGGCCAGCTACTTCGGGGTTCCTGTTGTACTCCTCACAATGAGTTTTAGGGCTTATGCCCAAGTACTTCCCACAGTTAAGCGGATAGGGATTATTCCCAAATCCGAACCTGCAACAGAAAAAATTTGGGCAAAAATTCCACCCAATGTTCAAAAACTGGATCTATATTGCTCAGAATCGCTATTATAGCATGTTTCCGGAACTGGAACAACCACTCTGCTTCTACCCATGAACACGGAATAGAAATCTGGGTAGTCGGTCAAAAGATTTTTGCGCTGCAATTTCCTTGGCTGTCACCGAAATTCTGAAAAATTGCTGATTTTAAATCCGCGATATCTCCACTTTTAGAACTCCAAATGAGATGATTTTTTTTTTGAAACTGCGTATTTTTGAAAGAGGAATTCAGATATGCAATCAGTTTCTTCTGATTTTGTCCAGAAAGTTGCAGAAATTGATCTGAAAGTCGCCTCCCAAAAAAAGAAATTTTTTTTTTTCTCATTTGTGCCAAGGAAAGTGCTCTGATACCAGATGTGATGTACCTGCAATAATTAATTAATGCAAATACACGAGATATCAAAAATAATAGAACATAATCGCTTTTATATTGATCACGGGCCACTTCGAGGGGGCAACCTCCTTTGAGCAAACTCAATACAATTAACTTCACGGTGCCTTCAATGACCTCAACACACACTTATATACTAAGTCTATGCCCAATACTATGAGTCAAAACCATGGGACATATAATACTACAGGACGACTTACAAAGCATATGCGTCCAATACTATGGGTCAATACTATGGGCTAATATAAACTACGGATCAACAAATACTACGGGACGACTTACAAAGCATATGCGTCCAACAACAATATACTAACATAGTAAAGAGAAGGGTTGACATAGGTTCCTAACATCAACCTCATTCTAGGGGAAAGACTTCAAAGATTGTTGGAGCCAAGAGAAATACAAATTGGCAAGTATTATATGGAGCAATTCAAAAAGACTGTAGGGGTTTGATTCTATGTGATATGTTTTATGATGGAGATATTCATAATTCAACCCATTACCATTAGTAACTATGTATAAAAGACGACAATTTATTAGAGTTGATGCAATTACAAGTTACAACAAGAAAAACAATTTATATATGAACATTTAAAGGCCTGAATTTCAAAAGCAAAGACTAAAAATTCTCATTTAATCAAGGGCAAGCTATGTCAACTCTGATAGCCACTCTAACTAATATGCATAGTTATGCCCCCCAAGAATTCTTGTAAACCAAACAACACTTTATGAACTCAACTATTATGATGTTAGTTTCTGCATATAATTACCAGCATTCATTTGCATTGATTGTAAAACAAAATACATAAGTAAACCATTTCATTATTATTGCCAATGATTGCATTCTTTCTAATACAATTACAATTTAAGCTACATGCTAACTCTTGTCATTGTTTGTATCAATAAAGCCATTTGTGGAAACTTAAAAGTGATAACAAAGGGTCAAGACCTTAGTTTGAGGCTTTGATTAGACAAGATGATAAATGCCAACAAATTATTTCTACTTTAATGGCTAAATCAAAGCAAACCCATTAAATTAGTGATCCCAAAGCAAGCACAATAGGATACAGGGTACTGATACAACAGAACAACATAGGATCCCAAGCAAGCACAATGATTGGTATGTGGCCTAGTATCAGCAATCACTTGTTAAACTCTTAGTGTTCAGATTGGTAAGTAAGAGGTGTCCACCAGATTCGAAATAGGGTCTCCTCATTGCAAACACCCTCAACTTCCTGCTCAACGAACAGGCACAATTTGATTAAAGAATACCTGTGAAAATCTAGTCCTTGGGGACATACCTGCAGAGCCCTGAAAAGTACAGGTTCTTGGAGACGATAAAGAAAAGACTCAACACCATCCCGAGTCCTTTGGCTGATAAACCCTCCTAAAATCTGTATGATAGAAAAAGCAAGCATTTTAGAAGAGGCATATATAGCCCCTTCAACTAAACCCTGAATGCAATTGTTTTCGATCTCTTCAAGCGAGGAACCCTTTGCAAACCTCCATGCCTTGTACAGAATTTCCCCATAAGATTCCAGAACAGAATTCCGACCAAAGGGGATCTCAAAACGAAAGATGGTAATGAGTTCCTTTACCAACTGAGCATTCAATCCAAAAAGAAATGCCAGAAAGTGTTTCCCATCCTCTGTTCTCAGATACGATGGGGTCAAAGCGCATCGAACCAGCATGTGCTTCAGATCGTCAATACTATCATCCATGAGATCAAAGAAAGTGAAAGCTTCTCTCATTGAATACACTCTATGAACATCGATCTTCCGACCCATTGACAGAGATTTTGCTAGTAAGCAAGGGAGAGATTGAGCAATGAGAGACTCCTTCTCGGGCAGTGAATCTCGCCACCTTTGCTCTCAAATAGCTTGATTTCCCTGCAACTTTGGCAGCAGCCCGAGCCCATTGCCATTTTGGGGATATTTGGCAACCCACATATATATAATATACCCCCAAGGTATTAGTGTATTGCTCTATTAAATTAAAAAACCCTAATGCCCCTTAATATATAAGCAATATAATACTTAGATTTTCATGTTTAATTAATACCCCCAATATGAACGAACGTGGTATTGTATTGGCTCCCTAGTGAAGCCCCCGGGATAATGAGGGGGTTCACTCCTTTAAATAGAATCGAGAGAGACCAAAACCCTAACCACTTTTTAGATGAGTGGTTGAGCTCATAAGACAATACAATGAGATCAATGGCTAATATGAGCCAGAAACATAATACATGGATCACTCAAAAGAAAGGGGGACGTGTTCCCTCAATGACGCCCTAGGGGGGACGCATGACATGACATGTGACTAGGAATAACAAGATAACATCATGTTGGGGTGTCTAGGAGGTAAAAAATCTTCACTAGACCATGCCCCATGTACATCAAATACAAAATATATCAATAAGTGACTAAATTCACTAGGACGTGTGTCCCCAATATATAAGAAGACGCCCTCATAAGATGATTGAGAGGACGTGTGGACCCCACTGAAGATGAAGACTGTCCGGAAGGTGTAGAATGCATCACAGTCTCTGATAAAATCATATGCTATTTCCTTGCCCCACTAAGCCAAATCGATTTCTTTGCTAGCCATTTCTTCCATTTTTTAACTACCGAAAAACTACCGCTGATAGATAAAAATGTTTGTAACTATGTGCCAAGTGCTTTGGGAACTAAACTGACTACACCAAAATGTATGGGGATAGGGTAATATGGTATTTACAAGTGTTTGGACCCCATATCCTCTTTGTAGTGCCCTAGGAGAATAAAAATAATCTTTGTAAGTCACGTGCAAGCAATTTCTATATGGCAAACTGTTGCAAAGTGATGAACTAGCAATATCATCAACTGTAAGTGCCTGAAACTGATAACTAAGTGTCCCAATGGACTCAAAAGGTCCAAATCAAGTAGATATGAGTAGTCACATCATGTGACCATCAAACATATCATCTATAAGCTCATCCATGCCCAAATAAATAAATAATGGTATGTAAATGCTGATAATAATAAAATCTCACAAACCATCACATGAAACAACTGTCTAATGCATGGAACCATCTAATGGGCACCAAACGACCATGAATAATCAATCTCGAACATCATCATCCCAACTCATCCCAAAACCTGTTGTTGACCAGATACAAAATGATCAAAATGATGACCCAGGATAGAAATAATTGATGCTGCGAGTGCAAATGGATAAGACATGCTCCTTTAAATATATTGATAGCGAGACTAAAATACAAAGTGGCATTTTAACTGGAGATTATACATGCAACCATCAAATATAAGTCTAGATCAAAGCAACCAATTACTCAAAAGAAGAACCTCAAGTGTATACTCATTTATGGATGTGGTCATTTTGCTAGAAATGGGTGAAGATGAATGAAACAAGGCTAGACTAAGGGGTATGAATTAACAACCTCAACACTATGACCTCTCAGATAAAGGAGTAAGGGAAGACCACCTTCACATATGCTGGATAGAGAAACACAAAGGGGATGGAGGTGTCTCACAAATGGGTAGAGTGGTGAGACTGCTTCCAATAGACTCTAGACAAGTAACCTTTATAGAAATTTAATTGATTGTCAGCTTTACACTTTGAGGTTTAACATTTATTTCATTTATAAATATTTTCACTAGCCAGCCTCCAAGGGAAGGTGCCTTGAATAGCCTTGCATGCCTCAGATAATGACTCGGTATGACCTCCATTGCCTGCCATCGTCCATAGGTGCGATGGAGTGACCACCATGTTGCCATGTAGAGGCAAACAACCTTACATCATTTAAATTTTGAGTGCTTGTCCCTTGTCCACTGACTAATTATTATAGATATTTTCCATAGTGTTTAATAACACTGTTTTCGCTGACTTAGCATCCGCTTAGAATACAACACACTTAAGTTATGATGCTTTATTGTTTAGCAACACTATTGGTAGGCATACTTGGTTTCGAGGACTAAAGGATAACAATCACTGTGACTAGAATCACACACTCCAAAGCCAAGACACAAAAACAACACGGAGTCTATCCAACACAGAGGCCTAGGTGGGGGAAGTCCTTGATATCACATGCTAAAGTGTAAGACAGGATAAAACCAAAATGGATGATAACGGATGGAGGAGGGAAGTGACAGATGATGTCATGACTAGCAAACCATGATGGGGGAATGACCAAGTCCATACTACTATGAGGGCATGACCAATGAGTATACACAAGAATTTATAATTCAAAGCTACTGAATCACTTTTACTCTAAACAATCAACAAGAACCACATAAAATATCGCCAAATCATGACCACCCTATACCTAGTCAAGTTACCAAGATAAGTAAATGAGCATAACAAGAAATATCCAAATGCACAAACCATATACCTGCTGGGTCATATACCTGTGTCCACCATCTAAACCACTGAATAACAATGGAACACTGCTGCTGTATAAACCATGGGCACTGTCATCATATCTGCTATGTATGGAAGAAAATGGCTGACTCAGTCATCAAATCTGGGGTCATGAGGCTCAGTCCTGACATAAGGCCGAAAATATATGCTCTGGGTCCGCTGAATATAGGAGTGATCATCAAAGAACTGCTCATCAATTGTTGATCTCATGCATATCATAACAAAAAGGACTAGTTCATAAAAGTGCTCAAAACTGGTTTGAAAACATGGTAGCCCCAACTACTATGAATGTGATAACAGGATGTTAATCCAACTAGTAGCGGTTGGGGACCAATCCCCAACAATCATGATGATCCACTGCCTAATGCTAGTCTACTTCATGTTGCAATTTAATAACATTGTGTTAATACTTGGCCAATGTGCTTTTCTTCCTCATGGATTTTCTATGTTATTCTTTTATAGCCTTTATGACAACCACCGAGATTGATAGGGATTTTGGTAGATAACCAACATAATTTTAAGTTTTGATAATGCTGGTAGAAACTGTACATAAAACATTTTTTACCATATATCAAAGCAGTAAATAGCAAAGCTCATAACCATCTCCAAAAAAAATCACCTTATTGATAAAATTATTAAGCACCTCCTTATTTAACCTTTTTTTCCCTACGAAAGACAGACTATCCTCTCACATCAATCCTACTTTAAGGATAGGAGGAGAGATACTCTTCATAATTTTACCTAATAAACTCTAACCTTTGTATTTAAGTGTTTTAAAGAGCATGTCAACTAATGTGATAACTTTCAAAACCTATCCTCTCACATCAATCCTACTATAAGGATAGGTTATAGTAAATTTGGTTGGATGTGGTCGCATATTCCTTTCTCCCGGGAGCCAAGTTGGGTTTCATCCATTCATACAAGATCACGAGAAACTCCACCCCAAATATATCATTTTATTCTTTATAGGGAGATGATGAATTTTCTTATGTCTTTACTGCTCCTAGCAGCGGTCTGTGCCCTTCCCGATCTATTGAACATTCCATTGATCTCAAGGATAGGTTATAGAAAGAGAGATACTCTTCATAATTTTACCTAATAAACTCTAACCTTTGTATTTAAGTATTTTAAAGAACATGTCAACTAATGTGCTAACTTTCAAAACCTGTTTTTTAAGATACTTCAAAACCTATTTTTAAGATACTCCAATGAGGAGGTAACATGCATACTAGATCCATGTCCACCTTAAGTATGCGTTTTTTAAGATACTCCAACGAGGAGGTAACATGCATACTAGATCCATGTCCACCTTAAGTATGCATTTCCACTTAACTCCAACACATGACACTAAACACACACCCGCATATAATTTTCAAGGTTCAATATTTAACTTGTTATTTTCAATGTTCATGCATCAATGTGTGCAAACAAAATCCGACAACCTATAATAACCCACTGCTCCGAGTGAAATTTGGATAGATTTTGTTTAAGGAAAGAAATACAAAGAGATAAACAAGCCTGTGCACCACGCATGAAGTGCGTTTAAACCATAGGTGTGGGCATAGGCACATGAGAACCAGAATGACAGCAGGAAAGATGTTGTTAGCAGCGGCAGGAGCAGGGCCATATTCACCGTCATCTACAACTGCAATACTTATGTTGCTGAGACCACCTACAAAGTTATCCTTCTTCAACTCTGTCCACATTACACCTGTCAATGCTGCCGGGCGGTTTCCTGGTTCCTCTTCTTCATCACCACGATTACGAGCGCATTCAAGGAAATTCCTTCCAAATCAGCAGCCCAAGAAACTATCCAATCTCAAACTCAATTGCACGAACGATAATGAAAATGACGAAATTAGCAGAGCAAAGGAAATATTAGGAGTCGTAGATATGGACGCAGAATATAATAAGGAACGCCACGATGAAGAATCCAAAAGCAAACAGCAGGAGCAGCAGCAGTTACAGAATAAGAAGAATGCGTTTGAAGAATGGCTTGACAACAAGCTTGCAAGCGGAGATCTTGCAGGAAATTCTTCAGGAAAAGAAAAATGGGTGCAGCTAGACAAAGCCAAGCGTAAATTTTACGAGAAGAGAAGACGGCGCACGTATGGCACAGACAGTGAGGATGAAGCAGCGGCAGCGGAAGATGACGAAAAGTACATCGAACTCAAGCCCGAAATCGTTGAGTTCAAGAGCTTTTATACGAAACAAGAGGAGCTCTACTTCTACGACGCATTCTGTTTTCCATGGGAGAAGGATAGGCATTATCGCATGATTCGAAAGCTCGAACAGAAGTACTACCCCGACCAGGGCTTAGAGCAAGCATTCATCGATCCGGATGAGCCTTTGAAGCCGGACGCTCACAAACCTAAGCCCAAAACCCTCAACAAAATCGCGAAAAATCTACACTCAGAAGAAAGCAATGATTCGGACAGAATTGAAGCGGAACAGACACCATCCACCAAAATTAGTGAGGAGGGCGGGGATGCAATATTGTCAAAGAGGATCTCATCCCAAGCCGGAAAAATTCCATTAGCAGCAAAGGCAATTGACTTAAATTCGGGTGATAGTGACCTGAAGGGTTTATCTGAGAAGAAAAAGAAGGAGGAGGTGCAGCAGTTCGTGAAATCCCTCAAGAGCGCCCGGACCCCCAGTTTGGATGGAGCGACGGCAGCAGCAGCTACGCCCTATTTACTCACCACGATGTCCGAGCTTCCCGCTAGATGGGATGGCCCCTCAGGGACTATGCTTCTCATCGATAAGCCTAAAGGTCGGTTACATACACAACAATTACTCTACCTCCATTGCTCTCTAAAAATGTTAAAGCCCTTCTACTCGATTCCATTCGATTTTATAACAAGTTGCTCCGTTTCCCTCTCTTTCCACAGTATTGATTAATATGATTCTTTCAATGTGATTGACGTTTTCATGGGTTTGAAGCATGATGGAAACAACGGTATCTATTCAAACGAGCACATTGGCACCTCTAATATACTTCACGGCAAATTTTCGTCCATACTATCGGAAATGGTTTCAGTAGACCTCGTTCGACCTGCCAACTGCTGCCTATGCCTGTGGTCAAGCCTTACCCTAGTGTCTCAATCCCAAGAGGATCTACGTGTCCTTAATCACATTGTAAAAGGTTGACAAAGATATTTATTCAGCACATCGGCATATAATGCCAATAGTTCCTTAATCTGACCCTCCTGCTAGGTACTCTCATAACAAAGCATCAAACATTCTTTTCAGCACAACTATGGTACCTCTTCTGGGTCAACCACAGGCCGCAGTTCTTCAGTCATTTTGATGACATTGCAGATACTGACTAAAGTATTGCAACCCCAGTTTCCATACGTGTTTGCCAATAACTAACAATAGTTGTAAGTTG
Organism: Larix kaempferi; assembly: GCA_027924585.1. Lineage (NCBI taxonomy): Eukaryota > Viridiplantae > Streptophyta > Pinopsida > Pinales > Pinaceae > Larix > Larix kaempferi. Next base: position 41,960,539 of record BSBM01001005.1, on the reverse strand, counting down.
CAAGAGTTTCTTTCTCTCTCTCACCCACACCCACACCCACACCCCATTAACCTACTTATTGTGTTCATTCATTGGACATTATTAAAATTATCTTCTCCTTGTATCTTCCACAAGGCATCCCTCTAGGGAATGTTGTCCCCAGCGATTCTTGTATCGCTTCAGTTTTCACATCAACATTTTCTTTTCTTTTCCAGATAGACTGTAGATCTTAGGTTATTTCTTCTTTCTGCCCCATTTCTATATAGGAGCAGTTTCTTTAGGCTCCCACAGTGTATGGATACTATTGTACTTAGCAGTCCCATTGACTATTTGTGGTCATTTGTTGGATATTAATAGAATTATCTTTATCTTATCTTATCTACAGATTTTGCACTTTGTGTTTAGCTCAGTAAACCCCATATATGCTTAACCAAGCAAGCTACACTGCTTTGATTCAAGGAGGATATACATGCAAGTCATAGAAATCATGACAAGTGGGGATGCTGTGAGAGCATGTTGGAACTGACATTTTAAAACTTTACCTGGCATACCAATAGTGGATGTAAGGCAACTTCACCTCTGCGCCAGTCCATCGTCCACTTTAACCCAAGGACTACGTCACACAGTGAACCATATGATAACCATCACATATGGCACATGTAATACATCATTCACTGGACCCACTTGGATCAACCTTCCAGAATCCAAAATAAGGCAGAAAATAGTTGAACATCTACTCTAATAATTTTGACTAAAGCACAGCTAACAAAGGCAGCCTACACAATCATGCTAACAAAAGAAGTTGACACACTCCTTTGAAGGGTTCCGTTATCATATTTGTAAGATAAAAATTTATATTCCATGCCGAAAGTTACAGGGCCCCAGCTATAGCTCTACGTCGGTTTTATGCAAAAGTTAAAACTAGTGTTGGTGAACCGCTCTATCAACTTTCTGTCCATGAAATTTTATTCTTTCCACCCAATAATTCCTGATATTTCTATGATAATGCACGAAAACAAGAAAATTTTAGATAAAGAAAGCCTCAAACTTTTGGCTATCTGCTACACTTATGACAGAGTAATTGTCTGGCTTTATGAGAGGCTATGGTTCTTGAAGTGCATGTATGGGTTAGCCCATGGCTAGCCGCTGCTTGGCTCCTCTGACTCTTCTTCAAGGGGATTGGTCTCCTTCTCCTCTGAAATTAGCTTGGAACCATCACAGGTACTGGACTACATCACACACTGAACCACATGAAACCACCATCACATAGGGAACATATAATGCATCATTCATTTGACCCACCTGCATCAACCTCTCAAAACAAGGCAGAAAACAGTTGAGCACCTAGCACAGCTAACAAAGGCAATCTGCACAATCACATTAACGAAGAAGATAGCACACTCCTTCTAAGGTTCTGTTATCAATTTTTGTAACAGAAAGGAAATTATATTCCACACCAAAAATTACAAGGCCCCAACTATATCTGTTTGCTAGTATAATACAAAACTGGCACTAGTGAACCACGCTATCAACTTATCTGTCCGTGAAATCCTAGTCTTTCCACCCAAGTAATTCCTGATATTTCTACGACAAGGCTCGAAAAACAAGAAAACTGTTGATTTTTTCTGAGCAGCATCGAGTGCCATTCTCTGGGAGAATGGAGGCACCTGGTCAGTTACCAGGATATTGATCTAGTCTGGGACTGGAAGCTCAGCCTGGGGCTGAGAGCCATTCTCTGGGAGAATGGAGGCACCTGATCAGTTACCAGGATATTGATTCAGTCTGGGACTGGAAACTCAGTCCAGGGCTGAGAGCCATTCTCTGGGAGAATGGAGGCACCTGGTCAGTTACCAGGATATTGATCCAGTCTGGGACTGAGAGCCATTCTTTGGGAGAATGGAGGTACCTGGTCAGTTACCAGGATTCCACTGTAAGCCCTAGACCGGGTCTGGGCAAGTGGTGTACTCCTCCACTTGGTCTTGGTGGCAACAGGAGGGTGAAGTAAAGCAATTAATTTATTTCCCTATGATGATGTACTTGGATTGGACATGAAGACCTTGAAGAACACCTGCATGATTTATTGAAGATAAAATGAAACCCAAGCATAGCCTGGCTTGGTCCATGTGCCCACCATTTAGAAGAAGGAAAATAAATAAATATATATATATATATATATATATTTCTAAGTTGCCAGGGTACTTGGGTACTGGGACGGGTATGGGTACGGGTACGCCACTTTTTGATACAGGGTACTTGGGTACGTCGGGGTACTGTAGATATATATATATATTAAATTTTCAAGTTTATAAATTATATTCTATATTAATATTTATTATTGAGTTTTTCTTTGTTCAATGTTCATTGTTCAACAAGTAAACAGTAAACTCCAACACACATTGGCATTGCACATTGCTTGAAATTCAATTGCATATTGATATCGATATGAATCATCATGATGATATATGTCCATTGTCATACTACATCCAAAATTTGACAAATGGCATTTGCCATATTTTCGAACATGAAATACAAAATACAAAAATACTATTTAAATACTAAACATCATAGTTGATTTCAGATTTGGCTTCCTCAAGCCATCTATGCTAGACCAATAGCATATGCAACATCACTGTATACATCGAATTTGAATATGTGATGTAAGAATTGTTGAGACATGAATCGTGATACATATGCCTTGAAATGCCTCAAAGGCAGAAAGTTATTTGTAAGAAGAATAGTTTGGCTTGTGTAAGGAGCTTGTTGCACTAACCTGAGATTACAGGTTTATTATTTTATAACAACGTAACTACATAAGTATGTCTATTGCTATTCAGAAATTGTGTAGTAGCAGATTGAGATAATGCGTTTATTCATGTTGTGGAAGTCATTGGACCAACTGGCTGCACACTTGGACATCTTTGGGAGCTTACCCTACCCCTTCTTCACTTCAAAACTTTAAAAAATTTGGATTTTGAAGTCCACAGGCTAAGATTTATGGGCCAGAAGTACCCCCGAAGTACCCAAAATCAGGGTACTTTGCCTTTTTTGGAGTACCAGTACCCGACTGGACAGTGCAAGGTACCGGGTACTTGGGCAAGGTACCGGGTACTTCTTGGGTACTCCCAGGAGTACCCGTTCCCGTACCGGGTACTCCGGTACGGGTACCTGGTACTGGTACGCGTGCCCGACCCCCCGGTACGGGTACCATGGCTACTTAGATATATTTATTTATTTATGGGTTGGCTCATTATTGGAGAAAAGAAAATATATATAATAAATAAAATGATGGAAAATTGGACAGGTCGGCCTCATTTATTTTTTGAGAACAAAAAATAATAATAATAAAAAAAAAATATAAGTGAGGACAGGTCGGCCTCAATAAAAAGTGGAATTTTTCCACTATAAATAAAAGTGAAAACTCGTCATTCTAACACATAATTCGTGGTATCTTTGAGGACAGCTCGTGGGTACAGTTGTCTGCTCCTAGATCAACTCGTGGATGATATTTTCCTTCTGCTGGGTTCTCTCTACTGCTGGGTTTATCTACTGCTGAGTTTATCTTTTGCTGGGTTCTATTTTCTGCTGGATTCTATTTTTGCTGGTTTAAAGTACCCTAACAGCTAGGGTTGGTTTCTTTTCATTCTGCTGAGCTAGGGCTTGACTCCAAGCCTACCCTAACTCCACAGCAGCCTCAGATCATTCACAGGAAATTTCGGGCAAGTCAAAACAGAGCTTGGGCAGCCTCAGGAAATTTCGGGCAGGTCAAAACAGAGCTTGGGCAGCCTCAGGAAATTTCGGGCAGGTCAAAATAGAGCTTGGGCAGCCTCAGGAAATTTCGGGCAGGTTAAAACAGAGCTTGGGTAGCCTCAGGAAATTTCGGGCAGGTTAAAACAGAGCTTGGGTAGCCTTAGAAAATTTCGGGCAGGTCAAAACAGGGCTCTGGCAGCCTCAGAAATATCCGGGCAGATCTCAGGCAGTGTAACAGTGAATCCGGGCAGCATTTCTGGGCAGCAGAAAAAGTCAAATCTGGGCAGTTGCCCAACTCTGAAATTTCTGTGATATTTATCTTATGCAAAATTGAAATTTGTTTATCTCGGAATTCTGAGATTGAAAAACTCAGTCATCTTGTAAAGGAGATATATTATTATTGATTGCTTCGGGGTTTTTGTCCTTAAAAGGTTTCCCCGTGAAAAAAAATATACTGTGTTCAATTTGTGGATGCGTGTTTACTGCTAGTTATCTCTGCACTATTTTATTTACAGTTTGTTACTGCTATCAAATTTAAAATTTTAACAAAAACAACAGATACAAAGATTCACCAACTTTGTCTATCTGCCACACTGATAACAAAGTAAAAGTCTGTCTTGATGAGAAGACCTAGTTCTTGAAGTGCATTAATGGGTTGTTCATGGATGGCTATCACTTGGCTCTTCTAACTCTTCTTCAAGGGGATTGGTCCCCTTCTCTTCTTAAATTAGGTTGGAACTATTACAGGTATTATCCTGAAGATCACCTTCTTCTATTTGCTTAGGTGTTTTATCTCTTGACCAAGCTCTTTTGTACATTGCATCTGCTTCTTAGCCTGCCCAATGAGAGTGTCAATTTCATCCATTGGGGCCTCTTATCTTTCGTGTTGGACATCTATTCTGTACATATACAGCGGTTCTGGATGCTTCTGCCCACAAGAATATTTGAAGACTCTGGTCATGTATCATAGCTTTGGCTGCCTCCACAATTGTACGATTCTTTCTTTCTGCAACCCCATTTTGTTGAGGGTTCTAGGGAACTGTGAGCTCCCTCTTGATTCTCGCTTCCTTGCAGAAATCATTGAATTTTGTAGAGGTGTATTCTCCACCATTATCAGATCTCAAAATCTTGATCCTCTTTCCTGACAAATTCTCAACTTGTGCTTTAAGTTCTTTGAACTTGCTGAGTACTTCATCGGATTCTTTTGACTTGAGAAAGTATATCCAAGTCTTTCGTGAGTAATCATCAATAAAGGTGATATAGTAATGATAACCACCTAATGACACAACTGTCATGGGCCCACACAAGTCAGAGTGTACTAGATCCAAAATCCCTTTGGATCTACTCTCGCTATCTTGAAAGGACTTCTTGGCATTCTTGCCAAGTGCACATCCTCTACAAGTTCCATCATGGTCTACCTGGAGCCCCGACAAACCTGTTGCAATATTCTTCAGAACTGGGAGAGCTCGATAGTTCAGATGAGCTAACCTTCTATGCCATAACTCGCCCATACTTGCAGCATCATGTATTAGGGCTTGGACTGGAGAAGTGTTTAGTCTATACAATCTCTCTTCTCTTATGCCAATAACTTTGGCTATGCTCATGCTTGAGTTCTTGTGCCAAGCAAGAACTTTCCCTTTTGAGAAAGCTACTTTGTATCCCTTGTCCTCCAATGCTGAGATGGAGACAAGATTTCTTTTCATACCAGGTACATAGAGTACATCACTTAGGCGTAATGTATCATTTGATTCTAATTGAAGGGTGGTGGCTCTAGACCCCTTCACAGTGTAATTTGCATCATCTCCAAGTACAACACGGAGATGTGAATCTTTCTCAATTAATTCTGAAAGATTCTCTCTATAACCTGTCATGTGTCTAGATGCACCATTATCTATGAGCCAAGTGTCACTAGTGGTAGGAATAGTACCTGATAGTGCTGATATGAATATAAATTTTGTGTGATCTTTATTCTTTTGCTTCTTCTGATGATGATCTTCTTCTACATCAGTAGTGGATGCTTCATGCTTCCTTTTGATTTGACTTCGACAGCTACTGGTGTAATGTCCATACTTCTTGCACCTATAGCATTGAACTTGAGATACATCCTTCTTCTTCTTTTGTTCTTGGCAGGGACTTGATCTCCTTTCTTGGTGCTTGTGTTTATGGAACTTCTTTCCTTTTCCCTTACCATTCTTGGCATGGGAAACAAGTGCTTGAGTCTCTTCAGGTTGAGTGCCATGGAGTCTTTGAAGTGCTGCAATCCTGGTCTCCTTCTGAGAGCAATCTGCCCAAAGCTTGTCAAACTTTGGTAGTTTGGATCTACCACTTATGCTTTGGATAAAGGATTCTCATGATGGTGGAAGACCATTTAAAGTGTGAAGGACAAGCTCCTTATCGCCAATAGGATCTCCACTGGTGCTGAGCTTGTCTCCGAGTTCTGCGATCCTCATAAAGTATGAGGCAATGGATTCTGACTTTGCTATCTTCATATTTGAGAACTGGTTTCTCAAAGTCATTGATACATTTAGACTAGTGTGTTCAAATAGCTTTATAATGGTCTTGAACATTTTTCTAGCATTCTTCTTTCCTGAGATTTGAGGAACCAAATGGTCTCTCACTGAATCCACAAGAATCCTTCTTGCTTTAGCATCATTCTTCCTCCATCGGGATTTATCCTCTTCGGCTTCTGGTTTAGGGACCTTCTCATTCACATATAGCAAGAGATCATTTTCTTCTAGGAATAGAAGAACCCTAGACTTCTAGGAGATAAAGTTGGAGGCTCCTTCCAAACGATCTTCCACCTTCATCCCAATTATCTTGATTGCAGATCTGGTTCAGAAACCCTAGTAGGAGCTAGGTCAAAGATGAAAGTTAATAGTTTGAAAAACTGAACCCACAGATAAATTTGCCTTGCCAAGGAGAGTTGGAATAAAAAGTGACTTTGGAGGTCTACATGGTGTGCCCTAGTTGTTCATGAGGAATGCTTCACATATGATAAGGTGATATTGTTCTTTACATTTACTCATATTGTTAATGCTTGATCATTCTTTAGCTTAGAAGTCTTTTTTAAGTCCATAGGATGATCATTTGAAGGTACAATTTGTTCATTTATGTTGAGTTTTATGTGATTTAGAAGTGCAAACTGTAGTCGGTAATTATTGATGTGCTTCTTGTCCCATTCCATTTAACATACTAAGTTTGATCAAGTGTTTTTATGAGTTGTGTGTTATCACATCCATGTTAGCTGGAGCTACCATGCTGCAGATTGTGTGGTCGGAGACCATACTACCTTTTTTTTCCAGATCGGAGATCGGATGCCTTCAGAGGGAGCATGCATTTTGTTCAGATTGCCCCGAGCAGAGATATCAGTGGGGACAGATGGTTTATTCATGAGTCCATACATGTATACATCATTGCCTATAGAGGCACCCTTCCTTGCCAGGCCTTGAGTAAGCCCATTGAGACAGTTGCCTAGCCTTATTTTTGATTGAGAGCATTACAAAGTATTGTTGGTTTGCCACTTGTTGCCCGGATTCAGTAGAGATCCAGTTTCAGAGTCGGCTTCAGCAGCAGGTATATGGTGTGGCAGGTATAGCATTTGATGTTCTTTTGCTCATGTTGTTGATTAGACTTGTTTATATATGATAGTACACTGACTTTACATATGATGTTGATGTGGCGATCTAGTTGTCATTACGATGTGTTTGGCCCTTGGTGATGTCAATCCACCCCTTCCAGTAGGATCTTGTCTATGCACACTGGATCATATCCCCACTATTGGTATAGACTTGGTCACTTAGTCCCCTTTGGCAGCTGACTTTGGATCCACTTTCACTTTCTCCACTCATCCAACTCATGCATGTTGGTCTTTCTCGACTTGGACTTTGATTTGTGACCTTGAGGATCCCCTTCTCCATTGACCTCTGAGTATGCCATGATTCCCTGTTTTCTGTGCCTTGGCTCTTTAGTGTGTGAGATGCACTCTCAAATCTAGGATTTGCTCCTGTCGGTTGCCCTAGATGTTGCAATGCAGTATAGGATTGTGTAGCCTCACCGGGTGTTCCCCATTGGTCATCGAAACATATGCACTTACCCCCATTACTTTGCAGTATGAGCACCTTGATTATATCTATTGAGATATGTATGTAGCCCAAAAGGGCCTTGAAATGTAATGAAATGAAGAAATGTAAAAGAAGCCAAAAGGCTATGTAAATGTAAAATCTAGCCAAAAACGCTAAGTATGAAAGTCAATGTAAAAGTCCATGCAATGTGTTTTTGAACACACATGGACACAGGTCAGCCATATATATGAACATTGTATTGGTTATTTCCTCACCTAGTCCTACGGGCCAAGGAGGTGAGAGGGAGCAAGGGACAAGCTCAAGATTGTCCCCTAGAGTCTCAAGTTACGGTTTGCCAGACACCCATTTTGGTGGCTCTAGAAAAGATCCTCACTGAGTCTTCTTAAGGAATGGATGTGAGTTGTGAGGTATTTGTTAGATGACCAGTGGCGGTTTCCCTGCACTATACCCATTTGTGAGGCACTGCCCTTCCCTGTGTATTATCATGGTATGCTTATCTCAGTGGGCCCCGCTTTCCCCAATTTATCCAAAGGGTCACACGATCTTGGTCCTTGTTTTCCCTTATCCTTCACCCTGTTTTTCCACCTCACCCAAAGTCAGCTAAGTGGTCAAGTCTATAGGTTATGCATAGCAGTTTGAGTTTTTTGGAGGTGGTGGGCCCACCTCACTTGGGGCCTCGTATTTTTGAGATATTATGTATTTTTGATCACCATATTGGCATTGTATTGTTTAGTAATGTACTAACAGGTATAAGGAAGCCTTTTCGCTTCATATTGCATATAGGTATTCAACCAACTCCATTTTGACCAGATTTGACTTGGTCAAACCAGGTTGACTAGACCAAAATTGGGCCTGAAAAAATATTGCGATCAAGATTTCGATTTTGGTCATTTGTTATCTCTTGGGGTCTCATATGAGCCTCCAAGCATCAGAATTTAAAAAATTTGAGGCAACGATGAGATTTTTAATTATTATGGGTCATTATTGACCTGTTTTAATTAAAAATCATGGATTTTGGGCAAACAGTGCCTAAGTGATGGATCATGGTCGTTCAAGTGACCATGTCTACTATTTTTGGGGTCCACGATCGCATTGCAATAGACGGTTCGACAATCCGGGCACTATAAGTGGGTCAAAAGCCCAATGTACACCTTCAACTATAAAAACCAGCAATTAATTAAATGGAAAATCAAAATATGGCAAAGGCAATTATGGCAAATGGCAAAAATCAAAGGCTGGCTAATACAAGGGTGAGTTCTAAGGTAATTTCATTATGTTTGGACATTGTATTTGTGTGGTGGGGCCCTCACTTTGGCCAGCTCACCATGTGGGTCGAATTTGCCCATGGGGGGGCGTTTTTCTTCACTTGGCAAATTCGATTTTGATGTTTTATTGTATGTGGGACCTTGATGTATTAGTTAGGGGGCTAAGACACCATATAGACACCCCCTAACATGTTGTTTGATTATTGTATGGGCCCCACGAAGGGCCCCTCACTCCACATGTGCACTAGAGAGGGCAATTCTTACCCCCTTATGAGCTCATCTCCACCATTCGTTTGGGTTGGGAGAGAGTCAATCCCAACCATCCATTTTGGAGGGAATAGGGTTTGAGAGTGGTCTTTCACTATAAGAGAAGACACTCACCCATTGTACACTCCCTCTTGGCACATTGTACACTTGAGTTTGATTGATATAGAGCTATTTTTCACCTGAGTTCTTGAGAGTTTATGTATGGATGTGTATTGCTTGACTGAAATCTAGTTTTCCTTAGCTTTGCTGAGTTGTTATTGTAGTGTTTCCATCCTTTCCTTGGCCAACGATTTGCAGGTGAAGAGCACAGCTAGAGGAGGGCACAGTTTTTGGAGTGGGATCTCCACAATTGCTCATTTTCTCCAGAGCATCAACAAAGAGAGTTGTTATTGCCTTTTGCCTTTCAATTCCTTTATCTTTCAGTCATTTACTTGCTGGTTTACTTACTATTTGTTGCATACACTGACTTCTTCTTGTTTGTGGCAGGTGGCTAGGGCGCATTTGGTCATTGACAACTCAAAACGCCCAAGGGAACACGTTGCTGCTCAACAACTGAATTTGGGGGCTAGTCTTCAGCAATCTCATCCATTCATTCATTCTCAGGTAGGTTCTTCTTGCTGGTCTCTTAGATTTCAATTTCACCGTGTGTGTTAAGCAGGAATTTCACATAAAAAACCATAAAAATCAAAATATTAAAATTTCATCGTTAAATTTTGTTTTCCTTTAAAACACGCTAATGAAACATTGTTAAACACTCATATCCAAATTTTCATCGTTTTCTGACTCCGTTTACCCATAGAACTAGGCACTGGTGTTTCACTAATTTCGCCCTCCTTGGGCATTTTAGCCAATCACACTGTTGGGTAATTTTCTAGGTTTTGGGTAGTTTAGAATTGGTTTTAGAACGTCTTTTTACCTTAAGAAATCAAACTACCGCTGATTGGAAGTGTTTCTAAATATTGATTTTTCTCTGCCCTAGGTCCTTTAATCCACTGCTTAACCCCATTCCTTGGGCAATTTACTTCAGCATTTCACTTCCAATTTACTGTATGTCCTTAGACTATTTTCAACCATATAATCACTAATCTAATCTTGTTATTTAATTACGTTTGATTGCTGGTCACCTTTTACATCACTCTCATTCTACCATTAGTGTCCATCGGTTGGCTGAAACTAGACTTAGGAGCTCATCTACATTCATACTTGTTTTTTTATCTCCTTATATTTTGGGATTTGGGTGTATTTTTGTCTCTCAACCATCACTGGTTGAGCAAGGTCTCCCCCTGACTAGGCTACGTGCCTCGTCTAAAGTGACAATAGCCTTGTCCGGCGTGACTTCCATTCCTTGAACGGAGGACTTGGCCATTGCTGGTTACACCTTCCTAGCTGTTTACCCTCTACCATCCCTGTTGGGACATTCATCATCAACAGCTAGAGATAGTGTGATAACATTGTGTATTGTGCAGATCCTCAAAGAAGTAAAGTAGAGTTTGAACTCGGTTGTTTCTTTCTCCACTTCATCATTTTTTTTCTCTGACAAACTTGTGTATTTTAGGACTCTCCAAAGTTTGAATCGGTGCTACAAACTGAGCTTGAGAAGCTTGTTCTAAGTTCCATCCATCAAAGTTATTCTAAAACTTGTTACTTGGTTACTAGAGTTAGCTTTTGATCTCCACTTTGGCCTTCTCCCATTCGCCTTCTCCCTTTATCCATCTCATCCAAGCTTCATTTGCATTTCTCCATTGGCATTGCATTTTGCTTGCTGCCCTCCATCTTAGTCTGCAACCTTTCCTTTTGCTGTCCCAAACTTGCATCTCAGTCCTCCTTTTGCTGACTACTGTAGCTTGCATTCACCACTCTTCATTCAGTCCTCCTCATTTTCCATTCGCTGCCCTTTGTTTACTGTTTGTTTTCTCCTTTCGCTGCCCAGAAAGTGTCATCTCAGTCCCTTTACCTTGCTGTTGCTGCTCCTTCATTTCGACCAGCAGCCTCCTCCATTCGCTCACTCCCTTCCCTTGTTGTTCACTTCAGCATTCTCCCATTCATTGCATGCTCCATTCCATGCATTAAAGAAAAACTCATAAAACATTAAAAAGTTAAAGTTTAATTTCGTTTAAGTAGTTTTCATTTTGTTATTACTTAAATCTAGTTTTATTTTGTCTTTAGATTAGTTCACTTTTACATTAAAATAGATCTTGCTTTCATCATTTTAGCATAGATTAGTTTGCTGTTCTAGATTTCATTGATTGAGCTCAATTTCATGCCAATTGCATTCTAGTTCAAATTTTACAATTCCATATCCAAGTAGTTTCAATTTTCATTTTCGATTTCTTCTAACACTTAATGTGTTCCATGAGTTGATCATCTTTTTTGTCGGCATTTGAGGAAGAAAAGAGCTATAGAGAAAACTAAGTTTGAAAAGAAGGAAGAGAGGATCATCAAAATTTTGAATCAAGAGGAAGAAGAAGAACCAAATCCAAAACCAAGAAGATCCAAACATCTTGAGATTTGAACCAAAGAAGACAAAGTTTCAATCACTCTCCTTTTTTTTGTAAAAGCCATTAAGGCTCCTTCCATTTCATTTTCTAAGTTTTTCTCAAGTGGTTGAAAATCCAAAATATTGTACTTGTTTAATAAAATTCGTAAGTGGGGTTTTTAATCCCCCACATCCAACTTCCCCCATTTGGGGAAGTTTGTAGTGTTCTTTGAGTGGTTTGATTTCTAGCTTAGATTTGCTTTGCTTAGTTTAGTTTAATTTTTTTTTGCATCATTAGAAGTACTAATTGCTAGATTAGTTCTTTTTCTTAGAAATACTAATTGTTAGCTTAGTTTTAATATTTTGCTTTAGAAACTAAATGCTTAGTTTATTACTTGCATTAGATTACTAGTTGTTAGATCATTTTTTAATTGTTTGAGCTACATCACTTTTGGTTTCATAAGTTTATAATTTATCTATCTCTAAAAGGAACCAAAGTCTTTTGAACTTGTCATAAGACAAGTCAAGAGCACACTCTATCGAAGAGCATTGTCGCATTGCATTTAGCATATAGATTAGTTAAAGTCTCTTGAACCTCTGTCATAAGACAAGTCAAGAGCACTCTCTGTCGGAGAGGTTCATCTTGTGCTCTAATTTAAAACATTCTCAACACACATTTCCCCAATAAAATTTGAATTTATTCGTTGTTTCCTTGCCAGAGTATGCTTTGACCAACCTTGAAAGGGGTTGGAGTACTCAGAAACGGCATTGGACTGATTAATCTTGCAAGATTCAAACCATAATAAAAACTTTCACCCTTTAACCAACGAACCGACGTTGATTCGATAAATACTCAGGTAGTGGGCAAATTCCAAGTGGGGGCGCCGGGGTTCCATGTTCAGCCTCTAGTTTGCTGGTTAGCATTGCACGCCTGGCTAGAGCACTGGGTGGCCCGACAGGTCTTCGAATGGAGCCACCGAAAGTATTTCCGGTTAGATCTTCAGGACCTAGCGTATCTGTTGAAGATTCCCTTAGCCATAATAATCAAGATCACTTAAAATTTACTTTAAAATTTACAAAGAACACTTGCAAAATGATCTCACAAACACACTGAACTCTTGTATCTCAGCATCCCAAGCACTGCAATCTTGACTCCATAAGGAATTGGTCCTTTGTTTATTTCATTTATATATCTGAAGTGCATACTTTATTCCATTCAATATTATCTCATTGTGGATGCTTTTGCTTATCAATCAGTGGTGTTTTATTTAAATATTTCGCAAGTTCATCTTTGTGCTTCTTAATTTTCAATTATTGTAAAATTGTGATCTCGTCATCAAAAACTCCTAAAACAACACCCATCCGTATCACCACACCCTTAAAAACTTTTAAACACAAGAGCCATAGAAACTCTTTGTAGGGACAACCCCCCTTGGCTTCGTTAGGAGTTTGCCTAAACGAAGGAGCTGGGATTCAGGTGATAGTACCCGGCTCATTGCTTGCTCCCAAGGCCACACCTTCCCCACTTCTAGTGAGGGAACAACTTTTGAAGATTTCTGCTGCTGGTGTGCATCTTGGCGGACAACAAGGGGTAACACTACCAATGCTTGAGGTTGAAGCAATACATGCAGGAGTGATATGTTCCGTAACTATGAATACAAGTTTTATGGTAATTTATAGATATATAAGAATTAATATTCACATTCAACATTATTTAAAAGTGACATTGAATCATCAAGTGTTTACATCTCTTGCCTTGAATTGTATTTATACGATGCCATTCTCAGCATATCACCATCAATCTTGTATCAGTTATTAAATATATGAAATATTTACTATCAAATTGTGATTATCGTGTTTGTGTGATATCAGTGGCTGTCCCTGGGGACCTACCTGGTGATAGGAAGTTTTTGTTTTGGATGACTGCCCCATAGGCATGTGCACCTGTGCTACATTGATTTACTCTTGTAATTGTTCTATCTAGTTCAGAGTGTCATTTTGGAGCAGTTATATTGTCAATTTTGTTACGGCTTTGATGTTTTCATGTAAAATGCCTAATATTTGTGTGTCGCCAAAACCAAATAGGAATTCTGAAGGTTGTCAAGTGCAATCTAAACAAAATTGAATTTCCATTTGTATTTGGTCTCTATATGATGTTTTCTTAATTTGTTTTTTCCAAGATGAACTAGCCCTGAATATTTTGTTGATTCTAACAATTGAGAGTTTGATAAATATTTTTGGATCAGGCTGGACTTCATTTACTGTTTGTGGAAAGTTGCGTCGCTTGATTAAAGTAGAAAAAGTAAGTGACCAACAAAAGATAATATGGCCACGGAAGTGGGGTTTCTCTTGTTTGGAGATATCTTGACCTCCAGTAAGCGTACTGTAAAACTTTCTTAAGTTCAACATATAAACTTTATATGATGTTGTTTGACACCTGTAATGTATTTGCAGGTTGGACATGCAGGAACTCTTGACCCCATGGCAACTGGTTTATTGATTGTTTGTGTGGGTAAAGCAACTAAACAGTTGCAAAGGTATTTGTTTATCTATTCCTTTGATAAAATTTTTCAACCACAATAAATAGATGGTTCATGCAGGAACATTTAATATTTAAAAGAACATAATTTATAGAGCTTTGTTATCTAGTGGGAATGATTCTTATGGTAAGTTTCACTGTTGACATTTCTTGCATCATGCAGTTGCAGATTTCAAGCTATGCTTGTTATTCTCATAAATCCTTGAACTACAAATGTGTGATGCAACCATCAGAGCATAGACATCGCAGTGAGATAAAATGTCATGTTCTAACTTGCCTATCCAAATTCAGGCTTTATTGATAAATTATCCTAAGATGAAATTCATGCTTAGAATCCTATAGTGGATAATGCATCGATTAGTAGATTACAAACTACAGAAACCTCTTATAACTAGCACTGGGGAGACAGATCACAACTGCTATATAAATATGAATAGATGATCCTTAGCTTTGCTTCAACATATTAATAGCTCCGTTGGAATAATGGGAAATAATTCACCAACAAAATGCTAATAAGGTAAGCTTCCGTTATTAAATTCAGAGGAATATAATAGTTAATACAGACTAGGCAAGGTAAGGAAAAATGAATTTCGAACAAATGAAACCATGCAAATCAAATATAGGTCATATGATTTAGCCTATCCATCTATCTATCTAATATTAGGGCCTTTAAATCTACTAAGTAGTCCCTCTCAAGCCTTCATTCCATCTCCTGGGGGCAATAGGTGGGGAGATTGTAATGCCACATTCTGCAGGCATACTATTTTTCAGACCTATTTTTGCTTTTTGAGCAAGATGCATTGCGTAGTATTGAGGCACATCTTTGCTGCTCTTGGGCCTCCCTTTTTGATATGATGTGATGATCAGACATATGCCATTTTTTATACTGCTATGCCATGCCATGATGACGTAGTATATGATGATGTACTATATGCTGCTGTTGCCATAGTTGATGTATATTGCCTGATGAGTATAGTTAGTATATCACGCTTTCAAGTTGATGGGGGTAGTAGATCCTTGATTTACTTATGTACCATTGAACCTAGATAATTCTTAGTCTTTTGGAAGGACTTTTACGCCCTTCTTTTTGTTAAGATTCTGTAATGTCCCACTTTAGAAATTTATTAAAATGGTGAAATTTTCACTTTTTCCACTAGTTCGACCCTTGACTAGTATTGGTTTCTTGATCTCCAAATGGTTCCAAATGCTCCCAACTTGTTACAGAAGGTATATGGATGGTATTAGGACATGATTATGAGGTTCATGGATGCCTTAGAGTCTTCAAAAAGCTTTTGTGACTCTCCTTTGAATTCTGGCCAATGTAGGGAATTTGACTAGCAATTAGGGGTTCAATTCCCCATGGGGTAGATGCTGGAAATGACTCTCCAAATGCTATTGGACCCTCTCGAAATTCTGAACAGAGGCAGGGGATATCTAGGGGACAGCAATATAGTCTCATATGCATCACCATTCAGTTTATTAAGTCTGCTACAACCCTCTTAAATCAGATACAAAAGACTAGTTTCGACATAGGGGGGAAATGATAGTAAATCTTCACAAATGGTTATGAAACTTAAGAATATTGCTCCAAATGCTTGTATAATGAATATGAAACTTCTTCAGCATATTAATGGCACTCCATACAACATTAATACATCAGACATTGACTGAACAATTCGAATTTGATACCACTTCAAGTGCAAATAACAAGGTATTGGGGAAATGACACCATTTGTTCATAGTTTAACATTTTTACATCAAATATCTTTGAGTTTGGACCTGAAAGTCTTCTGAGCAGTAGAAACAGAGTATATATATCAGATTACAAATATATAGGGCCTCAACAGCTATCCCAAAGAGTTCATCACCTCAACAAGTGCGCCTCTACTCAAGGAGCAAGAATATGCCAAGGAATAGAAGAATGGTTGTAGAAGCAAGCTGAAAGTGATGTGACCATGAGCTGCCCTATAGATTCAACCTGTAACAAAAGACTCCATTGTAGCTCCAAATGAAAGGTCTGAATGGCCTCTCCAATTGCCAATTAGGATGGGAATCTTTCACCCTCGAAATTGGTGCTAAGGCAAGTAGAGTAACACTCCACTAGCTCTCCTCTCCAAATGCAAAATGTAAAATGATCAAAATCCACTATCCTTCTTTGTTATTGTCTTTTATAAACTTATAAGGTCCTCCATGGGTCGAATTCCTTCCAAGAGATTCATGCCAACTCAAGTTGCGAAGAGATTCCAATGTGTGCCACTTGTCCCTCCAATTCTAGCTTCCTCCTCCACCAAATTCGAATAGGTGTCTCTTTGGCTTCCCTAACTCCCTTGAGCGCCCTCTTGGAGGCTATTTTTAGCCCTAACATGTCATATATGTCAGATGTCAGCATTCAAGTCTGATTTGTGTTATAGGTGTCATAGCATCTTCATCATTGTTGTCATAGAGCTAGGGAATCTAATCCAAGCGTCCCACTAGCTCCAAAATGCCTCTTCCTCTTCCATGGGAGTTACTCTTTCACTCCAATTCGACCTTAATTGAGTTATGCCAAGTATATTGACCTTCCAACTCATCCCAAGAACGTTGGGCTTCTTATGGATTCGAAATGACAAGCGGAGGATTCCATGTGGCATAGAAAATCTAGCTTGTGTGGGTCCCACATCCTCCATGTGTCTTCATGATCAATTGCCACTTTGATTTTCCCTTGTATTTATTTATTTAACTCCTTTATTAAATATTTATGCCATTCTAATGTCCAAACATCATTTATTAGCCCCCTTATTTCAAATCCCAAAGCTTCCACCCCGAACCTAGGGAACTAGTAATTTTCCTCCATGACAGTTCATTTGGATGGGTATATTACAAACTTTGAATTGAGAATTTCTCTTAATGTGACCCACTTTGTCCATTTGGATCTAATTTCACATTATTACTAACTTGGTCTTCATTCTTGGCAATTATTTGACCCTTAGCATCAATTTGACAAACTATCATGAGTATGGCCAAGGGGCTTAGGCCATTGTGACCCAATGCAAAATTTTGGGACATGACAGATTCATTATGCTAAGATAGATCAGTGTTCAATTCAATTTCACAACAATAACATATACATGATCACTGAAAGAATAACAAGCACAACATAAATACAAGAGACACAAATTTATCCTGGGAAACCCCTGAGGGGAGAAAACCCAGCAAAACTTCCTCAATATAGATGATCAAAAGTACAAAGACAAAACCTCAAACAAGTGCTCCTTCTCCTTGCAAATATCGCTCTCCCTCTCTCCGTTGCGAATTACACAAGTGTGTGTGTGTGAATGAATGAATAAATGAGAGATCCTAGCTCTCTATTTATACATTTACTTCTACTTTAATTTGACATGTCGGCCTCAATTAACTTTACCACTTAATTAATGCTGACTGGGCCGACTCCTCTAGGAGACTCAAAAACCCCATTACATTTGAATCTAGGGGATCTATTGCCCCAACTTACATGGGAGGATTTACCTCATGACTCTATGATGACTAGACATCCCGACAGAGGATTAAAACATCTCCGAATAAATTACAATAATAAAATACAAATAGAATATTCTTCGAAGTTACAATATTTTAACATTCCCCGTTAACGAGAAGGGTATTCTACTGACAACATCAACATCAACTGTAGGAGCAAGGAGAGAGATCATCATCAACAACATCATAGTGATACATCTATAAATCATTGGAGGTTTTCTTCAACAACATCAGCAACTAGAACATCTTCGATATCTTCAACATCTTTAGTACTGGAGCATCATCTTCTATAACACTGAGTCTTAATCTTCTGCAGCACTCGATCGCTTGATTGCCTACAGCAGCAACAACATCTGGATCTTTCGATCATCAACAACATCATCATTTTGATCTTTCGATCAATATCATCATCAACATTTGGATCTTTCGATCAGCAACAACAACATCATCATCTTGATCTTTCGATCAACAATATCATCATAGCAGCATAACCTGCAACACACATGATCCAATTATGGGATGATCAATCCCTCTCACTTTAGGACATAATGCCAAGGATGATGCAATCCTGATCCAGTTATGGGATGATCAGTCCCTCTCACTTTAGGACATAATGCCAAGGATGATGCAATCCTGATCCAGTTACGGGATGATCGGTCCCTCTCACTTTAGGACATAATGCCAAGGATGATGCAATCCTGATCTAGTTACAGGATGATCAGTCCCTCACTTTAAGACATAATGCCAAGGATGATGCAATCCTGTCTACATTCTCGGGGACAGAAGTCTCCGGATCACTTTAGGACTAAGGTCCAAGGAAGATACACTCCAACCACATTCTCGGGGACAGAAGTCTTCGGATCACTTTAGGACTAAGGTCTAGGGAAGATGTAATCCCAACCAGAGTGCCAGTGCTTTTTCATACTAGTTGTGACCTAGATCAAATCTAGGATTTAACACCACAGAGCCAATCCTTTTTCATACTAGATGTGACCTAGATCAAATCTAGGATTTACCACCACAGAGCCAGTCCTTTTTCATATTGGATGTGACTGTTATCACACAACTTGTAGTTGCCCCTAGAGGTATCCCATCCGGGATGGTAGAGGAGTTAGGCAACTAAAGAGGTGACCCAAGAGATGCCACGGTTCCCAATGCAATGTGGGAGTCACGTCAACCGAGGCACTCTTCGCTTTAGGTCAAGGTGTGATTAGACCAAGGGGGAGACCCTATACCCCAATCACAGTTGATTGGACCCGAACAAAGGTTTCTAAGGGTGGGTAAGTAATGAGTTACGGAAACCAATGCAAGGCTAAGTGGACCTAATGGTTAAGGTATGGTTGAGTGAGGTGTAAGAGATTGTTAATGTTTCAACCTATGTATGGTTTAGGCCACATAATGGGGTATGATGATTAGGTATAGTACCATGTGTTTACACAAGTGGGTCTAGTTTTCTTGGGAAGTGTGAAATGATTCTAGGTAGGCCCACAAGGTGAAGTTTGGTGTGAGGTTGGTACTATAGGTTAGATGTAGGCTAGATCTATGAGTTTGAGTTGGTTATAGGAGTACCCATGTACTAGATCTAGGGTTTGACACAAATCCCAAGGAGTGCGACTTGCTTGGTGATGGACTAGTGCCTTGTTAAGTGGGCTAATGGGGTCAAGAAGGATGTCAAAGTGTAGATCGGGACACCTAGAAGCCAAGTCAAGTGGGTTGAATGAGATCTAATGGTTGGATCTTACTAGATCTAGGTTTTTTAAGTGAGGACCCTAAGTGGACCACAATCCCTTGAAACAAGGAATGCAATCCCCAAGGCGGATCTTGACAAAAGGACAGTATAGACCTAGGTTTCAAGGCATGGGCATTCCAAATCCACGAAAAGCTCAAACACCCACCTCCTAGAAGTGGACCAACTCAAATTTTCAAGGGGGTGCGATTTGCCCAAGGAAGGTCAAAAAGTGGGTTTTGGTGGACCAAATCAAGTCCAATGGCCACCAAATTATAGATCCGGGATGCTAGTGCCCCGATCTATCTATCTTCAAAAATTCAAGTGAATCCAAGGGCTAGATCTTAGTAGATCTAAGTTTTAAGGTACCAAGAAGATCAAAAGGGGGTTTTAACCCCTTAAAACATGGAGAGATGTCCACAAGGTAGTTTTCACCAAAGTAAGGATGTGGGGGTAGGTTATCAAGTGTCTAGATTTCAAATCAAGTGGGATCTCACCTACCCATGTGCTAGATCTAACCCAACAAGCCTCTCTTAGGGAAGTGCGATTTGGTTCAAGAGGGCTTTTTGCATTGAAAAGTGTGTCAAATTTTAGCCAATCACCACCAAACTATAGATCCAACTAGGGGTGGATACTATAGAGGTGGGTTTTCAATTTCTCTTCAAATGCAAGGCTAGATCTAAGTAGATCTAAGAAATACCAAAATTGGGGTTTTGATTAATTAGGGTTTTATGACCAATGAAGATAGAATGGATGAAAGAGGCACATACCTTGTAGATCTTACCTCAATTGCTTGTGGCCACCTTGCAAGTTGATAGCATTCTCCTATGTGTATATTCAAGAGTGAGATCCAAGTGCTCCAACCAAAACGTCCTTCTCCAAGATAACCAAATCGTCCTCCTCCTACAAGACAAGATCAAAGAAACAAGTCAAGCAAGATGATTATGAAAATGGTAGAAAGATGTAATAGAAAGCATCAACTATGTCACGAAGATACAATAATGATACTCCTTGTCACAAGATCAACCCAAGAGAGAATATGTGGATCCCTCCAACAATAACCCTCATGAAGTCGCCCTCCTCTCTCCAATTCGACTTTCCTGTCAAAAGATTAGCAAAAGCACCAAAATCCACAATGATACATAGAAGAGATACTGTATATTCAATTTGCAAGAGAATCCACAATGCAAGAGAGATGTGCTCCACAAAAAATCTTCTATTCCAATATTCCAGAGCTCCAAAGGTGAGCTTTACAATGGGGGGTCTCCTCCTTATATAGGATAATAAAGACCAAAACCCTATACCACTCCATAATACTACATCAAATGGGTGGTTGAGATTATAAGATCTCATCATACAATCAATGGCTAAGATGACCCATAACAATATATCACATGGATCACTCAACATAACAATAGCGCCCTCACTAAATGGTACAATGGAGGGTGACGTCATCCCACTAGAGGGGTAAAAAGTACAATAATCCACCTCATGATGACTAGGACATGATAAAATAAGCTCATGGTGGGGCTAGGAGGTATTAATTCTTACTAGCTCATCCCCAAGGCACAATAAAATAATAAAATATGTCCAATATAATAAAAATGACCAAAACTGTCCTCAGAATCCATGACAGTCAAGCAGTAAATGTCCTCCTGTGATCAATCCGGGCATACCCACATGGTGAAAACTGACCGGAAGATAGTGAAGCCATCCTGGAAGACCTCTGTGAAAACCAAATGCCAAAACCTTGCCTCAATTGCCCAAATCGATTTCCTCAGTGACCACTTTATCCCATTTTTTAACTGCCTCGGGAACTGTGAAAGTGCCAAAACTGCCTCCTAGGTTGCTAGCGCTGTCCATCTGAGCCCACCAGGCTCTCCGGAAGGGGGGATAAATGGTAATAACAAGTGGCTGGACCACCCCCTCCATCATCAGCGCCCTAGGTGTACTGGCCTCTCGGGGCCCCTGCTGCTCAGGCTGGGAAATCAGCCCCAAATCTGGTCAACAAGTGTAAAACTGCATCAATCACTATAAGAAGTGCCCGGAACTGAAAGATAAGTGTCTCAATGGATCCAGAAGACCCAAATCCACTAGGAATGAGTACTCATACACCCTGGGTTGCCCTAATGGGCCTGCTGTAGGGTCCACCATATATGGACAATGTATAATCTGCTGATCTGAAGAGATAATAAACCTGCTGAACTGGATCAAACATCATCTGCATCATATGTCCATCATATGATATCATCATCAAACATGTGGGCCCATAAATCATCATCAATAATCATCATACATGGTCCACATCATCACGGATCCCAAGAATATATATAATCAAGGATAAATCACATCAGTAGACTAAGACAATGCTTCTCTAATCATTTCCATAGCTAAGCTCAAAGTATAAATTCCATTCAGTGGCATTAATCGAGTTAACATATTCCGTTGTTATAATAAATTACTTGCACAATAGCTCAAATGACAAACTCACCCATTGGACATGGTCAGACTGCTAGTGAAGGATGAAGGCTAGGAGCAAGGTTGTGCCAAGGGTTTGACTTGTCTAACTTAACTCAAAAATACTTTGGACTGGGAGAAGGGGGAAGCTACAAACTCTGTGTTGGACAAAATAACACGGGGAATGGCTGTGCCTCACAAATGGATAAGTTGTTTAGAGAGTGTTTATTCAACTTAGGCATCATGTCTACATCAAGTTGATCCAGGTTCATTAGGATCATTCAATTTTATTCCATGGCCTTTTTGGCCTACATAACCCTTCGGATTTCAGATGTGCTGAGAAGCACAACTAGTTGCAGCTTGCATCCAGGGCATGTTTTTCTCATATTTATAAGGTCAGCAATTGTTTAGATATAACTTTTAAGAACCATTGCTTTTTGGACCTTTCTTATACTCTTCGAGGAGTATTTTTATCTTTTCATTGCTCTTGCCCTTTTTTGTTTCCATGGGCGAATTTTTAGTTTCCATAGGTAGAACATGAGCTTTCAGTTTTAGCCAACAACATCTCAAGTGACTAGGGGGAGTTCGAGCCAATGCCAAACATCGGGACAACCGACCAGAATGATTTAGGCCTACAATCCAACTCACCACAGGTAAGTTCTGTCACCAACTCAGAGCCGAGACACTGGATAAACAGGGATGCGGTCCAAACACAGAGGTAGAAAAATGGGGAAGTCCTCAGTATCAGAAAGTCAAATGAGACATGTCAGGGTTTAAAGTCAAACAGGAAGGTCATGTATGGATGGAGACAAGTGAATATGGAGCCTACACTAGCAGACAACTGGTGTCGGGGAAAGACCATGTCTATGTAAGGTGAAATACCAGTAAGTTTTGTTAAATGACCTAAAAGTGCAAGCAATTGTCCATTTTATGATTTACAGTTCATTTTAAATAGTTTGCCACATCAGGAATAATATACCAAGCACATGCCATGATCATGACTAAATCAACAAGATAATAATCCACAGTCAGTGAGAACATATCCATAGATCATACAACATCATCATAATAATCATCATCATGCATCATCTGAAACACTGCTGAAATACATCTATAGGCACTGAACTGAAACTGTAATGGGATAAGTGGTCACATCAGTCATCAAATCCGAACTCTCAAGGCTCAACCTTGACACAAGGTCATAAAATCTGAATAATGTACTGCTCTGATCATGAGTGATCCAAAATATATAGCCATGCTCTGGAATGAAGGAAGCTCTGGAATGTGTAGATATCTGCTGTACAAGAATAGTAGCCCTGCTACTATGGTGTGATAACAGTGACCTAGATCAAATCTAGGATTTACCACCACAGAGCCAGTCCTTTTTCATACTGTATGTGACCTAGATCAAATCTAGGATTTACCAACACATCATCATCATCACATTCTCGGAGATGAGTCTACGGATCCTTTTAGGACATGTGTCCAGGGATGATACAATCCTATTGCAACATCATCATCAACATCTTTCTCGGAGACAAGTGTCTACGGATCCCTTTAGGACATGTGTCCAGGGATGATACAATCCCACTGGAACATCATCATCAACATCTTTCTCGGAGACAAGAGTCTATGGATCCCTTTAGGACATGTGTCCAGGGATGATACAATCCCATTGCAACATCATCATCAGTATCAACACTGATCCCCCTTTCGAGGAAGGTCCTTTCGAACCACACCAAGCTTGTCTTGGAAGTACTCAAACTTCACTCGAGACAGAGGCTTAGTCAACACATCATCAACTTGCTCATCAGTGCTCACAAACTAGAGCTTTACAACTCCCTTCTGTACCATATCCCGTATGTAAACATGCCGGATTTCTATGTGCTTTGACTTGTCATGGAACACTGGGTTCTCCGTCATCTTTATACAACTCTGGTTATTACATAGAATCACTGTAGTATCCAACTCCAAGTCAAACAGACATGACATCAACTTCCAAAGCCATATGGCTTCACAACTTAGTTGAACAAACTGCTATATACTTTGCTTCAGCTTGTGCTAAGAGCAACACTGAACTGCTTCTTGCTAAACCATGAGATCATGACGGATCCTAGACAATAACATCCACTTGAGGTGCTCTTCCTATCTGAGACACTTCCGACTCAATCTGCATCTGTATAACCATACAATCTATAGTCATGATCTCCAACATAGTATAGACCAAAGTCTATCGTACCTTTCAGGTACCTTATCACATGCTTTGCAACTACCGGGTGAACATGTCTAGGCTCAACTAGATACTGACTCAGGGTGTTCACAGCAAAGCATATATCTGGCCTGGTATTCGTCAAATACATCAACGAACTAGTCATCTGTCTGTAAATTGTAGAAACCACTGTCCATCATCCCAGATCTCTACTTCACATTTTCCTTAGCTAAGGAAAAATCTCATCTGATCTCAGCCACATATCTAATCACAAGAATCATGCCAAGATTCTTTAACTCTGAGATCTACTCCCTCTGAAGTGGAGTCTTTTACATTTGAGTATTGTCCTCCCTTTGTGACTGAACATCATGCACACTCTGCATTGAGTGATCTTCTGCATATCTATCCATGCCATCTCCCGTCAAATGGGTCTACTGATATGAGCCTCAAGATCACTCGAACTCTATGGTGAGTTCCTTCTTGCATCCATCTGAGAGAAGAATGTCATCTGTATATAGAAACCATCTTCAACCTTGTAGCAAAGGTCGAAATCCGCATCACCCGTGGTGATCATCAAGCTTGTCAAATGACAATCGATTCTGGGTACCTATTGAACCCGTACAAAGCCTTCTTCAATCATGTGATTCTCTTTCAAATCTTGGGAATTGTTATCACATATATAGTAGCCGGGCTACCATACATTTTTTGTCAAATTCCAGTACACTATTAAACCAGTTCCCTTGCATTGAGATGCTAAGATGAGCATCTACTATGGATCACTATCAGATTATGGACAACAACTTTATTCCCCATGCCATGACTGAGTCTCAGGACACTCAGAGAGATGACCGATGTAGCTATTTAGCCATTTGTACAGAGCAGTCAGTAGTGCCCAGAGTTACAGCAGCAGTTTCAGAGGACAGATGATGGCTCAGATGATGAGCATTCAGGTATATGATTCAGCAGGTATATTATGGTGTTGTGGCTATATTGCTTTTATTTTCATTCTTTTGGCATGTCTTAGCATTTAGTATCATGATCTGGCGATCATATAGATATGTGGACCTGGTTTTACTTTTATATATATATCATATTTGTCCCTACTCAGACTTAGAAGTTCTTGACCTATACTCATTGGTTTTACTCTCCTTAGGGAGATTAGAGGTGATCATTCCCACCATACTTTGGCTTGCTAGTGTTGGTCTCATTATTCACTATCATCATCCATCCATTACGTACCCAGTTTGTTTTTTACCTTGACTTACTACTTGACCAGTGGCATGGAGGACCTTTCCCGCTGTAGCCTCTGTATTGAGTGAGATTCCTTGTTTATTGTGTCTCGGCTTTGAGTTGGTGACAAAACTTACCTTTGGTGAGTTGGATTTCCTCATGAAGTCCCCCTAGTCACTAAAGATGTTGTTGGCTAAACCTGAAACTTTTAGTGCTGCCATGAATACAAAGTATGGAAACAAAATGTTGTATCTTGTGTGAAAGCCCATTCATGCAATGTGTTTCTCAACACACATGAATGAAGGGCAAGCCAAATAAAAATGGCTATGAATTATCAAATGTTATATCTATTGTGAAATGTAAATACTTTGGTAAACAAGTTGTCTAAAGACACACTTAGAAGTGCTCAGGTAAACAAGTGCCTTAAAAATATACCTGCAGCAAGAAGCCTAATTAAATGTAAATCTATGCAATGTGTTTATAAACACACATAGATCAAAGGCTATGGAAACTATAGGCCCAAAAAGCAATGGAACTTAAACTCTATCAAAAAGATTGCCGGCCTCATTTGTATTATGGATTGTGCGCATCTGTCAAGGTGAATAAACACTCTTTGAACAACTTACCCATTCGTGAGACACCGCCATTCCCTCTGTTATTGCTCATTCAATATATGCTATGGTGTGTATTCCCTTTCCTTTTCCGAAGTGTCACAGTGTTAAGTCAGTAAGTCATCCCTTAGCCTAGCCATCTTTATTTTAGCCTTCACCCTTCACCAACAAAATGGTCACAACTATGAAGTGAGTATGGTCTTGAAAGTCTAGTCTGAGTAATAATATTAATTAATGACTTTATATATTTGGATTTAGATCGCCAGTAATGATTACTTTTTGCTATAATTGCTATTTGAATGAATTGTAGAGCATGCATTAACCTCCAACACTTGCAGCAGCTTTTGATGATATTCTGAGTTATATTTTGGTCATGTTGACTTGGTCAAACCCAGTTAGACCAAGGTCAGCCACAGGACATGAGATGGTTAGACCTTATGATGATGCAGATAGATGGTATATGGTCTATGTACAGGTACATGATGGTTCTATGCAGCATATACAGGTTTATGATGATTTGTGGTTTTCAGCATTATTTGATCATTTACAGATTATTATTATTTCATCTGTCTGGGCATAGTGGATATATTATATGATCAGAGATCCATATGGTGTATGAGTACACATCTTAGATGGAGTTGAGCTCTCTGAGTCCAATGAGACAGTTTGTTTTTAGTTCCGGGCAGTTACAGTTATGATTTAGCCTCATTTGGCTATCCTAGTGTAGTTTTGGCATGTCAGAGGCCCTGTTAGGGCATTGATGAGATTTGATTGGTTTACTGAGGGCACTGTGCATGAAGGGGGTGGTCCAACCATTTGTTATTACCATATTACCCCCCTCCCAAACACATTGGTGAGCTTACCTTGACAGCGTAGGTACTCCAGGAGGCAGTTTGGGCAGTTTCACACTTCCCGAGGCAGTCCGAAAATGGTAAAAATGGCTACAGAGGAATTCGATTTGGGCTACTGAGGCAAGGTTATGGCATGGGATGATGTTTGATGATGAGCGGGATGTCTTCCACACCTTTTCCAGCAACTTTAGCTTCCAGTGGGACCCACACCCATTACTTTTGTCACTTTATGATGATTTTTGGAGCCTCCTAAGGCCCACGACTTTCCCAGAGAGGCACGATTTGGTGCTTAGATGATTATTTTGATGACATTGTGCTATGGGGATTGACCAAGGGTGTTAGAATTACCCCTTGGACCCACCATAAGCTATTTCTTATATTTTATCATTGACATTTGGTGGGACCCCTTATTATGGGTGATTTGTCCATTATTATATTGTATTATTGAGTTGATCCATGTATTGTATTGTTGAGCTCATCTCAACCATTGATTAGATCATTTGATCTTTTAATCTTAGCTACTCATTCAAAAAGTGGTTAGGGTTATGGCCTCTCTCCATCCTATTTAAAGGAGAAAGCTTCTCATTGTAAAGGGTCTTTGGCTCTTGGAATCTTGATATAGAAAAACTTTTCTGTGGAAATTATTGTGGTCTCCTTTGAATCTGGTGTTCTTAGATGGTGATTGAAAAGTCTATTGTATCTTAGCATTGGGGCATTTGTTGGAAGATCTATTTTTCGTGGAAACTTTGTCTTGTCTACAGGAGGGCGAATTCATCTTGGGCGTTTTTGCAAGGCTTCTTCAACTTGCTCCACTTGGCATTCGCTTGTATCAGGGGGTTATCATTAGTATCATTGTGATCTATGCTTTTCTCTTGTTACTTCTTCTGTAGCAGTAGTCTTTCTCTCTTGATGCATTAAATCAGATATTGTTGACGTTTATTGTGCAGGAGAGAGGGCGCATTTGCTTCCTTGGGCAAATCGACTTCATAGAAAACTACTTCAAATCGCTCCAAATTGATCGGGTTTGCATAGATCATCATCATCAAGGCATCTACAAGGTTATCCAGGTAAGATCCACAGGTTTGTTCTTCTTGTCTTGGTTCCAATCCATTGGCATAGCTACTTCATTGATTAAACCCTCATTTTACAATTTCTCAGATCTAGCAAGATCTACTTGGCTTTTGGGTAAAACATTTAAAACCCACCTCTATAGTATCCACGACAATTCGGATCAATAGTTTGGTGTGGATTGGCCTTCATTTGACCCATTTCCCAAGGCAAATTAGCCTCTCCAAGGGAGGTCGCACTTCCTAGTTGGGTGAGTTTTGCTAGATCTAGCACCTGGGTAGGTGAGATCCCACTTGATCCTTAATCTCCACAGTTGATAACCTACCCCTAGTGTGTCACTTTAGTGATTTTCACCTTGTGGGCCCCATTCCTCATTTTGAGGGTTGAGCCCCACTTGGGTCACTTGGTGATACATTTCAATCTCAGATCTACTGAGATCTAGCCATTGGATTATCCTAATTTTCAAGATCCACCTAGTTTGACACCTCAACATCCTTGATCTACAATTTGGTGGACATCCGACTCCATTTGGCGCATTTCCCAAGGCACTGATTTTCTCCAAGCCAATACGACTTTCTTGGGTTGTTGAGTTAGCTTGTGGTTTGATCTTTGTCTTATTGCTTGAGTACTTAAACACTGTCGTATCCACTCATCAAGCTCATCTTTGCTACTGGTTAGCCATAATTTGGTCCCTAACTACCCTGCATTGGACACGGATCCCAAGGTAGTGGATTTTCTCATCTTTGACTAGTACCCTGATCTTGGATCTTATTTCAAATCTCATAAGTCACTTACATAACCAAGTTGGACCAAATCCATATTGTTTAAATCTCTTGATCCAACCTATTACTCATCTTGTGACTTCATCCATAGATCTAGGGTCTACCATACACCTTACGCACTTCATACATACTTGACTTGATCTGGTGTTGTGGTCTGATCTCTCCTATCGGGAGTAGATTTCGGTCTCTCCCTTTGTTGTCTTGGGCTAGATAACATAAAGTGAAGATTGCCTCGATTGGCGTGACAACCATCCATTAGGAGTTGAGGCTATCTTGGGTGCACCTCTTTGGTTGTCTATCCCCTTTGCCATCCATCTTGGATCCATCTCTAGGGGCAATTGCAAGATTGGTGATAATAGGAATCATCCATGGGTGTAATCTATTTCTAGAAGTTTGTCTAGCCACGAGCCTTGCTTTGTACTTCTATAGTATGTTTGATTTGTAAGTCTTCTTGTTGAATAGTCATCACTTGTTCTTTGGAACAAGTGTTCATCATCCTTCTTTTGTAGATCATAGCACACGATCTTTCCTACAAATCAAATTCAATTAGTAACACTTCATAATCATCAAATCATGTTGACATTTCAATGATAACCTATTATGCATACTGATATGATTCACATGGTTATGCAACTATCTTGACCAATACTTTGGCACAACACTTTTCCATATCCTGTATGCATATAGTGGCTATCTAGATGCGTTCCATCTCTACCAGAACACACTATCAAGAGCGTGCACAACTCCCAGCATGTTAGCAAAGAGGTTTTATTCTAGACAAGCAACAATGGAATGTTTGTCCAACTTACCCATCATATGCATATTAGTAGTATATTGTTCAATGCTATATGAATGCTTACACTATGCATGATATATTTCTTGATTTTAGGAATACAAATATACATACAACTATTACGGGCAATATCATTAACTATTCAGAGATTCAAGAAGTAATTCAAATAACAACTCAAATACTTATCTTTTATGTTTGTGTGGTTGCCTCCCTCTTGATCTCTATTTTCCCTTTATGATAGCATCATGATTATATGTCTTTGAACTTCTATCCATCCTGTACCACTATGCATGCTTAAGTGTGCACTAGTTTCATCATTGTGTCATCCTCAAGATCTCATACATAATCACACATTCATTAGTATAATCTCAATAAGATTAAAAACATTATAACCCTAAGTAATCTTAAACATGTACGGTCATAATCATTAATCAAACTAAGAAACACAATATGCATAAAGCCTTGATTAGCTAAACTCTATTTTTAGGAATAATCATTATCAACCATATGAAAGTATACTTATCTAAGATCCTAACACAAAGGAGGATTCTAACTCGATATAGGAAAACATACCTGGATTAGCATGCTAGCTAGTTATGTCTAACATACCCAAACAATATCTTCTTTGTTCTCTTCAATGATTTAGAGACCTTGTGATAGTAACCTGTATATCTCATAAGTTAATCATTGTAGAACCAAATCATACATACCTTGTAAATAGAGCTTCTATGTGATCAAAGACTATGGATGAGTCTTTGTCTTCATGTCATCATGGTCATATATTCTTGATCTAGAACTTGATTTGTCTTTTTTCATGTACCTTTCATGTTAGTAGACAACATCATCCTCAAACAACACCACAAGTGCATTAGTACAATCATAAGTGTCATAACCCTTAATCAATGGATGTCTTCTATCCTTCACATGCATTCATACTTTTACTAAGGTGATCAGACAAATATAAAATTAATCATGATTGTACTAACCTCAATAATATGAAGACAAACATATCATGAACTTAATCATCAGATAAATGAAACAGATTTCAAAACATACGTGCATCTCCTTAAGTCATATCTGTCGAGATTGCTTGTAGTCTTCTCTATAAGGGTAAAACCCTAATCATCCAAGGTAGATCACTTGTAAACATCTTATATAGGTTCATGGTTCTAGGATGATAGAATATCAGTTCCATTTAAGCCTCCTTCATTATTGCCCTGAGAGTCTCCCAACTTGGCTAGGGTTTCTTCTTACTTGTAGAACCCGAAAAACCCTAATTTTCAATCTCCTTCCTCCCGCAACATTTGATGGAAGATTAATATATATGATGAAGGGATTCCAAATCCATTTTCAAAGTTTCCAATGTTGCATCAGGTGTCTCCAACATTGTTTCAGGTCCTTCCTTGCCTGAGTTGGAGGAGTCGGTGAGCATGTTAGCTCATCTCTTCATTCAATAGATCCAAACAAAGCAATAGATCTCACCGGTGCATCAAGAAGCTGACTCCATTTGCCCTTTTTCAAACACTCAACCCCCATGGGTTCCAACTTCTAGATCCAATTTCTTCTTCTATCCTTAGTTACTTGGTTACTTGTTTTAGATTCATATTTATCAAGCAAAACTAAAGTAGATCTGATTTATTTTACTAGATCTTAGTTCTTTTCAAAGCATAAAATCTCAAATCTAGATCTAGTTAAATAATTTTTTCTTTACAAGCTCATTTTTATCATAAAAATCTAAAGATCTTGTTAGGATAATTTTTCTTGTGGATTAAAGATTTTATTTGACTAATCTAAGAGTCTTTTATTTGCTGCCCTAAAGAAGCAAGCAAAGATCCCAAGAAACCATTTTTCTAGTGTTAATTTTTCGATAATTTCATTCCATTATCATCCAGGATCACTAAGAGAATAACATGTACAGCATATCAATCATAAACACAATAACACAAGCACACAAGAGACACAGAGTTTCCTCGGGGAAAACCAAGAAGGTGAAAAACCCCGCAACTTCCTCAGAGATAAGATAAGCCACAAACCAAGATCACAATGATCAAACCCAAAGAGATGTCGCTAGCATATACTCCTCCTCCTCCACGTGCGCCACTTTCTCTCTTAGCTATGCGAGCTTGAGAAGTGAGTGAATGAATAAAATGAGAGAGGCACACCCTCTATTTATACATTGAATTGACCTGTCAATAAACCAATAGGGCCGACTTCCTAAGGAAGCCTAATAACCCAACCACATGACCTAACTAGGGCCGACCCCACATTGGTGGTCTAATAACCCATCAATACAAATGACGACACTTACAATGTAACTTGCGTCACTTGCAAATACAAATGACGACACTTCCAATCAGAGGAATAATACATCTCTGTTGGATGTACAATAAAGTACAAATGTAATATACAAGTGAATATCTTCCGAAGTTACAAATACATTAACATCTAGTTCGATTTCTTGGTTCATTTTGATTAATTTCTCTTCCTAGCTGCTTCTGCCCATAGGTGCATAGGCAGATCCTGGTCAGGGACTATCAAGATCACTGAAAGAAACATAATCACAAGATAGACACAGAATATACCCTGGGAAACCCTCATGGGGTAGAAAACCCAGCAAAGCTTTCCTCAATAAGATGATCAACCAAAATACAAGATGTGCTCCCTCCTACTTTGTCTCCTTAGCAAATCTCCCAGACAAGTGCGCTATCTTTCACAAGTGAGTGAGTGTGTCAAATGAGGAACATACCTCCTCTATTTATACACTACACTGACATGTATTTTACACAAGTACATGTAGGCTCGTATTTAACCATTAGGTTAAATACCCTACTATAACTGACTGGGCCGACCCCCACATGGTGGGTCTAATAACCCTAGTTACCACAACCAATCCGGAGGAATAAACATCTCCGGATTCATAGTATAATCACATCGGAGGTATGGAACATCTCCGGAATAAATAATATACAAATATAATATTCTTAGAAGTTACAATATTCAACACTCCCCCTTAACGAGAAGGATATTATAACAGCATCCGTAGGAGCAACGAGTCATACATCATACATGATACATCTATATATCATCGGAAGCTTTCTTCAGTTCATCATCATCAGTGACTCAACTAGTTACCGGAACATCGACATCACTCGATCATCAGCATCGTCATCACACAATCAGCATCGTCATCACACGATCATCAACATCGTCATCACACGATCATCAGCATCGCCATCACATGATCAACATCGTCATCACACGATCATCAGCATCGACATCACACGATCAACATCGTCATCACATGATCATCAGCATCGTCATCACACAATCAGCATCGTCATCACACGATCATCAGCATCGTCATCACACGATCATATTACAAGATGATCAATCCTGCTCTCTTTAGGACATAGGTCCATGGATGATACAATCCAGATCAATTTCCAGGATGATCAATCCTTATCTCTTTAAGACAAGTCTCATGTTTAGGGACGATCTAATCCCAACCACAGTGCCAGTCCTTTTTCATACTGGATGTGACCTAGATCAGATCTAGGATTTACCGCCACAGAGCCAGTCCTCTTTCATACTGGATGTGTCACGTTTACAGAGCCAGCCCTGTTTCATGCTGGATGTATCACATCTACAGAGCCAGCCCTGTTTCATGCTGGATGTATCACATCTACAGAGCCAGCCCTGTTTCATGTTGGATGTAACCTAGAGCAATTCTAGGATTTGTCACGTACATTTTGAACCGAGGTCCAGGGACGATCCAGTCCTATCATGTGCCTTTTGAACCGAAGTCCAGGGATGATCCAGTCCTATCGTGTACCTTTTGAACCGAGGTCCAGGGACGATCCAGTCCTATCATGTACCTTTTGAACCGAGGTCCAGGGACGATCCAGTCCTATCGTGTACCTTTTGAACCGAAGTCCTGGGACGATCCAGTCCTATCGTGTACCTTTTGAACCGAGGTCCAGGGACGATCCAGTCCTATCGTTCAGTTATCAGAGACCTCATGTCTACGGCTCAACTTTAGGACTGAAGTCCAGGGATGATCCAATCCCCTCACATGTTCACCAAGAACTTCATTCTCGAAGACATACGTCTACGGCTCAACTTTAGGACTGAAGTCCAGGGATGATCCAATCCCCTCACATGTTCACCAAGAACTTCATTCTCGAAGACATACGTCTACGGCTCAACTTCAGGACTGAAGTCCAGGGATGATCCAATCCCCTCACAACATGTATAACAAAACATGTATTCTCATCATCAAAACATGTATAACCAAAACATGTATCATCATCATCAAACATGTATATCAAGACATGTATCATCATCATCATCAAGCATGTATATCAAAACATGTATCATCATCATCATCAAGCATGTATATCAAAACATGTATCATCATCATCAAACATGTATATCAAAACATGTATCATCATCATCATCAAACATGTATATCAAAACATGTATCATTATCATCATCAAAAAAATATAAGAGTCCTAAGTCTAAATAATTCTAAGTAACTAAGTGCAGTAAAAAGGTATCCTCATCATTGATGAGACAGACTAGTTATTAGATACTATGCTACTCCCCCTTTCGAGGAGGGTCCCTTTTGAACTACACCAAGCTTGTCTCGGAAGTGTTCAAACTTTACTCGAGACAGAGGTTTGGTCAAGATATCAACAATTTGATCCTCAGTGCTTATATACTCGAGCTTGATAGCTCCTCTCTGCACCATATCTCGTATATAAAAGTAACGGATCTCTATGTGTTTTGACTTATCGTGAAACACAGGATTTTCAGTCATCTTGATGCAACTTTGATTATCACACATAATCACAGTGGGATCCATTTCTAAGTCAAACACTCCAGATAAAAGTTTCCGAAGCCATACTGCTTCACAGTTGGCAGAGCAGGCAGCTATATATTCTGCTTCAGCAGTACTGAGAGCCACACTAGATTGTTTCTTGCTGAACCAGGAAATCATGGCAGATCCAAGACCATAACATCCACCTGAAGTACTTGTTATCACATATATAGTAGCCGGGCTACCATACATTATTTTTCTCATGCCAGTACACTATTCAGCCAGTTCCCTTGCATTTGAGACGCCGAGATGAGCATTTATATTGGATCACTATCAGATTGTGGACAGCAGTTATATTCCCCATGCCATGACTGAGTTTCAGGACACTCAGAGAGATTCCCGATATAGCCATTATGCCATTGGTACAGAGCAGACAGTAGCGCCCAGAGTTACAGCAGCAGTCTCAGAGGACAGATGATGGTACAGGTCGATGAGCTTTCAGGTATATGACTCAGCAGGTATATTATTGTGTTATGGTTAGATTGCTTTTATACTTATTCTTGTAGCATGTCTTAGCACTTAGTGTCATGATCTGGCGATCATATAGATATTTGGACCTGGTTGACCTATTATATATATATTACTGTCCCTACTCAGACTTAGAAGTTCACTATTCATACTCATTGGTACATACCCTCCTTAGGGAGAATAGAGGTGATCATTACACCATACTATGGCTTGCTAGTGTTGGCTTCATCTTTTCATTGTCTTCATCCATCCGTGGCCTACCTTTTAGATTATTACCTTGATTTGCTACTTGACTAGTGACATGGAGGACCTTTCCCCACTGTAGCCTCTGTACTGGATGAGCTTCCCTGTTTATTGTGTCTCGGCTCTGAGTTGGTGACAAAACTTACCTATGGTGAGTTGGAGTTCCTTGAGAATTCCCCATAGTCACTAAAGTTGTGTTGGCTAAACCTGAAACTTTTAGTGCTGCCATCAATACAAAATCTGGAAAAATCAAATGCTATATCTTGTATATGAAAGAAATGCCAAATGAAAATGGCCATGAAAAATAAAATGTTATATCTTTTGGAAAAATAAATACCTAGGTAAACAAGCTGTCCATGACACACCTAGAAGTGCTCAGGTAAACAAGTGCCTTAAAAACACACCTGCAGCAGAAAGCCTAAAAAT
The DNA here is from genome assembly GCA_027924585.1 of Larix kaempferi. NCBI lineage: Eukaryota > Viridiplantae > Streptophyta > Pinopsida > Pinales > Pinaceae > Larix > Larix kaempferi. Next base: position 41,924,927 of record BSBM01001005.1, on the reverse strand, counting down.
AAATGTAAATCTATGCAATGTGTTTGTAAACACACATAGATCAAGGCTATGGAAAAATCAGGCCCAAAAAGCAATGGAACTTAAATGTTATATCTAAACAATTGCTGGCCTTGCTTGTATTATGGATTGTGCGCATCTGTGAAGGTGAATAAACCCTCTTTAAACAACTCATCCATTTGTGAGACACCGCCATTCCCTGTGTTATTGCTCATTCAGTATATACTATGGTGTGTATTCCCTTTCCCTTGCCAAAGTGTCACAAAGTCAAGTTAGTCAAGTCATCCCTTAGCCTAGCCATTTATCTCAGCCTTCACCCTTCACTAGCAAATTGATCACAACTATGAAGTGAGTATGATTCTGAAAGTCTAGTCTGAGTAATAATAATAACTAACGACACTATCTATTTGGATTTAGATCGCCAGTCATGATTACTCTGTGTTATAGAAGCTATTTGAATAAATTGTAAAGCATGTATTAACCTTGACACCTTGCAGCAGCTATGGATGATAGTCTGAGTTGTATTTGGTCTTGGTTAGACCTAGTTTGACCATGGAGGACCATGGGACATGAGATGTTGGACCTTATGATGATATGGATAGATGATATATGGTCCATGTACACATACAGGATGATTCTATGCAGCAGCTACAGGGTTATGATGATGATTCTTGGGATACAGCAGTGTTTGGTCATTTACAGATCATTATTATTGGCCTTGTTCCGGTACATTGGATATTTATCTTGATCATGCAGAGATTCATATGGTGTATGAGTACACATCTTGGATGGATTTGGACCTTCTGAGTCCAATGGGACAGTTTGTTTTCAGTTCCGGGCACCTACAGTGATGATTTAGCCTCAGTAGGCTGTCCTAGTGCAGTTTTGGTCTATTGGAGGCCCTGTCGGAGCAGAGATGACTTTTATCCGGATGACCTAGGGCGCTGATGATGGAGGGGGTGGTCCAGCCACTTGTTTTTACCATATTACCCCCCTCCCGGACACATTGGCACCCTCACCTTGACAGCGCCATCACTCCAGGAGGCAGTTTGGGCAGTTTCACGTTTCCCGAGGCATTTCAGGATTGGTAGAAATGGCTATTGAGGAAATCGATTTGGGCTACTGAGGCAAAGTTATGGCATGGGATGATCAGTGATGATAGATCGGGACCTTTCACACCTCCTCCTGCAGTTTCAGCTTCATCGGGGCCCGCATCCATCACTTATGGCACTTTCTGTGGATTTTTTGGGTCTTTTGAGGACCACGACTTCACCTTGGAGAACCACGACTTCACCTTGGAGGCACGATTTGGTACTTTCATGATTATTTATTGGTTATTGTGCCATGGGGATTGACCAAGGAGGGATAAAATTACCCCTTGGACCCACCATGAGCCTCTTATGATATTTTGTCATCATGATTTGGTGGGATTCCCCTCTCATAGGGCGACTTTGTCCACTTATGTTATATTTTATGTGTGATCCATGTATTATGTTGTTGAGCTCATCTCAACCATTGATTAGACATTTGTATCTTTTAATCTTAGCCACTCATTCAAAAAGTGGTTAGGGTTTTGGTGCCTCTCCTTCCTATTTAAAGGAGAGAGCCTCTCATTGTAAAGGGTCTTTGGCTCTTGGATTATTGGTATAGAAAAATATTCTTGTGGAAATTCTTGTGGTCTCCTTTGCATCTGGTGTTCTTAGATGGTGATTGGAAAGTCTATTGCAACCTAGCATTTGGAAATTGTGGTAAGATCTATCTTTGTTTGGAAATCATTGTTTGTCTACAGGAGGGCGACTTCAACAAGGGCGATTTTGCAAGGCTTCTTCAAATCGACTTTCTTGGCATTCGCTTGTATCAGGGGGTTATCATTAGTATCATTGTGATCTATGCTATCTTTCTGTTACTTCTTTTGTGGCATTAGTCTTATCTCTTGATGCATCAAATCTGATATTGTTGACGTTTGTTGTGCAGGAGAGAGGGCGCATTGGCTTCTTGGACTAAATCGATTTGCATAGAGACTACCTCAAAGCTTCCAAATTGATCGGGATTGCATAGATCATCATCATCAAGGCATCTACAAGGTTATCCAGGTAAGATCCACAGGTTTGTTTCTCTTTCCTTTATCCAATCCATTGACATAATTCATAAATTGTTAAAACCCTAAATACTTCAAAACCCCTATTTTACATTTTGTCAGATCTACCAAGATCTAGTGGGTTGTTGGGCATGATATTGAAAACCCACCTCTATAGCATCCACGGCATCCCGGATCTATAGTTTGGTGTGGATTGGCTTCCATTTGACCCCTCTCCCAAGCCAACCTAGCTTCTCCCAAGGAAGGCGCACTTCACCATTTGAGCAGGTTGACCTAGATCTAAGCGATGGGTGTTTGAGATTCCACTTGATTTGACATCTACACATCAAATAACATACACCCAGGTTGTTACTTTTCTGAAAATCACCTTGTGGGCCCCATTCCACATTTTAAGGGATTTAATCCCCATTTTGGACCACTTGGAACACTTAAACTCAGATCTACAAAGATCTAACCGGTGGATTGCCACGAAATTATAGATCCATACCCCTACTTGACTGATCTACCCGGATCTAAAGTTTGGATGCCATCCGACATGATTTGACCCACCTAAACCCCGATTGAAGCCTCCTTAGGGAAAGTCGCACCACCTTGGAGAAGTGAGTTCACTCACTTCGAGGAACTGGGTACTTGAGATTTTTGCAGATCCGGACTCAGAATAAGTCAAAACCTAGGTCTAGACTGTCACTTTGTCAAATCTTGCCTTGGGGATTGCATTCCTTGTTTTTAGGGATTGTGGTCCACTTGGGTCAAACCTAGATCTAGACACATTCATCCATCAAGAACTGTATTGTCCACTTGTCCCAAGTACTAGGAGTCCTAAACCTCAAGTCAACCCTACTTTGACTCCACTTCCCAATTCCCAAGGCACTCGCCTCTCTCCAAGTTAACTCAACTTTCCTAGAATGTTGGATTGACTTGTGGTTTGACTTTTGCATGGTGAACTATACCCTTGAAGCTATCATGAAATATGGTCAAACTTGTCACTTGTACTAGTTAGCCCCAATTAAATCCATAAACTACCCTGCATTGGACACGGTTCCCAAGGCAGTGGATCCTTTGACATTGAACTAGTACACTAGCCCTAGATCTCACTACAAACATTATAAGTCACTCTTACATTTAATTATGAACCAAAGCTACACCTATTAAACCCCTCATTTGGCTTGTGACTTCATCCTTAGGTCTAGGATAAACCATACACCTAACTTCATTTAGAAATACCTTGATTTGGTGTCTTGGTTTTGATCTCTCCTGTCGGGAGTAGATCGGGTCTCCCCCTTTGTTGTCTGGGCTAGATAACATAAAGCGAAGGTTGCCTCGACTGGCGTGACAACCATATACATATTGGAGGTCGAGGTGATCGTGGTTGCACCTTTCCAGTTGCCCTTCCCTATTGCCATCCATGACTGGATCCATCCATAGGGGTAACTACAGTTTAGGTGATAACAGTACTTTTTCTGTCTGAGACACTACCTGCCCAGTCAGAATCTGAGTAACCATATAACCTGAGTTCATGACCTCCGAGATAATATAGGCCAAAATCTAATGTACCTTTTAGGTACCTCATTACATGCTTTGCAGCTATTAAGTGGACCTTTCTAGGTTCTACTAGATACTGACTTAGGGTATTTACAGCAAAGCATATATCAGGCCTATTATTAGTTAAGTACATTAATGATCCAATGATTTGTCTGTATAAGGTTATGTCCACTAATTCTGATGAATCATTAACTAACAACTTCAAGTTGGAGTCCATGGGAGTGCTCATGGCTTTACACTCCAACATATCAAATCTTTTGAGAATCTCCACAGTATAATTACCTTGATTTAGAAAGATTCCTTTTGGTTCTTGCCATACTTCTAAGCCTAAGAAGTAGTGCATTAATCCGAGATCTTTCATCTCGAATTCTGAAGAAAGCTTCTTCTTGCTTTCAATAATTTGTTTCTCATTTCCAGTTAGAAATAGATCATCTACATATAACAACAATATAACTAGTTCATCATCCATCACCTTGAGATAAAGATTGGGGTCAGCTTTACTTTTGGTAAAGCCCATGCTAGTTAAGAAATTGTCAATCCTTCCGTACCAAGCCCTGGGAGCTTGTTTCAACCCATATAATGCCTTTTTCAGTTTGCATACATGAGTCCTTCTGTCATTAACCTCAAACCCTTGTGGTTGCTCTATGTATACTTCTTCCTCAATTACACCATTTAGAAAAGCTGTCTTAACATCCATTTGGTGTAATTTCCACTTCATCATGGATGCAAGTGCCATGATAGTTCTAATTGAAGTATACCTAGCAACTGGTGCAAATGTTTCTTCATAGTCAATTCCCTCCTTCTGAGAGAATCCTCTGGCTACAAATCTTGCCTTGTATTTTTCAATGCTACCATCTGCAGCATGTTTTATCTTGAAGATCCATTTGGAAGAAACCACACTTTTATCTTTTGGTTTGGGGACTATATCCCAAACATCATTTTTCATTATTGACTGATATTCTTCTGTCATTGCTTCTACCCACTCTTTCTTCTGAGCTGCCTCTTCATAGCTGGTAGGTAGTTGATCCACAAGATCACACATTAAAGCCATGTAGTTGGACACTAGCTTTGGTTTCTTTCTTTCTCTAGTGGAGCCTTCAGGAGCTCCATATCTTTCAGCCCCTTGAATAATATCTCTAGCCCATGCTGGCCTTCTTTTCTTAGATAAGTCTGAAATAGGAGGCTCTTGTGGTTCCAACATATCATGATCCTCTGGAGAATCATCTTCAGGAATGGGCACAGCCTCTGTGATTCTGGGAGAAGTATCTTCTTCATAGATTTCTTCAAGTTGGCATTTCTTGGATTTCTTGAGAGCTGCTTCTTCATCAAACGTTACATCTCTACTTATTTCTATGTGATGAAAACCTGGAATGTAAATTCTGAAGGCTTTGGATGATTCACAATAACCAACAAAAATCCCCTTCTTACCAGAAGGGTCCAACTTGGTTCTCTTTTCTTTTGGAATGTGGATGTACACAGGACACCCAAATATTTTAAGATGACTTACCTCAGGCTTCTTACCTGTAAACACTTGTTCTGGAGTTTTGAAATCAAGAGCACTATGAGATAATCTATTTTGCACATATACTGCTGTCTTGGCTGCTTCAGCCCATAGATACATGGGAAGATCTTGGTCATGTATCATGGTCTTTACAGCTTCCATGATTGTTCTATTTTTCCTTTCAGCCACCCCATTTTGTTGGGGATTGTATGGAGTAGTTAGTTCCCTTTTAATTCCAACTTCTTTACAAAAGTCCTCAAATTCCTTTGAGGTAAATTCTCCGCCATGATCTGTTCTGAGAATTTTGATTCTCTTATCTGATAGATTTTCTATTAGAGCCTTGAACTCTTTGAATTTTCCAAAGACTTCATTCTTACCTTTCAGGAAGTATATCCAAGTTTTCCTTGAATGGTCATCAATGAATGAAAGATAGTATTCAAACCCACTTAGAGAAGTGGTGGGCATTGGTCCACATACATCTGAGTGTATTAGCTCTAAAATGTTCTTAGTCTTTGTTTCACTCTTTGGAAAGGGGTTCTTGATATTTTTCCCTTTCTTACACCCTTTACATGAGCCATCATGATCAGCTTTCAAATCTGGTAATCCTATTACTACCTTGCTTACATAGGGTAAGGCTTTATAGTTGATGTGAGCTAATCTTCTATGCCATAGCTCACTGGGGCTAGAGATCTCATGAGCAAGGGCAGCTTCTGGATGGCCCTTGAGCTTATAGAGACCTCCTTCTTCTTCACCAATAACAATTGCATCTTTAATTGTCTTTCCTTTGGACCACATGAGTACTTGTCCATCTATGAAAGCTACTCTAAAACCTTTCTTATCTAGTGTTGAGATACAGAGAAGGTTCTTCTTTAAACCTAGTACATATAAGATGTCTTTCATCTTCAAGGGTGTTCCTGAATCTAGCTTATAGCTAGCTTCACCAATTCCTTTGATGGGATATTGGTAGTCATCTCCTAGAGATACCTTTTGTGTAGAAGACTTTTCTTCAAGATTTGAGAAGGTCTTCCTTTGACTTGTCATGTGCTTAGAAGCACCACTGTCAATGAGCCATGTATCTTCTCCAGGAGATACATATCCAGAGAGTGCAGAGAATAGAACATATTCTTCTGGATCTTCTTTCTTCACCTTATATCTTTTCCTTTTAGGCCTTACCTCTACCTCTTCTTCTTCTTCATCTTCTTCCTCTTCTTCTTCTTCACTATCATTTTCTGCCATATGTGCATGGTGTCTTTTGTGGATAAACTTCTTCTTTTGTGAAGGACAAAATCTGGAGATGTGTCCTAGCTTATCACAGTTGTAGCATTTGACTGTGGAAAGATCTCTTACTGGAAATGGTCCTTTTCTCTTTTAAGGTCTAGAGAAGTGTTGAGATCCTTTGTGGTCAACTTTCTTGAGATGACCTATTCTTCTTCTTTTGGTATGGGTGGCCAAAGCTTGGTCATCCTCTTTGAGAAGAGCTTCTCTGTTGGCTACCCTAGCTTCTTCTTGAACACAATCCTCCCATACTATATCAAACTTCATGCTCTCTTTCCTGGCACACATGGTTTGTATGAAGGATTCCCAAGGTCTAGTGAGACCATTGAGAGCAGTCATCACAAGTTCATCCTCATCAAGAGTATCACCAATTGCATCTAGTAGTTCCTTGATTTGTGAAACCCTTGAGAAGTAGTCTTGAATGCATTCTCCTTTGTCAATTGAGTCCTTAGATTCATCTTCCTATTGATGTTCTTTCCTTCATACATTCTTCCTAGGGCATCATACATTTCCTTTGGAGTCTTCTTGGAGGCCACTTGCGGAATCAAGTGGTCTTTAATAGAATCAGCTATGATTCTCTTTGCCCTAATCAAATCCTTCCTGTGCTTTTCTTTGGCTTCATCTCCTTCTGGTTCTGCAACTTCTTCCTTAATATAATGAGCAAGATCATTCTCTTCAAGAATGAGACCAATTCTGTATTTCCATGCCCGGAAATTCTCTATACCTTCTAGCTTATCTTCAAGCTTAGTGTTTGGAGCCATCTTCTCTTGGGGGAGTCCAAGAGACAGAGTAGACTTACCTGGAAATGTTACTTTTCACTTTTCCGGAATCTGGAACAGAATTTTATCGCACTTTTGGTAGAATTAGGGTTTGACTTTCCCGGAGTTCTACCCAACCAAAAAGTTCGATCTAGGGCTCAAAAGAATGGTCTTGAGAAGGGCTATCCAGTCATGTAATCAGAATTCAAAAATGCCAACTTTTTTCTGAACCAAATTCCGACTTATCGCACTTTTGGTAGAATTAGGGTTTTGATTTCCCGGAGTTCTACCCAACCAAATAGTTCGATCTAGGGCTTAAAAGAAAGGTATTGAAGAGGGATATCCAGCCATGTAACCAAAATTCAATAATACCAACTTTTTTCTGAAACCCTAACTTTCACCGGAGAGAGAGAGAGAGGTATTCTTACCTTGTGAAAGATGTCCTATTCAGTCTAGCTCTGATACCATGTTAAGTTTAAACCAAATAGACTATCAAGATCACTGAAAGAAACATAATCACAAGATAGACACAGAATATACCCTGGGAAACCCTCATGGGGTAGAAAACCCAGCAAAGCTTTCCTCAATAAGATGATCAATCAAAATACAAGATGTGCTCCCTCCTACTTTGTCTCCTTAGCAAATCTCCCAGACAAGTGCGCTATCTTTCACAAGTGAGTGAGTGTGTCAAATGAGGAACATACCTCCTCTATTTATACACTACACTGACATGTATTTTACACAAGTACATGTAGGCTCGTATTTAACCATTAGGTTAAATACCCTATTATAACTGACTGGGCCGACCCCCACATGGTGGGTCTAATAACCCTAGTTACCACAACCAATCCGGAGGAATAAACATCTCCGGATTCATAGTATAATCACATCGGAGGTATGGAACATCTCCGGAATAAATAATATACAAATATAATATTCTTAGAAGTTACAATATTCAACAACTTGCAAATACAAACGACGACACTTCCAATCAGAGGAATAATACATCTCTGTTGGATGTACAATAAAGTACAAATGTAATATACAAGTGAATATCTTCCGAAGTTACAAATACATTAACATCTAGTTCGATTTCTTGGTTCATTTTGATTAATTTCTCTTCCTAGCTGCTTCTGCCCATAAGTGCATAGGCAGATCCTGGTCAGGACGCATTGCCCGTGCTGCTTCCATGATTGTTCTATTCTTTCTTTCTGCAACTCCATTCTATTGTGGATTGTAAGGAGTAGTCAGCTCCCTCTTAATCCCTGAATCACTGCATAACTTCTTGAAGTCTCCTGAAGTGAATTCTTCGCCATTGTTGGATCTGAAGGTCTTGATCTTCTTATCAGTTTGATTTTCTATGAAGGCTTTGAATTCCTTGAACTTATCAAACACTTCATCTTTATTCTTTAGGAAATAAACCCAAGTCTTCTTAGAGAAATCATCAATGAAGGAAACATAGTAAACATACCCACTCAGAGAACTAGATGACATTGGACCGCATACATCGCAGTGGATAATCTCCAAGATTTCTTTTGCTTTGCTGTCACTGCTTGGAAAAGCCTTCTTTGTGTTCTTTCTTTTTGCACACCCTTTGCAAATACCTTCATGCTTTGACTGGATTTCAGGAAGACCCTCTACTACTTTGCTTGCAATTGGAAGTGCTCTATAGTGCATGTGTGCAAGCCTTCTATGCCAAAGTTCACTTGGCTCCATGGATTCATGAACCATGGCATGTTCAGGTTGTCCCTTTAATTTGTAGAATCCTCCCTCTTGCTCTCCAATTACTACTGCATCATCTATGGTCTTACTCTTTGGCCACATGAGAACTTGGCCATCCACAAATGCAACTCTCATCCCCTTTGCATCCAAAGATGATTTGGAGAGAAGATTCTTCTTGAGTCCAGGTACATATAGAACATCTTTCATTTTCAAAGACTTCCCAGAGTCTAGCATGTAGGAGGCTTCACCACTTCTTTTTATAGGATATTGATAGTCATCCCCAAGTTTCACCTTGTGAGGTGACTCATGTTCAGATAGGTCCATAAAGGATTCTTTAAACCTAGTCATGTGTTTAGAGGCCCCACTATCAATAAGCCAATCATTACACCCATGTGTAACAGTACCTGTGAGAACAGAGATTAAGACATTCATTTTCACTTGATGAGTCATCACTTTTTGCTCTAGTCTTCTTCTTGGGAGGTTCATCATCCTTAGCAGCATGAGCATGATATCTCTTGTTGTTGTTGTTGTTGAAGTCTTTTCTTTTCTTGGGACATTCTGAGGCATAATGTCCTCTCTCATCACAAGAGTAACATCGAACATGGGAGAGATCTTTCTTCTTTTGATGGAAGTGAGGATGTTTCTTGTTATGAGATTTCTCCCTCTTGAACTTGCTTCCTTTAGTGTGTGTTGTGAGGGCTTGGTCTTCTCTTCCCATCTTTACTTCTCGGGCCACAAGCCTAGCTTCTTCTTGTGAACATTCCTCCCATAGTCAACTGAAAGAGATCAATTTCTTTCTTGCACAGACTCCTTGGATGAAGGAGTCCCATGACCTAGGTAGGCCATTCAAGGTGGTCATGACAATTTCTCCATTCTCGACCACTTCATCCATAACTTCAAGTTGTTCGTTGATTTGAGGAGACCTATGAAAAGTAGGATTGGATGGTCTCTCCATTCTGGATCTTTACCCCTTTCAAATGGTTTCACAGAGTCATCTTCCGATTTATGTTCCTTCCTTCAAACAACTTAGTCAAAGAGTCAAACATCTCCTTAGGTGTCTTTAGGGAAGACACATGGGGTATGAGATGGTCTTTAATAGAATCAACAATGATCTCTTGGCTTTGACCAAGTTCTTCTTGTGTAAGGCCTTAGCCTCATCTCCCTCTGGAACTGGAACCTCTTCCTTTATGTAGCTGTCCAACTCATTCTCTTCTAGGATTAACCCAATCCTATACTTCCAGGCTCGGAAATTATCAGCCCCTTCAAGCTTATCTTCAAGCTTGGTGTGGTGAGACATCTTAAAGAGTACTTCAAATGGAAATAGAAAAGTTTTAGGTCTTACCACTTAATTTGTTGAAAATTGGATCTGGAGCTGGATTAAGGTTTGTCAGAGAAACCCTAAAAATTCAAACTTTGAATGTCAAACTTTTGAAAGGATAGAAAGATGCGCCCTGCTGAGCTGGTCAAGCTGGTATACTTTGATTTTGAGATCTGCAAAATTTGACCCCTCAAAAATGCCTTTGAAACTTCTGGATTCACTTGACAGGACCCTGAACTAGGGTTTGATTTTCGTGGAGCTTCACCCAGCCAAAAAGTTTGATCCAAAGCTCTAAACTTCAATTTTTCAGAGGAGCTTCTAGCCGTGGTCTCAGATTTCAGAAATTCCATTTTTCTCCGATACCCTAATTTCCCGCAACAGAGATTAGGTCAAAACTGAAAATGCTCAGAATTGAATTCTGTCTCGACAGAAAGATGCGCCCTTGGTAGGAGAGCCAATCTAGCCTCTTGCCTTTGATGATCTGTGGAGAGAAACCCAAATATTAAGAAGCCATAGCTTCCGCAGCTGCACAGTGCCTTCTTCTTAGGTCAGCTCTGATACCATGTTAATTTTTCGATAATTTCATTCCATTATCATTCAGGATCACTAAGAGAATAACATGTACAGCATATCAATCATAAACACAATAACACAAGCACACAAGAGACACAGAGTTTCCTCCGGGAAAACCAAGAAGGTGAAAAACCCCGCAACTTCCTCAGAGATAAGATAAGCCACAAACCAAGATCACAATGATCAAACCCAAAGAGATGTCTCTAGCAGATACTCCTCCTCCTCCACTTGTGCGCCATTTTCTCTCTTAGCTATGCGAGCTTGAGAAGTGAGTGAATGGATAGAATGAGAGAGGCACACCCTCTATTTATACATTGACTTGACTTGCCAATAAACCAACAGGGCCGACTTCCTAAGGAAGCCTAATAACCCAACCACATGACCTAACTAGGGCCGACCCCACACTGGTGGTCTAATAACCCATCAATACAAATGACGACACTTACAATGTAACTTGCGACACTTGCAAATACAAATGACGACACTTCCAATCAGAGGAATAATACATCTCTGTTGGATATACAATAAAGTACAAATGTAATATACAAGTGAATATCTTCCGAAGTTACAAATACATCAACATCTAGTTCGATTTCTTGGTTCATTTTGATTAATTTCTCTTACTAGTTTATTTAGAAAATTTTGTAGCAAGTTTGTGGTATTGTCAAAAACATTCCTAAAGTGTTTTTGGCCACTTTTGATAAGACTAAGCTTGCTGGTTTTTTTTTGCATGCTTAGCAGGTTTGAACATTTGAATCATAAAAAAATTGGATTTGGAGGCTTCCGTGACCATCCGGAGAGCTTATTCGGCCATCCTTTTGTTTCTGCAATTTATGTAAACTGTCTGGATGCCTATTGATAAAGGACCAGCAGTATCTATTCATTGAGGTTGATGTAACACAGAAAATAAAAAGAGCACATCAGGCTATTTCAGTGCCTGCCCCCATCCCCCCAGGGGGGGTTCTCATTTTTTCATATTTTTAAGTTTTTATTTATTTATTTTTTCTTAATTTTTTTTTATGTTAGATTAGTTCCTTCAAGTTAGTAGTAATTAAATCATATCACGAAGCACACACAAACATCCTTGAAGGACTTAAACAAAATTTCGTTTATTTATCTTATTTTGTGCATGCATCTACAATTGTTCCAAACAAACCTAATAAATTGTGCCCTTTCTTTCCCGAAGTATTGCACCATTTTTTGGTGCGTGGAAAAGAAATTCTGGGCTTTAGTTTAGTCTAAATAACTCACCTCTCATTTTTAAATAAAATCAAGTAAGACTTGAAACCTGAAGTATGCTCTTGACCACTGCAGCTTAGTCTAAACAATTGGCTCAATTAGAAAAATGTGTAGAGTGACTAGTTTAATAGGGAAATCCTACTAAGTCTCATTTCTAAGGATTGAGGAGGTCGCGTGAAGTTTACTACAAAGTCAACGTGCTGCCGTAAGAAGGTTCATCCTCGATTGGTTGGACACTTGGTAGAATTGTCACAACGCCCATTCCAAGGAAGTAAGTCTAAGTTGGGCCAAACCAAAAATAAACCCATTCCCATATTATTCATTAATAAATTAAAATTTACAAGCAGCCTTTGCAATAGTTTCACGACACAACACAACAAGCAATCATATTCTTGGCATTGGTCTTTACTTTACAAATGTTTTAAATCTCAATCATAAAATGTCGTGAATGTATCTATATCATGTGTTGTGTTATCTAATTAAATTTTAACTGCAAATCTTGCTTAGTTGTAATACTTTTTCCATATCCATCATTTAACTCCTATAATAGATTTTTACTTATTTTCATAGTTAAAGGCCTTAGATTATTTTTGTAGAGACCACCCCCCTTGGCTTCGCTAGGAGCCTAGACGGAGGAGTCGAGTAATCAGGTGACAGCACTTGACTCTGACTTGCCCCCAATGACACACCAAGCGGCTTGAAGGTTTCCTGCCGTGTTCCCCCCAGGTGTGTATTAGGCGGCAACAGAGAGGTCTCTTTGACCTCCACCAATTGTCCATGTTTGAATTCTTCCAAAATCATCTGATTTGTCTGTAGTAGAAGTCCATTCTTAGAAAGTGAATCTGCTATTTTATTTAGTTGTCTAAACACATGCTTATAGGAGATCTTCTGAAGGGATCCCGAAATGAGCTTCAGCTGATCTTCTAGGGGGGACAAAGTAATGTCTTGAATCTGTAAATAACCATTTTCCATTTAATAGACACAAGGGAGTCTCCTAATACTTGTAGCTGCAGAATGCCTCTGTCAATAGCTGACTTGAGTAATAGCAATAAAACTTTTAGTTCCCTTAGGTTGTTTGTTTCTCTCCCTAAACTAGCCTTAACCTGGAAAAAATGAGCAGTAGAAATGTAGAGCACACATCCAAGCCCACAAATCTGTCCAGGGCCTTGGCACGTCCCATTAAAAAACCCCATGCCATGGATTTGTTGATGTTCACCTCTTCCAGACACCTAACAGTTTTCAGTTTTGGAAATTCTTTGTAGAACTAAGTAATGTGTTTTCCTTGAGTTATAATCTGAAAGGAATGACTTTGTTTAAAAAAATCTGGCATTCCTAGCCAACCAAATGCCCCAGACCACTAGCACAGGTAAAGCCCTGAAACTCTTCAGCTCCCTTCTAGAAAACCACTCCTTCAGGCACTGCTCTAGAGAATGTTTGAACTAAGTTAACAGTTATCAATGCAACTTGTAAGTGTATAGTTTAACTGATCGTAACTATCATGGAAATCCCTAAAGCTTGCCTCTCCTCTTTTTGGTTTCCTTTTGTAGTTATATATTGTTTTTTTCTTGTGTGCAGTTTTCAAGATATGGTAAAGGTTTACAGTGGAGTATTTAGACTAGGAGAAGCTACATCGACATGGGATGCAGACTCACCGGTGAATTTCTATATTTTTTGACATGTGGCAGATCATATTATGAATAAAACCATAGATATGCATATTGTCTTGGAAAGGATTGTGATAAGCATTTTCTGAAAACATCATAATCAATTGCATCTATCCTCAATGATTCTAGGTTCATTCTGTGTCATGTTAATTTACTTTTTTCTTAACATGCTATTTCAAACTTCTAACGACCAAGAACGCTCTTTTAATTTTTAAGATATTCTTGTATTAATGACTTGTTTTTGGCAGCAATATCTCATTTCTTGCATGTGAGTTTGAAAATGTTGGTAGTATTGTAGGGATGACAATTGATGATGAGACCTATTAGATTTTTAGAAGCCTAGGCTATTTGGGGGATAGATATTTTTAGAATTGTCTATTTTTTACACATGGTCCATTTCTTTTAATTGTCGATTTTTAGGGGATAATGTATTTTTGGCATTGTTGTTATTCATGATTGTGTATTTTAGTTGACTATTCAACTAATTCTGGACAATATATTCTGAGTTTATATGTAATAACCTATTTTTTTAGTCATTATGATTTTTTCCTTCACACTTCCATGAACATGTGGTTTTGCTCATGTTGATTGGTGTTAGAGCAAGAAGTCTAGTTCTCAGGTTGGTCTTCCTTAGAGTTCGTCCTTGCACTTGGATCTATATCCGTCTTATTAGAAGAAAGTATTTTCCCCTATCCTTTAGGGTTGTTGACAGAACTAAATTGTTGCTGATTTCTCTATTCTTTCTCTAACTAGTTTTATTCAGACACTAGTCCCATCCCTCATTAATTATCATTATATAAATTTTAGTTAAGTAGGCTTATCATTGTAGGTTTCCTTCTAACCCTCTTCATCTCCCATGTATACATCAAAGAGACTCATTTGAATTATCATCTTGTGCAGTGCATTCACATATCTTGTAACAGGAGGTTACTCCCTTCGAGAGGCTTGTTAGCTCTCAAACCCTCATTTCTTGAGATAAAGTCCTAAAGCTTAAACGAGGCCTTGTAGGAACTAAGATGGATTTCCAATGTTGCCTCACAAGCTCTTTTCACTCTTTAGAACGGCTCTCCTCTAGCTCAAGGGGCACTTCCCTAGATTAGGATTTGTTAGGTGCCCTATAGGGAAGATACACCATTGGCAAACACAAAGCCATATAACACACCAGACACAATAGATAGATAAGCATGCGATGCATTTTCTCATTAAGACATGCACATATAAATACATAAGAGATGACCCTTGGTTTCATCTTCCAAGGCGTCTCTTGGAAACCCGAGTGACTCTTCTATTAATTTATCTAGAGATCATTACTTCCTCTGGATGCCCTAATATCTCAAGCGATTTTAGTCTCAATAAATCAGAAATACAATAAAGACTTAAGATACAAATGCTATAAATCTCTTAACACTTCCACAATGAAAATACACGACAATCACACAATAATGTAGGATGTACCCTAGAAACCCCAAACAGGGAAAACCAACAATATGTGGGGCTATCTTCTATCTTGAGCCCAGAGCAAAGCAAGTAGAAGATAAATACATACAAATACTTTAGATGAAACAACCGAACCTGACGGGTATCAAAACCATATATTTGCATGCAAAGACTGATGAGTGCACTTGGGAAACTCGCACTTTGATAGATCTCAGCCGATCTGAGCTCTATTCCTCACTGATCTTCCTCAATCATTGAGGAAGGCCTACTCTGGAAGTCTTAGCTGCTCAATCCTTGTCCTGGTCTCAGAACGTCCTCCTCTCCTCAGGAAGTGCGCCCTCTCTTTGAGCAAAGTCGCCCAACTCTTGAATCTAATCTCTCTCTGATCTGTCCGCTCAGTTAGTCTACTGGTGACCTCCTGCCTTCCTTATAACATCTCACTGGCCAATTAGGTTTACCAAAAACCTAATGTGAGTGCATGCAAAAACTCACTTTTGAATTCTTCTTTAATTAACTGCTGTGCATGCATCCTGAAGAACAACTTTCCTGGTTAATTTTTCAACACTCCCTCTTAACCAGGAAAGTATTATAAACCACTCCCATCTGTTGTTAGAGTTTGCACTTTAATTCAATTTAGTTAGATCTTTAACTAAAAGATAGACAAGCATAGCAAAACACAAAAGACACAAGAATTTTCCTTGGGGAAACCATAAAGGAGAAAACCCCGCAACTTCCTCAGAAATAGATTCGTCACTAGTACAACATCAAGCAAGATGGAAAACGCAAAATATAAGATGTCTTCTGCAACTCTCTCTCTTTCTTCTCCAACGAACTTGTCTTCTCTCTCTCCTTATGTGAACTTGCTTGAGTGAGTGTGTTGCCAAATGAGAGAGTGATCCTCTCTATTTAAACTTTAAGTGTGGGTGACCTTTTCCCTAATGGGGCCGACCTCTCTAATTCATTGGGCCAACCTGTCCTAGGGAGACTCAAAAATACAATTTACATTTATCTTTTGGGGAGCTATTGCCCCGACTTACAATGGAGGTTTTACCTCGATATTCTAGCATGACTAAATACAAGAATGACATCCCCGAACGGAGGAAAAACATCTCCGCTGGAGGTACAATAAAATACAGTAATAATATAATAATAATAAACAAAAGAGTATCTTCCGAAGTTACATTTACAACAACATCTGTTAGGATAATTAATACTCCATCCTTGTCCTAATTAATACTCCATCCTTGTCCTACCTGACAACCCATAGACTTATGACTCATAAACCCCAAAAAATTATTAGAACATAAACCCAAGCAAAAGTATTTGAAAATCTGGGATGGGAGGGTGGATTAAAAACATATGTTGCCTCCCACATGATCGATGACAATTGACCTTGAAATTTTAAATGATGTAGAGCCATTCAAGTTAATAACACTCATGATTCTAGGAATAATTTCCATGTTTGAAATAAGGTCAAAAGTTATTATACAAGGACAAAACTTACTGCAATTATCCGATCCCAAATAGTGAACCAAATTATCCTGATTAAGGATGGAATCATATGAGCATGGTAAAGGAACACTTACGGATTCACCATAAGAAGTTGAACAATGATTAGAGCATCTAATGTGATTTACTAACTCATCCTCACCCTGAGATTGTTCTTCCATTGATTTATCATTAAATTCATGAGGATAAATGATCATTTTCATTGAATTGATCAGGGAGAAAATTAATGAGTTTATTTAGAACTTCCTGATTATTTGCACAATGATCAAGTGAAATCACCTCAAAAGGGCCTTGGTTCATGTCCCCATCTTCTCCTTCTTCAATAAAATGACATGAAATTGAACGATTGCTAATGATAGAATGATTAATGAGTTTCTCTTCAGGAGGATCATCACTAATTAAAAGCTCAACCTCGGAAATTTCTTTAGGGTCAAGGCTAGGGCTGCTTAATAATTGATTTGAAGTTCCGTCGTTCATGCAATGATTAGGGATTTGTTCTTTAAAAATATTTTCGATAGACTCAAAAGTTGAAGACTCATCCTCAAAAGAAATTGGGCAGTAGGGGTCATCTTCGGATGTTGACAATTCAATCGTTATTTGATTCATACTATTAATTGTTTCAACAATAGGATCGGAAAAGGGAAGGTTTTGATCTTGGATCTGATCATCGTATTCATTTCCTCATTCTTCTAAGAATTTATGTTCAAACATGTCATATCCGGAAATGCTATTGGTCATTAAATTCAAGAACCAGAGCTCAACTCTTCCTTGGAAAGATGAGGCCAATAGTTTCATACATACATCCTCATGGGTTATAGATAATTTGTTAATAACTTCCCTAAAGAGGTCAAGGTGCCTTTTAGTAGATGCCTGATAACTTCCGTCGAATTTAGGCAACCTTTCACCGGCTTGACGAGGGATATGATGAGAATACCCAACAATTTTTGAGAAGTCAAAAACTTTCAATTGACAGAAAGTCCTTGGCCGTTCAGAAGCAACCATGTATGACAATTGATAGAAAAGTCAGGAGCTTAAATACAAATTGATGCACCCCGTGGGTTCTAGATATGATAGGATCGATCACCAGTGGAGTTGCTAGGTAAACTATTGATCTTGTTACCGAAAGATATGTCGTTAAAATAACGGGGAGAGATGAGTGAAATGGGATGGTTATGTATGATTTAAGAATGTAAATGATAACGATCCAAGTTATAAGATCGAATGCGATAAGATATGAGATACGCACGAACACTTGTAGACACCTGAGGTAAGCCTCTACCTCCCCGGCAACATCGCAAAAAATGTTATCACACAACTTGTAGTTGTCCCAAAAGATGATCCTATCCAGGATGGTAGAGGCGTTGGACAACTAAAGAGGTGACCCAAGAGAGCCACGATTCCCAAGGATTGTTGGTTGTCACGTTAATCGAGGCGCTCTTCACTTTAGATCAAGACAAAGCAAGACCAAGGGGGAGACCCTAGCTAACCAATGAAGGCTAGCAAACCTACTCAAGACCTCCTAGGGAAATGTGAAAGTGAAAGGAGAGAGATCAAGAGTGAAAAGATCTAGATCTAGGGAATGCAAGTGGACAAATGGAGTTAGGGCTTGGTTGAGGAGGCTTATAGAAGGGACAAATGCTCAACCATACATAAAATATACCACTTATGAGTTTAATTGAGTAGATCTAGATAGATCTAATGCCAATAAAAAAACCCAAGTGGGGCCCACCCTTAAATTATGGAAAATGAGTGAAATGGGGCCCACAAGGTAAAGTTAGAGTTGGAATGGCACTAGAAGGGTTGCTAAACTACAGATCTGATGTTTTGATGAAGAAAAAGCAAGACCCAGATGATAGATCTGGAAAAATCCCACCCACCCATAAGTGCGACCTCCCTTGGAGAGGCCGAGTGCCTTAGATCTAGTGGTAAATGGAGTCGGATTCCCACCCAATTTGGTCTCCAAGGTTTATTAATTATTATTGAGGTGGGTTTTAATTATTAAGCCTAGATATTCGCCAGATCTTATCAGATCTAAAAAATAGGTTTTTAAGATATGAGGATTTGAAGTGACTAGTGGGTAAAATGCATGAAAATAGATACGTACCTTGTAGATCTTACCTCAAAAGCTTGCGGCTACCTTGCAAATTGATAATCCTTCCCAAGTGAGACAATCAAGAGTGAGATCCAGCTTCCCCAAGTGAAATCGCTATCCCTCCAGAGTGACAAGTGCGCCCTTCCCTGCTAAAAACGATCTATATGAGAATCTATCAAGCATGAAAATGACTATACAGAAGAAAAGATGAAACAAGTAGCATCAAATATGTCACGAAGATACAATAATGATAATCCCTAAGACAAAGATCGATCCAAAGGTAAGATATGGGGTTTCCCCACAATAGCGTCCCCTCAAGTTGTCCTCTTCTACCACACGACCTCCCTGCAGAGAAAACGTTTGGAGAAACAAGATCCACAATGATAACACAGAGAAAAGATTGTATATTCAACTTGCAAGAGCATCCATCAAAGCCAAAGAAGTAGATCTGCAAAAATAGTATTTTATTCCAAGTGTTCAAGAGCCCAAAGGTGCCTTTACAAGAGGGGGGTCTCTTCCTTAAATAGGAATGAGAGACCAAAACCCTAACCACTTTACAAACGAGTGGTGAAGATCAAAAGATAGATACAATATAATCAACGACTATGATGTGCTGGAACAATAATACATGGATCAACTCACTAAGAGGGGGTGCGCACTCACTAGAGAGGCCCTAGGGGGGGTCACACCACACAAAAGGTGACTAGGACAAGTGTAGGATCACATGGTGGGGCTAGGAGGTATCAATGCCCTTCACTAGCATCAACCCATGGCACAATAACATAAGATATGACTCAATAACATGTCAAAGTGACCAAATGACCAAATCATGCCCCCCCTCAATGAGAGAATAATACATCAAATAACAATCCGGAGAATGTGTGGAGCCCACTGAATGCTGCGAGCTGATCAGGAAGGAGTGGGATACATCACAAATGAC
Organism: Larix kaempferi; assembly: GCA_027924585.1. Taxonomy (NCBI): domain Eukaryota; kingdom Viridiplantae; phylum Streptophyta; class Pinopsida; order Pinales; family Pinaceae; genus Larix; species Larix kaempferi. Next base: position 41,905,262 of record BSBM01001005.1, on the reverse strand, counting down.
CTCTGAACAAACCTCATGCCAAAACCTTGCCTCAATTGCCCAAATCGATTTCCTCAATGACCTTTTTATCCCATTTTTATTCCATCGGAAAATCATCAAAATGCCTGTAGCTCACTGCCTGGTGTCCCGGACACAAAATCTTACTGCACCGACATGTATGGAGATGGGGTAATATGGTAGTAACAAGTGGTTGGACCCCCCATCTCCTCTGTAGTGTCCTAGGAGAATGTGTAAGATCAATGCAACTCTTGGATAGACCATTTCTGCATGGCAAAACTGGATAAAAGTGTAAATCTGACCATATCATCATTGGAAGTGCCTGTAATTGACAACTGAGTGTCTTAATGGACTCAAAAGGTCCAAATCTACTAGAGATGAGTACCCATACACCTTGTGGAAACCTGTATGATCATATGTATGTAGCCTCAGCCATACCCGAACAATATAAAAATAATGGTCTGGAAATAATAATAACCATAAAAAAATACATCAACCATCATATGAAACATGTGTCAACTGTATGGAATCATCAAAGGTGTATCATAGAACCATAAATCATCATCATAAAACATCACTGGTCCAACTCATCATGGATCCAAGGTTGACTTAGGTTTGACCAGGTCAAGACTGATCAAAATATGACCTAGGCTAGAAATGCCTGATACTGCAAGTGCAAATGGTTAAAGCATGCTCTGGTAATCATTCTAATAGCAAGACTTAAAGTATTAAGCATCATTTCACTGGCACTTAATAGATAATTATACCAAATACAAGTTTAAATAATCATTTACTCAAAATAGAACCTCAGGAATATACTCATTCTGTAGACATGAACATTTTGCTAGAAAAGGGTGAGGGTGACGAATGCAAGGCTAGGATAAGAGGATGACTTGACTGACTCAACACTGTGATACTTTGGATAAGGGAAAGGGAATACACACTTAAGCATATGTCGGATAATAAACACACAGGGAATGGCAGTGTCTCACAAATGGAATAAGTTGTTCAGAGGAGTGCTTATTCAACCTTGGAAAATGTCTACAACTCACATCCAAGCTGAAACAACTCTGTGAGGATCTTTTCTAGAACCGCCATGGCTGGGTGCCAGGCTAACCGTAACTTGAGGTTCTAGGGGACACTTAGAATTAGCTATCCCTTACTCCATCTCACATTACAACTCGTAGGCTCCATGAGGAATTAATCATTACATTTAATTTCTGGCCAGCAATCTTTGGATTTATCATATATTTAATCACTGCTTTTTAGGCCTTTATGACCCTTTTTGGATTTTGCATATGCTTAGAAGCACAACTAATCGCAACTCACATTTATGGTGCTTTTTCATTTCAATTTCTATAGCCCTCTTTCATTGTGCTAAGAAGCACAGTTTTATTTGTTTACATGGGATTAATATAATAGTTTCCATATGCATGTAATGATGGTAGTACAATTTGCTTCATGTTTTAGCCAACACAACTCAAGCAACTAGGGGGATTCTCTACAATCAAGACCAAACATCGGGGCAACTGACTAGAGTGATCAAGGTATCAAATCCAACTCACCTAAGCTCAGGAACCAATACCAGCGGGTACTCCTGGCCCGGAAGGATCAAGGCTTTGGTAAGTTCTGCTGCCAACTCAAAACCGAGACACAAACTAACAGGGATGCTATCCAACACAATGGCAAAAGTGGGGAGGTCCTCCATATCACAGGCTGAGGTGTAAGTCGGGGTGAAAACCAAGAAGGGGAGAGATAACAGATGGATGGTGAAAGTGAAGGTGATGCCTAAGCTAGCAAGCCATAAAGGTGGTAATGATCATGTCCACACTCCTAAGAGGGTAAAACCAATGAGTATAAAACAAGAGCTTCTAATTCTGAGTAATAAGACCATTTAGATAATCAATAATAACCATATCCATGTCATACATATATATACTGTTAAAATTCATAATGCTAAGATAGATAACATCAATATTACATTCAATTTCACAACAATAGCATATACAAGATCACGGAAAGAACAACAAGCACAACATAAACACAAGAGACATAGATTTATCCTGGGAAACCCTCATGGGGTAGAAAACCCAACAAACTTCCTCAGTATAGATGACCAACAAATACAAAGATGTAGTCCCTAAACAAGAGCTCCTTCTCCTCCTTTGCAGATCTCTCTCTCTCTCTCCTATGCGAGTTCACAAGTGAGTGTGTGTGTGTGTTAAATGAGGAACACACCTCCTCTATTTATACACTACCTCACTTGAATTTTAACCGTAACTAGGTCCGCCCCAACTTAACCACTCAACATAATGCTGACTGGGCCGACCCCACTAGGTGACTTAAACACCCCATTACAATTGACTTTGGGCCGACCCCATTAGGGAAGTCTAATAACCCAAGTTACCACATTCCGATGGAGGAATAAACATCTCCGGATATACAATAAGGTCCCGGCGGAGGAATGAAACATCTCCTGATAAAGTACAAATAGAATATTCTTAGAAGTTACAATATTTCAACACTCCCCCTTAACGAGAAGGATATTCTAACAACATCTGCAGGAGTAAGGAGTCATCAACTACATGATACATGATACATCTATAAATCATTGGAAGCTTTCTTTATCAGTAACTCAAACATTTACTGGAACATCTTCAAGATCTTCAATACTGGAACATCAACATCTTCAGTACTGAGTCTTCATCTTCTGCAGCACTTGATCAACCACAGCATCAACATCTGGATCTTCCAATCAACAACATCATCTGGATCTCTCGATCAACAGCATCATCTGGATCTCTCGATCAACAGCATCATCTGGATCTCTCGATCAACAACATCATCTGGATCTATCGATCAACAACATCATCATCTGGATCTCTCGATCAACAACATCATCTGGATCTCTCGATCAACAAAATCATCATTTGGATCTCTCGATCAACAATATCATCTGGATCTCTCGATCAATAGCATCATCATCTGGATCTCTCGATCAATAGTATCAACATTTGGATCTTCCGATCAACAGCCTCATCGTCTGGATCTCTTGATTCAACAACATCTGCAACACACATGACCCAATTATGGGATGGTCAATCCCTATCAATTTAGGACATAAATCCAAGGACGATGCAATCCTGCTCCACTTACGGGATGATCAATCCCTATCAATTTAAGACACCACAACATGTCTATGGACGAGGCAATCCAGATCTACTTACAGGATGATCAATCCTCATCACTTTAGGACATAAGTCCAAGGACGAGGCAATCCTATCACGTACATTTTGAACCAAACGTTCAGGGATGATGCAATCCTATCACGTACATTTTGAACCAACCGTTCAGGGATGATGCAATCCCACCACTTACAGGATGGTTAATCCCGATTTCTTTAGGACATAAAGTCCAGGGATGATACAATCCACTCGTCCACTTAGACAAAGTCTAAGGACCACACATCGACCTCATCGTCGGTATCATCGATCTCATCATCGGTATCATCGACCTCATCGTCGGTATCATCGACACAGGTATCCTCATCATCGATACAAGTATCCTCATCATCGATACAGGTATCCTCATCATCAACCTTACCATTGGTATGGGCAACCTCATCATCGATATAGGTATCCTCATCATCGATACAAGTATCCACATATCATCATCGACCATATCATTCCCCCTTTCGAGGAGGGTCCTTTTGAACTACACCAAGCTTGTCTCGGAAATACTCAAACTTTACTCGAGACAAAGGTTTGGTCAATACATCAGCAACTTGCTCATCAGTGCCCACATGCTCGAGCTTTATAGCTCCTTTCTGCACCATATCCCGTACATAAAATATTAGATCTCTATGTGCTTTGACTTGTCGTGGAATACTGGATTCTCTGTCATCTTGATACAACTCTGGTTGTCACATAGGATCATAGTGGGGTCCAACTCTAAGTCAAACAATCTCGATAACAACTTCCGAAGCCATATTGCTTCACAAATGGCAGAGCAAGCAACTATGTATTCCGCTTCAGCAGTGCTAAGAGCCACATTAGATTGCTTCCTGCTAAACCACGAGATCATGGTAGATCCCAGACAATAACATCCGCCCGATGTGCTCTTCCTGTCTGATACACTTCCTGCCCATTCAGCATCTGTGTAGCCATACAATCTGAAGTCATGATCTCCAAGATAATATAGACCAAAGTCTATCATACCCTTTAGGTACCTCATCACATGCTTTGCAGCTATCAGGTGAACACGTATAGGCTCGATTAGATATTGACTCAAGGTGTTCACAGCAAAGTATATATCTGGCCTAGTATTCGTGAGATACATCAATGACCCAATAATCTGTCTGTATAGAGTCACATCCACTAACTTTGATGAGTCATCAACTAACAGCTTCAAGTTGGAATCCACAGGAGTGGTCATGGCTTTACATTCCAACATATCAAATCTTCTCAAGATTTCCACAACATACTTTCCCTGGTTGAGAAAATATTCTTTTTGGGCCTTGCCATACTTCTAGACCTAGGAAGTAATGCATCAATCTGAGATCTTTCATCTCAAAATCTGTAGCTAGCTTCTTCTTGCTTTCCATGATCTGTTTCTCATTCCCTGTCAGAAAGAGATCATTCACATACAGTAATAGTATGACAGGTTCATCATCCATAACCTTAAGGTAAAGGTTAGGATCAACTTTACTTTTGGTAAAGCCCAAGCTTGTCAAGAAGCTATCAGTTCTCCCTCCGTGACTGAACATCATTCACACTCTGCATTGAGTGATCTTCTGCCTATCTATCCGTGCCATCTCCTGTTAGATGGGTCTACTAATATGAGCCTCAAGATCATTCGAACTTTGTGGTGAGTTCCTTCTTGCATCCATCTAAGAGAAGAATGTCATCTGTATATAGAAACCATCCTCAACCTTGTAGCAAAGGTTGAAATTGGTATCACCCATGGTGATCATTAAGCTCATCAAATGACTATCGATCTTGGGTACCTGTACAGAGCTTTCTTCAATTGAATCCTGGGAGTTTTCTCGATTCGCACTTCTTCTTCAATTACACCATTAAGAGAACGGTCTTATCTAGCCACTTGGAGCAAACATTGTAAATATTAGATCTAGAGATCACTACTCCCTCTGGATTGCCCTGAGATCTCAAGCAGTTTGAGTCACGATGTAAGTAAATACTCATACAAACATAAACTTAACAACTAGATCTCTTTACCACTTTAACACACATGCAATCATACACATAACAACTGATATACCCTGGAACCTGTTGTCCTCCGAAATGGCATGCGTGTCGTTTTAAAAGCCCAAAATGTGCAACGCCACCTGGATGACAACTCTCTCAGGAGAGAGGCCAATGTCACCACACTCCTCTCCTCTTCGCTTCAGGTTGGCTCTTCTCCAACACTAGGGGGGTATCCCTAAAATAGGATCGCTAAGGCAGGTACGGTAACGGGCAAGGTGAATGGAAGAGGCTGCCTTAGAGAAATGGATGTAACAAAAGATAGTTTTGGATGGGTGATGGAAAAGAAAGGAAGATCAATCCTCAGGGAAAGACCAGTGCCAGTATCAGAGAGGGGCGAATGGAGTCAAAGAAGAGCTCTAATAGGACCTTGCTGCCAGGTGAAAGTAGTAACCAACTAAGAGCTCTTGCACTAGAGCATACCTGAAAGCCGAAAAACTTAAGAGAAAAACATGGGTCAAATAAAGTTGTGCTAGATTGTTAGCCTTCCATTCAGATGATCCCAGCTTAAGAGTCGAAAGCAAATAGCTAAGAGAGGTATTGCCTCATACAAAATGAAAGATGGCATACAAATAAAAATGGCATACAAAGGGAAAAAGAACTCTCAATTTATCCAAAGAATCCCGTCATGATATTTTTCATTAAGTTTATGGGAAAAAACTTCCAAAATTCTCCATCCTTTACAATAGAGAAGGATGGCCTCTTTATAGGCCCAAATCCTCTCATTTTTCAAAAAAGAAATAATAATAAAAAAAACAATAAAAAAGAGGAAAAAAGTGAGATCCACTTTTTTCTCATTTAATGCCTAAATAGACTTATTTCACCACTAAAGCCATCACTCCCTTAGTAAAACAAAACTGGCTGTGATAAAAGTCGACTGTCAAAGAGTCCCCGCAAAAAAGGGCCGTCACATATTTTTTAAATAATCTGGTTGCCACCTCGACTTTCCAAAGATGCAATCGATTGCCACTCGTTGTCACATGAATCGGCTGTCAGCTGAGATGACACAGGTGGCTATCCATTGCTGCCCCAAAAACTCCACGCTGCAGCTAAGACACCACCGATGTTAGCCGTGAAATGCTTAAAATTGCTTAAAATCGCAAACTCTGGAAATAGTGGATTGCTCCGCCTATGCCAATGTGCTGGTAGTTTGACTGAACGATTACTGGAACTCGCTGTCACATGCTCGGTACACTAAAAATGCAAATCGGCTGTATATCAAAGGTATGGGTCTGGGCACAAATTTCATGACCTGGCTGCCACGTGACCTCCGATTTAGTTGCTTATTTATCTCACTGAAACCCGCGTCTCGGCGTTGAACGTAACTCAAGATTTATAAAAATTCGGTTGACAATGGAGTTGATACGTGGGACGAGGGGACGCCACCGACACCCGATTCCACATCGAAAGCTCAAAACACTTTGCATTTTGGAAAAATCGCATCCGCGGTTTTTGTTAGCTGTTCCAGCGAAATTTTAATTTTGTGCAGCTGCTCGACCCCTCGTCTGAAACCCGAGCTCCAGCAACCGGTTTTAATTTTGCATTCGGCGGCCAAAAAAGGAATCTGCTGTGTGATCAATATTTTCAACAGCTGCACTATTTACAATCGGCGGTCAATAGCTCCATCACTTGGTTGTTGAAACCCGTCCCTTCGCATTTGACTTTTAATTTTGCATCAATCAAAATCGGCTGTCAAATAAAATCGGCAGGTTGATGATCCGCGGCTCACTGCGAATTCGTGCTGGCAACACGATTTCATAGCAAAATAGAAGATCGAATTCAAGGTAAATGCATCAACAGGAGATAAATTGCAGACGTGAACTCCGGATTCGCGGCGTGAAGGTAACCCGACCATCAAGAAATCGGCATAAAAAAAAAATCCGAGCTCTAAAAAATCGGCTGCCAATGAGCGTAGCTCCACGTTTTAATGAGATCCCGATCAGACTCAATCTTCTACTGCTGTTGAATTGAAATGTTGAACACCGAGCTGATAAGATAAGTGATACATGGTAAAGGAAAATCGCGATTTTGGCACAGCTAGCAAAAATTTCGATTTTATCTGGAGGTTACGACTTCTAATAGCTGCTGTGGCATCCAAAACCGGTATATCTCTGTAAAATAATTCCTTGCAGATCCCAAATTCTTATAACGAGCCTCCAGTTCAGCTTCAACAGCTTCCCTAAATGCACCAACAGGTTCTTTATTTACAGGTTCAGTGCTTTACTCCTGTCATACCCACAGGGCCTGATTCCATGTCCTCGAGCTCAAGCACATGATTTTGACTCTGCATTGAACCTTTTCTGCTAATGAAGACGGACTGTTAAAACCCTTGCCTGCCACAGGCCTGAAGAAATCTCTTTCAACTTTCCTCAAACAGCTGTTTGGATTGAGCTTTGAGTGAGAAAGCAAACTGCTGTTTTGTAGGAGACATTGCGAAAGTGTATAATGTTTGTTGTTATTTCCTTAAACAGTCCATTACTAGACTGCTAAGAATACATCATTCTCCTCAACTCAACTTCATTTCTATTCATTTCTCATGACCAGAGTCTTCTAAATTCACCTTCATCCAGTGCTATCTGCTGCCAGAGATACATGTAGCCGCTGTTCGTGATCCCCAAAACAACTATGTCCAGTATTCAAATTATAATCAGAGTTTTGTGCAGACCGTCTTAAAAACCCCTGCACATACACTATGAAAGGCCCCAACCTTTAGTGTGTGTGGATATATGTGCAACAGCTGAGCTACGATGTACAAAAATCATCAAAATCTATGGCATTGCATCTCCTAAGTTCAAGCTCATATATCTCTGCCATCTTGAAAACAAATGCATTAAGTGAATTCCCGGTTGGGTGCAAAGTTCTTCGACCTTTTCTGGCTATAAATTCTTCCACATTGCATTCTATCTCTGACAGACAGCTGCAAAGTCTAAATGCCATCATTGCTGCAAACGGTGATCTGGACTGTGGACACCCCTGTCAAATGGGGGGGTAACATCTGGCTCCAACTGTGGGACATGCGCTCGCCATCGGTGAGTGCATGAGTACCCCAGATCTTCTCGGTTATCGCAGACCAGACCAAAATTAAAAAATAAAGAGACCATGTGGCGGGGATGGCTCAATTCACATCCCGTGATCACCACTTATTACACAAAAATTTGAAAAAGACAAAATAAACAACAGCAAATGCTCATGTGAGAGCTTTATTCTTGCTACCTACCCTAACTTAACATGAAACCAGAATTTGTTAAGTAAATGCATACAGCCAATGGAGCCATCTTAGCCCCTCATCAATGATGAAATTTCTTCCCTTGTGTTTGGTCATCAACCAAAACAAGGTCTCATCAAACATGTTGTGAATGTGACCTGGAAATGCCTTCGAAGTATGGCTGTCATGAGACAATTGATGCTGCAGATACACAGTCTCTTAAATCCATAATAAGACAGCAAGTTAGCCCACATGCTACGTCAACATAACGCTGGAGAGGGCTAAAATAGGAAACAGGCTGCTCCTCTTCAAGCTGAACTCTGTTATCCAAGAAACTTTCATGAGGCAGATCTGTAATACAAGTGTAATTACCTTTGATGATATGAAGTTTAGGTGGTTCCAGCTCTTCATCATGAAGTTGTTCGAGCTGATCTGCAAAGGTGTAAATTTGAGACAGCTCCATCTTTTCATTAACAGGTTGCTCATAAACTTGGGACAACTTTGTATCCTCAATGATTTCTTTTGCAGCCATGTCAGGAAGTTGTTCCGTTACATCTTCAAACAAGGATCCCTTTGATGCTTCTTCATGGATCCGCTCTTTAAACTCGTGATGGACCCTAGGGATGAGGGCATCATACTCTTTAGCAAGCTGTTCAATTTCTTCTACAGTTCTATCATGCCAGCGGAGGAGAAATCTCTCAAAGAACCCTGCCAATGAATCTATGGATCCATCCCAATGACCAAAGAACCAATTTTCTGCATTTTCTTCTAAAGTTAAAGCAAAGATGATCATAAGGTCATCCTCACAAAAAACATTGAAATCGACCATCAATTTGCAGTAAGAAGCAATGTGATAGATGGCTGAAACATCATTATTTCCATGAAACTCTGAAAAAGTGTTATGCACTTTTTCATAGTCATACCACTCATTAGGAAATCCATGGATTTTTGAGAAATCCAATGGGGCGAAACCTTCTTGCCAAAGAGCAAGATTTTGTGCTTTTTTATCGTCCATAAGTCAAATAATGAAGCACTAAATCTGAAACACGTATTCATACCTCATACCAAACTGTGGAGTCGCCAAGGTGAGCTTGAAAGCATTCCAATGAGTGTGCTCACCTCTACACCCAATAGGATCTTCAAATCTGCAAAAGGACAAGGGCTCTGTCCCTTCGTGGAGTCGCCATGTGAGAAGAAGAATCCCACAAATGTTGTTTAATGAAGCATAGTCTTCAAATTTCGGGAACTGGACTTTGTCCCCGGCAACGACGCCAAAAATGTTGTCCTCCGAAATGGCATGCGTGTCGTTTTAAAAGCCCAAAATGTGCAACGCCAGCTGGATGACAACTCTCTCAGGAGAGAGGCCAATGTCACCACACTCCTCTCCTCTTCGCTTCAGGTTGGCTCTTCTCCAACACTAGGGGGGTATCCCTAAAATAGGATCGCTAAGGCAGGTACGGTAACGGGCAAGGTGAATGGAAGAGGCTGCCTTAGAGAAACGGATGTAACAAAAGATAGTTTTGGATGGGTGATGGAAAAGAAAGGAAGATCAATCCTCAGGGAAAGACCAGTGCCAGTATCAGAGAGGGGCGAATGGAGTCAAAGAAGAGCTCTAATAGGACCTTGCTGCCAGGTGAAAGTAGTAACCAACTAAGAGCTCTTGCACTAGAGCATACCTGAAAGCCGCAAAACTTAAGAGAAAAACATGGGTCAAATAAAGTTGTGCTAGATTGTTAGCCTTCCATTCAGATGATCCCAGCTTAAGAGTCGAAAGCAAATAGCTAAGAGAGGTATTGCCTCATACAAAATGAAAGATGGCATACAAATAAAAATGGCATACAAAGGGAAAAAGAATTCTCAATTTATCCAAAGAATCCCGTCATGATATTTTTCATTAAGTTTATGGGAAAAAACTTCCAAAATTCTCCATCCTTTACAATAGAGAAGGATGGCCTCTTTATAGGCCCAAATCCTCTCATTTTTCAAAAAAGAAATAATAATAAAAAAACAATAAAAAAGAGGAAAAAAGTGAGATCCACTTTTTTCTCATTTAATGCCTAAATAGACTTATTTCACCACTAAAGCCATCACTCCCTTAGTAAAACAAAATTGGCTGTGATAAAAGTCGACTGTCAAAGAGTCCCCGCAAAAAAGGGCCGTCACATATTTTTTAAATAATCTGGTTGCCACCTCGACTTTCCAAAGATGCAATCGATTGCCACTCGTTGTCACATGAATCGGCTGTCAGCTGAGATGACACATGTGGCTATCCATTGCTGCCCCAAAAACTCCACGCTGCAGCTAAGACACCACCGATGTTAGCCGTGAAATGCTTAAAATTGCTTAAAATCGCAAACTCTGGAAATAGTGGATTGCTCCGCCTATGCCAATGCGCTGGTAGTTTGACTGAACGATTACTGGAACTTGCTGTCACATGCTCGGTACACTAAAAATGCAAATCGGCTGTATATCAAAGGTATGGGTCTGGGCCCGAATTTCATGACCTGGCTGCCACGTGACCTCCGATTTAGTTGCTTATTTATCTCACTGAAACCCGCGTCTCGGCGTTGAACGTAACTCAAGATTTATAAAAATTCGGCTGACAATGGAGTTGATACGTGGGACGAGGGGACGCCACCGACACCCGATTCCACATCGAAAGCTCAAAACACTTTGCATTTTGGAAAAATCGCATCCGCGGTTTTTGTTAGCTGTTCCAGCGAAATTTTAATTTTGTGCAACTGCTCGACCCCTCGTCTGAAACCCGAGCTCCAGCAACCGGTTTTAATTTTGCATTCGGCGGCCAAAAAAGGAATCGGCTGTGTGATCAATATTTTCAACAACTGCACTCTTTACAATCGGCGGTCAATAGCTCCATCACTTGGTTGTTGAAACCTATCCCTTCGCATTTGACTTTTAATTTTGCATCAATCAAAATCAGCTGTCAAATAAAATCGGCAGGTTGATGATCCGCGGCTCACTGCGAATTCGTGCTGGCAACACGATTTCATAGCAAAATAGAAGATCGAATTCAAGGTAAATGCATCAACAGGAGATAAATTGCAGACGTGAACTCCGGATTCGCGGCGTGAAGGTAACCCGACCATCAAGAAATCGACATTAAAAAAAATCCGAGCTCTAAAAAATCGGCTGCCAATGAGCGTAGCTCCACGTTTTAATGAGATCCCGATCAAACTCAATCTTCTACTGCTGTTGAATTGAAATGTTGAACACCGAGCTGATAAGATAAGTGATACATGGTAAAGGAAAATCGCGTTTTTGGCACAGCTAGCAAAAATTTTGATTTTATCTGGAGGTTACGACTTCTAATAGCTGCTGTGGCATCCAAAACCGGTATATCTCTGTAAAATAATTCCTTGCAGATCCCAAATTCTTATAACGAGCCTCCAGTTCAGCTTCAACAGCTTCCCTAAATGCACCAACAGGTTCTTTATTTACAGGTTCAGTGCTTTACTCCTGTCATACCCACAGGGCCTGATTCCATGTCCTCGAGCTCAAGCACATCATTTTGACTCTGCATCGAACCTTTTCTGCTAACGAAGACGGACTGTTAAAACCCTTGCCTGCCACAGGCCTGAAGAAATCTCTTTCAACTTTCCTCAAACAGCTGTTTGGATTGAGCTTTGAGTGAGAAAGCAAACTGCTGTTTTGTAGGAGACATTGCGAAAGTGTATAATGTTTGTTGTTATTTCCTTAAACAGTCCATTACTAGACTGCTAAGAATACATCATTCTCCTCAACTCAACTTCATTTCTATTCATTTCTCATGACCAGAGTCTTCTAAATTCACCTTCATCCAGTGCTATCTGCTGCCAGAGATTCCTGTAGCCGCTGTTCGTGATCCCCAAAACAACTATGTCCAGTATTCAAATTATAATCAGAGTTTTGTGCAGACCGTCTTAAAAACCCCTGCACATACACTATGAAAGGCCCCAACCTTTAGTGTGTGTGGATATATGTGCAACAGCTGAGCTACGATGTACAAAAATCATCAAAATCTATGGCATTGCATCTCCTAAGTTCAAGCTCATATATTTCTGCCATCTTGAAAACAAATGCATTAAGTGAGCTGCAAAGTCTAAATGCCATCATTGCTGCAAACGGTGATCTGGACTGTGGACACCCCTGTCAAATGGGGGGGTAACAAAACCTTTTCGGGAAAAACCAACAATCTGTGGGGCTATCTTCTTTCTCGAGTCCAGAGCATATAAGAAAAGAGACAAGTACAATACAGGGTTACCTCAGAAGTAACTCAGGCAAATTCTAGAATTTGCATGCATCCAGCTGATGCATGCAATGGAAGAATGTGCCCTAGCTGGAAAACTGGATCTGAGTATCCCTGGAAGCATCTTTGCTTGATTTGTCTCTCTCTATCCGCTGCTCTGATCTGCTCTGCAATTGAAGAAGCCTGCTGCTGAAAACGTCCTCTTTTGCATGGACAAGTGCGCCCTCCCTCAAACAAAGAATGACTCGTGCTAAATCAGATCTCAGCAGATCTGAGCTTTGATCGTCACTGATCTTCGTCAATCACTGAGACGAAGATACTCTGCAAGTTACAGACACTCAATCGCTCAATCGGATGTGGTACGAGCTTCTTCCTTCTTTGGGAATGCGCCCTCCTTCTCTTAGGAAAGTCGTCCTCCTCTCAATTGATCTATCTTAGATGAATCATCTCGATGAATGAGACAGACCCCTTCTGTCTCCTTATAACATCTCACTGGAAAATTAGGTTTACCAAAAACCTAAAAGCTGGTGCACGCAAAACTCACTCACTTTTGCATGCATGCATGCAAACCCTAGCATGCAAAAGTTTTTCCTAGTTAATATTTTAACACTCCCTCTTAACCAGGAAATGATTCTCTACCACTCCCATCTTCTCCCTGAAGTACTCAAACTTATTTTTCATCAAGGATTTTGTCAGAATGTCTGCAACTTGCTCATCTGTGGAAATGTACTGGAGCTCAACTGCTCCCTTCTGAACATGATCACGAATGAAGTGATATCTGATCTTAATGTGTTTGGATCGATCATGTAACACTGGATTCTCAGAGAGTTTGATGCAACGCTGATTGTCACAGTGAATCACCATAGGCTCCAACTGCTGATCAAATAGACTTACCAACATCTTGCGAAGTCAGATGGCTTCACAACTGGCTAAGCTAGCCGCCATATATTTTGTCTCAGCAGAGTTCAATGCAACAGACTTCTGCTTCCTGCTGAACCATGACACAACTACCTAACCTAAGTTGAAGCAACACCCGGAGGTGCTTTTCCTGTCACCTACATTCCCTGCCTAGTCTGAATCTGTGAACCCTACAAGCTGGACTTCTCCCTGCCTCACATAATTCAGTCCATACTCTGCTGTTCCACTGATGTATCTCAAAACATGCTTTGTTGCCACCCAGTGCACATCTTTGGATTCTACCATGTACTGACTCAAGGTGTTGACTGCAAAGCTCAAATCTGGTGTGGTGTTGACCAGATACATCAAGGAACTATTGAGCTGTCGATACTTAGTGGAATCGGCTAACTTACTCTCAGAAGCCACTTGCTTCTTCTAGTTGGTCGTCATAGGGGTAGTCATAGGCTTGCAATCCTGCATCTGAAATCTCTTCAGAATGTCCATTGCATACTTGCCCTGATTGCGAAAGATATGCCCATCCTCCTGCCAGACTTCCATCCTTAGGAAGTAATGCATCAGACCTATATCCTTCATCTCAAACTCAGATGCAAGGTCTGTCTTGGAATCACTGATGAGTTTTTCCGCCCCTGTATTAAACAGATCATCTACATAAAGCACAAGGATGAGTGGATCCCCTTTCACTACGATGAAGTAGAGATTTGGATCTGCTTCACTCTTCTGAAACCCTAGCTGCTGCAAATAGGTATCTATCCTAGAATACCAAGCTCTGGGTGCCTGTTTTAGGCCAAGCACATATATAGTAGCCGGGCTACCATACTTTCTTTTTCAGATTCTAGAGCGATATTCAGCCAGTTCCTTTGCATTTGAGATGCTGAGATGAGCATCTATTATGGATCATTGTCAGATTATGGACAACAGATATATTCCCCATGCCATGACTGAGTTTCAGGACACTCAGAGAGAGGACTGATGTAGCCATTTAGCCATTTATACAGAGCAGTCAGTAGTGCCCAGAGTTACAGCAACAGTTTCAGAGGATAGATTTTGGTTCAGATGATGAGCATTCAGGTATATGACTCAGCAAGTATATTTTGGTGTTATGGTTATATTGCTTTTATATTCATTCTTATAACATGTCTTAGTATTTAGCATCATGATCTGGCGATCATATAGATATCTGGACCTGGTTGTACTTTATATATATATCATATTGTCCCTACTCAGACTCAGAAGTTCTTGGCCTATACTCATCGGTTTTACCCTCCTTAGGGAGATTAGAGGTGATCATTCCCACCATACTTTGGCTTGCTAGTGTTCGTCTCATTATTCATTGTCCTCATCCATCCATTACCTACCCATTTGGTTCATTACCTTGACTTACTACTTGATTAGTGGCATGGAGGACCTTTCCCCATTGTAGCCTCTGTATTGGATAAGCTTCCCTGTTTATTGTGTCTCGGCTTTGAGTTGGTGACAAAACTTACCTTTGGTGAGTTGGATTTCCTTGAGAAGTCCACCTGGGCACTAAAGATGTCGTTGGCTAAACCTGAAACTTTTAGTGCTGCCATTGATGCAAAATATGGAAATGAAATGTTGTATCTTGTATGAAAAGCCCATTCATGCAATGTGTTTCTCAACACACATGAATGAAAGGCAAGCCAAATGAAAATGGCTATGAAATATCAAATGTTATATCTATTGCGAAATGTAAATACATAGGTAAACAAGCTGTCCGTGACACACCTAGAAGTGCTTAGTTAAACAAGTGCCTTAAAAACACACCTGCAGCAAGAAGCCTAATTAAATGTAAATCTATGCAATGTGTTTATAAACACACATAGATCAAAGGCTATGGAAGCTTTAGGCCCAAAAAGCAATGGAGCTTAAACTCTATATCAAAAAGATTGCTAGCCTCATTTGTATTATGGATTGTGCACATCTGTGAAGGTGAATAAACACTCTTTGAACAACTTACCCATTTGTGAGACACTACCATTCCCTGTGTTATTGCTTGTCCACTATATGCTATGGTGTGTATTCTCTTGTCCATTTCCAAAGTGTCACAGTGTTAAGTCAGTAAGTCATCCTTTGACCTAACCATGTTATTCTTAGCCTTCACCCTTCACTAGCAAATTGATCACAACTATGAAGTCAGTATGACCTTGAAAGTCTAATCTGAGTAATAAATAATAATTAATGACCTATTATATTTGGATTTAGATCACCAGTAATGATTGCTAGTTGCTTTAATTACTATTTGAATGGATTGTAGAGCATGTTTTAACCTTTGACACGTTGCAATAGCTTGATGACAGTTTGAGTTATATTTTGGTCATGTTGACTTGGTCAAACCCAATTTGACCAAAAGTCAACCACAGGACATGAGGTACCAGACCTCAGATGCTACAGATAGATGATATATGGTCTGGTACAGGTTACCATGGTGGGCTTATGCAGTGGTTTCAGGCTTATGATGATGATTTGTGCTTTTTCAACACTTATACAGATTATTATTATTTGGTTTGACGGATATGATGAGTATTTATTTTGGACCATGCAGAGGTTTATATGGTGTATGAGTACACTTCTTATATGGATTTGTACCTTCTGAGTCCAATGGGATAGTCTGTTTTAAGTTCCGGGCAGTTACAGTGATTTTTAGCCTCAGTTGGCTATCCTAGTGCAGATTTGGTCTATCAGAGGCCTTGTCAGAGTAGAGCAGAGATTGGGTGACATCACCTAGGGCACTGTGCATGGAGGGGGTGGTCTAATCACTTGATATTACCTTATTACCCCCCTCCCAGACAGCCTGGTGCCCTCACCTTGACAGCGCAGGCACTATAGGAGGCACTTTGGGTAGTTTCACACTTCCTAAGGCAGTCTAGAAAAGGTGAAAATGGCTATTGAAGAATTTGATTTGGGCTACTGAGGAAAAATTATGGCATGGGATGACTTGTGATGATGAGTGTGATGTCTTCCACACCTTCTCATGTAGTCTCAGCTTTCAGTGGGACCCACATCCATCACTTTTGGCACTTTTTGATGATTTTTGGACCCTTCCAAGGCTCACAACTTTCCCAGAGAGGCACGGTTTGGTGTCTTGGTCTTTTATTCTTGGATATCGTGCCATGGGGATTGACCAAGGGTGTTAGCAATTACCCCTTGGACCCACCATGAGCTATGTCTTATGTCTTATCATTATATTTTGGTGGGATCCCCTCTCCTAGGGTGAGTTTGTCCACATATTGTTATATTTTATTATTGATCCATGTATTTTATTGTTGAGCTCATCTCAACCATAGATTAGATCTTTTTATCTTTTAATCTTAGCCACTCATTCAAAAAGTGGTTAGGATTATGGCCTCTCTCCATTCTATTTAAAGGGGAGAGCTTCTTATTGTAAAATCATCTAGAGACTTTGGCTCTTGGCTCTTGGAATAAAATTTCTATCTTTTGGACTACATGCTTGGATTTTGGAGTGGATGTTGGTTGCTTTGATTGTAAATGCTTTTGTCCATTGCACTGCAGGATCTCTTGTAGCTATCTTGTATATGTTGCCATACTTTTTTTACAGGTTAAGAGGACGTTTTTGACAAGTGCGAATTGGTGGGGAGGCTTGCCCTTCAAACTTGGAGGAAGACGTTTTGGTTAAACAGGGAGTGGTTTCGTCTTTGTGCCAACTATTCTTTGCTTATCTCTCTCTTGCTAGTATCTACCTTCAACATGTTAAACTGATTGATGCTTTGCTCCTTGGTTTTGACAGGTTAGAGGGACACACATGTGACTTGGAGAAAATCGATTTGGCAAGAGGGCTTCAAAAATTCTTCATGTGATCTTTGGCAAAAGTAATCCTCATCTCAACTAGCATTCATCTCTTCATCCAGGTATGCTCCAAAGGTATGGTCTTCTTCTTCCTTGGCTTATCCATAACTTCTAGATCATAAAAACCCTAATTAATTAAAACCCTAATTTTTCACTTTTTCTTAGATCTACTTGGATCTAGCTTGGCTTTGGGTAAGATATTGAAAACCCACCTCTATAGCATCCCTGACAATCCGGATCTATAGTTTGGTGAGGATTGGCCTTCATTTGACACACTTTCCAAGGCACATTAGTCTTCTTAAGGGAGGTCGCACTTCTTGAGGGAGGCTATTGTGGCTACTTCCAAGAGATGGGTAGGTGAGATCCCACTTGATTCATACTCTCCTCACTTGATAACCTACCCCTAGTGCTTCACCTTGTTGATTTTTGCCTTGTGGGCCCCATTTCTCATTTTGAGGGTTGTGCCCCACTTGGGTCAATTTGGTGATTCATTTTCCATCTCAGATCTATGGAGATCTAGCCATTGGATCACTTTGATTTTCTAGATCCACATTGATACTTGCCTAAACTACTTAGATCTAAAGTTTGGTGGTCTTTGGACTTGTTTTAACACACTATTCCATGCATTTAGCCCTCCTTGGGCAAAGTCGCACTACATGGGTGTTTGAGTTTGCCCACTTCTAGGACATGGGTGGTTGTGATCAAGCTTGATTTGAAAAGAGCATACCTTGAAACCCCTACCTAGTATCTCACTTTGTGTAGTTCTGCCTTGGGGGTATCATTCCTCATTTTGGGGGATTGTTGTCCACTTGGGTCACATGGTGAAATATTAGATCTACTAAGATCCAACCATCACATCTTGAATAACCCACTTGATTTGCATCCTAGGTGTCCTAATCTACATTTCCGCATCTCTTTTGACTCCATTAGCCCATCCATCAAGGCAGTAGTCCACCTAGGGCAATTCGCACTCCTTGGGAGTTGTGTCATCTCCTAGATCCCATATGTGGGTATCTCTAATTTCACTTTAGATCCATAGATCTACTCATTACATACCCCTTAGTACCATTTACACCCCTAACTTCACCTTGTGGGTCCCATTTGAGCCATCTCCATATCCCAAGGAAGTGGGCCCCACTTGTGTATTTCATGGTACTAGATCTTGATATTTGATCTCATCATGTGGCCTAAATCATTCATTCGTTGAAACATAAGTCATCCCTTAAGCCTCTTTCAACCATACTTAAACTTCTAGTGCCACCTAACCTTGCATTGGTTTCCGTAACTTGACTTTCACATATCCCTAGGAACCTTTGTTTGGGTCCAATCTCCTTTGATTGGCTATAGGGTCTCCCCCTTGGTCTTGATTCATCTTGATCTAAAGTGAAGAGTGCCTCGGTTGACGTGACTCCCAGCTTGCATTGGGAACCGTGGCATCGCTTGGGTCACCTCTTTAGTTGTCCATCTCCTCTACCATCCTGGATGGGATAACATTAGGGACAACTACAAATTGTGTGATAACAAGACTTTCTCTCAAGTACCTCGAAGCCCTCAGGCTGCTCAATGTAAACCTCCTCCTCTATGAGTCCATTGAGGAAAGTTGTCTTGACATCCATCTGATGAATCTTCCATCCCATTTCTGCTGCAACTGAAATCACTGTCCTGATGGAAGAATACCTGGCCACAGGAGCAAATGTCTCCTCATAGTCAACTCCCTCTATCTGTGAGAACCCTCTAGCCACAAACCTGGCTTTGTATTTCTCAATGTTGTCATCTGCTGCATACTTAATCTTATAGAGCCATCTGGAGGTTACTACTGATTTTCCTTCTAGTCTGGGTACCACTTCCCAGACATCATTCTTCATGATGGAAGCATACTCTTCCAACATGACATCTCTCTAGGCCTGCTTGCCTGCTGCTTGTTCATATGAGGATGGTTCTGACTCACTGATACTGCTTACTAGAGCTAAGTAACTGCAGAATCTCTGTGGAGCCTTTCCTTCTCTCACATCTTTCTTAGGGGTTGCTACTGCCTGAGCGTCCTTCAAGGTATCCTAAAGCCACTTGGGCTTCCTCTTTCCTGAAGTGACATCCTGAGAGAACTCCTCATCCTCGTCCCAATATCCTGTATGTGAGTGAGTACCTCCAGTAGAGGTGCCTGTAGCCGTTGATCCTGTAGCTCGAGAACCTGTAATCTGGGACCCTGATCTCAATTGATCACCAATCTGAGATACCGTGCCAGTTCCTGCTCCTGTGCTCGTGGAAACCGTATCTTGTGCATCTGTCACTCCAGACACTTGGGTCTCTGTTGACTGCTAAGCAGTACTCTGTCCGGTGTCATGTAGGGATGTAGCAACCTGTTGCTTTCCCTTCTCTGACTCACATGACTTTCGAAAGGCCCGATCCTCCTCGAACTTCACGTCACACCTCACAACAGTCTTTTTGAGAGCAGGGATGTAAATGCAATAGGCCTTTGAAGTCTCATCATACCCAACCAAAATTCCTCTTTCTGCGGTGGGTTCCAGTTTTGTCATTTTCTCCGAAGGAACATGAGAGTAGGTGAGGCATCCAAAAATCCTGAAGTGCCCAACCTCGGGTTTCTTCCCAGAGAAGGCCTCCTCGGGGGTCCTTTCCCCCAAAGCCTTATGAGGGCTCTTGTTCTGAATGTAGGCTGCAGTATTGCATGCTTCAGCCCAAAGGAAAAATGGCAATCCCTGATCATGCAACATGGATCTTGTAGCTCCAACAATGGCCCTGTTCTTCCTCTCAGCCACCCCATTTTGTTGAGGTGTATAAGGTATAGTCAACTGCCTCTTGATACCTTCCTGAGTGCAGAACTTATTGAACTCATTGGAGGTGTACTCTCCCCCATTATCTGATCTGAAAATCTTAATCTTCCTTTTTGTCTGTTTTTCTACAAGAGCCTTGAACTCTTGAAACTTCAACAAAACTTCTTTAGACTCTTTGCTCTTCAAGAAGTAGATCCAGGTCTTCCTGGAATAGTCATCAATGAATGACACATAGTACTTGTATCCTTTTAGTGATATGGTAGACATCAAACCACAAAGGTCAGAATGAATCAAATCAAGAGCTCCTGTAGCTCTGGTATCGCTCTTGGGAAATGCTGTCTTGACGTATTTCCCGAGAGCACACCCCTTACACACATCGGTGTGCTCAGTGCTGAACTCAGGTACTCCTGTCACAATCTCCCTTAGAATCTTTAGAGTCGGATGGTGTAGATGAGCCCTCCTCCTATGCCAAACCTCACAGGGATCACATCCCTCATCCCGGCTGCTATGACTTAGGGCATGATGAAGTTGGAAGCTCAGTTTGTATAGCTTCCCACTACGGACTCCAATCATCTCAGCTGAGGCAACATTGGATCCCTTGGGATGTGTTAGATTATGGTAACTTTGGGATGTCCTCCATAACTCAGATGCCTTGCATGGAGGGACCTTAGTACCATAGGCATCAGGTAGGAATAGAGAGTGAGATGCACTCTACTCAGTGGCATGAGCCCAGCAGGGGCTGCATGCGGAGCTTCAGGGGAGATTAACCTATGCATGCATGAGTTTTGCATGACCTGCCAACATTCAGTGAATGCATGCAAAAGTGACCTTTTGCATGCATGCATGCAAAAAGTGACTTTTTGCATGCACAGGGAATTAGGGTTTTGGCAAACCTAATTCATCGGTGAGATTATTTATAGAGGCAGGAGGTCCCCAGATGGGGTTACTCAGTTGTATCATCAGAGAGAGATACTGCCAGAGTGAGGGGGACGAATCTGTCCATGTGGGGCGACTTTATGAGATAGAAAGGAGTTGCTGTAGGAGCTAGGAAGGTCAGATCTGAGCTAGATCAGTGACCTTCAGTTCTAGAGAGACTAGATCTCCAGTGCTGTGAGCTGAGAGAGCTCCACAATGTGATTATTGATTAGTTTGGAGGAGGCCGAGTTTGCTTGGAGGAGGACGTTTTTCCTGAGGAGGAGAAGTTCGTTGTGAGCTGGATTGATCGAGTTGGAGTCCAAGACTTTCAGGATAGCCTTGTCTCAAGATTTGAGGAAGGTTAGAGACGATCGGAGCTCAGATCTGTTGAGATCCGGAGCAGTATGAGCATTTGACATCCAGAGGAGGAGGGCGCACTTGTGCATGCAGAGAGGGCCGATTTCATCAATGGGCAGTTTTCAGAGTGTGTAGATCAGAGCAGAGTGATCGAGAGAGGGCATATCAGTCAGAGGCTTGATCAGAGCACTCAGATCTAGATTGGCAAGTAGGGCATACCTCATCAATGCATGCATCAGCTGGATGCATGCAAATCTGGGTTTGCCCTAGTTAGAGGGATTGAGCTACCTGTTGAGGTAACTTTGTATTGTATCTTCTTTTATACATCTATATGCTCTGGGCTCGAGATTGAGAAGATAGCCCCATAGTTAGCTGGTTTCTCTCGAAAGGGTTCCAGGGTACATCTGTTGTCTATATGATTGCATTATGTGTTAGTTGGTAGATGCAGACCTATTTATTTGAATCTATGTTTTATGAGTATGTACTGACATAGAGATTCATATCACTTGAGGTCTCAGACTAATATAGAGGGAGTAGTGATCTCTGTATCAGATATTTACATGGTATCAGAGCCCTGGTAAAGGTCATGGTGGAAGTCATTTATAGATCTGTAGTGGTGGTGGCTAGATCTGAGATAGATCTAGTAGATTTGTGGAGATAGAGACCAGATCTACCAGATCTGAACATTCCCGTTCAGATCTGTGGTTGTAGAGGTCAGATCTATCAATTCAGTTGGTGAGTAGTCAGATCTGAGATAGATCTGCCAGGTTTGTGATCAGGAGAGATTTCTGTTTATTGTGGGTTACAGTTTCTTCAGTTGGGTGAGTATGGCTACTAGTTTGAGAGTGGAGGACCGGTTGGATGGTGCCTCCATCTACAATGCATGGAGGGCACGTATTACTCTCTTGCTGAAAGAGAGTGAGTTATGGGATGTTGTGTACAACACGACAACAAATCCCGTTACTGTTCCGTCTGATGCCACTGCCAAAGCAGTGTATGAAAAGAAGAATATAAAGGCCCAGAGGATCCTACTTGATGCGATCAAGGATCACCTTATCCCACATGTCTCTACCAAAAACAGTGTGTATGAGATGTGGGATGCATTGACTAGTCTGTACCAGAGCTCAAATGAAAACAGGAAGATGGTTCTTAGAGAGAAGCTGAGAAGCATCAAGACGGGGAAGGATGAGAGCATGGTTACCTATCTCACCAAGATCTCTCAAGTGAGAGATGAGTTGGGAGTTGGAATGAGTTTTTTTGAGAGGTGCTTGTTCAACCTTGGCAAATGTCTACAACTCACATCCAAGCTGAAACAACTCCGTGAGGATATTTACTAGAACCTCCGTAACTAGGTGCACAACTAACCGTAACTTGAGGTTCTAGGGGACACTTAGAATTAGCTGTCCCTTACTCCATCTCACATCCCAACCCGTAGGCTCCGTGAGGAATTTAATCATTACATAATATCATGGCCAACAGTCTTTAGATTTAGCATATATTTAACCACTACTTTCTTAGGGCTTATCACCCTTTGGATTTCTTGTGTGCTTATAAGCACAACTAATTGCATCCTTTTATCCGGGGTATTTACATTTCATTCAATTTCATAGCCCTCTTTCATTGTGTTGAGAAGCACAATTTTAATTTATTTCCATGGGATTGCATAGGAGATATAGGAATAGTTCATTCATGCATGTAATGATGGTAGTACAACTTGCTTTAGGTCTAGCCAACAAAACTCAGGTAACTAGAGGGATCATCCACAATCAGGACCAAACATCGGGGCAACCGACTAGAGAGATCAAGGTATCAAATCCAACTCACCTAAACTCAGGAACCAACACCAGTAGGTTCTCCTGGTCCAGAAGGATCAACAAGGCTTAAGTAAGTTCTGTTGCCAACTCAGAGCCGAGACACAAACTAATAGGGATACTATCCAACATAGAGGCAAAAGTGGGGAGGTCCTCCATATCACAGGCTGAGGTGTAAGTCAAGGTAAAACCAAGGATGGAAGAGAACAGATGGATGGAGAAAGTTAAAGGTGGTGCTAGAACTAGCAAGCCATAAATGGTGGGAATGATCACGTCCATTCCACTAAAGAGGGTGAAACCAATGAGTATAAACAAGAACTTCATAGTCTGAGTAGTTAGACCATTGAGATAATCATTGAAACACACATGTCCATATATATATATATATACTGCCAGATCATGACCACTAGATACCAAGTCAAGCTACTAAAATGAGCAAAAGAGCAAAGCAATCATAACCACTGCACATCCATATACCTGTACATACCATCTGAACCATCCACCGTTGCTGTACACATCTGGGCACTATCATACTGCTCTGTATGGCAAAAATGGCTACATCGATCATCAAATCTGAGGTCATGAGGCTTAGTCATGGCATAAGGCTGTACTATTTTCTCTGGGGCTTTATGAAAGTATGAGTGATCCTGGTATAAATGCTCATCAACTGCCGATCTCAAACATCTCAATGTAAAGGACTACTGAGAAAAATACTGGAATCTGATCTGAAGATATGGTAGCCCCAGCTACTATAAATGTGATAACATGACCCTTACACAATTAGACAAATCTGCTCATCGTGTAGAAGTTCATATTGCCTTATGTCCTCAATAATGATGAACGTAAGAATGAAGAATCATGAGAAGGAATTACAAGCCAGTACAAATACATAACTTTTGTATTCTTTGAAGACAAAGCATTTTTAAAGGGGAAGGCATTGTAACATACATAATAATAATAATAATAATAATAATAATAGTAATAAATAATTAATAATTAATGAAAGGACACATCCTATCTAAAAGACATGACTTATTGAAAGGGCATGACTTACCATTGTGACCAGTCAATGCTACAAGTACATTGTCGCATGTTCTATCATATCATTTCATCATTCATTATTCAATTATATTATACTATTCTACATGGATTACTGTTATATATCCTATCTATTCTGGATATTTAGTAATTGAACAGGAACTGCTCACTTCAAATAATCATCATCCAAGTGTGAGAGGAGCCAAATGAGGTAGGCTCTCCTTCACTACGACTTCCATGTGATCAAATCACCCTCAACATGTGCAAGCAAGCCTAGCACTCCATCAAGGGGTGTTTAATGAAACTTTAAAAAATGGCACATGTGATAAGTAAACCCAAGATACCTAGGGCGCTCATATTAGAGGCCTCCAAATATATGAAATGTTAAGTTTAGCATAAAATTCAACAAGAGCATAATAAGGATCACTGAAAGAAACACAATCACAAGATAGACACAGATTTATCCTGGGAAACCCTCATGGGTTAGAAAACCCAGCAAAGCTTCCTCAATTTAGATGACCAACAAATACAAAGATGTAATTCCCAAACAAGAGCTCCTTCTCCTCCTTCGCAGATCTTTCTCTCGCCTATGCATAATTCACAAGTGAGTGAATGAGTGAGTGTGTGTTCAAATGAGGAACACACTTCCTCTATTTATACTTTACTTCACTTGACTTTTAACCCTAACTGGGTCGACTTCTCCTAGGAGAGTCTAATAACCCCTAAACACTTAACTAAGGGCCGACCCCACTAGGGAAGTCTAATAACCCTAGTTACAACATCCCGACGGAGGAATAAACATCTCCGGATATATAATAATGTCCCGACAGAGGAATGAAACATCTCCAGATAATAAAGTACAAATAGAATATTCTTAGAAGTTACAATATTTCAACATGAAATATATCAATTTTAATGCTGGAAACTTGGCAAAAAGGTCAAAGTACGAGGGTGTTCCATCTTCATGAAGATTTATCACAGTACAACTCTAGAAACCACAACAAAGCCCCCTTTAATTTTATCTTCCCACCAAGGTGATGGTGTTTTAGTGCTAATTCAATTCTTTGAACTTTCTTTAAAATTTCATCATAGTATAATCATAAACTGAACCATAAACTATATATACAACAATAAATAAGCAGGATCACATGTAGACAACCATGCACAGTAGACATAAGAAGATTTACCTTGGGTAAACCCTTATCACAAGGGAGAAAAACCCCAACAACCTTTCTTATCTCAGATGATTCCAGAAGTACAAGTACAAAGAGCCCTAATCACAAGGGCCTTACAATGAAGAAAATCAGTCCCAAGATATCATAGCAGTTCCAATATATAGAGGCATAACAGTGACTTGGTAGTCCAATACAATAAGCTCAGTATAGCAGCAAGATAATAGTTCCAAAACAATGGAAGTATAACCCTGAAATACAATATATAACAGCTCCAGTAACCTGCAATATAATGGACCGGATAACAGTCCAGATGGCAGTGGTAGATTAGCCGAGAAGCACAAGAAAAGAGCAGTGAAATCTTGTCCAAGTGCAGTGAACCTGAAGAAGGAAGGGCGAACTTCAAAGAGTAAAGACACCTGCAAGAAATGTAACCCTGAAATCTTAGTCCAGCAAATTCAGACCACTGAAAATTTCAGAGGAGTGAGACTATTGTATATTGGAATGAGGAGGGCGGCCTTCTATTTTTATACCATATGAAGCCCTTTTTAACATTGGGTGCTATGTTGCATGGGAGCGCCCCCCACCCCCTCGCTCCCACTCCCGAAGCTCGCTTCCTTCGGTAGCTCGCTCCCAAAACGCTCCCAGTTTTGGGAGCATGCTCTCGAGGCGCTCCCTATCTCTCCTATACTAAAAGCTCCTATACTAGGTTAATCATTTGATGACAATGTTATGTACCTCCCTTCGTTGCCAAGTTCACATAAAAGTAGTTATGGTTGATCATTTGATGATAATGTTATAAGTTATAACTACTAGATGATTGATGTTATATGGTTTAATCCATGTTTTCTATAGCTAATTCAACATCCTACATGTTTTCTAGATATAAATCCATCAAAATATATCAAAATATATACTATATAAAAAATGCTCTCGGAACGCTCCCAAAACGGGAGCTTTTGAAAATTTTGCTTTTCGCTCTGCTCCCGCTCACCGCTCCCCGCTCCTGCTTCTCGCTCCCAACAACATAGGTTGGGTGGAACCGACCTGATTGGGAGAGTAATTTCACGTTACAATTTTACTTTAACCGAGCCAACTCGACATATATGGGAGCTGACCAGTCTAGAAGACCTGCCACAGCTACAAATTTCAACACAAGGCACAATTATTGACACTTCAAAACTTAAGGATACCATAAGTTGATGGGTTCCCACTCCTAGAGAGTACTAAATGTTAAATAATTGCATCAATGCTAAACAACAATCCATCCAATCATGTCAATACTATCAAAGAGGGGGAGTGCACCACATCATGAAGAGTTTTAATCACTAGGCACATGCGAACTCATCAACTAGACCATCATTAGAAGTAGAACATTTCATCCCACACTTAGAATCATCAAATTAACCATAGATTAGCATAATATCTAGGCCAAAAAACAATGCACCCCCTTGTCCATCAAACATCTAGCCATGCAATCTTGGAAGCTCGATCCTTACGGCATAAAAAAATTACAAGTGTAAGCACCATGCAACATGAATAAAGTAGATAATAAGATAAAGATAAGATAATTTTATTAATGTCCAACCAATGACCACAAAAGTAGGTCAATGGGACTGCTGAGTACAATGATGTCATTACAAAATAGGAGTGCCAAAAGGTCTCCTATAAAGGGTAGAAGGCAGTAAGTAAAATAAAGTAAAGTAGAATAGAGCATGAAGTCTATGTTGAATCATGAAAAACACTCAACCTCGAGCACATGAAACTACATGGGGGTTGAGATATACAAGAGTAAAAGATCTAGGAGCAAGAAAATCTAAATGTAATGAGGTAGGTCTATCATGGAATAGACCTGTTATCACAACATAGTAGCAGGGCTACTATTCTTGCTTAGCAGATATCTACACATTCCAGAGCTTGGATTATTCAAAGCTTGGCTATGATGACTTTATATTTTGAGATCACTCATGATCAGAGCAGTGTATTATTCAGACTTATGTTAGACCTTGTGTCAAGGCTGAGCCTTGAGAGTTAAGATTTGATGACCGATGTGACCCTTTATTCCATACAGTTTTAGTTCAGTGCCTAGAGATGTATTGCAGCAGTGTTTCAGATGGTTTATGATGATGTTATATGACCTATGGATGTTTGATCATTGATGGTGGATTATTATCTTGTTGTTTTAGTCATGTTCATAACTTCAACTTGGTATATCATTCATGATGTGGCAAATGTTGTAAAACTTGAAATGAACTTATCTTAATGATGAATTATAAAATGAACATTTTACTTGCACATTTAGGTTGTTTGACAAAACTCACTGGCTCACTACCTTGCATAGATATGGTCTTCCTTGACACCATTTGTCTGCTAGCTTAGGCTCCACCATCACTTGACTCCATCCATCCATGACTTTCCTTATTTGGCCTTAACCCTTGACATGTCTTACTTGGCTTTCTAATATTGAGGACTTCCCTTTTTACTAACTCTGTGTTTGGACCGCATCCCTGTATGTTTAGTGTCTCGGCTCTGAGTTGGTGACAAAACTTGCCTTTGGTAAGTTGGATTGTAGGCCTAAATCATTCTGGTCAGTTGTCCTGATGTTTGGCACTGGCTCGAACTCCCCCTAGTCACTTGAGATGTTGTTGGCTAAAACTGAAAGCTCATGTACTACTTATGGAAACTTATATAAATTCGCCCAAGGAAACAAAAAAGGGCAAGAGCGATGAACTGCTAAAAATACTCCTCGAAGAGTATAAGAAAGGTCCAAAAAGCAATGGTACTTAAATTCTATATCTAAACAATTGCTGACCTTATATATGTATACAAACATGCCCTGGATGCAAGCTGCGATTAGTTGTGCTTATCAGCACACCTGAGATCTGAAGGGTTATGTAGGCCAAAAAGGCCATGAAATGAAATTGAATGATCCTAATGAAC
This sequence comes from Larix kaempferi, assembly GCA_027924585.1. Classification (NCBI taxonomy): domain Eukaryota; kingdom Viridiplantae; phylum Streptophyta; class Pinopsida; order Pinales; family Pinaceae; genus Larix; species Larix kaempferi. The sequence goes on along the minus strand of BSBM01001005.1, from coordinate 41,876,791 downwards.
TTGGATCAACTTGATGTAGATATGATGCCTAAGTTGAATAAGCACACTCTAAACAACTTACCCATTTGTGAGGCGCATCCATTCCTCGTGTTTATTTTGTCCAGCACAGAGTTTGTGGCTTCCCCTTTCTCCCAGTCCAAAGTGTCTTTTAGTTGAGTTTAGACAAGTCACCCCCTTTGCCCAACCTTGTTCCTAGCCTTCATCCTTATCTAGCAGTTAGACCATGTCCAATCGGTGAATTTGTCATTTAAGCTATTGTGCAAGTAAATATAAATAACAACGGAATGAATGAATATGATTAATGCCACTAAATGATGCTATGCTTTAAGTTAAGCTGTGAGTATGCTTAGAGGAACACGTCTTAGTCTATTGATATGATTTATCCTTGGTTATATATTGACCTAGTCAAATCCAGTTTGACTATGGTCATTTCTTGGGATCCGTGATGATGTGGGCCATGTATGCTTATGGATGATGATTGATGGTCCCACATACTCTTGATGATGATGCTATATGAAAGACATATGATTCAGATGATGATTGATGCAGTTCAGCAGGTTTTATTATTACTTCATATCATTAGATTATGCACTGTCCATATATGGTGGACCCTACAGCTTGTCCATCAGGGAAACCCATGGTGTATGAGTACACATTCTTGGTAGATTTGGGTCTTCTGGATCCAATGAGACACTTATCATTCAGTTCCAGGCACTTTTGACAGTGATAGATGCAGTTTTCCACTTGTTGACCAGATTTGGGGCTAATTTCCCAGCCTGAGCAGCAGGGGCCATGAGAGGCCAGTTCACCTAGGGCGCTGTATGAGGAGGGGGTGGTCCAACCACTTGATATTACCATTTACTCCCCCTTCTGGAGAGCCTAGTGGGATCAGTTTGACAGCGCAGGTGCCCTAAGTGGCAGTTTCAACACTTTCACAGTTACCAAGGCAGTCCAAAAATGGGATAAAAGGGTCACTGAGGAATTCGATTTGGGCAATTGAGGCAAGGTTTTGACACTTGGTTTTCACAGAGGTCTTCCACGGTGAACCCCCTATCTTCCATCCAGTTTTCATCAGTCAGGGGGGTCCATAGAGGCCACAGGAGGCCATTTACTGCATGTCTCTCACAGATTTTGAGGACATATTTGATCATTTGTATTTATTTTGGACATATTATATTATTTTATTGTGCCATGGGGATGAGCTAGCAAGGATTGATGCCTCCTAGCCCCACCATGAGCTCCATGTGTTATGTCCTAGTCATATGAGGTGGGCCCATGTACTTTTGCCCCCTCTAGTGGATGACGTCACCCTCCATGAGTATCTTTTAGCTATGATGTCATCACTTATTTGAGTGATCCATGTGTTATATTGTTATGTTTCATCTTAGCAATTGATCATGTATTGAGATTTTTTAATCTCAACCACTCATTTTAAAATGTGGTTTTGAGATCTAGGGTTTTGGTCTTTATTATCCTATATAAGGAGGAGACTCCCTCATTGTAAAATCATCTAGAGAATTTGGCTCTTGGCTCTTGGAATAAAATTTCTATCTTTTGGAGTACATGCTTGGATCTTGGAGTGGATGTTGGTTGCTTTGATTGTAAATGCTTTTGTCCATTGCACTGGAGGATCTCTTGTAGCTATTTTGCATACTTTGCCATACTTTTTACAGGTTGAGAAGGCGTTTTTTGGACAAGTGCGAATTGGTGGGGAGGCCTACCCTTCAAGCTTGGAGGAGGACGTTTTGGTTAAACAAGGAGTGGTTTTGTCTTTGTACCAACTATTCTTTGCTTATCTCTTTCTTGCTTGTATCTACCTTCAACATGTTAAACTGATTGATGCTTTGCTCCTTGGTTTCGACAGGTTAGAGGGACACACATGTGGCTTGGAGAAAATCGATTTGGCAAGAGGGCTTCAAAATTTTTTATTTGATCTTTGGCAAAAGTAATCCTCATCTCAACTAGCATTCATCTCTTCATCCAGGTATGCTCCAAAGGTATGGACTTCTACTTCCTTAGCTTATCCATGAATTCTAGATCATAAAACCCTAATTGATTAAAACCCTCATTCTTCACTTTTTCTTAGATCTACTTGGATCTAGCTTGGCTTTTGAAAAGATATTGAAAACCCACCTCTATAGTATCCATGACAATTCGGATCTATAGTTTGGTGTGGATTGGGCTACATTTGACACACTTTTCAAAGCATTTAACCTTCCTTGGGTAAAGTTGCCCTCCTTGGGTGATTGAGTTAAGCTAGATCTAGTACATGGGTAGGTGAGATCCCACTTGGTTCATGATCCTCACATTTGATAACCTATCCCTAGTGCTTCACTTCATTGATTTTTACCTTGTGGGCGCCATTCCTCATTTTGAGGGTTGTGCCCCACTTCATTGATTTTTACCTTGTGGGCGCCATTCCTCATTTTGAGGGTTGTGCCCCACTTGGGTCAATTTGGTGATGCATTTTCAATCTCAGATCTATGGAGATCTAGCCATTGGATGCCTTTGATTTTCAAGATCCACATTAACAATTGCTTAAACTCCCCGGATCTAAACTTTGGTGGCTTTTGGACTTGATTTGACACACTTTCCCATGCTTTTAGCCCTCCTTGGGCAAAGTCGCACTTCTTGGGGGTTTGAGTTGACCCACTTTGAGAAACTGGGTGTTTGAGATCCCACTTGTTTTGGAAAGAGCACACCTTGAAACCTATATCTAGTGTGTCACTTTGTGAAGTTCTACCTTGGGTGTATCATTCCTCATCTTGGGGATTGTTGTCCACTTGGGTCACTTAGTGAAACAGTAGATATAGTAAGATTTGTTACCAACTTTTTTGTACCATAGTTGGATTTTCTGGAGAGCTGCCATTTGACAAACATGATAAGTGTTTGACTCCAGTGTATCAGATGATTCAACATTTTGTGGCTAGCCAGTTATGGTTAGCCTGTTTTGTTTTTTGAGTTGGCATGACCATGGCCCAATGGGGGTTTGTAATAAAAGTGTGCTAGTAGGATCTGAGTGCCTCGGTTCCTCATGACTGGATTAAGCAACTAAGGTATTCCATGGAGTTTTTTCCCTTGTCAATTATATTTTGCTTAAGGCGATGTATAATCGATGAGGTTTTCTCCCGCTCCTCCAAAGCTGGAATGCTCGATTTTGAAAATTTGGTCATGGGGGGTTATTAGAGGCCAACTAATGTATATAAGCCTACTAGACACTGTTAGAATAGGTGTCGGTCATGTCCTAGGTCCATAAAACCCTCAGAAAAAATTTCGAAATTTTTTTACTGAGTCCGTCGAAATTTGGGTTTTATTTATTTTTTAAATTTAATAAATTTCTCTATAGTTTAAATAGAGAAATAATAATTTGTAATATGTCAGTCGTCCGGGGTCCGAATTTAGTGATTGATGGCTCGTTTCATAAGCCAAAAATCACACATGACCCGTGGAGCAGCTAAACCCAACTTTCGGATGTCAATTCAGCCTCATAATTAATATTTTCTCTAAAAAGTCATTTACAGAGAAAATATTAATTAAAATAATAAAATTGAATATTTTGGAGATAATCCAAATCTCTCCAAAATTAATCAATTTGATTAAAATAAAAGGGTAAATGACATGGCAATGGACATTTATGAGGATTCCAATCAATTCCCAGTCATTCCAATCAACCATCCAGTGACCAGCAAGAGATCTTCTTGAGCCAATTCACCCTTCTTCATGCAAAGTCGAGTTAGTGAGTTATCACATGGTAGTTGGGTTGGTTGGTTTGCATTTAAAGCTAGGGTAGGTGCCCTCATGACTCATCCATCACCATAAGGCTTGGCTCCTTGCAAGTCGAGTTATTACCTACCCACACTCCACATGTCATCCCACAAACCAACTCGCCCTCCTCTCAATCCTCACGTCAATCCTCTTTAGCTCACGTGGATCCTAGTTGGGGTTTATCTATTGGTTAGCTCCCATGCAATCACCATTGGATTGGCTCCTCTAACATTCGAGTTAGCACCTACCAAATCTCCACTTGCCATCCATCATCTAACTCGCACCTCCTCAAAGCTCACGTCTTTCCTACCTCAAACTCACGTTTATCCTTGTTGCAATTCGTTTATTGGTTGGTGATAATTCCTATGCCTCCTTCCAAGTCGAGTCTTGCCACCTCATGCCATTTCACCTACCATAAACTCGAGTTTAGCTCTCCAAGCCTTGCCTTGATTGGAATTCGAACTACTTGCCATTGCTAAATTCGACCTAGGGTTTAGCTAGTGTCTTTTACTATAAAGAGAGGCCCTTTGGGGTTATTATCTCATGGATTTTTTATGCATCGAAACTCTGATGAAATTGTAAGCACTTTTTATTGTTAATAAAGTTGAGACTTTGGAGGTCAAAAACGTGGAGGCTCTTGATGTGCATTGCTTCACTTGAGATCAAGGTGATATTGTTTTTCATTGTATTTGAGGCTCTTAAGTTGTAGATCATGTTCAAGATGGCTAACAATCTAGCACAAGTAGCATGTATCTAGTTCTTTTCACTTAAATATTTTGTTTCATATATATTATCCATGCTTAAGGTTCTTGCAGGTATATCTTCACTCTACATAAGATCAAAGGAGTTCTAGCTTTATAGATCTAAGAAACAAGGGAGTTTGGATCTTCTCCATCAAACATTCAAAACACTTTTCGGTTACTAGTCATTTGATCTACCTTCATCTTGTGGAAACCATTTCTAGATTTTGATCCAAAGTTGAAGTTTCTTGTCTTTCCAAGCCATAAATTAGTTAGCCATAAGGTTGAGGTTCCTTCAACCTTGGGGAATAGCTTGGGATTTGTTCCCTTGTGTTCTCTTCAACACTCGTTGTTGGCGTATCACTGGTTAACCGGAGGATTTCCAAGACGGTGTTTTTACCATCTCAAGTGTTCCACTTGAAGCCCTTGCCCTAGATCTACTTCTCCCTAGGTTGTCTTCATCAATCCTCTCTTCCATTCGTTTTTCATTGTCTCCTTTGCTCTCCATCTCCTCTCGTCCTACCTCCTTTAGCCTCTCTTCTCCACCACTCTTCCCTTCTCTTAGCTCTCGTCCCTCTCTTTAGGTCTCCTCTCGTCCCCCTCTAGCTTCCTCCCTCCTTCCCATTCGTCCCATTCTTGTTCATCTTCTTGTTTCACCATCTCTCATACCCCTTCACCTCTTCGTTTTCCCCTTGGTTTTGTGCCTCCTCTAGCTTTCGTCCATCCCTTTCATGCCCTAAAGCACAACACAAAACACAAAACATAAAACATCTTTGATTTTTGGTTAGTATAGATTTGTTTCACAAGCATAGATCTTGTCTTTCTTTTGCAAGAGATTAGATTTTCAACATTTGTTACTTAGTAGCTTCTAGTTCATGCTTTAGAAGTAGCATTAGAACTTGCATCTAGTTTCTTTCCTTAAAAGTTCTTAGTCTCATTTCAAAGATAAACAAATTGGCATATCAAGTAGTGTAAAATCTTGTGGTTGCATTCTCATTCCCACTATTTTTTAGAGCATTTTAGCTTGCTGGTCCGTTTTACCATACTAATTATTTCAAGTCAAAATCTCATGCTCTTTCATGTTTTAGTCTTATTTTGCAAACCTAGACTTGATAGTTCAAAGTTTGATTAATTTTCTAACGCTAATGGGTGCATGAATTTATTGGTTTATCCTTGTGGTAGGATTGTGGGAAGAGAAAGATTTCTTGAATCAAAAGATCAGACCAAAGAGAGAAGAAGGAACCAAGCATCATAAGACACATTTTAAGATACATCTTCTTATCCTTTGTAAAAGCCATTAAGGGCTTTAAGCTTTCAATTTTTATAAGTTTGTTCTAGTAGCCATCAAAGACCTTTCAAGGAATTTTCCTTAAGGCACTTGTAAAAAAATAATAAAACTTATAGTGGAGAGGTCCTCCACTCTTTGGTCTTCTTCCCCATTTGGGGAAGAGTGTTGGGTTTTGTTGGATTGACCTAGTTTAGATCTTTTTATATGCTCTTAGATTAGTTTTATTTCAATAAGTTATACTTGCTCTATTTTTCTGATTCACTTACCCCCATGCTCTCCTGAGTAGGGTTTTTGACCTGAAAGAGATTCTTGGGTAGACTAGAGTTCACTTTCTGTTTACTAGTTCATTTTTCATCTTGTACTTCTCTTCCAAACCTTGACTAGAGAATAACTAACTTTGGGATCGTATCCCAAAGGCCACATAGTCTTGTGGTAGCTTCTCGTTCCCCCATTAGCTTCTTGTGGACATCCAGCTAGTTGGAAGGTTTCCAGGACTGGTGGATTCTAGTGATTGATCTTGGTTGGAGATCGATCCCACCTATTAGATTAGATTTTGTGTGGTAGAACACTAGTTTGTTTCGAAGTCTCATTTTATCTTGCAAATAGTGATTTTTTAGTAATATTCCATATCTTGTTGATCTATCATATTGTTTAATCAAAATTTAAGTTGGAATTCATTGCTACTACAATCTACTTTCTGCTTGTTTAAAACGAACCAAAGTCTCTTGAACTTGGCCAAATCCAAGTCAACAGCACCCTCTATCGGAGGGCATTTTTAGTTTTGCATTATCCCTGCATTAGGCATTTGTTAAAATAGCAAGTCTTTTGAACTGTGGTCATAAGATCAAGTCAAGAGCGTTCTTTGTCGGAGAGTTGAACTAAAGTGCTCTTTAATTAAAACTTTTCAACCCACACACCCCTTTAATTAATTTACCTTGGTTTCTGTCCTACACCCGTATGCTCTGCCAACCGGAAACGGTTGGGCTAGTACTCAGAAAGGTGGAAGACTTGCTAATTCACAAGTGAAAATCTAATTAGAATTTTTACCCAAAACCTCAACCAAGACAAGTTACTGAGTTCTTCCTACAAGAGGTGGTGCCGGGAATCCACTGTCAGACTCGAGGGCGGTCAAGCCGCAAGCACACTTGCCCTCTTCGCAATCTGGGTGCTTTCGACCTATCAACTAAGGTTGCCAGTAATTTTCTTGGACAAGGTTCCACTCCTTTTGATACCCTTGGTCTTATCCTAATAATCAAAAACATCTAAAACACTCAGAATTTACCAAGAACAAATTTCAAAACGTTCTCACAAACAGCTACTTTCGACTTATTCTTTCAGCATCACAAGTACTTTATTTGACTCCATTTGGCACTGGTCTTTAATAATTATTACATATCTTTTGAATCTGGACCATATGCCCTTGTCACTTGTTTAAACTCTATCTTGTGGACGCTTTGCTTTAATTTCTAAGTCAAAGTATATTGTTATCTTCTGAACTTGTATCTTGTGAATTCTGCAACGTGGATTGCATGTTTAATTCTGTTCTAATCACTATACAAAAAACTCCTAAACAACATCCATCCGCATCACAACACCAAAAACATTTAAACACACAAAGAGCCTTAGACAACTCTTTTTTAGGGACTACTCCCCTTGGCTTCGTTAGGAGTTTGCCTAAACGGAGGAGCTGGGATTCAGGTGACAGTACCTGGTTCATTGCTTGCCCCCAAGGCCACACCTCTCCCCACTTTCCAGTGAGGGAGACAGCTTTCGAAAGATTTTTGCTGCTGGTGTGCAGTTTGGCGGACAACAAGATCCAACCATCACACCCACTTGATCTTGAAGAGTCTCTTTGGTTTGCACCTTAGGTGTCCCGATCTACAGTTTGACACCCTTTTGACTCCATTTGCCCATCCATTTCAAAGCATTAGTCCACGTAAGGCAAATCGCACTTCTTGGGATTTGTGTCAATTGCTAGATCCCATATGTGGGTATCTCTAATTTCATCATAGATCCATGGATCTATCCTTTGCATACCCCTTGGTACCATTTGCATCCTTAACTTCACCTTGTGGGCCCCATTTGAACCATCTCTATATCCCAAGGCAGTGGGCCCCACTTGTGTATTTCAGGGTATTAGATCTTGTTATTTGATCTCATCTTGTGGCCTAAATTATTCTATGGTTGAAACATAAGTCATCCCTTAAAGCCTCCTTTAACCATACTTAAACTTCTAGGTCCACCTAAGCTTGCATTGGTTTCCGTAACTCATCTTTCACACTTCCCTAGAAACCATTGTTTGGGTCCAATCACCTTTGATTGGTTATAGGGTCTCTACCTTGGTCTTGATTCATCTCGATCTAAAGTGAAGAGTGCCTCGGTTGACGTGACTCCCAGCTTGCATTGGGAACCGTGGCATCTCTTGGGTTACCTCTTTAGTTGTCCATCTCCTCTACCATCCTGGATGGGATACCATTAGGGACAACTACAAGTTGTGTGATAACAAGACCCATCTCTCCTAACATCCAAGGCTGAATGAAGGAAACTTAAAATAGTATGTTGTCTAGAGGAAGAACTTGTGGAAGGTCTGGACTGCCCACTATGTTGTTTCCTAGAGGAGGTAGCCTGTCACTAAGGCCTGGTGTGTCTTGCCTGCCTCATGGGGATGGATATGGTCATGACTCATGTCATGTTGTTGAGATCTCGGGGGATGGGGGAAGGTCCCACGAGTCCGCACAGTTCTAGAGTCTAAGGATGTGCCGATATCATTCTGTCTCTTACTGCCCCTTCTTGAAGGTAGCACCGTGAAAAAGGAAGTGATCAATTGGGTAGAATCTGGTTGAGTAGAAGGGTAAAGAATATGGATTTAGAGCCTCATGCATGTATAATGCCAAGCATCTATGATCGGGTTATCTGAAGAAGTGTTGGGGGTCTGGGTCCCCCTAAAAAGGCAATGGAACCTCCCTTTGATCTTGTAGTAGATGGAGTAGCAGAAGATGAAGTGCTCCTCTATCTCGACCTCTTGAAGATGGTATACCTGGCAGTTCTTGTTAGAATGGTCAATTTGGAGGTCAATCTCTACCCGAATTCTATGAAAACCCACTCTAAACTAGCCGAGGGGAATGCAAAGAGCATACATCCAATGGCAGAGGGTATATTGAGGTCAAATAAGGAGTTCATCTCTCATCTCCAAGAAGTGCACAACATAGAAGGCCATCTTAGGGCATAACTTGCCCTGAGGGTTAACCCAAGTTATCTTGATAAATTGCATGTAAATATTATCTCTGATGATCCTGTTCAACTTTTGTCTAATAGGTAGGAGGTGGCCAATCGCATCCAATGGATATCTAAACAGAGGGAGTTGGTCCATCCAAATGCCCATGAAATCCAAGAGATCCGAGACCCCCACAAACCGACCTCGAACATTAGATGTAGTTTTCATAATATTTGTATTAACACCAATCTCCATGACTAGTTAATGTTGAAAAAGATAACTCTGGAGGTCCTCCCATATTTTTGATGTGGGTGTGATGAGGAGGACTAGAAAGTTTTGTCCCTTGTGTATTTATGTAATAAAGTGATGTTTTGTACTTTATAAAAGTGGGTCACTTAAGTGATGTATTTTTTAATTAATTATTTTATTAATTGAGAAAAGTGCATCTATTGTGAACCATAGATCTCCTAATCTAATCCTAGCCATTGATTAGGTAGTTTCTTTGGTAGTTAGGGTTAGTTAGTGAAAAGTAAAGTATAAAAGAAGAGAAAGGGACAAATAAAAACCACTCACCATCGGAGAGGAATAAGAGAAAAAGAAGAAGAAGAAAGCTTCCAAGGACTTGGCACATTTCCCAAGGCATTTTTTCAGCAGCACATTTCCCAAGACAGCCAGCAAGAAGGCATGGTTCCCAAGATAGTTCGAGTAGCAGTCCATACAACATGTTTTTCAGCAGTCCGTACTGCACGCGTGGGCACAGGAATCGATGCAGAAGGTACATAATTAATTGCTGACAGTCTAGTCCATACAGCAGAGTTTATGGCACAAGTTGGGCACGAATTTCGAGGCAGCATTTAATGCAGAAAAGAACAGTCCGTACAGCAGAATCTGGCACGTGTGAGGAAGGCCATACAACAGGCCGTACACTGTTCTGTGGGCACGATTTTCAAGGCAGCAGTCTGAAAAAGACAAGTAGGGTTAATTTGCCAGTTTATGAGTGAAGGAAATTTCTGTATGAAGAAGTTTCAGAATTCTTGTTATGAAATTTTTCTCTTAGGGTTTTCCCCAAGTTAGTGGCGTTTTGCCCGGTCTTTGACCAAAATTACCTGTGTTCATCTTGCTAAAAGTTATTTTCAGTATTTGGAGTACATTTTGAAGTTGTGGTTTTACTTTCAGAATTTCAAGTTAAAACCCTAGTTTTCAAAGTGTTTGACAAAATGTGTGAATGAGCAAGTTTCATATTTAAAGTCAATTTTCTTCAGTTTAACCCATATGAATCAAACAGATTCAAATTTTTTATTTCCAAGCTATTTGATCATAGAAAAACGTTGATAAGTCAAAGCAATTAATTTTATTTTATAGGTCTGGTAGACTAGAGCTGGTCTCAGTGGATAGTGATCTTCATCATCATCGTTAATGTTTATGTGAAACCAACATGTGTGCAGGTTATTGAAAGACAACCATGGGAACACGTCAAAGATGATGACATTCAAAAAGCTGTGACATCATTTTATGGAGAAATATGGCAAGTCCCACCAATGTTTTCAGCTATCAAGGTATATTTTACTGCATAATAGTTCTATATAGAGCATTTATATTATCTAATCTCATAGTCAGAAAACACTCGATGATAAGGAATTGCTACTTTCAGTCACAAGTGGTATCAAGGTCGAATGCTGTTTAAGTTAGCTTTGCAGATTGTCACTTTTAAATACATTGATCGGCAATAGCGTTTTGAACTAAGTGATGTATAAAACAGATTATTTTTTTTCATTTTAAATTTATATGGTTTTGTAGTTACTTTTGATCATAGTTTAAAAGCATATATGTGAACCCCAAAATACAACACAGATATTGTATTCTAGAAAGAAAAAAAGGACATCAAAATTCAAGAATATACATAGATAAGATAATATAAGAAAAGATAAGTTTATTAATGTCCAACAAGTGACCAAAGTTAGATCAATGGGACTGGTTAGTACATCATAAGTAGCAATACAAAGTGGGAGTACAAAGGCGACTCCTATAACAGTAAGAATCAGTACTGCCCTATAAGATCTAAGCATGGCTATCACAATGCCAAAAAGAAGAAATACAATGCTCTGGAGCCGAGTACAAGGGAAAGAGCCTCAATGTTCCAAAAGCTCATTGTCGGACAAAGGAGAGAGGGGGTTCTCCTCTGAAGTTGAAAGGGAAGCTCTCCTACGATTCGAGGTTGAAGGAAAGAAACTCTGTATAGAAAACAGGCTGGAGGAAAATAATACAAAATCTGAAATAATATCATGAAGAAAATGAATATCAGAATGGGAAAATAGAGGTAAGCAATTTATCTGATCCTAGAAAAATTATTAAAATTAAAATTTCTTGACAATCAACATTGGCTTGCCTCCCTTTGTCTAATGCTTTTTGTCAGAATACAAATATATGAATATGGGGCAAACCGAAGATACAGAAAGTTACTGTTCTTTTTGATATTCTTCTTTCATATTTCTTTTTGTTTTATCTGCTTGTCTGATACTGTTTGAGGCACAAAACATACTCTTACAATCTTTATTACTTTGACTTTCAAGTAGTTGACATTGCTCCTATGTTCTATGCCATTGGTAGGTGGGTGGAGAGAAGATGTATGATAAAGCGAGGAGAGGAGAAACAATAGATCTTCCGCCACGAAGAGTTTTGATTTATGAATTTGATGTTCAAAGAAGTCTAGACGATCGGTAAGCATTGATACTTTGGTGTTGTTTCTGAGCTTATTTCCCTCAATGCATGCAGGCAATACTGTTCTCAAGTTGCACTAAGTGAATCAACAATTGAAGGATGGAAGAAATACTTTCCTAGCAAAACTAAGTATGCTGGGATAGAATTGTCTGGAATAATCTTTTTACCTTCTAAATTGTTCTTTGGTTGAGCACATAGTTATATTTCATTGGGATTAGACCCATAATTAGTCCATTGCCATTGTCTCTCTTGATATTAAAAATAATGCCAATTACATTTTCTGTTGTAAATCTAGAAAAGGAAGTTTTGTTTCATGAATCTTTGTAGATATTTATCTCTGCTGCTTTCCATTTGCTACAGGTTGCGAGAGATTTAAGTAAAAAATTAAAACGCCCTTTCATATTGTCTTTGCAGACAAAATTTAATTTTCAAAGTCACTTGCTCAAAGGGGACATATGTGCGATCACTTTGTGCTGATTTTGGAAGGGCACTTGGCAGGTAATTTCCTAAACAATGACAGGAGGCACACTGCTATGGATTTTATAGATACGCTAGTCATTCTTCCATAGTTAAAGTTATATAACTATTCTCAAATGTTGGCTTTTATGTTATGAAGGCCCATTTCTTGAGCAGCAGCATATAATTCTGGAATCTCTAGATAAGCTTTGTGACTAAAAGACCCTTGAATGAAAAATAACTTCACATGAAATGATCAACAAAATAGGTTCATGTCTGTCAAGGGTTTTGATTTTGATGTTTCTTTCAGAGATTCTCTAGGCACTCCTTCATTGCAATTATTACTTCTTGTACTTTAGAGTCCTGTTATCACACAACTTGTAGTTGTCCCTAGTGATATCTCATCCGGGATGGTAGAGGAGATGGACAACTAAAGAGGTGACCCAAGAGATGCCACGGTTCCCAATGCAAGCTGGGAGCCACGTCAACCGAGGCACTCTTCATTTTAGATCAAGATAAATCAAGACCTAGGGGGAGACCCTATAACCAATCAAAGATGATTGGACCCAAACAAAGGTTCCTAGGGATATGTAAAAGACAAGTTACGGAAACCAATGCAAGGTTAGGTGGACCTAGAAGTTAAAGTATGGTTGAAGGAGGCTTAAGGCATGATTAGTGTTTCAACCAATGTATGATTTAGGTCACATGAGGAAGTAAGATGACAAGATCTAGTATCATGAAAACACACAAGTGGGACCCACTTCCTTGGGATATGGAAAATGGCTCAAATGGGACCCACAAGGTGAAGTTAAAGGTGCAAATGATACCAAGGGGTATGTAAGAGGTAGATCTATGGATCTAAGTTGAAATTAGAGATACCCACTTATGGGATCTAGTACTTGACACAACTCCCAAGGAGTGCGAATTACCCTAGGTGGACTAGTGCCTTGATGGATGGGTTAATGGAGTCAAAAGAGATGTCAAATTGTAGATCGGGACACCTAGGATGCAAATCAAGTGGGCTACTAAGGATGTGATGGTTGGATCTTACTAGATCTAATGTTTCATGATGTGACCCAAATGGACAACAATCCCCAAAACAAAGAATGCTACCCCCAAGGCAGAACTTTACAAAATGAGACATTAGATGTAGGTTTCAAGGTGTGCTTGTTCCAATTCCAATGGGATCTCAACCACCCATGTCCTAAAAGTGGGCAAACTGAAACACCCAAGAAGTGCGACTTTGCCCAAGGAGGGCTAAAAGCATGGTAAGGTGTGTCAAATCAAGTCCAATGGCTACCAAACTTTAGATCCAAGTAGTTTAGGCAAGTATGAGTGTGGATCTAGAAAATCAAAGTGATCCAATGGCTAGATCTCCATAGATCTGAGATGTAAAGTGCATCATCAAATTGACCCAAGTGGTGCACAACCCTCAAAATGAGGAATGGGGCCCACAAGGCAAAAGCCAAAGAAGTGACATACTAGTGGTAGGTTATCAAGTGTGAGGATCATGAATCAAGTGGGATCTCACCTACCCATGTCTTGGAACCAACCAAACTAGCTTCTCCCAAGTGGTGCGATTTTGTTCAAGAAGGGCTAAGTGCCTTGGAAAGTGTGTCAAATGGAACCCAATCACCACCAAACTATAGATTTGAATTGCCGTGGATACTATAGAGGTGGGTTTTCAATATCTTTCCAAAAGCTAGGCTAGATCCAAGTAGATCTAAGAAAACAAAATGAGGGTTTTAACTTTTAAGGGTTTGTGACCAATGAAGAAGAATGGATGGATATACACATACCTTGTAGATCTTACCTCAATTGCTTATGGCCACCTTGCAAATTGATAGCATTCTCCTATGTGTATATTCAAGAGTGAGATCCAAGAGCTCCAAGCCAAAACGTCCTCCTCCAAGATTGCCAAATCGTCCTCCTCCTACAAGACAAGATCAAGTGAAACAAGCCAAGTAAGATGATTATGAAAATGATGGAAAGATGTAATAGAAAGCATCAACTATGCCACAAAGATACAATAATGATACTCCCTTTCACCAAGATCAACCCAAGAGAGAATACGTGGATCCCTCCAACAATAACCCTCAAGAAATCGCCCTCCTCTCCACCAATTCGACTTTCCTGCGAGAAAACAAGATGTAGCTCCAAGATCCACAATGATACATAGAAGAGATACTGTATACTCAAGATGCAAGAGAATCCACAAGACAAGAGAAATATGCTCCACAAAGAAGTGTTCTATTCCAATATTCCAGAGTTCCAAAGGTAAGCTATACAATAGGGGGTCTCCTCCTTATATAGGATAATAAAGACCAAAACCCTATACCACTTTACAATACAATATGAAGATGAGTGGTTGAGATTATAAGATCTCAATACATAATCAATGGCTAAGATGAACCATAATAACATAACACATGAATCATTCAAAAAGGTGATGATGTCATAGCTAAACATACTCAAGGAGGGTGACGTCATCCACTAGAGGGGGTAAAAGTACAAAATCCCACCTCATATGACTAGGACATGACACATGGAGCTCATGGTGGGGTTAGGAGGCATCAATCCTTACTAGCTCATCCCCATGGCACAATAAAATAATATAATATGTCCAAAATAACTATAAATGATCAAATCTGTCCTCAAAATCTGTGACATACAAGCAATAAAAGGCTTCCTGTGGCCTCTGTGAACCCATCGAAATGATGAAAACTGGTTGGAAGATAGGGGGTTCATCCTGGAAGACCGCTGTGAAAACCAAGTGCCAAAACCTTGCCTCAATTGCCCAAATCGAATTCCTCAGTGACCCTTTTATCCCATTTCTGGACTGCCTCGGTAACTGTGAAAGTGCTGAAACTGCCTCCTAGGGCACCTGCGCTGTCAAACTGAGTCCACCAGGCTCTCCAGAAGGGGGGATAAATAGTAATAACAAGTGGCTGGATCACCCCCTTCTCATACAGTGTCCTAGGTGAACTAGCCTCTCATGGCCCCTGATGGGCTAACTGTAGGGTCCACCATACATGGACATTGCATAATCTGATGATATGAAGTAATAATAAAATCTGTTGAACTGCATCAATCATCATCTGAATCATTTGTCCATCGTATAGTATCATTAGTAGGAGTATGTGGGTCCATACATCATCATCAATAAACCTTCATGGCCCACATCATCACGGATCCCAAGAAATGACCATAGTCAAACTAGGTTTGACTAGGTCCATATACAACCAAGGATAAATCAGATTAGTAGACTAAGACATGTTCCAATAATCATACTCACAGCTTAACTTAAAGTATAACATCCATTCAGTGGCATTAATCATGTTAGCATATTCCTTTGTTATTTGTAATTACTTGCACAATAGTTTAGATGACAAACTCACCCATTGGACATTGTCAAACTGCTAGCAAAGGATGAAGGCTAGGAACAAGGTTGGGCAAAGGGGTGACTTGTCTAAATTCAACTGAAAGATACTTTGGACTAGGAGAAAGGAGAAACTACAAACTCTGTGCCGGACAAAATAACATGGGGGATGGCTGTGCCTCACAAATGGGTAAGTTGTTTAGAGAGTGCTTATTCAACTTAGGCATCATATCTACAACAAGTTGATCCAAGTTCATTAGGATCATTCAATTTCATTTCATGGCCTTTTTGGCCTACATAACCCTTCAGATCTCAGGTGTGTTGATAAGCACAACTAATTGCAGCTTGCATCCGGGGCATGTTTATATATCAATATAAGGTCAGCAATTGTTTAGATATAGCATTTAAGAACCATTGCTTTTTGGACCTTTCTTATACTCTTCGAGGAGTATTTTTAGCAGTTCATCGCTTTTGCCCTTTTTAGTTTCCATGGGCTAATTTATATAAGTTTCCATAAGTAGTACATGAGCTTTTAGTTTTAGCCAACAACATCTCAAGTGACTAGGGGGAGTTCGAGCCAGTGCCAAACATCGGGACAACCGACCATAATTATTTAGGCCTACAATCCAACTCACTAAAGGCAAGTTTTGTCACCAACTAAGAGCCGAGACACTAAACATATAGGGATGCGGTCCAAACACAAAGGTAGAAAAAGGGGAAGTCCTCAGTACCAGAAAGTTAAGTAAGATAGGTCATGGTTTAAAGTCAAATAAGGACAGTCATGTATGGATGGAGTCAAGTGAAGGTGGAGCCTAAGCTAGCTGATAAATGGCGTCAAGAAATACCATATCTATGCAAGGTAGTGAATCAATGAGTTTTGTCAAACAACCTAAATGTGCAAGTAAAAAGTCCATTTTAAATTATTATTGAGATAGTTCATTTTAAGTTTTACACAGTTTGCCACATCATGGGTTATATACCAAGCCAATGCTATGAATATGACTAAAGCAACAAGATAATAATCCACAGTCAATGATACAACATCCTCAGGTCATACAACATCATCACAAGAACAATCATGATATATCATCTGAAAAACTGCTGCAATACATCTCTAGGCATTGAACTGAAACTATATGGGATAAAGGGTCACATCGGTCATCAAATTTGAACTCTCAAGGCTTAGCCTTGACACAAGGTCTAACATAAGTCTGAATAATACACTGCTCTGATCATGAGTGATCTCAAAATATACAATTATCATAGCCAAGTTCTGAAAAATGGAAGCTCTGGAATGTGCAGATATCTGCTAAACAAGAATAGTAGCCCTGCTATTATGGTGTGATCACAAGTCCCATTGACCAACTTGTAGTCATTTGTTGGACATTTATAAAATCATCTTAGCTTATCTTATTGCAATTATTTATTTTAGTGTGTACAACCAAGGCTGTTGTGAGTGAGGAGCAGGAGCAGGAGCGGAAAGCGAAATTTTCAAAAGCTTCCGTTTTGGGAGCGTTTTTTTATATAATACATATTTTAAAACATGAAAGCATAGATATAATCATTTAGTAGTTAGTACACATATAACATCAATCATCTAGGAGCTATAACTTGTGACATTGTCATCAAATGCTCAATCGTCAACAACATCATCCTTCCAGTTTCAACATATAATATTTGCAATCAACAGACTCTAACAAATAACATCAACCAAGAAATGAAACAAAACATCATATTCATTACCAAAGAGTTGTATGATAAAGGAAAAGCTCCTACATCTGAAAACCTATTGGTGGTTGAGGGTGTGGCATCTCTGTTGCATGAATTTGATCACCATCCTGTTCACCTAATTGTTCAACCTCCAAGCGCTCTAATGATATGGCTCAATCCTCCAAATTAGCCTCCTTTGGATTGCTGTCGCAAGTCAAATATGTTCTATCATTCTTGGCCGCATCACAATAATGGGACATCAACGTCAAGTTTTAGTGCAGATAAACCAAGGCTTTTGCTCGATATACATTAAAACCGTTTCTCTTCACATTGTGGATGAAGTTGTAGGTGCTCTAACACCTCTCTGTAGAAGAAGTGTTAACAACCTATGGAAGCACCCTCACCACCAATTTATATGTTGTAGAGGAACAATACACGTTCCACCATTTGATAGGAATCAACCTATCTCAATCTTTGGTTGCGTGTAGGTTACTGTTATCACCTAAACTGTAGTTACCCCTATGGATGGATCCAGTCATGGATGGCAATAGGGAAGGGCAACTCAAAAGGTGCAACCACGATCACCTCGACCTCCAATATATGGTTGTCACGCCAGTCGAGGCAACCTTCGCTTTATGTTATCTAGCCCAGACAACAAAGGGGGAGACCCGATCTACTCCCGACAGGAGAGATCAAAACCAAGACACCAAATCAGGGTATTTCTAAGTGAAGTTAGGTGTATGGTTTATCCTAGACCTAAAGATGAAGTCACAAGCCAAGTGAGGGGTTCAATAGGTATAGCTTTGGTTCATAGTTGATGTGAGAGTGACTTACAATGTTTAAAGTGGGATCTAGGATGAGTGTACTAGTTCAATGTTGGAAGGTCCACTGCCTTGGGAACTGTGTCCAATGCAGGATAGTTTTGAGGGATGTATTGGGGCTAACTAGTACGTAAGACAAGCTTGACCATGATTCATGATAGCTTTAAGGGTATAGTTCACCATGCAAAAGTCAAACCACAAGTCAATCCAACAATCTAGGAAAGTTGGGTTGTCTTGGAGATAAACCAGTGCCTTGGGAATTGGGAAGTGGAGTCAAAGTGGGGTTGACTTATGGTTTAGGACTCCTACAACATGAGATAAGTGGACAGTATAGGTCTTGATGGTTGAATGTATCTAGATCTAGGTTTAACCCAAGTGGACCACAATCCCTTAAAACAAGGAATGCAGTCCCCAAGGCAAGATTTGACAAAGTGATAGTCTAGACCTAGGTTTTGAATTATTCCGGTTTCAGATCTGCAATAATCTCAAGTACCCAGTTCCTAGAAGTGAGTGAACTCACTTCTCCAAGGTGGTGCGACTTTACCCAAGGAGGATTAAATCGGGGTTTAGGTGGGTCAAATCAAGTCGGATGGCATCCAAACTTTAGATCCGGGTAGATCGGTCAGGTAGGAGTATGGATCTGTAATTTCGTGGCAATCCACCGGTTAGATCTTAGTAGATCTGAGTTTAAGTGTTCCAAGTGGTCCAAAATGGGGATTAAATCCCTTAAAATGTGGAATGGGGGCCACAAGGTGAATTTCAGGAAAGTGACAACCTGGGTGTATGTTATTGGATGTGTAGATGTCAAATCAAGTGGAATCTCAAACACCCATCACCTAGATCTAGGTCAACCGGCTCAATCAGTGAAGTGCGCCTTGCTTGGGAGAAGCCAAGTTGGTATGGGAGAGGGGTCAAACGGAAGCCAATCCTCACCAAACTATAGATCCGGGATGCCGTGGATGCTATAGAGGTGGGTTCTTAAAATTACGCCCAACAACCCAATAGATCTAAGTAGATCTGAGAAAATGCAAAATTGGGGTTTTAATTAATTAGGGTTTTAAATGTTTTTGACAATTGGATAGATCATGGAGATAGAACTTACCTTGAGATCATACCTGAATGATGTGGATGAGATGCCTTGATGTTGAGGAAGATTCCCGCAGAGATCAAATGAGAGATTGTTGATTTGCTTGCCAATTTGATGCCCTAGTCCACAAGTGCGCCTTCCTCTACCTGTCAAACCAAGGAATGAAGATTCAATCAGTAAGAGCAAGTATGGAAGAAATACAAGAGAAATGCAAATAGTAACATGAAATAGAAGGTCCTGGGACAGTAATACTCCCTGTTACCAACGAAGAGCTCCAAAGAAGAAGTAGGGAGAGTTTTCCCCTACCAATACCTCCTCCTCCAAGCAAATCGGCCTCCACCTGTAGATGCAAAATTGTGGTACAAAAGATATGGCAAACAAGATCTCCAATAACTCAGTGCAAAGGAAGAACCAACGAACGAACACCAAAAACATTCACCACAACATTGGAGATAGATGCAATAATAATTTTCTATTCCAATAATCCAGAGCCAAAAGTCCCCTTTACAATGAGAGGCTCTCTCCTTTAAATAGGAAGGAGAGGCACCAAAACCCTAACCACTTTTTTGAATGAGTGGCTAAGATTAAAAGATACAAATGTCTAATCAATGGTTGAGATGAGCTCAACAATAAAATACATGGATCACTAATAAAATATAATGTAAGTGGACAAAATCGCCCTATAAGAGGGGAATCCCACCAAATCATGATGATAAAATATCATAAGAGGCTTATGGTGGGTCCAAGGGGTAATTTTATCCCTCCTTGGTCAATCCCCATAGCACAATAACCAAAAAAAAAATCATGAATGTACCAAATCGTGCCTCCATAGTGAAGTCGTGGTCCTCAAAAGACCTCAAAAAATCCACAGAAAGTGTCATAAGTGATGGATGCGGGCCCCGATGAAGCTGAAACTGCTGGAGAAGGTGTGGAAGGTCCCGATCTATCATCACTGATCATCCCATGCCATAACTTTGCCTCAGTAGCCCAAATCGATTTCCTCAATAGCCATTTCTACCAATCCTGAAATGCCTCGGGAAGCGTGAAACTGCCCCAAACAGCCTCCTGGAGTGCTGGCGCTGTCAAGGTGAGGGCACCAATGTGTCCGGAAGGGGGGTAATATGGTAAAAACAAGTGGCTGGACCACCCCCTCCATCATCAGCGCCCTAGGTCAACCGGATAAAAGTCATCTCTGCTCCGACAGGGCCTCCAACAGACCAAAACTGCACTGGGACAGCCTACTGAGGCTCAATCATCACTGTAAGTGCCCGGAACTGAAAACAAACTGTCCCATTGGACTCAGAAGGTCCAAATCTATCCAAGATGTGTACTCATACACCATATGAGTCTCTGCATGATCAAAATAAATATCCAATATACCGGAACAGGGCCAATAATAATGCGCTGTACATATACAAACACTGCTGTAACCTCAGAATCATCATCATAACCCTGTAGCTGATGCATAGAATCATCCTGTATGTGTACATAGACCATATATCATATATCCATATCATCATAAGGTCTACCATCTCATGTCCCATGGTCCTCCATGGTCAAACTAGGTCCAACCAAGACCAAATATAACTCAGTCCATCATCCAAGGCTGCTGAAAAGTATCAAGGTTAATACATGCTTTACAATTTATTCAAATAGCAATTATAACACAGAGTAATCATGACTGGCGATCTAAATCCAAATATATAGTGTCATTTAATTATTATTATTACTCAGACTAGACTTTCAGGATCATACTCACTTCATAGTTGTGATCAATTTGCTAGTGAAGGGTGAAGGCTTAAATTAACTGGCTAGGCCAAGGGATGACTTAACTGCCTTGACTTTGTGACACTTTGGCAAGGGAAAGGGAATACACCATAGTATATACTGAATGAGCAATAACACGGGGAGTGGCGGTGCCTCACAAATGGATGAGTTGTTTAAAGAGGGTTTATTCACCTTCACAGATGCGCACAATCCATAATACAAATAAGGCCAGCAATTGTTTAGATATAGCATTTAAGTTCCATTGCTTTTGGGCCTGAAGTTTCCATAGCCTTGATCTATGTGTGTTTACAAACACATTGCATAGATTTACATTTTTCTTTTAGGCTTTCTGCTGCAGGTGTGTTTTTAAGGCACTTGTTTACCTGAGCACTTCTAGGTGTGTCATGGACAGCTTGTTTACCTAGGTATTTATTTTCCACAAGATACAACATTTTATTTTTATGGCCACTTTCATTTGGCACGCCTTTCATTCATGTGTGTTTAGAAACACATTGCATGAATGGGCTTTTCATACAAGATATAGCATTTCATTTTCCAGATTTTGTATTGATGGCAGCACTAAAAGTTTCAGGTTTAGCCAACACAACTTTAGTGACTGGGGGGGAATTCACAAGGAACTCCAACTTACCATAGGTAAGTTTTGTCACCAACTCAGAGCCGAGACACAATAAACAGGGAAGCTCATCCAATACAGAGGCTACAGTGGGGAAAAGTCCTCCATGCCACTAGTCAAGTAGTAAGTCAGGGTGATAATCTAAAAGGTAGGCCATGGATGGATGAAGACAATGAAATGATGGAGCCAACACTAGCAAGCCATGGTATGGTGGAATGATCACCTCTATTCTCCCTAAGGAGGGTATGTACCAATGAGTATGAATAGTGAACTTCTAAGTCTGAGTAGGGACAATATAATATATATAATAGATCAACCAGGTCCAAATATCTATATGATCGCCAGATCATGACACTAAGTGCTAAGACATGCTATAAGAATAAGTATAAAAGCAATCTAACCATAACACCATGATATACCTGCTGAGTCATATACCTGAAAGCTCATCCACCTGTACCATCATCTGTCCTCTGAAACTGCTGCTGCACCTCTGGGCACTACTGACTGCTCTGTACAAATGGTATAATAGCTATGTCGGTCATCTCTCTGAGTGTCCTGAGACTTAGTCATGGCATGGGGAATACAACTACTGTCCACAATCTGATAACGATCCAATATAGATGCTCATCTCAGCATCTCAAATGTAAGGGAACTGGCTGAATAGTGTACTGGAATGAGAAAAATAATGTATGGTAGCCCGGCTACTATAAATGTGATAACAGTTACCAAAGACTCCATGTTCACTGATGTATTTGCTCAATTCACTTTGTACTTCAGCACACTCCTCCTATGCCCAATCTACATTCAAACAGTTTCTCTTCACGTTGTGGATGAAGTTGTAGGTGCTCCAACACCTTTCTACAGAAGAAATGTTAACAACCTATGAAAGCACCCTCACTGCCAATTTATGCAAATATGTGGTAGAGGAGAAATACATGTTCCACCATTCGATAGGACCCAACCTATCTAGATCTTTGGTTGTATGTAGGTTACCAAAGACTCCATGTTCACTGATGTATTTGCTCAAAAATTCACTTCATACTTGAGCAGACTCCTCCTCATCATGGACCAACTTGTCTAATGCAAGCATATACCCATTTTGCACCTCTGGATCTGTGTGTGGTTTTCTCCTAACTCCACCCCCAGGGGCTAGTTGGGCTAACCAAGATGGAGAATGATATTTTGGTGTAAGGATATATGATAGGGCATGGAGTGGAAAATTCAGGTAGAAAAAGATTCCCATGCTTAATAAGTGATTTTGCTTGATTGAAGGGTACATTTATATGCAGGTCATAACATAGGAGTTCAATCAACTTCGATAATTAGGCATCAACACCACCAACATCAAGGTACACAGAGAGGTTTATATGCTTGATTAAATTCCAATCCCTTACCCTCATACATGATAGAATCCAACGGAAATGTTGCAATCCTGAAATCCTGAAAACTATTAAGTCTACTAGATTCTGAATGGGATCTGCTACCAACTGAGTTGCACACAATTGGACTTCCAGTGAGCCCCTAGAGTTTGCACAAGTACTTGTGCATTTTAGTGTTCAAAAGTTCAGATAAGGCCTTTTCAGGGTCCCCTTTTCATTTTTTATCACATGTTCATGCTCCACGAGGTTTGTAATAAAGTGTGCTAGCATGGTGGTTATGTAAAGAACTTGGATTCTTAGGACTTAGCAACCAATTCAGGTATTCCAAGGAGTTTTTTTCCTTCTTAATTATGCTTTGTGTATTAGTCGAGTATAGTTTTTGAGTTTTTCTCCTACACCTCCAAAGTTGGAATGCTCGTCTTGGGGGTTAAACCTTAGGAGGTTATTAAAGTTCATGAGTCAATGTATATCATATTATCAACATGCTAGACACTAGAATAAAGTCATATGGACATGTGCTAGGTCCCTAGGTGTTTTTTTTTAATGTTTTGGAAAAATAAAAATTTCCCGGAAAATTAGGCCATTTTTTAATGGTTTAATTAGGAAAATTAAAAATGTAATAAAAAAGCGGTTTGTGGGAAAAATTTGGAAATGGGATGCTTGTTTCCTAATCTAGAGCACCCATTTAACCCATAAACTCACTTTTCCTAAGTTTCGAGGAAGTATTTATCTCAAAAAATGATATTTACTCGAAAAATGGCGAAACTAACGTTGTTAGGGTCATTGGAAGCACTGGAAAGAAGGAAGCACTAGAAAAAATGAAGTAATGCTTTGAGTGGAACTTGATCCTGACTTAGAATGTCGTTCTAGGGTGAAGGAGCGAAGCCCGAGGGCCTCCTGCAAGTATAAGGTTGGACATCTCTGATCGAGGTATCTAAAGAATCTAGTCATAGTCTGGATCTTTGTGAGAATAATGTCCTTGAAAAGACAATGAAACCGCTCGTAGATCTCGTAGTAAATAGGACATCGAAAGAGGAAGTGTTCTTGAGTTTCAACCTCTCGAAAGTGACATACTTGGTAGTTCTTGTCTAATCGGTTGTGTCGGTGATTTGCTTCTACATGAAGACAGTGAGATCCCACATTGAATTGGCCTAAAGGAATACGAAAAGCATGTGCCCATTGGCGGAATGTGTACGCAGGATGAACAATGAGACTGTCCCTCAGGCCCAAGATGTAAATTTTCCGAAGGTTACTACTCACTCTGGAAATCTAAGATCCCAACTTGGCCTTGAGTCTCAATAAGCCACATGCATACCAAAATCCAACTTCTCAATCCCCAGAGAAGGTATTAGCAATACAATATACTTATAAACTTGAAGCACATGGAATCTATCTACAACTCAATAAATATGGCAATCACACATAAACAAAAGACACTAAGTTTTTGGTTAAAGGCCCTTGAAAAATCCTTGCGGGAAAACCAGTGAGACGTGAAACAACTTTTATATCTTCAAGCACTTACAATATGTACAATAGAGATTCCAGCAATGACTTATCTTTGAGCCACACAAGGCTTTAAGTTAGATTTGATGGAAGACTGGGTTGCTCTGGTTGACTGCGCCCTCACTTTGAATGAATCCCCCCCAACTGACTGCGCCCCTCTGCTCTAAATGTATGTCTCTGAACTGCTCTTGGATTAGGGCATCTTGCCCTACTGGTAGAGGAACATTGTCAGTGAAACCCTACTCTCAAATCTGGTGAGCTACCTATAAGATCTGGCCCTCAGGGAAATGCACCCCTCTGCTCAGGAAATGCGCCCCTCTGCTTAGGAAATGTGCCCCTCTCCGACTGAACAATATTCGAATTCACAATGGATGGATCTGATCAGTCTCGGAAGCAGACTCTGCCTTTGATAGAATCAACCCCTAATCCAGATGAATAAAGCAAGACCTCTACTCAGATTTGTGCCTCTATCCCTCTAGAGGTGCACCCCCCTCCTCAGGAAATGCGCCCTAGCTCAATCTTTGAGCTTCCTCTGTGCAAATGAACTCACTACACAACACAATTCCTCAGTGCCTATGATTAAGTGTGCATTGATCTCTCTCAGATATGCTCACTCTCTCCCTCAGAAAGTGCACCCCTCCTCTCAAGAATGCGTCCTTTGCATGCACTAATTCGCCCTCACTCTCCCTCTCTCTAATCTTTGAAGAAACTCTCGAGTAACCTTTGCCCAAGGCCCCTAGCCTTCTTTTATAACTCACTTCCTGATTAGGGTTTCCAAAACCCTAACGTGAGTGCATGCAAAAATCCCGCTTTTGCATGCAAAATTACACTTTGCATTAAAAAATGCATGCATGCAAACTTTTGTATTCGAGGGAAAAAGTCACTGAAATCTACGCATGTCTCCACCGCTGGATCCTCTTCACTTGGTAGAGTGCATCTCACCCTCTACCCTAGTCTGATGCCTATACTGAAAATGTACCTCCATGCTAGGCATCTGAACATGAAGGACATCCCAAGATACACCTATCTCTAACACAAGAAGTGTGTAGCAAAGAAGGTCATCTTGGGATGTAAGCCCTAGAGGGTTGATCTAGGGACCTAGTACATGACCATATGACTTCATTTAAGTGTCTAGCATGTTTATATATGTTGACACACGAACTTTAATAACCCCCCAAGGTCTAACCACCAAATTAGGAATTCTAGTTTTGGAGGTGTAGGAGAAAAACCACTCGTTAATTATACTCGGCTAAAGGCAAAGCATAATTGATAAGGGAAAAAACTCCTTGGAATACCCTCTGTTGCCACCTAATACACACTTGGGGGATGTGGCAGGAAACCTTCAAGCCGCTCGGTGTGTCCTTGGGGGCAACTGAGAGTCAAGTGCTGTCACCTGATTACTCGACTCCTCCGTCTAGGCTTACTCCTAGCGAAGCCAAGTGGGGTGGTCCCTATGAAAATAAATCTAAGGCTTTTAATCTATTAACAGAAATAAAAGTCTAATCTAGGAGTTTGATGAAATCACTTAACAATAAACCATAAGTCGTTGCAATATGAAATTAAAACCCACAACTTTTAAGATACAACACCATTCATGACATTTGTAAAGGTTAACTTAAACAAGAGAAAAAATCAAAGATCAGTGCCGATGAAAATGGAGTGCTTGCGAGGGTTGCTTATGTGGTCTCGGTGAAAGTATTGCAGTGTCTCATTTGGTAAATTTTAAGATTATTAAATGAGTGGATTAAGGAGTGGGTGGGTTAATTCTTGGTTTGGCCCAAAAGAAACCTAACCTTCGAACTGAGTGCTTTAGCAGCTTTACCAAGTGTCCAACCAGGCGAGGATGAACTTGCTTAATAGTAGCTTGCTGACTCTGTAGTCTCCGCCCATGCAACCTCCCGAGTTCTTAGAATTTGGTTCTAATGGATTTTCCTATTAAAACTAAGTACCTTGCACCCGTTTCTGATTGGTCTAGTTGTTCTGACTAAGCTGTAGCGACCAAGAACATACTTTGGGCTTGGGGTGTGGTTCGTTTTATTAAGATGTATGAGTGGATGATTAACTAAGCTATGACCCAAGAATATCTTTTCTTCGCACCACAAAGTGATGGAGTATTTCGGTAGAGCAAGGAGTTAATTTTAGTTGTCAGTTTTAGAACAAGATTGTAGTTTGTAAAATGAACACATAAGCATAAAAACTGAAGTAAATGGTCCTTGAGGACGTTTGTGTGCTTAAGTGTTTGTTGTTTAATTACTACTGCTCAAATGAAACTAATCTAAAACAAAAAAGTTAGAAAAAGATGCGAAAAATATAAAAAAAGAAAAAGAAAAAGTGTGAATCCCCCCTGGGGGGATTGGGGTCAGGCGCTGGAATTGCCTGCTGAGCTCTTTTTATTCTTTCGATTACAATCAAGAAATTCAAAGAACTACTGCTTGCCCTTTATCATTAGGGAGCAAGAAAATTTACAATAAAATGTGCAAACAAAGCACTGCTTTGACAGCTAGTTCTCAGGGTGATCCTGGGAGCTTCAAAGTGTCTTTCTTGTGAGTTTTTTAGCTCCAACCTGCTAAGAACATAAAACAGACCAGCGAGCTAGAGTTGATTAGAAATGACAATCAGAACACTTTAGTGTTTTGACAATGCTACAAAATGCAAAAATGAAATTTAACAAAACTAGTAATAAAAAATGAGTAAAAATGAACCAAGAACACGAACTAGAAAGTTCATTTCTTGGGATCTTGGCTTGCTCTTTTGGGGCAGCCAATAGCAAGCTCTTAAATTAGCCAAATATACTTTTCAACCAAACAAACTTTTCCTATTAAGAACTGTAGATTTTACGATTAAAACAAGCTTGAAAAGGAGAACTTGTAAACTTAGATCTACTTTCAGATTTGCTTGATAAAATGTAAATCTTAGGACAAGTAACCAGTAACCAAAGATAGTAGAAGAAGTTTGGATCAGAAGAAGTTTGAACCCATGGGGGTTGAGCGTTGAAGATGGGAAATGGAGTCTCTTTCCCGATGCACTGTTGGAATCGAGTGTCTTGATCAGATCTATTGGATGGAGTATAGAGCTAACATGCTCGCCACATCCTCCAGCTTAAGCAACCTGTAGGATCACAACAAAGCTAACAAAGTGGATTAAAAGCATATGTGTAAATGAACAACAGAAAACTTGAGAAATAATAGATTCAAACAAGAAATCATACTACTTTTAGCATTCTAAAATCATCGACAAAAGTACGCAACCTATAAAGCATTACTCTCTATTCCTTAGAAAAGATAACTTCCCTTTAAAGGACAAATGGATCCCAACAATTGCAAGTATGAAATAGAAAAGATACAGGTTACCTCATGTTATCAAAGCACACCAAATCCAACCAAGGACATCAACAGGGTAAGCCTCCAAAGCCTTTTTATTAACTCAAAAAAAAATTACAATATGATGCCAACAAAGGTTTTACCTTCCGATACTAACAATGGAGATAAGCTCCTCAATTTATAGCACAAGGCAAGTAGCCTGGGGTGCCAAAACCCTAAGGAGACAAAGCTCCTTGATTGTAGAGCAAGAAAACTCATAGCCAATGGAGCTGCACCATTTCACTTGGACAAAAACACTTCAAAATGGAAGTTTCCGATTTGATGAAGGAACTCACGCGTGGATGAGAAGGCGAGTGGATGTTTCCACCATTCGTTGGATGCTACGTTGGATGGTGAATTCGATTGGTTGATTTAAATAGCAGCTTATCGATGAGCTTTGTGCCATCTCACAGTGAGGTAGCCGTCCCCACCAAAAATATTTCTCATCCAATTCCATACACGGTCGTGCGATGAAGCTAGCCCACGTGAAGGTAATGCGTAGCATGGAATAGAATATTTAATGTTTGACATTTAAATCCACCTTTAATCACATGCTTTGTAATAAATGCTTTGACATTATTCACTTAGTCGCCCTCCTTTTGAGATCACATGCCAACTCAATAGCCGTCGTGTTGAAGGAGCTGGCCCACGTGAGGATGGAGGGCGAACTTGAAATTAATACGATTTGCTCAACCTTAAAATTTTTATCATATATCATATGCTGTCTCTTTGACATAATCGCCCAACTAATTCGACTTAAGCCATGTCATTTGGCATGTGCCAAATACTTCCTTTTTTAATATTTTAATTTTTGGCTATGGTGCAATTTGATGCTCTTTTAGCATTTAAAGTGCCATTCTGTAGATCTGATAGGAAAAACTGCTCCATGGGACGCTTTGGTTGCCCGAAACATAGGAAAAATCGAGTACTAGGGTAAAGAAGATGCTTTGTGCTTGAAAACGAGGATCCCTGCGTCAAATTCCGACTCCGGATCACACTTTTATCACTAATTGAAAATTTTAATTTAAACCATTAAAAAATGGCTTAAAAAAGCGAAAAAATTATTTTTCTCGGAATTCACTGAAACTTCAGGGGGACCTTGTACATGGCCAAACGATAAAAAATTAGCGTCTAGCACGTTTATAAACGTTACAAAATGGGCTTTAATAACCCCCTAAGGCCTAACCACCACTTTGGGCATTCCAGCTTTGAAGGTGCAGGAGAAAAACTCATCGATTATACTCGGCTAAAGGCAAAGCATAATCGACAAGGGAAAAAACTCCTTGGAATACCTTCTTTGGTTGTCAAGTCCTAAGGAAACGAGTCACTCAAAGACCACCATGCTAGCACACTTTATTACAAACCCCGTGGGGCATGGTCATGCATTACAAAAATTAAGAAAGGGACCCTGAACAAGCCAAACTTGGAACTTTTGAACTCTGAAAGAGCACAAGTAATTGTGCAATACTGTTGGCTCACTGAAGTCCAACTAAAGTGCAACTTTAGGTGGTAACACCCTCATTAGTTGCCAAGTCCTAGGGAGCCAAGTTACTCAAAAGACCACCATGGTAGTACACTTTATTACAAACCCCGTGGGACATGGACATGCTTTAAAAAAATAAAAACGGGGCCCTGAAAAGGCCTGATTTGAACTTCTGAACACTGAAATGCACAAGTATTTGTGCAAACTTTGGCGGCTCTCTGGAAGTCCAACTGATGTGTAACTCAATTGGTAATAGTACCCATAAGACCAAAACATCAAGGTGGTACAAATCAAAATAACTCAAGGTAGGTAGATGATCTTGCTAACCACAATTCAAAGACAAGGTACGACAGGACCAATAAACAACAAAGGTGTAAAGACCAAGGATGAGCAACCAAGGTGGGTACTGTTGCCGCCGGATACACACCTGGGGTTAACATGGCAGAAATCTTCAAGCCACTAAGTATGTCCTTGGGGGAAAGCTTCGAGTCAAGTACTGTCACTTGATTCTTGACTCCTTCGTTTAGGCAAACTGCTAACGAAGCCAAGGGGGGTGGACCCTAAAGGTTACTAAGGCTGATTAAGCTAATTAGTTTTGGTGGATGAGTAAGTGTTTTAGGAGTTTTTAACAATGAAATTGATACACAAGATTTGCAATAAAATTATAGCATAACAACAAAAAGTATTCCCCAACCATTCAACATATGATAGAAATTATACTCGGATTATAATGATAAAGCAAAAGATCAGTGCTGATAATGGGTCAAATAAAGTGTTGTTGTAATGCCTGAAATAAAATGTTGTGCGAATGCTCTTGGTCAATTTTAAATTATTGTTGTGATGAGTAGATTATTGGGGAGGGGACTTCCCGATATACCGTGAGGTACTGGGAATATGTCCTGATTATGACAAAGGTGGTTCTTCACTCGGAAATGTGGGCTGGATCGGAGTCTCTGGGAGGTGTTCAACACTACACCAAATGAGGGTGTAGTCTAACGGTATCTCGAGGTCACTACCCAGTGGTTCTTGCTTGCTTTGAAGAATTTCCCCACACAATGTCAAGAAATGATTACGCCGGATTTTCGTAAATAGGAGGTTAATTAAGAAAAATGAGACTAATTACTAGTCATTAAGTCCCTTTCTGGTATGATCAATCTGTTCAGTTGAGGCTGCAGTGATCTAGAGCATACGGGGACGAAGCCTTGTTAATTTTAAGAGTTTTGAACAAAGTTTTTTTGTTTATTAAAACCCCAAGAGTCCCGAACTAGGGTTTGATGAAGCCCACCCTTCTGCCCAATCAAAAGGTTCGATCCAAAGCTCTAATCTTCGATTTTTCTGAGGAGCTTCCAGCCGTGGTCACAGATTTCAAAAATTCCAACTTTTGAAGAAGCCCTAATTTTCTACCTTTCCGATCAAAATCCCGAACTAGGGTTTGATCAAGCCCAACCTTCTGCCCAACCAAAAAATTCGATCTTGGTATCTAAATTTCGATTTTGATGAGTAGCATTCAGCCGTGGTCTCCGATTCCATGAATTTCAACTTTCTCTGAAACTCTAATTTCCCACAGCAGTGACGATTCAAGACTGAAGGTGCTCAAAATCCAAATCTGTTTTGACAAAAATATGCACCTGATTGTTTTTGGTGTAACTCCTAAATTACAAATCTATAGGGTCTGAAACTTCTGTCTATGGTAGCCTGACCTGTCATCTTTCCAACCCCACAGGTCTTACCTCAATTGGATTTTCTGAGAGAGAGTTATGCGAAGTGTCGCAATGTGACTTGTTTATGGGATAAAACAGGAGAGTGAACTTGTACAACGTGCCACGTGTCACTGGATCACCTTCGGCCTCTGAGAACGTTACCTGAGAAACTATAGTCTGTGCTCTACCTGTCACTTTTAAAGAAATTTCATTTGGAGCTTCCTAGCCCAAGTTGTGACCTTTTTTCCTAAGTTACCTATTTATGACTGAGATCTGGAAGAGGCAGAAACCCTAACTTGTACTGATCATAAATCACAAAGTACAACGAATCTGAGGTTGTCCTTTGGACACAAGGTACATGAGAATGTTATATACTACCTGTAAAGGTTTCAGATTCTGAACCTTCGCCAAAATGGATTTATAGCGAAAGTGCCACGATGACTGGTTTTTGCTATATAAAACCCTAACCTTCAAATTGTCGCAAGTGAAGCAAGTGTTGTAAGTGCCATACATTGCCTTCCTTCAGGTTAGCTCTGATACCATGTTAAGATTTAATATGCTAAGACATAAAATATCAGCATTACATTCCATTTCACAACAATAGCATATATAGGATCACTTAAAGAACAACAAGCACAGCATAAACACAAGAGACACAGATTTATCCTAGGAAACCCTCATGGGGTAGAAAACCCAGCAAAGCTTCCTCAATATAGATGACCAGCAAATACAAAGATGTAAACCCTAGACATGAGCTCCTTCTCCTCCATAGCAGACCACTCCGTCACCTATGCGCTATTCACAAGTCAGTGTAGTGTGTGTTAAATGAGGAACACACCTCCTCTATTTATACACAACTCCGACTGGACTTTTACACTAACTAGGTCGGCCCCAACTTAACTAATTAACATAATGTGGTAGGGCCTGTTATCAACTGATTTGTACAATAGTTGAAACCTTATTGAGCCGCCAGTGTTGGAACACATCAGTGTTCACTTCCAGAGTATCTGGGTTTCATTGTATTTGGGTCTAGCCAGTTTTGTTTTTGAGTCGACAGGACCATGGCCCCATGGGGGTTTGTATCAAAGTGTGCTAGTAGGGTCTGAGTGGCTCGGTCTCCCATGACTGGATTAAACAACTAAGGTATTCCAGGGAGTTTTTTCACCATCAGATTATACTTTGCTTCACGCGAAATATAATCTCTTGGTTTTTCTCCCGCTTCTTCCAAAGCTGGAATGCCCGATTTTGGAAATTTGGCCATGGGGGGTTATTAGGGTCCAACTATAATGTATAAACCTACTAGACACTATTAGAATAGGTTCTGGTCATGTCCTAGGTCTCTAGGACCCCCAGAAAAAATTTCGAAAAATTTTTACCGGACGCGTCGAAATTGGGGTTTTTAATTTTTTAATTATTTTTTAAATTTTAATTAAATTTCTCTATAGTTTAAATAGAGAAATTTGAGTCTGTAATATGTCAGTCATCCGGGGTCCGATTTCAGTGTTTGATGGCTCGTTTCATAAGCCAAAAATCACACATGACCCATGGAGCAGCTAAACCCAACTTTCGGATGTCAATTTGACCTCATAATTAATATTTTCTCTGAAAAGCCATTTACAGAGAAATTATTAATTAAAATAATAAAATTGATTATTTTGGAGATAATCCAAATCTCTCCAAAATTAATCAATTTGATTAAAATAAAAGGCTAAATGACATGGCGATGAGCATTTAGGAAGATTCCAATCAACTCCAAGCCCACCCAGTCATCCATCCAGTCACCAACAAAGGATCTTCTTGAGGAAATTCGCCCTCCTTCATGGGAAAATCGATTTAGTGATGTGTCAGTTATTGGTTGGGTTGGTGACTTGCATTTAAGACTGGAGATAGGCGCCCTATTGACTCACCATCCCACCATAGCTTGGCTCCTTGCATAACTCGAATCTATACCTACCATGGCTACCACGTGTTCCCTCACAACCAACTCGCAATCCCTTAGATCCTCACGCATATCCTACTTTCCTTCACGTCATATCCTTTATGCTCACGTGGATCCTAGTTGGGGTTTATCTATTGGTTATCCCATGCAAGCACCATTGGATTGACTCCTCCCATTCGAGTTATCACCTACCAAATCTCCAACTCGCACTCCATACCAATCCTCACATCAATCCCCATTAGTTCACGCCATTCCCTTGATTAAGCTCGTATTGGTTGGTGATTTGTTTGGCTCCCACTCAAAACTCGAATTGGTACCTACCTTTCCACTTGGCATTCATCAACTAGCTCGCCTCTCCCACATGGCTCACGCTTCTCTTACCCTAGCTCGCACATCCTTCGTGTAGCATGCCCATTCGTTGTATTTCCTTCCCAAAGTCGAGCCCTTGACCACCTCATGCCAATCTCACCAAACACCAACTCGACTTTGGCCATGTCTATTGCTCCAAGCTACCTCATGATTGGAATTCGACCTCATTGCTCACCACCAATTCGAATTAGGGTTTTAGCTTATTAGTTTAGTATAAAGAGAGGCCCATTTGGGTTATTATCTCATGGAGACTTTGATGCAAGATTACTCTGCAAAAATTTGTAACATGCTTTTGGCTTAATATTTTCAATAAAGATTTCGACTTTGGAGGTCCATGAGCTTTCAATCTTTGGTGTGAATTCATCTCTTGTTGAGGTGACATCTTCTCTAAACCCATCTCTTGATTATGCATGGTATTTGATCAATGGCTAGCTTGTGAGGACTATTTTTAGTACAATAGAGTAACCATTTATAATTTAAGTTGGTTATTTATGCATAGTTTATCAAGATCTAAATGGACATGAGTAGTTGGTTATACAAATTGTTGATTTAATCTTGATTTTTCTAGCATTCTAGCATTGTTGATCTCACTTGTTGGTTGAGTGTTTGGGTTTGTGATTAGGTGTTGCTTAAAGTGAAGAGGGGTAAGAGCTCGGTTGCATCAAACCCTTGTTCATCTTCAAGTTTTGGCCTAACACTTTGTGGTTGCAGGATCTACAATAATCTCAAGATCTTTTCATCTTAAGAAGGCTAGGAAGAGCTCTTCTCAGGTTTCTCATCAACCAAAAATTCTATTTTTAAAAACCTTGTCACTAAAGGCTCTCTCTTCAAGCCTTGTCTTTTGCTCCTTGATCTCCTTTTCCCATTGATTTGCTAAGCCTATTCCTCCTTGCCCTAGTTTCATTCTACCTCCTTTAGCCCCATTCTTTTGCCTTCTCGTCCATCCTAGAAGGGTCATCCTTCTCCTCTCGTCTTAGCCTTTAGGTGCCTCCTCCCCTTCCTTTTAGTCTCTACCCTTCACCCTATTCGTCCTAGCCATCTTTCTTCTAGTTCTTGTCCTCGTCCACTCCCATTTAAGCCTTAAGTCACATCAATACAACAAAACAACGGAGTTAGTAGTATTTAGTGTTAGATCTCATACTTGGTTATTTGGTAGATGTTTTTTGCATAGTTAGATCTCTTTAAAAATAAATCTCATGCATTGAAAAGATAGTCTTAAAATCATACTAGATCTCATTCTTGCACTTGTTAAGTTTGCATTTAGTTTCCCTTTTAAGATAGAAAAATTTTCATAAAATTTTCCTTAAAATTTTTAAGTCTTAGATCTCTTTTCTAGCATATTTAGAGCAACTTTTGTTCGCTGGTCCGTTTTCCCATACAAACTTTTTCGAACAAAATTTTCATGACTTTTATGTTTTAGGCTTTATTTTTCAAGTTTGGACTTGGTAGATTCAAATTCCATTTTGATTTCTGACGTTTAATGGGTGCATGTTGAGTATCTTTTTCAAGCTTGTGTAGGTGCTTTGAAAGAAAGAGATTTGAAAAGCTTTGAAGAAGTAAGATCCAAGCAAAGGATCAAAGAGAAGAAACCATGAAAATGAGCAAAATTTGACATAATTATCCTTTGTAAAAGCAAGCAAAAAATTGCTTCTTTCTTAGATTTTTCCAAGTATCATCTTTCTCAAAGACCTTGCAAGGTTTTAAACCCAAGGCATCTGTAACAGTTTAATAAAAATTTTTCAAGTGGAGGGGTCCTCCACCTTTGGTTCTTCTTCCCCATTTGGGGAAGAGTTTCGGGTCTTGTGGTGTGGTTTAACTTAGTTTACGTTTCCATGCTCTTAGATTAGTTTCTATTTCGCTAAGTAACTTGTTTATTTATCTTCCATATTTTACTTACCCCCATGCTTTCCCGAGTAGGGTCTTGAACCTGAAAGAGATTCTTGGGTAGTTTAGAGTTATCTTTGTTTATTATTATCTTGTTTCTCTTCCAATCCTTGACCAGAGAATAGCTAACTTTGGGATCATATCCCAAAGGCCACATAGTTTTGTGGTAGCTTCTCGCTCCCCCATCAACTTCTTGTGGACATCCAGCTAGCTGGAAGGTTTCCAGGATTGGTGGCTTCTAGTGGTTGATCTTGTTCGGAGATCAATCCCACCTAGTAGATTAAAGTTTGTGTGGTAGAACACTAGATTTATTTATCTCGCAAGTATTTCTTGTTAAGCATTAATTTATATCTTTCAAGTTTATCAAGTGGACTCATCTTTTAAAGTTATTTTGCTGCTTTCACAACACAAATACTTTTGCTTCCTTAAAATAAACCAAAGTCTCTTGAACTTGGCCAAATTCAAGTCAAGAGCACCCTCTATCGGAGGGCATATTAGTCTTGCATTATCCCTGCATTAGGCATTGTTAACTTAGCAAGTCTCTTGAACTGTGGTCATAAGACCGAGTCAAGAGCGCTCTCTGTCGGAGAGTTGAACAAGGTTCTTTTAATAATAAAATTTTCCACTCACACACCCCTAATTAATTTATCTTGGTTTGTCCTACACCCGTATGCTCTGCCAACCGGAAACGGTTGGGCTAGTACTCAGAAAGGTGTAAGACTTGGTAATTACGATCGATAAACTTAATTAAAATTTTTACCCAAAACCTCAACCAAGGCAAAATACTGTTCTTCCCACGAGAGGTGACGCCGGATTCCCACTGTCAGACTCAGGGGCGGTTCAAACATTGGACACCAATCCTTATTGAATCTGGGTGCTTCCGACAGGTCACTTAGGGTTGCCAGTATCTTTCTTGGGTAGGGTTCTACCATCTTTTTGATACCTTTGGTCTTAGCCCTAATAATCAAGACAACTAAAACTTTGAAATTTACCAAGATAATTTGCACAACGATCTCACGAACAGCTACTATCAAGACTACTTTTCAGCATCCCCCAGCACTACATTTGTTATTTTGACTCCATTACCCATTGGATAAGGCACTGGTCCTTTTGTCATTTAATTTTTATCTGTGGATGCTTCTTAATTATCTCAAGTCTTTATATACTGTTTCGCAACGTGGATTGCATCTTATCTTGTGTTTTATTTTTCAAGCTTTATATTGTCTCTCATTCCACAAAAAACTCCTAAACAACACCCATCCGCATCACTACATAAGAAAACACTATAACAACAAGAGCCTTAGTGAAACTCTCTTTTAGGGACTACCCCCCTTGGCTTCGTTAGGAGTTTGCCTAAACAGAGGAGCTGGGATTCAGGTGACAGTACCTGGCTCATTGTTTGCCCCCAAGGCCACACCTCTCTCACTTGTAGTGAAGAGACAGCTTTCGAAAGATTTCCGCTGCTGGTGTGCATATTGGCGGACAACAGGGCCGACCCCACTAGGGTGGTCTAATAACCCTTTAACCCACATGACTCATACAGGGCCGACCCCCACTAGGGAAGTCTAATAACCCAAGTTACCACATTCTCCATGGAGGAATAAAACATCTCCGGATATACAATAAGGTCTTCATGGAGGAATGAAACATCTCCGGAATAATAAAGTACAAATATAATATTCTTAGAAGTTACAATATTTCAACACTCCCCCTTAACGAGAAGGATATTATAACAACATCTGCAGGAGTAAGGAGTCATCAACATCATACATGATACATCTATAAATCATTGGAAGATTTCTCAACATCATCAGTAACTCAACCAGTTACTGGAATATCTTCAGGTCTTCAATACTGGAACATCAACATCTTCAGTATTGTGTCTTCATCTTCTACAGCACTCGAACAACTACAGTAATATCATCATCTGGATCACTTGATCAACAGCCTCATCATGTGGATCAACCGATCAACATCATCATCTGGATCTCTCGATCAACAGCCTCATTGTCTGGATGTACTGATCATCATCGTAACATCATCAATTGGATCCTCTCGATCAATAACATCATCTGGATCATCTCGATCTGCAACATCTGGATCATCTCGATCTACAACATCTAGATTATCTCGATCTACAGCATCTGGATCATCTCGATCTACAGCATTGTCATAGAAGCATACTCTGCAATACACAAGATCCTATTACGGGATTATCAATCCCTCTCACTTTCAGACATAGGTCCATGGACGATACAATCCAGATCAAATTCCAGGATGATCAATCCTTATCAATTTTAGACAAGTCTCATGTCTATGGACGATGCAATCCAGATCTACTTCCAGGATGATCAATCCTTATCAATTTTAGACAAGTCTCATGTCTATGGATGATGCAATCCAGATCTACTTCCAGGATGATCAATCCTTATCACTTTAGGACATGAGTCCAAGGACGATGCAATCCTGTCACATACATTTTGAACCAAATGTTTAGGGACGATGCAGTCCTATCATCAATTATCGGAGACAGATGTCTACGGATCAATTTTGGGACCGAAGTACGGGGATGATACAATCCCCACATTCTCGGAGACATCTGTCTACGGATCAATTCTGGGACCGTCATCCAGGGATGATACAATCCCCACATTCTCGGAGACATCTGTCTACAAATCAATTGTGGGACCGTCGTCCGGGGATGATACAATCCCCACATTCTCGGAGACATTTGTCTAGGGATCAATTCTGGGACCGAAGTCCGGGGATGATACAATCCCCACATTCTCGGAGACATCTGTCTATGAATCAATTCTGGGACCGAAGTCCAAGGAAGATACAATCCCTACATTCTCGGAGACGTCTGTCTACGGATCAATTCTGGGACCGAAGTCCGGGGATGATACAATCCCCACATTCTCGGAGACATCTGTCTACGGATCAATTCTAGGACCGAAGTCCGCGGAAGATACAATCCCCACATTCTTAGAGACATCTGTCTACGGATCAATTCTGGGATCGAAGTCCCAGGAAGATACAATCCCCACATTCTCGGAGACATCTGTCTACGGATCAATTCTGGGACCGAAGTCTGGGGATGATACAATCCCCACATTCTCGAAGACATCTGTCTACGGATCTTTTTAGAACATGTGTTCAAGGATGATACAATCCCTCTTCTTTCTCGGAGACATATGTCTACGGATCTTTTTAGAACATGTGTTCAAGGATGATGCATACCCTTGGTCAACTTAGACCTTGTCTAAGGACCATTCACCAACCTCACTGTCGGCATTACCAATATAGGTAACCACATCATCGACCTCTCTGTCGATGCAAGAAATCTCATCATAAGTGACCACATCACTCCCCCTTTTAAGGAGGGTCCTTCTGAACTACACCAAGCTTGTCTCGAAAATACTCAAACTTTACCCGAGACATAGGTTTGGTCAATACATCAGCAACTTGTTCGTCAGTGCTCACATACTCGAGCTTGATAGCTCCTTTCTGCACCATATCTCGTATATAGAAATATCGGATCTCTATGTGCTTTTACTTATCATGGAACACTGGATTCTCTGTTATCTTGATACAACTCTGGTTGAGACTCAACAGTCAGACACCCAAACCCAAAAGATAAGTAAAACAAGATGTAAGATGGATGATTGAGTGTGAGATTTCTTCCAGCCTAGTGAGATCGATATTAAGGATTAGGGAATGCACTGAATGAAATGATGCTGGATTTGATTACAAGTGTTAAATGATGAATTCTTGAAAGATTATAAGGCTAGAAACTAAATCAGAAAATGGAAATTGACTAGAAGAGTGGCTGAAAGTTCTGCCTATGGGGAATGAAGCACATGGTGACTACTCAAGCATAGCAGAAGCAAATTAGATGATTAAACACGTCTTCTAGCAATCATACACTGAATAATGATCTGATTTAGAACAAAAAAGAACAGACCAGCAAGAACTGAAGTGAACTGCCCAAGGGGAATGGGTTAAGCAGTGAACAAATGGACCTAGGGCAGTGAAAAATAAGCGTTTGTACTCCCTTCCAGCCAACGATACTTGATATCCGGAGGTAAAATGACGTTTTAAAACCGAATATCAAGTACCCAAAACCCAAAAATCTACCAGACAGCGTGATTGGCCAGTTTGCCCAAGTGGGGCGAATTCAGTGAGAGACTAGTGCCTGGATAAGTGGGTAGATGGAGTCGGAATCAAATGAAATTTTAAATATGGAGGTTTAAGCATATATCATTTGTGGGTTTTCAAGGAAAATTAAATCGTACGGTGAAATTTTAGTTTTTAAATTTTAGGGGTTTTTTACGTGAATTTTCTGTTCAACACACACATTTAAATTTAAAATGTTAGAGACCAACAAGAATAACCTACTTGAGAATGAATGAATGGATCAGATTGCCGAAGACTAGCTTTCCAAACTCAGTTGTTGAGCAGCAGCATGTTCCCTTTGCGTTTTGAGCTTCCAGTGGCCAAATTCGCCCTAGGTACCTGCCACAAACAAGATCAGGTCAGTGATGCAGCAAATAATAAGAGAAACCAACAAGTAAAAATGATTGAAATGAGAGAATTGAAAGGCTGAAACTGCAATAACAACTCCCTTGTTAAAACTCTAACGAATTCGAGCGGTTGGGGGGTTCCCACTCCCAAAACTGCGCCCTCCTCCAGCTGAGCTCTTCACTTGCAAATCGAATGGTCAAGGACAATGTGGAAACAATACACTAGCGACTCAACAAAGCTATGGAAAACTAGATATCAGTCAAGCAACACATATCCATCCATAAACTCTCAAGAACTGTGGAAGAATGGCTGTATATCATCAAAAACTCAAGTGTACAAATGTGCCAAGAGAGTTACAAATGAGGTGAGTGTCTTCTATTATAGAGAAAGACCACTCTCAAAACCTAAATCCCCCAAAAATAAGGGCTGAGATTAACTCTCTCTTAACCCAAATCGATGGTGGGGATGATCTCTAGAGGGGGGGCAAATTACCCTAAAAAACGCCCAAGTGGAGATGGGGCCAACTCGTGGGGCCCATAAAACACATATAAAATGTGGTTGGGGGGTGCTTATGGGCTGTTTTATCCCCCCATACCACTACAGTATGATCTCAATACATAAAAACATCAAAAATATGATTTTTTGCTAAGTGGAAAAACGCCCCCATGGGCAAATTCGCCCCTCATGGTGAGCTGGGCAAGAGAGGGCCCCACAACCAAAAATACAATATCCAAACATTACCATATTACCTTAGAAAACACCCTTGTATTAGCCAACCATTGATTTTTGCCCTTTGCTATAGTTGCCTTTGTCAATTTTTGATTTTCCATGTATTTTATTGCTGGTTTATACTGTTGAAGATGTAATTTGGGCTTTTGACCCATCTAAACTGCCCGGATTGCCGAACTGTCTGCTACAATGTGATCATGGACCCCAAAAATAGTAGGAATGACCACTCGAACGACCCCGATCCATCACTTAGGCGTTATTTGCTAATTAAAACAGGTCATTAATGACCAGTAATAATTAAAAATCTCACAAACGCCTCGATCTTTTTGCATTCTGTAACTTGGAAGCTCATATGGGTCCCCTGTAGATAATAATTGACCTAAATCGAAATTCTGGTCGCAACATTTTTTCCGGCCCATTTTTGGTCTGGTCAACCTAGTTTGACCAAGTCAAATCTCGTCAACACTGGTGCTAGCTAAATACCTGTATGCAATCATGAAGCGAAAGGCTTCCTTATACAAGTTAGTACATTACTAAACATCATGATAATAATATGGTGATAAAAAATTGCATTAAATCCCAGAAAATACAAGGCACCGGTGAGGTGGGCCCACCACATCCAACAGGACTCAACTGCTATGCACAACCTATAGACTTCACCACCTAGCTGATATTGGGTGATGTGGAATACATGGCGAAGGATAAGGGATGACAAGGATGAGGATCATGTGACTTTTCGGATAACTCGGGGAAGTAGGGTCCACTGAGATAAGTATACCATGACAAAACACGGGGAAGGGCGGTGCCTCACAAATGGGTATAGTGCAGGGAAACCGCCACTGGCCATCTAACAAGTATCTCACAACTCACATCCGTGCCCGAAGACTCTGTGAGGTTCTTTTCTAGAGCCGCCAAACTGGGTGTCCGACAATGTTGAGCTTGTCCCTTGCTCCCTCTCACCTCCTTGCCCCGCAGGACTAAGTGAGGAATAACCACTACAAATGCTGACATGTATGGTTGACTTGTGTCCATGTGTGTTTATAAACACATTGCATGGATTTTAC
Source organism: Larix kaempferi (assembly GCA_027924585.1). Lineage (NCBI taxonomy): Eukaryota > Viridiplantae > Streptophyta > Pinopsida > Pinales > Pinaceae > Larix > Larix kaempferi. The sequence continues at coordinate 41,835,279 of BSBM01001005.1, read as the reverse complement.
AATGAGTTTCATACTTAGCGCTTTTTTGGCTAGATTTACATTTACAAAAAGCCCTTTTTTGGCTTGCTTTACATTTCTTCATTTCTTCAATTTACATCAAGGCCCTTTTGGGCTACATACATATCTCAATAGATATAACAATGGTGCTCATACTGCAAAGTAATGGGGGTGAGCAATACATGCTTCAATGACCAATGGGGAACACCCGGTGAGGCTACACAATCCTAACTGCATTGCAACATCGGGGGCAACCGACAAGAGCAAATCCTAGGTTTGAGAGCGCATCTCACACACTAAAGCGCTGAGGTACAATAGATAGGGAATCATGGCATACTCAGAGATCAGTGGGGAAAGGGATCCTCAAAGTCACAAATCGAAATCCAAGTCGAGAAAGAATGTCATGTATGAGTCAGATGAATGGAGAAGGTGAAGGTGGATCCAAAGTCAGTTGCCTAGGGGGATGAAATGATCAAGTCTATACTAGGAATAGGGGTGTAACCCGGTGTGCATATAACAGGAGCCTACTAGGAAGGGGTGGACTGACATCACCAAGGGCCCAACCACATATCATAAAACTAGATCACCACATCAATCATCATATGTAGAGTTAGTGTACTATCATGTATAAACAAGTCTAAGCAACAATCATGAGCAATATATATAAATGCAATACCTGCCGCACCATATACCTGTTGCTGAGGCTGTGTCTAAACTGGATCTCTGCTGAATCCAGGCACAAATAGTAAACCAACAATACTCTGTGATAGTCTCAATCAAAACAAGACTAGGCAATTGTCTCAATGGGCTCATATCAAAGCCTGGCATGGAAGGGTGACCCTGTGGTAAATGCTAAGTAACATGTCTGTACCACTGTACAACCAACTGTCCCCTCTGATATATCTGCTCAGGGCAATCTGAACAAAACTGTATTCCTCCTCTGAAGGCATCGGATCTCTGATCTGGAGAAAAAGTACTGTGCGGTCCTCGGCCGCACAGTCTGTAGTATGGTAGCTCCAACTAACATAGATGTGATAACACACAGTTTAGCCTCCAAAGATTTTTTTCATTACCAATGCAAAACATAACAAAATTACAATTGCAAGCCTTGTTATCACACAATCTCTAGCTGATGGATAATGAGTGTCCCAACAGGGATGTTAGAGGGTGAACAGCTAGAATGGTGTAACCAGCAATAGTCATGTCCTCCGTTCAAGGAATGGAAGTCACACCGGACAAGGCTACTGTCACTTTAGACAAGGCATGTAGCCAAGTTAGGGGGAGACCCCACTCAACCAGTGATGGTTGAGAGACACAACACAACCAAATCCCAAAGATAGAAAGATGTGAAGGGAGGAAATGAGTGTTGATTAGGTCCTAGGTCTAGCTCCAGCCAATAGATGGACACTGATAGTAAAAATAGAAGTGATGTAGAAGTGACCAGCAATCAAATGTAGTAAGATAGACTGATTAAAATAGTGATTGTATGGCTGAAATAGACTAGGGACATACAGTAAGCTAGAAGTGAAGGAATTGATTGTTGTTGCCCAAGAAGGTGGGTTAAGCAGTGAAATAACCTACCAGGGCAGCAATAAAATGGTGATTTAAAATACTTCTAACTATTGGTAGTTTGATTCCCGCAAGTAAATGACTTTTTAAGACCGATTCTAAACTACCCAGCACCCCAAACTGACCCAAACAAGCAGAAGAAAAAAACGCCCCAGGTGAGGCATTTTTGCCAGGTAGACCATTGCTGAATCTATGGGTAAATGAAATCTAAGAAAAATGAAACTTAGGATATAGCGTTCTAAGGGTGTTTCATCAACGGGTTTTAAATTAAAACAAAATCCTACGGTGAAATCTTAAGTTTTGTATTTTATGGGTTTTTTATATGGAATTTCTGCTCAACACACACAATGAAATTAAAATGCAAGAGATCAGCAAGAAGGACCTACTTGAGAATGAAAAGATGGACGAGATTGTCGAAGACTAGCCCTCCCAATTCAGTTGCTAAGCTACAGCGTGCTCCCTTTGGCGTTTTGAGCTCCCAATGGCCAAATTCGCCCTAGCTACCTGCCACAAACAAGATCAAGTCAATGTGCAGAAAAGAACCAGTAAAACCAACAAGTAAATGATTGAAAATGAAATAAATTGAAAGGCATAAAGCAAATAACAACTCCCTTTGTTGATACTCTGAAGAAAACGAGTAGTTGTGGGGTTCCCACTCCAAAAACTGCGCCCTCCTCCAGCTGTGCTCTTCACCTGCAAATCGTTGGCCAATGAAATGGTAGAAACAATGCACTAACAACTCATCAAAGCTAAGGAGAACTAGATATCAGTCAAGCAATACACACATCCATCCATAAACTCTCAAGAACTCGGTGAAATATGGCTCTATATCATCAAAACTCAAGTGTACAAATGTGCCAAGAGAGTGGTACAATGGGTGAGTGCCTTCTCTTGTAGAGAAAGGCCACTCACTAAACCCTATTCCCTCCAAAATGAAGGGCTGGGATCAAATCCCCAATGATCAAATCGAATGGTGGAGAGTTCTCCAAGAGGGGGTGCGAATTGCCCAAGTGAAGCGCACAAGTGGAGGAGGGGTCCCTTGTAGGACCCATACAATACATAAGAACAGGCTAGGGGGTGTCTATAACATGTTTTATCCCCCTAGCTAATAGATCAAGGTCCCACATAACCATCAACATCCAAATCGAAATTCCCCAAGTGAAGAAAAATGCCCCCCATGGGCAATTCGTCCACCTAGGTGAGCTAGGCAAGAGAGGGCCCCACAATGCACAATATGATGTCCAAACATACCAACATTACCTTAGAAATCACCCTTGTATTAGCCAGCCTTTGATTTTTGCCCTTTGCTATAGTTGCCTTTGTCAATTTTTGATTTTCCATGTATTTTATTGCTGGTTTATATTGTTGAAGGAATAAATTAGACTTTTGATCCACTTATAGTGCCCGCATTGTCGAACCGTCTGCTGCAATGTGATCGTGGACCCCAAAAATAGTAGGAATGGTCACTCGATCGATCACGATCCATCACTTACGCATTATTTGCCCAAAATCCATGATTTTTAATTAAAACAGGTCATTAATGACCAATAATAATTAAAAATTTCACAAACGCCTTGATCTTTTTACATTCTGTCACTTGGAGGCTCATATGGGTCCCCTATAGATAATAATTGACCAAAATTGAAATTCTGATCGCAACATTTTCTTTGGGCCCATTTTTGGCCTGGTCAACCTGGTTTGACCAACTGAAATTTGGTCAACACTGGTGCTGGCTGAATACTTGTATGCGATCATGAAGCGAGAGGCTTCCTTATACATGTTAGTACATTACTAAACAACATGATGATAATATGGTGATAAAAAATTAATTAAAGTCTTGGAAAAATATAAGGCCCCAGGTGAGGTGGGCCCACCACATCCAAAAGACTCAAACTGCTATGCACAACCTATAGACTTGACCACCTAGCTGACTTTGGGTGATGTGGAATACAAGGTGAAGGATGAGGGATGACAAAGACAAAATCGTGTCACCTTTTGGATAACTCGGGAAAGCGGGGTCCACTGAGATAAGCATACCATGACAAAAACACGAGGAAGGGCGGTGCCTCACAAATGGGTATAGTGCAGGGAAACCACCATTGGTCATCTAACAAGTACCTCACAACTCACATCCGTGCTCGAAGACTCCGTGAGGTTCTTTTCTAGAGCCGCCAAACTGGGTGTCCGACAAACCGTAACTTGAGACTCTAGGGGACAATCTTGAGCTTGTCCCTTGCTCCCTCTCACCTCCTTGCCCCGCAAGACTAGGTGAGGAAATAACTACTACAAATGCTGACATGTACGGCTGACCTGTGTCCATGTGTGTTTACAAACACATTGCATGGATTTTACAATGAATTTCATACTTAGCCCTTTTTTTGGCTAGATTTTACATTTACAAAAGCCTTTTTGGCTTGCTTTGCATTTCTTCATTTCTTCATTTTACATCAAGGCCCTTTTGGGCTACATACATATCTCAATAGATATAATCAAGGTGCTCATACTGCAAAGTAATGGGGGTAAGCATACAAGCTTTGATGATTGATGGGGAGCACCCGATGAGTCTACACAATCCTAATTGCATTGCAAAATCGGGGGCAACCGACAGGAGCAAATTCCAGATTTGAGAGTGCATCTCACACACTAAAGAGCCGAGGCACAATAGACAGGGAATCATGGCATACTCAGAGATCAGTGGGGAAAGGGATCCTCAAGGTCACAAATCGAAATCCAAGTCGGGAAAGACTATCATGGATGAGTCAGATGGATGGAGAAGGTGAAGGTGGATCCAAAGTCAGCTGCCTAGGGGGACTAAGTGACCAAGTCTATACCAAGAGTAGGGGTGTGACCCGGTGTGCATATACGTGAGCCTACTAGGAAGGCACGGATTGACATCACCAAGGGTCCAATCACATATCATAACAATAGCTAGATCACCAAATCAATCATCATATGCAAATTTAGTGTACTATCATCTATAAACAAGTCTAACCAACAATCATGAGCAATAAACATCAAATGCAATACCTGCCGCACCATATACCTGCTGCCGATGCTGTCTCTGAACTGGATCTCTGCTGAATCCAGGCACAAATAGTAAACCAGCAATACTCTGTGATAGTCTCAATCAAAGCAAGACTAGGCAAATGTCTCAATGGGCTTATGTCAAAGCCTGGCAAGGAAGGGTGACCCTGCGGAAGATGCTAAGTAACATGTCTGGACAATACAATAAAACCATCTGTCCCAACTGATATGTCTGCTCGGGGCCATCTAAACAAAACTGTGTCTCCTCTGAAGGCATCCGATCTCTGATCTGGAAAAAAAAAGTATAGTATGGTCCCCGACCACACAATCTGTAGCATGGTAGTGTAATGTCCCTTGTTAGGAATTTTATTAAAATGGCATTTTTTCACTTTTTCCCTAGTTAGACCTTTGACTAGTTTTGATCTCTAGGTCCCAAATTTGCCCCAAATGATCCCAAATCTTTTGAGAAGGTATATGAATGATATTAGAACATAAATATGTGTTTCAGGGATGCCTTTGGACCTTTAAAATACTTCTGCAAATCCTCTTTCAATTCTGATCAATGTAGGTAACTTTACTAGTGATTTTTCTTTGACTAGTATTGGCCTCTAGGTCTCAAATTGACTCCAAATGCCTTCAAATCTTTAAGGAATGTGTATGAATGATATTATAACTTGAATATGATGTTTATGGATGAAATATGTCCACCAAAAGACCTCTGCAAACTCTCTTAATATTCTGAACCAATTATGCAATTTTACTAGTAATTTGGGGTTCAAATCCCCCTGGGGTAAGTACTGAAAATGGCTTCTCAAATGCCTCCAAACCCACTCAAATTTATGAACAGAGGTATGTAATGTGTTAATTATTTTATTAAATTCTCATATGCACCATTAATGGATTATTACAACTGTTCTCACCCTCTCCCATTCAACTGCAAAAATCCCCAATTCGACCCTTGGGGGAATGGCACTATTTCACCTCCCAATACAACTAAACTGAGTAAAAATGCTTTAAATGCTCAAGTACAGTACATGAAACTTTTAGAAGACATCCATGGAAGTATATTTATCACAAATATATCAGAGAATCATCCATTCATTTGAAATCATCATCAATACATTGGCTCACAACAAGGTAGTGGGGAAATGGCATTGTTCTTCCATTAAAAATGAGATTTATACATTTCTACTTGGAATTTCGACCTGAAACTTTTTGGAGATGAAGAACAGAGTATTTACTTCATATTACAAAAGAAATGGGGCATTAAAAGCATCCCCAAAGAGTACAATAGCTCACCAAAAACGCCCTCCCTCAAGGATCAAGAATATGCCATCAAAACTGGAAATGGTTGAAGGAGTGAGCTGCAATAGAAGAAATCATGAGCTGCCCTGTAGATTACACCTGCAAATAAAGTCTCCATTAAAGCTCCAAATGAAAGGTCCGAATGGCCTTTCCAATTACCAACTTGGATGGGAATCTTTCACCCTCGAAATTGGCTAAGGCAAGAAACTAGTCATCCACTAGCTCTCCCTCTTCACAAATGCAATTGCAAATTCTACAAATGATCAAAAGCCATTCTCATACTTCATTTCTACATTTTATAACCAACATTAGCCTTCTAAGGGTCGAAATCCTCTCAATAGATTCAATAGATTTCCATTTAGGAAATATTCCACATTTGCCACTTGTCTCCTAGTTCCAACCTTCCATCTTCTCCCAAATTCGATTTTGAGTCTCTTTGGCTTCTCCAACTCCCAAATTCGCCTTCCTTGAGCCTATTTTTGGGGCTGACATGTCATAGTGATCAGATGTCAGAGGTCAGGTCTGCAATTTGTCATAGTTGTCATAGATGCTCCATCATTGGTGTCATAGGGGCTAGGGAATCTAGCCCAAGTGTCCACAAACTTCCACTTTGACTCTTTATCTTCCATGGAGGTTACCAATCCTTCCAAATTCGACCTAAGATGCTCAATGACATGTGTTATGACTTACCAACTCACCCAAGAGTGTTCACATTTCCATTAATTCGAATTTGCAAAAGAGAGATACCATGTATTATGAAAAATCAAGCTAGTGTGGGTCCCACATCCTCCATATGTCTCCAAAACCATTTGTCACCTAGGATTTCTCTTGAATTTCTTTATTCACTCTATTTATTAAATACTTGAACCCTTCTAATGTCTAAACATCATTTATTATCCCCCTTATTCCAAATTCCAAAGCTTCCACCCCAAACCTAGGAAACTAGTAATTTTCCTCCTTGGCAATTATTTGACCCTTAACATCAATTTTACAAACTCTAATGAATATGGTTAATGTGATTAGGCCATTGTGACCCAATTCCAAATTTGGGACATGACAAATCCTCCCTTCCCAATATTGCTTGTCCTCAAGCAATTTCAAACATGGGTGTTGAAGAACCTGCTTTCTATATAATTCTTTGAAGTTGCCATTGAATTGCCAAACCTTGAGTCTTTGAGTTTCCATGAATATTTTAGAGAGGAACCACCATGCTTGCTGCTGCACTACTCTAATTAAAATCACTTTATTAAGTGGGGAATCCATCTCCCATACTGCTTGCTTCCCCCCAAAAAATGAAACCAATGAGACAAAAATTATTCCAGGGTCCCATTGTTTGTATTGCACCCCAACAATTAAGAGTGCTCTCCAACCTACACCATTAGATAAGAAGATTCCTGGATCCCATTTTCTTGTATGCATTCTTCCAAACATCATGAGTACCAAATATATATCATCAAAGTACATAACAACATAATGAAAATGTACATCAAGGATATGCTTCATCAAAGGGTCATGAAAGTGCTTATACCTCCAAGCAAGTAGACCACCATTTTTCAAGTGCATACAAGCTTCAAGTGACCAATCAAATTTGTTTCAATGACATAGGTGAGGATCCCATGTCCTATAATGCTTCTCCAAAAGGATGTGATATGCATCAAAATATTCATCCATGTATTCTTTCATACAAGAAGTGAATGAAGAATCTCCACTAAAATCTGAACCAAATAATGAGCATAAAAAACAAGGAGACTTCAAATGACTCAAAGAAGTCTCACCCATACATCCATGAATGTGAGAATCATAAAAATATAACAAAGTATGTGGTTGCCAACAAAAATGTTCTCCAATCATAAATCTATTCTCCCAAGTGTTGGACGAAGTTCCTCCAACATCAAATGAATCAAATGTTGAGCAAGAAAAACCATGAGTCTTCAAGTGACTCAAATGCATATCATAGGTGCATCCATGTAGATTTGCATCATCATAAAGTGAAAAATAATGTTGTTGCAAATGTGAATAAGAATGTGCTCCAACCATGTCATCATAAAAGGTAAATCTAGGAGTTCCATACTCCTCATGTGGCACCATCAAAAAGAACCCTTTCACCCATACTTCATTGAGACTAATACTGCAAAACAGGGAATTGTAGGATGTAGGAGAATGATTTAACTCACCCAAATGATGCTTGGGGGCAAGCAATGAGGCAGGTACTGTCACTTGAATCCCAGCTCCTCCGTTTAGGCAAACTCCTAACGAAGCCAAGGGGGGTAGTCCCTAAAAAAGAGTTTGTTATCACATATATAGTAGCCGGGCTACCATACATTATTTTTCTCATTCCAGTACACTATTCAGCCAGTTCCCTTGCATTTGAGATGCCGAGATGAGTATCTATATTGGATCACTACCAGATTGTGGACAGCAGTTGCATTCCCCATGCCATGACTGAGTTTCAGGACACTCAGAGAGATGACCGATGTAGCCATTATATCATTGGTACAGAGCAGACAGTAGTGCCCAGAGTTACAGTAGCAGTCTCAGAGGACAGATGATGGTACAGGTTGATGAGCTTTCAGGTATATGACTTAGCAGGTATATCATTGTGTTATGGTTAGATTGCTTTTATACTTATTCTTATAGCATGTCTTATCACTTAGTGTCATGATCTGGCGATCATATAGATATTTGGACCTGGCTGACCTATTATATATATCATATTGTCCCTACTCAGACTTAGAAGTTCACTATTCATACTCATTGGTTTTACCCTCCTTAGGGAGAATAGAGGTGATCATTACACCATACTTTGGCTTGCTAGTGTTGGCTCCATCATTTCATTGTCTTCATCCATCCATGGCCTACCTTTTAGATTATCACCCTGACTTACTACTTGACTAGTGGCATGGAGGACTTTTCCCCACTGTAGCCTCTGTATTGGATGAGCTTCCCTGTTTATTGTGTCTCGGCTCTGAGTTGGTGACAAAACTTACCTATGGTGAGTTGGAGTTCCTTGTGAATTCCCCCTAGTCACTAAAGTTGTGTTGGCTAAACCTGAAACTTTTAGTGCTGCCATCAATACAAAATCTGGAAAATGAAATGCTATATCTTGTATGAAAAGCCCATTCATGCAATGTGTTTCTAAACACACATGAATGAGAGGCATGCCAAATGAACATGGCAATAAAAATAAAATGTTGTATCTTTTGGAAAATAAATACCTAGGTAAACAAGCTGTCCATGACACACCTAGAAGTGCTCAGGTAAACAAGTGCCTTAAAAACACACCTGCAGCAGAAAGCCTAAAGAAAAATGTAAATCTATGCAATGTGTTTGTAAACACACATAGATCAAGGCTATGGAAACTTCAGGCCCAAAAAGCAATGGAACTTAAATGCTATATCTAAACAATTGCTGGCCTTATTTGTATTATGGATTGTGCGCATCTGTGAAGGTGAATAAACCCTCTTTAAACAACTCATCCATTTGTGAGGCACCGCCATTCCCCGTGTTATTGCTCATTCAGTATATACTATGGTGTATTCCCTTTCCCTTGCCAAAGTGTCACAAAGTCAAGACAGTTAAGTCATCCCTTGGCCTAGCCAGTTAATTTAAGCCTTCACCCTTCACTAGCAAATTGATCACAACTATGAAGTGAGTATGATCCTGAAAGTCTAGTCTGAGTAATAATAATAATTAACGACACTATATATTTGGATTTAGATCGCCAGTCTTGATTACTCTGTGTTATAATTGCTATTTGAATAAATTGTAAAGCATGTATTAACCTTGATACTTTTCAGTAGCCTTGGATGATGGACTAAGTTATATTTGGTCTTGGTTGGACCTAGTTTGACCATGGAGGACCATGGGACATGAGATGTTAGACCTTATGATGATATGGATAGATGATATATGGTCTATGTACACATACAGGATGATTCTATGCAGCAGCTACAGGGTTATGATGATGATTCTGAGGTTACAGCAGTGTTTGTATATGTACAGCGCATTATTATTGGCCCTGTTCCGGTATATTGGATATTGATTTTGATCATGCAGAGATTCATATGGTGTATGAGTACACATATTGGATAGATTTGGACCTTCTGAGTCCAATGGGACAGTTTGTTTTCAGTTCCGGGCACTTACAGTGATGATTGAGCCTCAGTAGGCTGTCCCAGTGCAGTTTTGGTCTGTTGGAGGCCCTGTCGGAGCAGATGTGATTTTTATCCGGTTGACCTAGGGCGCTGATGATGTAGGGGGTGGTCCAGCCACTTGTTTTTACCATATTACCCCCCCTTCCGGACACACTGGTGCCCTCACCTTGACAGCGCCAGCACTCCAGGAGGCTGTTTGGGGCAGTTTCACGCTTCCCGAGGCATTTCAGGATTGGTAGAAATGGCTATTGAGGAAATCGATTTGGGCTACTGAGGCAAAGTTATGGCATGGGATGATCAGTGATGATAGATCGGGACCTTCCACACCTCCTCCAGCAGTTTCAGCTTCATCGGGGCCCGCATCCATCATTTATGGCACTTTCTGTGGATTTTTGAGGTCTTTTGAGGACCACGACTTCACTATGGAGGCACGATTTGGTACATTCATGATTATTTATTGGTTATTGTGCTATGGGGATTGACCAAGGAGGGATAAAATTACCCCTTGGACCCACCATAAGCCTCTTATGATATTTTATCATCATGATTTGGTGGGATTCCCCTCTTCTAGGGCGATTTTGTCCACTTATGTTATATTTTATGTGTGATCCATGTATTATATTGTTGAGCTCATCTCAACCATTGATTAGACTTTTGTATCTTCTAATCTTAGCCACTCATTCAAAAAGTGGTTAGGGTTTTGGTGCCTCTCCTTCCTATTTAAAGGAGAGAGCCTCTCATTGTAAAGGGTCTTTGGCTCTTGGATTATTGGTATAGAAAAATATTCTTGTGGAAATTCTTAGGGTCTCCTTTGCATCTGGTGTTCTTAGATGGTGATTGGAAAGTCTATTGCAACCTAGCATTTGGAAATTGTGGCAAGATCTATCTTTTTTTGGAAATCATTGTTTGTCTACAGGAGGGCGACTTCAACAAGGGCGATTTTGCAAGGCTTCTTCAAATCGACTTTCTTGGCATTCGCTTGTATCAGGGGGTTATCATTAGTATCATTGTGATCTATGCTATCTTTCTGTTACTTCTTTTGTGGCATTAGTCTTATCTCTTGATGCATCAAATCTGATATTGTTGACGTTTGTTGTGCAGGAGAGAGGGCGCATTGACTTCTTGGACCAAATCGACTTGCATAGAAACTACCTCAAAGCTTCTCAAATTGATCGGGTTTGCATAGATCATCATCATCAAGGCATCTACAAGGTTACCCAGGTAAGATCCACAGGTTTGTTTCTCTTTCCTCTATCCAATCCATTGACATAACTCATAAATTGTTAAAACCCTAAATATCTTAAAACCCCCATTTTACATTTTCTCAGATCTACTTAGATCTAGTGGGTTGTTGGGCATAATACTGAAAAACCACCTCTATAGCATCCAAGGCATCCCGGATCTATAGTTTGGTGAGGATTGACCTCCATTTGATCCCCTTCCCAGGCCAACTTAGCCTCTCCCAAGCAAGGCGCACTTCTCTAGTTGGGCAAGTTGACCTAGATCTAGGTGGTGGGTGTTTGAGATTCCACTTGATTTGACATCTACACATCAAATAACATACACCCAGGTTGTCACTTTTCTGAAATTCACCTTGTGGGCCCCATTCCACATTTTAAGGGATTTAATTCCCATTTTGGACCACTTGGAACACTTAAACTCAGATCTACTAAGATCTAACCGTTGGATTACCACGAAATTACAGATCCATACTCCTACCTGACTGATCTACCCGGATCTAAAATTTGGGTGCCATCCGACTTGTCTTGACCCACCTAAACCCCACTTTCAGCCTCCTTGGGTAAAGTCGCACCACCTTGGAGAAGTGAGTTCACTCACTTCTAGGAACTGGGTACTTGAGATTATTGCATATCTGAAACCGGAATAATTCAAAACCTAGGTCTAGACTATCACTTTGTCAAATCTTGCCTTGGGGACAGCATTCCTTGTTTTAAGGGATTGTGGTCCACTTGGGTCAAACCTAGATCTAGACGCATTCAACCATCAAGACCTATATTGCCCACTTATCTCATGTTGTAGGAGTCCTAAACCATAAGTCAACCCCACTTTGACTCCACTTCCCAATTCCCAAGGCACTGGTTTCTCTACAAGGTAATTCAACTTTCCTAGATTGTTGGATTGACTTGTGGTTTGACCTATGCATGGTAAACTATACCTTTGAAGACATCATGAACCACGGTCAAGCTTGTCTCATGTACTAGTTAGCCCCAATCTGACCCCTAAACAACCCTGCATTGGACACAGTTCCCAAGGCAGTGGATTTTCCAACATTGAACTAGTACACTCATCCTAGATCTCACTTCAAACATTATAAGTCACTCTCACATCAACTATGAACCAAAGCTATACCTATTGAACCCCCACTTGGCTTGTGACTTCATCTTTAGGTCTAGGATAAACCATACACCTAACTTCACTTGGAAATACCCTGATTTGGTGTCTTGGTTTTGATCTCTCCTGTCGGGAGTAGATCGGGTCTCCCCCTTTGTTGTCTGGGCTAGATAACATAAAGTGAAGGTTGCCTCGACTGGCGTGACAACCATATATTGGAGGTCGAGGTGATCGTGGTTGCACCTTTTGAGTTGCCCTTCCCTATTGCCATCCATGACTGGATCCATCCATAGGGGTAACTACAGTTTAGGTGATAACAGAGTTGTCTAAGGCTCTTTGTGTGTTTTAAGTGTTTTTAGGTGTTATGATGCGAATGGGTGTTGTTTAGGAGTTTTTTGAATGAGAGACAAAATAGTATTTAAATGTAAAACAAGATAGCGCAATCCACGTTGCAAACACAAGATGAGAGATACACTTGGACAATAAATAAATCACTCTTTACGATAATTAAAGCAAATATTCCAATATTGATATTTTAAAGCAAATAAAGATATATGATGAAGGACCAGTGCCTTATGGAGTCAAATATATATAGAAAAGTGATTGTAAGAAGGTTGATACAAGTGCTTGAAATAGAAGTTTGTGAGAACGTTGTGCAGCTTATCTTGGTAAATTTAAGATTTTAATTGTCTTGATTATTATGGCTAAGAACAAGGTATCAAAAAGGTAGTGGAACCTTGTCCAAGAAAACTACTGGCAACCCTAGGTGATAGGTCGGGAGCACCCAGATTGCGAAGAGGGCAAGTGTGCTTGCGGCTTGACCGTCCTCGAGTCTGACAGTGGATTCCCGGCACCACCTCTTGTAGGAAGAACTTAGTAACTTGTCTTGGTTGAGGTTTTGGGTAAAAATTTTAATTAGATTTTCACTTGTGAATTAGCAAGTCTTCCACCTTTCTGAGTACTAGCCCAACCGTTTCCGGTTGGCAGAGCATACGGGTGTAGGACATAAACCAAGGTAAATTAATTAAGGGGTGTGTGGGTTGAAAAGTTTTAATTAAAGAGCACTTTAGTTCAACTCTCTGACAGAGAGCGCTCTTGACTTGATCTTATGACCACAGTTCAAGAGACTTGCTACTTTAACAGATGCCTAATGCAGGGATAATGCAAAGCTAAAAAATGCCCTCTGATAGAGGGTGCTCTTGACTTGGATTTGGCCAAGTTCAAAAGGCTTTGGTTCGTTTTAAACAAGCAGAAAATAGATTGTAGTAGCAATGAATTCCAACTTAAATTTTGATTAAACAATATGATAGATCAACAAGATATGGAATATTACTAAAAATCACTATTTGCAAGATAAAATGAGACTTCGAATCAAACTAGTGTTCTACCACACAAAATCTAATCTAATAGGTGGGATCGATCTCCGAACAAGATCAATCACTAGAATCCACTAGTGCTGGAAACCTTCCAGCTAGCTGGATGTCCACAAGAAGCTAATGGGGGAATGAGAAGCTACCACAAGACTATGTGGCCTTTGGGATACGATCCCAAAGTTAGCTATTCTCTAGTCAAGGTTTGGAAGAGAAGTACAAGATGAAAAAAGAACTACTAAACAGAAAGTGAACTCTAGTTTACCCAAGAATCTCTTTCAGGTCAAAGACCCTACTCGGTAAGGCATGGGGTAAGTGAATCGGAAAAATAGAGCAAGTATAACTTATTGAAATAAAACTAATCTAAGAGCATCTAAAAAGATCTAAACTAGGTCAATCCAACAAAACCCAACACTCTTCCCCAAATGGGGAAGAAGACCAAAGAATGGAGGACCTCTCCCCTATAAGTTTTATTAATTTTTTACAAGTGCCTTAAGGAAAATTCCTTGAAAGGTCTTTGATGGCTACTAGAACAAACTTATAAAAATTGAAAGCTTGAAGCCCTTAATGCCTTTTACAAAGGATAAGAAGATGTATCTTAAAATGTGTCTTATGATGCTTGGTTTCTTCTTCTCTCTTTGGTTTGATCTTTTGATTCAAGAAATCTTTCTCTTCCCACAATCCTACCACAAGGATAAGTCAATAAACTCATGCACCCATTAGCGTTAGAAAATTAATCAAACTTTGAACTATCAAGTCTAGGTTTGCAAAATAAGACTAAAACATGAAATTTTATGAGATTTTGACTTGAAATAATTAGTATGGTAAAACGGACCAGCGAGCTAAAATGCTCTAAAAAATGGTGGGAATGAGAATGCAACCACAAGATTTTACACTACTTGATATGCCAATTTGTTTATCTTTGAAATGAGACTAAGAACTTTTAAGGAAAGAAACTAGATGCAAGTTCTAATGCTACTTCTAAAGCATAAACTAGAAGCTACTAAGTAACAAATGTTGAATATCTAATCTCTTGCAAAAGAAAGATAAGATCTATGCATGTGAAACAAATCTATACTAACCAAAAATCTAAGATGTTTTATGTTTTGTGTTTTTGTTGTGCTTTAGGGCATGAAAGGGATGGACGAAAGCTAAAGGAGGCACAAAACCAAAGGGAAAACGAAGAGGTGAAGGGGTATGGGAGATGGTGAAACAAGAAGATGAACAAGAAAGGGACGAATGGGAAGGAGGGAGGACGAGAGGTAAGAGAAGGGAAGAGTGGTGGAGAAGATAGGCTAAAGGAGGTAGGACGAGAGGAGATGGAAAGCAAAAGAGACAATGAAAAACAAAATGGAAGAGAGGATGGATGAAGACAACCTAGGGAGAAGTAGATCTAGGGCAAGGGCTTCAAGTGGAACACTTGAGATGGTTAAAACACCGTCTTGGAAATCCTCCGGTTAACCGGTGATACGCCGACAACGAGTGTTGAAGAGAGCACAAGGGAACAAATCCCAAGCTATTCCCCAAGGTTGAAGGAACTTCAACCTTATGGCAAACTAATCTATGGCTTGAAAAGACAAGAACAATCTCGGATCAAGACTAGAAGGACTAGAAAGGGCTTAGCAAGTCAAAGCAAAGATTCAAGGAGCAAACAAGAAGGCTTGAAGAAATGGAAGCCTAAAGTAACAAGTAACCAATATTGTATTTTGAATGTTTGATGGAGAAGATCCAAACTCCCTTTGTTTCTCAAATCCAAAAGCTAGAACTCCTTTGGTCTTATGTAGAGTGAAGATATACCTGCAAGAACCTTAAGCATAGATAATATATATGCAACAAAATATTTAAGTGAAAAGAACTAGATAAATGCTACTTGTGCTAGATTGTTAGCCATCTTGAACATGATCTACAACTTAAGAGCCTCAAATAGAATGTAAAACAATATCACCTTAATCTCAAGTGAAGCAATGCACATCAAGAGCCTCCACGTTTTTGACCTCCAAAGTCTCAACTTTATTAACAATAAAAAGTGCTTACAATTTCATCAGAGTTTCGATGCATAAAGAATCCATGAGATAATAACTCCAAAGGGCCTCTCTTTATAGTAAAAGACACTAGCTAAACCCTAGGTCGAATTTGGCAATGGCAAGTAGTTCGAATTCCAATCAAGGCAAGGCTTGGCATGCTAAACTCGAGTTTATGGTAGGTGAAATGGCATGAGGTGGCAAGACTCGACTTGGAGGTAGGTATGAGTGGTATCACCATCCAATAAACACTCTCCAACTAGGATCCACGTGAAGGCAATATAGATTGACGTGAGGATTATGGAAGGTGCGAGTTAGAGGATGGATGGCAAGTGGAGGCTTGGTAGGTGCTAATTCGAATGGTAAGAGGAGCCAATATAATGGTGATTGCATGGGAAGTAACAATTATCCAATGAACAACCTCCAACTAGGATAGACGTGAGGTTAAATGAGGATTGACGTGAGCTTGAGGTAGGTACGAGTTAGCATGGTGGAGAGACATGTGGAATGGGTAGGTGCTAACTCAATGGTAGAAGGAGCCAAGCTTATGGATGATTGATGAGTCATGAGGGTGCCTACCTTAGGCTTTAATGCAAACCACCAACCCAATCATCAATTGACAACAAGCCAAATCAAATTTTTGCATGAGGAGGGCGAATTAGCTTGAATGGATATTCTTCTGGTGACTGGATAGTTGATTGGAATGACTGGGAGTTGATTGGAATCCTCATAAATGTCCATTGCCATGTCATTTAGCCTTTTATTTTAATCAAATTGATTAATTTTGGAGAGATTTGGATTATCTCCAAAATATTCAATTTTATTATATTAATTAATATTTTCTCTGTAAATGACTTTTTAGAGAAAATATTAATTATGAGGTTGAATTGACATCCAAAAGTTGGGTTTAGCTGCTCCATGGGTCATGTGTGATTTTTGGCTTATCAAACGAGCCATCAATCACTGAATTCGGACCCCGGACGACTGACATATTACAAAATATTATTTCTCTATTTAAACTATAGAGAAATTTATTAAATTTAAAAAATAAATAAAACCCAAATTTCGACGAACCCGGTAAAATTTTTTCGAAATTTTTTTCTGAGGTTTTTATGGACCTAGGACATGACCGACACCTATTCTAACAGTGTCTAGTAGGATTATATACATTATTTGGCCTCTAATAACCCCCCATGGCCAAATTTTCAAAATCGGGCATTCCAGCTTTGGAGGAGCGGGAGAAAACCTCATCGATTATACATTGCCTTAAGCAAAATATAATTGACAAGGGAAAAGACTCCTTGGAATACCTTAGTTGCTTAATCCAGTCATGAGGAACCGAGGCACTCTGATCCTACTAGCACACTTTATTACAAACCCCCATGGGGCCATGGTCATGTCGACTCAAAAAACAAAACAAGCTAGCCACAACTGGCTAGCCACAACATGCTGGATCATCTAATACACTGGAATCAAACATTTATCATGTTTGTCAAATGGCGGCTCTACAGAAAATCCAACTATGGTACAAAAAAGTTGGTAACAAAACACATTATTGTTGTCAGCATCATTGCCACCTAATATCTCTGTCTATATCAACATTATGTTTCTTCATCAGCTGCTGCCCTAGCATGTCCACTGTCATATCAATATCCAGTATCTCTGCAAGCATCATTTCCTCATTATTCCAAGCATCATATCATTTGTCTTTGTCAACATCTCATCAATCTGATCACTACTGTCAATCATATAGTTCTGCCCACAAGTTTAATATTGCTGCCCAGAGATAACTTCATCATTTTATCATTATTCTGTTCATACATCAACATCACCATTGTCCATCATATAACAATTCTGTCCACAAGCATTATTGCAGTTCACCATGTCTTCTTGAACATTTCTTTTAGCATTACATCAGCATCATTGCACTGTTCATATTCAGCGTGATCACTGTCATGCACATATCATAATTATCAACTCTTCAAGGTCAACAAACTATCCACAAATCATCCATATGCAAATCAGCATTCTGTCCCTATAAATCTTTATCATGTCTTCATTGTTCACCAGCTGCCCAGGATCATCAATATTCCAGCTAGCATATAGTCTCATCATTACTGCTCTAACATTTTCAACCAGCTACCCTAACCATTCAACAACATAGTCTTGCATTATGTCATCATAAACATTATCACCATAACATTAACATTCTGTCCATGACTTTCTTTATCAAATCCATAGCATATCTTCACCATTCTGTCCCTGGAGCACAACCCATTATCAGCATGAACAACAAGTTACCAATCAATCATTTAGTGAAGCCCCAGAAATAAAAAAGTTTTCATTATGTTGCTGCTGCTCCTGTTCTCCTTCTCCAGCTGATGCATCCACCGAAATGCCATTGACTGAACCATACAAATTCCTCCACACATTCCCAAAAATCAGAGCTAAAAAAAGAAAACTTAAAAAAATATTTTCCTGTCTACTGTAGCTGCTACAGTACCCAAAAATCTCACCAATGAACAGTCCGAAATTCAGAGCAATTGTTTCACAATTTTTTTTACACACAAATGATGAGAAGGACGTGTATTTATAGTGGTATCATGATTTTTTATTTATTGGGCTGACCTTACTATATGTATATAGATATATTTTATTTAATGATTAAAAAAATATCTTCTAAAGCTGGGCCGACCTCATTGGATGGGGTAAAAACACTAGGTCAATTTTAAAAATTAAAATCTCTTTAACCGTAAGGAACCACGTGACGTGCCACCTACCGTTGGAAACGACATGACGAGGGCTATCAATCCTTTGAGGTTTTGCATGCATTCGCAATGTCCTTCATACTCTTTTTCTTCGATCAACTCCAGGGCTTCTACATCATACAACATTATAGGGACTTCATCATTTAAAGAGGGTCATTGTGTTCATGTGTAACCAAATGCAAGGATATGACCATGCCAACATACCACCATGTGTGTGAGTATGCTCCATCATGTAATTCTTCAAGTGCTAGGGGTACAAAGGCATCGTTACCACCATCTCAAGGGTTCCTTTACCCCATCAAGCCACCACAAACGATAAATGACCATAGAATGGGTCATTTGCCCACTTTGGTGTTCCAAAGCCCAATCATGTCATGTCATTAATATTTAACCTTTGTCATTAATGTTGTCATCAATGACAATCATAAACAACCATATTCAT
Source organism: Larix kaempferi (assembly GCA_027924585.1). Classification (NCBI taxonomy): domain Eukaryota; kingdom Viridiplantae; phylum Streptophyta; class Pinopsida; order Pinales; family Pinaceae; genus Larix; species Larix kaempferi. The sequence continues at coordinate 41,816,277 of BSBM01001005.1, read as the reverse complement.
TAGCGTCTCCTATTGACAGAAGGCAGGTCAACACCTATGTCCTGGAACCCCGAGACTTCGGCATTACCGCCATCATCGGGGTGGCGGTCCCGACGACCCATGCGGGACACGAACCTGTGGGTTCCACCGTCGAGAGGGATCGCCACTTCTCCTATCAAAACTTCTCGAGTTACCTCTCTTGTAGGGACACGACTAACTCAGGGACCAAAGGGTCTAGGGTGTGTCATGCGTTTTTCAGTCTCACCAATGGTCCAAAACTCTGGAGGTTGGGCAGACAGGCTCCGGGTGGATGGATGAGTGGAAGGAAGGGTGGAAGGTGACAAGGTAGCGTGAGTGCTAGACCCTTCTCCCTAATGGGATAGGGATCTCCGAAGGCAAAAGGAAACTCGGAAACAAAATGGGACGAGGGGAGGGAGGTGGGGTATCCATCGATAACGACTCGAACTCCCCTGTGATGTCTACCGGAAGAGAAAACTCCTCAAGGAAAACTTGATCGGATCCGACGCTCTGCACATCACTCTTGGGAATCATGGGAAGGGGGAAAAAAATCCAATTAGATGAATCACTCTCCTCCCTAGGCAGAACTTGGGAAGGCGGCTCCTCCTCCCGGTAGCTTGGGGAAGACCCTCTGGCTCGCATCACAAGATCCTCACTCATGATGGCCAATATTTCAGGGACCGTCTTGAGGGTCCTCTCCTCCGAGGGCGAGATCCCGTTGACTTCCCAGTCTGCGAAAGGCGGGGGAGTGTCCTCCCTGGGTCCCTCTGGGTGATGGTCCTGCTCCCTATAGGCTGGAAACCAACGCATGAGTGCCCTAAGCTCAGTTGGCAGAGTAGGCTCCACCTCCTCAACTGTAGTGGTAATATGGTCGTCTAAGTATAGCAGAGCCAATTGATACGAGGGGGGCGATAGATGAGGGTGGCCCGTGGGGGCTCCATCTTGTATCTCCATGGGCTCGTGCCTCTCGGAAGGCATGGTAGGCCTACTCATCTGGTCACTAAGGTCGGGCTAGTGTGGGCGTTCCTCCTCGGAGTTGCCCTCAATCAAGTGTAATCGGGGGCTGGAAAGCCATCGCCCAAACTGGTGCCCAGGTCCAGCGTGATCGTCAAAGTCCTCTCTGTCGTCCCCAAAGGCCATGAACATCCCATCGTGGCCAGGTTCACATTGTTCGTAGGTTTTGCGCATGGTGTCCTCCATGCCCTCGATATGCCCCTCATAGAAAGGCTCTCGATAAACTCTCACCAGGACCCCATTTGGATCCAGAATGGAGGCATAGGATAAGTCCATCTGTAGGTGCCCTCCTAATCCGGCTGCCCATTTCTTGGACAGGAGCATGCCATAAACTGGGGGAAGGTCGATGACCACTACGTCCATGGGTGTTGAGATGTCTAGACACGAGAAAAGATCGGCCTTCAGTTTCTTGATCAGGCCGTGAGCTGGTACTTGTCTAGAATCTATACCACAAACATTTCCATAGGGTCGGGTCACTTCCAGGCCTAAGGCCTGCATGATGCGCAAGGGCATGACATTCATCGAGGCTCCGGAGTCAAGCATGCAGTTGTGAAGTAGCATGTCTTGGATACGAAGGGTGAGATAGAAGGGTTGGTGCCCTCCATTCTTCCGCTTGTATATAGCGGTGTGTATCGTGACTGGGGGATCCTTTGTCTCTCTCTCGTCCTCAGGGGTCATGGTATAGGTGCTAGGGACATTAGTGGAGGCGGTGAACGACTCCCGGAGCTTCCTAATTTCATTGGGCAATTTACACTTGTATTTTTGTAAGATTTTTGATCTAGATCTATAAAGATCCAATGCATTTCTTTCTTCCAAGTTTATTGTAAATCAGAAAATAAAAAGAAGAGCAAGTGGGCTTCCCAGCACCCACACCCCATCCCCCCGGGGGGATTCACATTTTTTTTGTGGCGTGATTTTTTCTAACAAGTTTTGTTTTCTGCTTAAACAAAAACACACATGCACAACAGACAGTGTACTTTCACTATAAAAGATCCCCCCGGGGGGATTCTCATTTTTTTGTGGCGTGATTTTTTCTAACAAGTTTTGTTTTCTGCTTAAACAAAACCACACACGCACAACAGACAGTGTACTTTCAATTTAAAAGATCATAAATATTGTCTTTAGTCATTTCAATTTTTGCTTTATTTCTTTAAAGTAACGAGTTTGGCATTGCTTTCCCAAAGTATGCTCTCGCCGTCACATAAAGAGCTTTGCTTGAGTATGTGATCGGATGATCAGAAAAGAGACTCTTTGCCTTTAGTAATTAGCATAACACTTTACTTCAGTTATTTATCTTTTGTGATCAAATGGAATAAACATTTTGTTTCCAACTCAAAGTATGCTCTTTCCCCTTGCGGGCATTTTTCTGGTCCTGTGGGAAATCAGAAAGAGTTGCAACAACTCCTTAATTTTTCACACTTAATTAAAGAAACTCATACTAATAAAACCAACAACCCTGAACATAGTGAAAATTCGGCACTCAAACATTAGTTATTGTGTGGGGAAATTTCTCAGAAGAAGCGGGAACCATTGTGAGGCGACCTCAGGGCACAGTTAGGCTACACCCTTGTTGGTGTAGTGTTGAACATTGCCCTCGAGAATCCATTCAAGCGCACACGTCTTCGTGAAGAGCCACCTTTAGTTAATTTCCGTACATTACTCCTTGTACCGCACGGTATATATGGAGCTCCCCTTTTCCCGTAATTAAGTCTCATTCTATAATAAACTAAAACTGATCAAGAAGCACTTGCAAAACATCTACAATACAACAACCCCTTATTTTTCGACTCCACTTTGGCACTAGTCTTATTTGCAAAAATTCAATCTTAGATTCAGATCCTATGTATTATTACATATAACTTTCTCATGTTGTTGATCTTAGTTTATATTTGCAAGTGAATCTTTGCTTTCAGTCAATCTATTTCAAAAAACTCTTAAACAACTTACCTATCCAAAACTAAACCGCTTAATCAACCTTAGTAACTCATAGGGACTAGCCCCCTTGGCTTCGTTAGGAGTTCTTCCTAAATAGAGGAGTTGAGTGTTGAGTGACAGTATCTCATCTTGAAACTTGCTCCCAAGGAATGCACCCAAGCAACTTGAATATTTCTGTTGTGATAACCCCTAGGTGCGTGTTCTGACGGCAACACGACCTCCGAAGTTCTCAAAAACAAGTTAATTTGGATTTCCCCATTACACTAGCCACTCTAATCCCTTTCTGGTGTGACCAATTGATCGAATAAGCCATAGAGGTTCAGAGCATACAGGGAAAAGAGTCCAGTTCGTTTTAATTGATTTGTGAAAGCAAATTATTAACGACTAAGAATCTCTTTTCACTTACTTGAGCAAGCTCTTTCGATTTACTTTGGGAATACACAACCAAATTGTTTATTGTGATTATTGTTAAATTTTAACACATATCTGAGATTGACAGTAGCAACAGTCTTCTTTTTAATTTTGACTTCAAATTTAAATTTAGCAGCAGAAGGTTATCAACAGTAAATCAAATAGACAAACATGCATCCACAAGAACACAGATGTTTACCCTGGGGAAAACCTTTTAAGGTATAAAAACCCCAGCAAAGAATATCTTCGTTAAATATGAGATGTCTGAGTTTTACATGAGAGACAAACTGTTACAATGAATTTGCCTTTTAGGGCATACAAACATAGGTGACCACAGTTACCATACCAACTGCTTAGATGAAGTTTGAAACTTTGACCAAAGAGAAAACATCCCAACTTCTCTTGGTTGAGCTTGATTATTCTGAGTCTGAGCTTCGCTTGAAAGTTTGTTACTGTTGCCTGTAGATGTCTGAATTTGATGAGCTGCAAGTCTGTGTGACCCTAGCTGAGTTGGTCTGAAGACAATAAGCCCACACTAGAGCTTGGCTGCAAGAGTAAGGGCCCAAGATAGGGCTGGCTGCATCAAACAGGCCTCAAACTACCACTTCCTCACTGTCATGAATTTCGGCTTGCTTCTATTTCACTGAAACAGACCTGCGACTAGGGCAAGGAAACCTCAACAGAGGTTCGGTTCTCTTCACAAACAGAATCAAGCTACTAAAGGAATGCCCTCACCAATTCGGCTGTCCAAGACATGAGAATACAGACTTAAAAAACCATAAAATATACTTCTGCTGTAGCTGCCGAATTCTTGAAGAGAAAGATAGCTATAGTCCACAAACTGAGCCTTAGCCAAACCCACGAGCTTAAGCAGAGGATGCCACGAATTGAATTGTGTTATAATGATGAGTTTCACCTTTTATTTATAGTGGAATAATTCCACTTTTATTTGGGGCCGACCTGTCTTATATATATATATATTTTTATTATTTATTTTTTCTTTTCTCTCAAAAAAAAGAGTGAGGCCGACCTGTCCAACTTCTCATCATTTTATTTATTATTATTTTTTCTGTTCTCCAATAATGAGCCAACCCATAAATAAATAAATAAATAAATAAATATATATATATATATATATATATATATATATATATATATATATATATATATTTTTTTTTTTTTTTTTTTTTCTTCTTCTGAATGGTGGGCTCATGGACCAAGCCAAGCTATGCTTGGGTTTCATTTTTTTCTTCAATAAATCATGCAGGTGTTCTTCAAGGTCTTCATGTCCACTCCAAGTACATCATCATAGGAAGATAAATTAATTGCTTTACTTCACCCACCTGTGGTCACCAAGTCCAAGTGGAGGAGTACACCACTTGCCTAGACCCGGTTTAGGGCTTACAGTGAAATCCTGGTAACTGACCAGGTATCTCCATTCTCCCAGAGAATGGCTCTCAGCCCCAGGCTGAGTTCCCAGTCCCAGACTGGGTCAATATCCTGGTAACTGCCCAGGCGCCTCCATTCTCCCAGAGAATGGCTCTCAGACCCAGGCTGAGTTCCCAGTCCCAGACTGGGTCAATATCCTGGTAACTGACCAGGTGCCTCCATTCTCCTAGAGAATGGCTCTCAGCCCCGGGCTGAGTTCCCAGTCCCAGACTGGGTCAATATCCTGGTAACTGACCAGGTGCCTCCATTCTCCCAGAGAATGGCACTCGATGCTGCTCAGGAAAAATCAACACTCCCTCTCAGCGAGAGGGTCATTCTCTGCAATACCAAGCTTGTCTCGAAAGTGCACAAGCTTTGTCAACGACAGGGGCTTGGTCAATATGTCAGCAATCTACTCATCTGTATGGATGTACTGGAGCTTCATGGCACCTCGCTGTACCATATCTCTGATGATGTGATACTTCATCTCAATGTGCTTTGACCTGTCGTGAAATACAGGGTTCTTTGAAAGCTTAATGCAACTCTGATTATCGCAATGGATAATAGTTGGTTCAATCTTTCCACCAAACAGGTCAGAGAGGAGCTTTTTACGCCAAACTGCTTCTCTGCAGGCATCACTGGCAGCAATATACTCAGCTTCAGCTGTGCTCTGAGCTATGGAACCCTGTTTTCTGCTGGACCATGAGATCATGGCTGATCCCAAACTGAAACAGTACCCTGATGTGCTTTTCCGGTCCACTGCACTGCCAGCCCAATCGGAGTCAGCATATCCAACTAGCATTACCCCACTGTTGGAAGTATATCTGAGCCCATATGTAATAGTACCTCGCAAATATCTGAGCACATGTTTGGCAGCTATCCAGTGTATGTGCTTCGGCTCGGACATGAACTGACTCAATGCATTCACTGTATAACAGATATCTGGTCTCGTATGCACTAGATACATCAAGGATCCAATAAGTTGGCGATACTGAGTAGGATCCACTGCCTGTGAAGAAGTAGCTGAGTCACGTAACTTCTTCAGATTTGATGTCATGGGTACACTCATGGGTTTGCAGTCATGCATCCCAAACCTTTGCAAGATATCAATTGTATACTTCCCTTGAGACAGAAAGATCTCATCTGGCTTCTGCCAGACCTCTAAACCAAGAAAGTAGTGCATGAGTCCCAGATCCTTCATTTCAAATTCTGAAGTAAGCTCCCTCTTGCATTGAGCTATCAGTTGTTCCTCTCCAGTGAGGAACAGATCATCCACATATAGGACTAGGATCAAGACATGGTTCTGAACAACCTTAAAGTAAAGGTTGGGATCAACAGTGCTCTTGGAGAATCCCAAACTGTGAAGATAACCATCAATCCTGGCATACCAGACCCTTGGGGCCTGTTTGAGTCCATACAAAGCTTTCTTTAGTTTGCACACATGAGATTGCATTTCATGTGTCACAAAACCTTCAGGTTGCTCAATGTAGACTTCTTCTTCAACTTCTCCATTAAGAAAAGCTGTCTTTACATCCATTTGATGGAGTTTCCATCCAAAGACAGCAGCAAGGGAGATAATAGTTCTGATGGTGGTATACCTGGCAACAGGAGCAAATGTTTCATCATAGTCTATGCCTTCCTTTTGTGAGAAACCACGTGCCACAAATCTTGCTTTATATTTCTCAATGCTGCCATCAACAACATGCTTGATTTTATAGAGCCATTTGGAAGTTACCACAGACTTCCCTTTTGGTCGAGGAACAATTTCCCACACATCATTTTTCATTATGGAATTATATTCTTCTGTCATGGCATCAATCCATACCTGATGAGACTCTGCTTCTTTGAATGTAGAAGGCTATGCATCAATGAGCTTACTCATAAGACTTGAGTATTTCTGGGGCTTCTTTCTTTCTCTGAATGTCCCAGATGGAGCTTTATGCTTCTCTGCTTCTTGCAATATTTCTCTTGCCCAAGTAGGTCTTCTCTTGGATGGAGGAGCTTCAAGTAGTTCTTCAGTTGGTCTTTCTGGTTCTGAGTAAGCATGAGGTTCATCTTCTTCCTCCCTCTGATTCTCTGAATGAGGAGAGTCTGGAATGTCAGAAAGAGATCCTTCTGGATCTTTTGGAAGCTCTTTGGAGTGGCGAAAAACAACTTCCTCATGAAATATCACATCTCTGCTGATTTCAATGTATCTTTGACTAGGAACATAGATACGGTAGGCTTTTGAATTTTCACTGTACCCAACAAATGTGCATTTCTTTCCGGAAGGCTCCAGCTTTAATCTCTTTTCCTTTGGCAGATGGATGTAGACTGGAGTGCCAAAGATCCTCATGTGGTCAACTGCAGGTTTCCTTCCTGTAAAGACTTCCTCTGGAGTCTTTTCTCCCAAAATGGCATGAGGACTTCTGTTTTGAATATAGACAGCTGTACTAGTAGCCTCAGCCCATAGAGACAAGGGAAGATCTAGATCACACAACATGGCTTTAGCAGCCTCACAGACTGTTCTGTTCTTCCTTTCTGCAACCCCCTTCTGTTGGGGGTTGTAAGGTACAGTCAACTCCCTCTTGATCCCTGCTTCTTGGCAAAAATCATCAAGATCGTTTGATTCAAACTCACCTCCATTGTTTGACCTTAAGATGCGAATGTGTCTTCCTCTCCGATTTTCAATCAGCACCTTGAACTCCTTGAACTTATCAAAAGTTTCACTCTTAGCCTTTAGAAAGTAAATCCAATATTTACGAGAGTAATCATCAATGAACAGTACATAGTATAAACAACCACTTAAGGAAGGTGAAGACACGGGTCCACAAATGTCAGAGTGAATCAAATCCAAAATCCCTTTTGATCTACTGTGACTTTTTGAAAAAGACTTCTTGGTATTTTTACCAAGGGCACAACCTTTGCAAATACCACTATGTTCATTAGAAAACTCAGGCATACCTGTAACCATTTTTTGAAGACCAGGGAGAGCTGCATAATGAAGGTGCCCAAACCTACGGTGCCATAGCTCACAAGGGTTAATAGTACTGTGAACCAATGCTTGAGTAGAGTGCCCAGATGCCTTGTAAAGGCCTCCCTCACGAACCCCAATCAATTCTGCTGCACTTAACCTTTCATTCTTTGACCAAAGCAAAACCTTTTTATCCATGAATATAACTCTGTAGCCTTTGTCTTCTAAGCCAGCAACAGAAAGAAGATTTTTCTTCAAACCTGGAACATATAGTATGTCTTCAATGTGCAACATGGTCCCTGAATCAAGTTGAAATGAGACTGAACCCACTCCCTCTATTTTGTAGGTGGAGTCATCTCCAAGTTCTACTTGAGTGGCAAACTTCTTCTTTCTGTAGCTTTTAAGGGCTTCACGGGAACCTGTCATATGTTTTGAGGCTCCACTGTCCACCAACCAAGAATTTGAGCTGTTGGTGATGGACCCTGCTAGGGCAGAAATCAAATATTATTCCTTTCTTGATTCTTCTTGCTTGAAAGACTTTGTATTTTTCTTCTTCTTTGGTTCTTCTTCTTCAGCGGTAGATGCTTGGAATTTTCTTTTGGGCCTTCTCTTTGACTACCTACAGTCCCTAGCATAATGTACCATCTTGAAACAATTAAAATATTTAACTTGTGACATATCAATTTGCTTACCTTGTGGCTTGTTCTCTTTCTTCTTGGGATGGAAAGGCTTCTTGAATTGTTTCTTGGTTTTAGCTGCTAGTGCAAGGTTCCCTTCTTTAGGACCCTTAGTTCTGCTCTGTACTCTGCCTTCTTCTTCTAAGCAGTCATGCCAAAGTCTCTCAAAATCTGGCTGAGTCTAACGCCCACTAACAGAAGCTAAGAAGGTTTCCTAAGAACTTGGAAGGCCATCAAAAACAGTTTGTACAAGGTCATCATCATCTACTGTAACCCCAATAGCAGAAAGTTGATCTCTTACCTGAGCAATTTTTGTGAAGAAGGAGGCCACTCCTTCATCTTTTTCCATCTTCAATGTACGAAGTCTATTTTTCAAGACTCTCTTTTGACAAGGTGCTTTCTTCTCGTACAAATTTCTCAAGGTGTCAAAACACTCCTTGGCTGTCTTTAGTGGTGTTATGGCAGGCATTATATTTTCCTTGACTGAGTCATAGATAATCCTCCTAGCCTTGGCTTGCTTCTTTTTGAATGCTTCCCTTCCTGTGTTTGACGTGGGTTCTTCTACAACATTGATGACCAATTCATCAAGGTCATTTTCTTCCAAGGTGGCCATAAGCCTTGCTTTCCATGAATTAAAGTTTGTTGAGCCCTCAAGCCTTTCCTCTGGTCTGAAAGAGGTAGAAGAAGCCATCTCTGATCTGTCTTGACCGTCCCAAGGTCTATGTAAGACACAGTCAATTGCTCAAACATTGTGTGCTTTACAAGCAAAGCTCTGATACCATGTTAAATTTTAACACAGATCTGAGATTGACAGTAGCAACAGTCTTCTTTTTAATTTTGACTTCAAATTTAAATTTAGCAGCAGAAGGTTATCAACAGTAAATCAAATAGACAAACATGCATCCACAAGAACACAGATGTTTACCCTGGGGAAAACCTTTTAAGGTATAAAAACCCCAGCAATGAATATCTTCCTTAAATATGAGATGTCTGAGTTTTACATAAGAGACAAACTTTTACAATGACTTTGCCTTTTAGGGCATACAAACAGAGGTGACCACAGTTACCATACCAACTGCTTAGATGAAGTTTGAAACTTTGACCAAAGAGAAAACATCCCAACTTCTGTTGGCTGAGCTTGATTATTCTGACTCTGAGCTTGGCTTGAAAGTTTGTTACTGTTGCCTGTAGATGTCTGAATTTGATGAGCTGCAAGTTTGTGTGACCCTAGCTGAGTTGGTATGAAGACAATAAGCCCACACTAGAGCTTGGCTGCAAGAGTAAGGGCCCAAGATAGGGCTGGCTGCATCAAACAGGCCTCAAACTACCACTTCCTCACTGTCATGAATTTTGGCTTGCCTCTATTTCACTGAAACAGACCTGCGACTAGGGCAAGGAAACCTCAACAGAGGTTCGGTCCTCTTCACAAACAGAATCAGGCTACTAAAGGAATGCCCTCACCAATTCTGCTGTCCAAGAGATGAGAATACAGACTTAAAAAAACCATAAAATATACTTTTGCTGTAGTTGCCGAATTCTTGAAGAGAAAGATAGCTATAGTCCACAAACTGAGCCTTAGCCAAACCCACGAGCTTAAGCAGAGGATGCCACGAATTGAATTGTGTTATAATGATGAGTTTCACCTTTTATTTATAGTGGAATAATTCCACTTTTATTTGGGGCCGACCTGTCTTATATATATATATATATATATATTTTTTTTTATTATTTATTTTTTCTTTTCTCCCAAAAAAAAGAGTGAGGCCGACCTGTCCAACTTCTCATCATTTTATTTATTATTATTTTTCCTCTTCTCCAGTAATGAGCCAACCCATAAATAAATAAATATATATATATATATATTTTTTTTCTTCTTCTGAATGGTGGGCTCATGGACCAAGCCAAGCTATGCTTGGGTTTCATTTTTTTCTTCAATAAATCATGCAGGTGTTCTTCAAAGTCTTCATGTCCACTCCAAGTACATCACCATAGGAAGATAAATTAATTGCTTTACTTCACCCACCTGTGGTCACCAAGTCCAAGTGGATGAGTACACCACTTGCCCAGACCCGGTCTAGGGATTACAGTGAAATCCTGGTAACTGACCAGGTACCTCCATTCTCCTAGAGAATGGCTCTCAGCCCCAGGCTGAGCTTCCAGTCCCAGACTGGATCAATATCCTGGTAACTGACCAGGTGCCTCCATTCTCCCAGAGAATGGCTCTCAGCCCCAGGTTGAGTTCCCAGTCCCAGACTGGGTCAATATCCTGGTAACTGACCAGGTGCCTCCATTCTCCCAGAGAATGGCTCTCAGCCCCGGGCTGAGTTCCCAGTCCTAGACTGGGTCAATATCCTGGTAACTGACCAGGTGCCTCCATTCTCCCAGAGAATGGCACTCGATGCTGCTCAGGAAAAATCAACAATTATTGCAAAAAATAAAGATTGTAACAAAAAAATAAAATTCGAAAGGGAAATGTTATTCTAATTACTACAGACTAGGAATCTCTTTTCTAATCATCCACCGATTACTTAGGCAAGCCATTTCAAAAGTGGCGAGAGCATACTTCGGGACATCCAAGTCTTGGTTCATTACTTTGCAAATGATAAATAAAACTTGAAAGAAAATTAAACTAATTAAAAGCAAATCTACTCTAATCGTTAGCAAACAAAATAAAAGTAGAGAGCAAAAAGAAATCACGCCATGAAAATGACGCCCTAGGGGGGAAGGGGTGTGGGCATTGAGTAGCCCACTTGCCTTTATTATTTATTTTCACAATTTAAGAGGTGGATGCCTTTGTTCCTTTTAAATGAGCAACCAAAGGCTTACAAGGATTTATGAAATGAAAGAAGAAAGAGGTATGTTGCTCTGGGAGGTCTTGGATGGTCTGGATCTTTGATTTTTTGGCAACACCTCCTCTTTCCTGTTCGTTAAAAGTGAAAAATCAGCCACCTAAAAGCACTCAAATTGCTAGATAAGACATTCAAAAGCATAATTTTTTTATTAATCTTATGAACCGAAAGATGAGGAAATCTAATAAACACAAGTATGGATTAGAGAGCTAGATCTATTCGAAGAGTAATGTTTTGAAAAACCAGATCTAGTTAAGATAATGCAAACTTATTGAAATAGGTATTGATATTATTTAAGATCAAACTATTTGCAGTAAGAATGCATAAAGGTAAACAAAGAAAGAATTTTAATCTGATTGTGAAGAAAAGAGGGAAGAAGATGCTGAGAGCCTAGGAACTTTGGGCAATGGAGTCTGTTGGTGGAGAGCGGAGGGACTGTGTCCTTCTGAAAGTGCTTGAATGACAGAGGAGTCAAACAAGATCAAGCGATCCTTCAAGCTAGACAACCTGCACAACTACAACTACTTGCAACAAGAGCATCAAATTCGGTGCTTCTTATGACAGAAATTAGAAAAGTATGCATACAAACATGTAAAACATACAAATTCTATATTGCGGTGCATAAGCAATAAATAAATGAAATGAAGCTAGAATCATTTATCCTACTGACTGGTAACAATCTTTCAAAGTCTAGATAAACGACAAATGTGACAAATAAACAAGCTACACTATAGTTACCTCATAAACCATTGACATTGCATCCACACACATAGAGCCTTACACCAAAGATTTGCCTCCAAAGCCTTCTTCATTCCAAAAGATGATATGAATTATAACATGGCTTCACTAGCCTTTCGGTCCTTCGACCATGACCAAATGAGAGCCCAAATGCCTGTTTAAACAACAAAACTAAGCCCGGGGGGGGGCACATTTCCCAAGGAGAGTTAACTGTAGAGAAAGAGAAGTGAACTGAGGGCTCATGGAGTTGATTTAGGAATGAGTTGGAGTGCTCCCAAGCGGGATTGGTGCCACCTCACCTCTCAAGAGGTTGGCGGCCATCCCATCCATAAATTTCCACATCCCCATAGTAATGTGCCCCCTCTTCATGAAGAATGCGCCCCTCAATGGGGATCTCAATCCAATCTCAAATCACCAAACTTGGCTCCCAATCAAATTGCCCTTGCCTCACCAACTAATTGCCACCACTCCTGTCTAACTAAAACATGTATGGGACAAGTTTTCAAAAATCAAGGGGGCTGATTTTTGCCTTTATTTTCTATTTTTTGGCAATTTTATTCACTTTTTCGAGAGAAATGATATTAAGTAATTAAAAATTACTAATTTCACTCTCAAGGTGGGTTTTGGGGTATAATGGGTGCTTTGGGTTAGAAAACGAACACTCCCATGGTAAATTTCAGTTCCTAACCACTATTTTATGACATTTTTTATTTTTATAATTAAAAGTTAAAACATTAAAAAATTGACCCATTTTACAGGAAATTTTTTTATTTGCAAAAATTAAAATAAAGCCTAGGGTGACCTAGTACATGTTCATATGACTCATTTTTGATGACTAGCATGGTAATATACATAGACACCTAGACTTTAATAACCTCCTAAGGTTTAACCACCAAGGCGAATACTAAGGTTTAACCACCAAGGCGAATACTCTAGATTTGGAGGTGTGAGTGAAAAACTCGAAAATTATACATCCCTAAAGAGCAACAGATAATTAACAAGGAAAAAACACTCTAGAGTACCGCATTGATGATTAAGTCCTAGGAAGGCCAAGCCTTTTACAAAAAGTCATCATGCTACGTCAACTTATTACAATTCCCCGTGGGGTATGAACATGCAAATTTTTTAAAAAAGGGCCAGGCTGGCCTGCTAGGACTTTTGAATACTTGATGATGAACAAGGGACTTGTTCGATACTTTGGTGGCTCGTCGGAAATCCAACTAAGTACAACTTAGGTGATAACAAATATCAACCAACATTTTCAGCCATGTTTCTTCGGAATTAATGCATATTTTGAATAGCATGAAGGTGGTTTTATTGCAAGGTTAGAGCAACAAAGTGTGCTCTTCCTTAGGGAAGATTTGAGGCCTCTCTTCCAGGTCTTCTTGCTGGTTTTGATGATGATTTGGGGCAGCAAACAGAGATTAACGAGCAGGCTTATGATGATGGCAGTTTGTACTTGAGCCCTGTCCAAGCTTGGATAAAGGGGGCTTGTGAAAGGGGCCTATCTTCTTGGCAAGAATTGAAAGGAATCTAGGTTTGTGATCTCTTCCAATGTTCCAGCCCCATTCTGATGAAGGTAATGGCATCTACTCAACTTATCATTGACGTGGTTTTGTCTTGGATTATTGCCAAAGACAAAGGAAGAAGCCCTAGCATGAATGATATGCTAAGGTGGCTTCACTGGTGCTATGATTTTACTTGACCTATTTTTTTTACCATGCGTAGAGTAGGAAGGTAGGTTCCAAAGGAGATTTAGTTTCGTTTGATTTCGTCATTTACTTTTGCTCATGCATTGCACTTGTTTATTGCATTTCATTTTGATTTGAACAAGGAAGGATGAAAGTGTTTTCCTTTAATGCATTTGCATAGTTGTTGTTAGATGTGTGTGTAGGTCTATAGGTTCCATGAGATTCTAGGGGGTTCTCATACACTCTCGAGAAGAGCACATGTCCCATAGTTGGGGCCAATTGTTACACCCCAGATTGTCTGGGGTGTGTTTCAGGATATACTAGAGTGAAGGGGTCCTTTGCCATTGTAAAAGGAAAACTCTGGGCTTCTTTTTGTAAAAGTGTTGGTCTAGCTGGGCTCAAGACCCATGGTTTGGTCATGGTAGGTCCTCTTGGTTTTCATTCCAATGAGTGTTGTCTTAGTGGCATTGCTGACTGCCCCTTAATGGGTGGAAGTCCCTTGTCATGTTGGGCTATTTGTGCCCTGGGTTCGTGTATGTTGCTTTTTGGGATGGATCCATTAGGGCACATGGCTTAGGGGATCTTAGCCACACTTATGTTTATGGCATGTAGAAGGTGATTGCATATGTAAGGGTTGTCATACCCGGTTTAGCCCACTTGGACCTTCCTTTTTCTTGTATGACCCCTCCTCTTGGTCTACATGTGCACACTCCATCATGATGTCATCTTCTTCAAGAAAGATTTACCTTGCTAAAGGGGAGGGCATTGAAGGATCTTCTATATTGTTGGGGTTAGTTGGGGCATAACGTCCTCCTTTGGTTCATCACTTCACTTGGATGAAGCCAACTACATCATTTTATTATTATTTTTAGTCTTTGTGTGGTTTAGTCCCTGACTTGTGGGTGACAAACCCTAAAATTAAGTCATTTTACTTTTTAGTAAGGTAGGCTCTAAAGTTAGATAAGTCTAGGAAGCCTCATATAAATAAAGGATCCTAGCACTCATTTGTAAACAAGATAAGGGTTCTACTTATGTACTTATTTCTTTTTCTCGTAGTATATTGGAGCATTTGAGTGAGATGCACCTCTCTGTTTGGCAAGTTTCTCTTGTGAAGAATGGTGGAATGGTCGATTTTCTAGGGTTTGCTATATTGCAGGATTGATCCAAAGAATAGTTGTAACTTGTAATAACTCATGTCTAAGGAGGACCTAAGAACTCTTTTTCTTGCTTTTTCCTTGGTTGATGTTGGTAAGATCTCTCCATTTTCTTGTTTAACGTTATTTTTGCACCTTAAGCAAGGTAAATTACGGTTTTGTTGGCATCTTGTTAGTCTTGTTAGAGGAGACCTTCCTCTCGAAGAAGCTCTCCACTATGGGCCTTGGGATTCATTGTTTTCCCTAATTGGGTTTTGGCTACTTCGACCTAGTATCAGGTTACTGGCCTTTGCCCGAGTTGTTTAATATTGAATAGCCAAATTGAATATGGACATTGATTTCAATCTCTAATTTCCCTAGGGTTGAGGACTAAGGTCATAACCCCTTCTCTTCTATTTTTTATCAAAATTCTACTGTATATAAATTGTAAAATTACCAAAAATTATAATATTGGAAAAACCCTAAATATTACAAAAGTTCATCTCAAAAAATATTTGCAATTTGGAATTTTGGTTCGCATAGAAAAGTGTGCCCTAGTCGAATTAATGGTGAATCCTTAAGGGCGTTTTGTTCTTGTGGTGGATTTGTGAGATTCTTGGTGACCTGTGCTTGCTAGGGTTTGGTTTTGCAGATCTGTTATTGCAGGTACAACAGATATATTCATCATTTCAGTCAAGTTTGAAGGCCTAAAAAATAGGGTTTTGGGCCTAGATTGACCCTAGGGGGGTTGGAAGTTCATTGGGAAACATGATAAGCGGGACCACCATCTATTTGAGGGCTGTTCTAAGGAATATACCAGGTCTGATTTCACATTTTTAGATCTAATTTAAGGCCCTTTTTTCATCCTATTGCATACCCAGTGAAGGAGCAAGGATTTGGTGACATTGGGCTCTATCTCCTCCCGTGCTTACCACTTGTTGCACTGAGATCTGTGACTGTGATCAACGGTGCTATTTTAAGCGGTAACATGTCTGATAATTGCCTCCTTGGGGTAGAGTTTGGATGAAATGTCTTGAAACTGACCTTGAAAGCACTGTCTCTCGATGAGGGCTAGGGAACCATAATCTTTACTTAGCCAAGGCTAGAGGGCCTTCCTCATACCAAAGCAAGGTCTCATTAACTGGACCCCCAGGTAGGTGTAAGCTGTGGTGATTTTAATCTCTTCCACCATAAGTAGAAATGTAACTCCGCGAGGAAGCTCTTTGATGCATTGAAGATCATAACCTTGGTTTTACCTAGGTTGACTGTCAACTATTGAAGGTCAGAAAAAACTAGCCAGGGCGTTAATCTATCTTTGTAGGCCCTCAAGAGTAGAGGCCAACAAGATCACATCATTAGCAAAAAGAAGCAAGGAGATCAACACTTGATGGAGAAGGCAACCATCTCTCTCGTGGATGTGCCCGTGGAGGAAAGACTCCAGCTCATCAATATAGATACCAAAGACGGTCGGCTAGAGGGGGCACCCTTGTTTTACTCCGATGGTACTTTGAATGAAGTCGAAAAGGCCACGTGTCATTCTGAGGCATCCCAAAATCGACTCGTACAATCTCATGATCATCGCTAGGAGGGTCTCAAATATGCCAATGTCACCAAGTCTTTGGAATAAGGCATCCGTTGACATTGTGTCGAATGCTTTCTAAAAGTCTACAAAGCAACTATAAACTTTCGAAGAGTTATGGTGAGCCTCCTCAATGATTGCTTGGAGTGTGAATATGTGATAGGTCATCTGGTACTTCGATCGAAAGTCGGCATGCCCTCTAGCCTTGAGATGTTGACTCTCTAGCTCGTCTGAAAGCCACTAATGCAAGGTTGTAGCATAAAGCCTGGAGAATGTATGTCCCACCATGATAGTCTATAGTTGTTCAGATCTGAACTTCTCTTGATTTATGAATAGGGCAAATGATGTGTCTGGTCCAAGAGTGGGGGAAACCAAAACATACCACATGGTTAAATAAATAGCAATATGTGAGTCAAGAGATTGGATGACAGGATTAAGGAATTCAGCCTAGAGGCCTTCTTCGTTTGCTGCTCCATTGGTGCTTATAACTCTTGTTGCTCTCCTAATGTTCCGCTTCGAGAAAATATGGAATGAGGCGGGGGGGGGAAGGGATGTGGGTGGGAGTTTGTTCGGGAATGTCGTAAAGGGAGGTTGTGTGGGGGAACATCGGCTAGGGGTCTAGGTCTAGTGAACTTTGATAAATTTGGATGTGTCCAGAAGCCAATAAATATATTGTTGAGGGAAACAAAATTTTTGACCAAAGGTTTGGTAAAAGGTGTTGAAAAAGATAACTTTGGAGGTCGTCCCTCATATTTTTGGTGTGGGTGTGATGAGGGGGACCTGAAAGATTTTGTTCCTTGTGTATTTATGTAAAAGGTGACTTTTATGTAAATAAATACATTTTTGTACTTTATAAAAGTGGGTCAATTAAGTGATGTATTTATTAATTATTTTATTATTGAAAAAAAGTGCATCTAATGTGAACCTTAGATCTTCTAATCTGATCCTAGCCATTGATTAGGTAGTTTCTTTGGTAGTTAGGGATAGTTAGTGAAAAATCAAAGTATAAAAACAAAGTGAAAGGGACAAATGACACACTCACCATCAGAGAGAGAGGAAGAGAAA
This sequence comes from Larix kaempferi, assembly GCA_027924585.1. Taxonomy (NCBI): domain Eukaryota; kingdom Viridiplantae; phylum Streptophyta; class Pinopsida; order Pinales; family Pinaceae; genus Larix; species Larix kaempferi. The sequence goes on along the minus strand of BSBM01001005.1, from coordinate 41,798,807 downwards.
GATTGAAGAGGAAGAAGAGTACCCAAGCAAGAAGGGCACGATTTCCAAGTGAAGAACAACAACACAATTCCCAATGCAGCCTATGCAGTCCATACAACAACATTAAAACAACCACACGTGTGGGCTCGATTTCCAAGAAGACTGGCTCGAATCCCAAGGTAGTTGGTAGAGCATTTAATGCAAACCGTACAACAGTAAAAGAAGGCATGTGAGGACACATAAATCGAGGAAGAAAAGTACAGGTCCGTACAATTCCGTATAGCAGGACATACAACAACTTTTAGGCACGATTTTCAAGGTTGGCATAGATTTCGAGGTTGGGTCTGATTTCTGTAATAATTTGTTGTTTGTGGAAATTCTGTCAGTTAGGGTTGAAAGAGAAAACTTCTGTGTTTTAAGAATTTTTCTATACTCTTCTTTATGAAATTTTTTTCTAGGGTTTTCCCCAAGTAAGGGGTTTTGTTCGGTTAAGTTTGACCAAAATCTCATGTGTTCAATGTGCTTGCATATTTTCAGTATTTGAAGGGTATTTGAAGTGGTGGTTTTACTTTTAAAATTCTAAGTTAAAACCCTAGATTTTCAAAGTGTCTGACAGAATGTGTGAATGAGCAATTTCATATTTATGTCAATTTTCTTCATGGTATCAGAGCGATACTGAAGATATTGAAGCAAGCAAGTGTTCTTTTGATGTGCAGAAGAGTGTTGTGATTATCTTTCAAGTTGTTTTTTTGGTTGTAGGTGATTCACATGATGAGTATCAGGGATGAGGATATGTTGGATGGAGTATCCAACTATATCCCATGGAAAGTAAGAATCACTGCTATGTTAAAAGAATTGAGAGTTTGGAGATTTGCTAACAGTATCATGACTAAGCCAACAGATAGAGATGAGCTTGAGGAGCATGAAGCTCTTGAAGCCAAAGCCCAGAGAGTCATACTGGATGGGGTTAAAGATCATCTCATTCCACATTTAGTAGAAAAGAAAATAGCTAAAGAGATGTGGGACACATTGAATCAATTGTTCGAAGCAAAGAACGAGAACTGTAAGATGGCCCTAAAAGACAAGCTACATTGTATAAAAATGAATAAAGATGAGGGTGTAGCCTCGTACTTACTCGTGTTACACAAGTTAAGTACGAGTTGGCAGCAGTAGGAGAGACTATCCCTGATCCAGAGTTGGTGAGGATAGCCCTGAAGGGCTTCACCAAGAAGTGGGAGGTCTTTGTAAAATGTATTGTGGGTAGAGAGAAGCTTCCCAGTTGGTCAAGATTATGGGATGACTTTACGCAGGAGGAGATTCGGGAAGGGTCTCATGTTGGTCAAGTTAGTGAGGATGTTGAGCAGGATGTGGCACTTGTAGCCAAATTGAAGAACGAGAAGAAGAAAGATTTGAGTCAGATCAAATGTTTCAAGTGTGGTCAGTTGGGACACTTTGGTTCTAAATGTCCTGAGAAGAAGAAAGGGAAATAAGAGAAAGATACTGCACCAACTGTAGTAGATGATTTTGCATATCAGTTTGATCATGAGTTTTCTTTGGTTTCTATTGACTCTAGTGTGGGGAGCTCAGTTTTTGAGCATGTCTGGATTGTTGACAGTGGGTCAACTAGACATATCACTGGAGTGTATGATGCATTCCAGATTATCACAGACTTGGGACAAAGACACTACATTTAGACGAATATTGACAATCCACATATAGCTATTCGAGGGGTTGGAACAGTCAGGTTTCAACCAGACCTTGGAGAGGTCCTAGAGATACATGGAGTTCTCTTTGTTCTTGGGATAAGAGTTAGTAAACTCTCGGTGTCATCTTTTGAGGATGATGGTTATGGGTTGTTGGTCAGGGACGGTCATATCTTCATTTATCGGAGAGATGATCTAGTTAGGACCACAATCTTGCTTAAAGATCGTAGGGACATTTTATACATATTGAGAGGACATGTTGTACGTCCATGGGCAGGTGGATGGCCATTAGAGTCAGAGGATGGGGCAGGAGATGCATTTGATCGGCACATGTTAGTTACATTTCTTCTAATGAGGAGAGTGGATCTCTCCAAAGCACTGGTAGTAGATTCAGCCAGTCAGGTGATGGTGATGAGCAGGTTGATGAGGTTCAGGCAGCATCTCAAGAGTCAAAGTTTTATTTCAGAGGTGGGCACTTGTCTCCGAGAGTCATTCCAGAGCAGGAGGGAGCTGCATCATGAGTCAGTGGTGGAGATTTGGATGGTGCCGGAAGGACCTCCCTTGTTATGAGGGAGTGTTGAAAAATATAACTCTGGAGGTGCTCCCTCATATTTTTGGTGTGGGTGTGATGAGGGAGACCTGAAAGATTTTGTTCCTAGTGTATTTATGTAAAAGGTGACTTTTATGTAAATGAAGATATTTTTGTACTTTATAAAAGTGGGTCACTTAAGTGATGTATTTATTAATTATTTTATTATTGAGAAAAGTGCATCTAATGTGAACCTTAGATCTCCTAATCTAATCCTAGCCATTGATTAGGTAGTTTCTTTGGTAGTTAGTGTCAGTGAAAAACCAAAGTGAAAGGGACAAATGACACACTCACCATCAGAGAGAGAGGAAGACGAAGATTGAAGAGGAAGAAGAGTACACAAGCAAGAAGGGCACGATTTCCAAGAGAGGAACAGCAGCACGATTCCCAATGCATCGTGTGCAGGCCCTACAACAGCATTAAAACAGCTACACGTGTGGGCTTGATTCCTAAGAAGACAGGTTTGAATCCCAAGGAAGTTGGCAGAGCATTTAATGCAGACCATACAGCAGTAAAAGAAGGCACGTGAGGACACATAAATCGAGGCAGAAAAGTATGGGTCCATACAGCAGGCCGTAAATCAGCTTTTTGGCATGATTTTTGAGGTTGGCACAGATTTCGAGGTTGGGTTTGATTTCTGTAATAATTTTCTGTTTGTGGAAATTCTGTCAGTTAGGGTTGAAAGAGAAAAATTCTGTGTTTTAAGAATTTCTCCGTACTCTTCTTTATGAAATTTTTTTCTAGGGTTTTCCCCAAGTAAGGGGTTTTGCCCAGTCAAGTTTGACCAAAATCTCATGTGTTCAATGTACTTGCATATTTTCAGTATTTGAATTGTATTTGAAGTGGTGGTTTTACTTTCAAAATTCTAAGTTAAAACCCTAGATTTTCAAAGTGTTTGACAGAATGTGTGAATGAGCAATTTCATATTTATGTCAATTTTCTTCAAAAGGTGTGGCCAAAGGCCAAGATTAGATGTGCTCTAATACCAATGAAATGAACCATGTTTATTTGTTGAGCAATATCCAACATGAGGACAATAGGTGAAAATCTATAAAGGAAAAATAATATATAAATAATTGAATAAGATATGAATGATATGAATATAATGCCATGTGACGGTGTACTTATACACATTGACTTGTCACAATGGTTGATAGATCATGTCCCTTGGTTAGGTCGTGCCCTTTAATTAAGACATGTTAGTTCATTTATTGTGATTATTATTATTATTATTTATTTGATGTATTTATATATTTATATTCATTACAGCAAAGGGTGTGGATACATATAAGGTTTCACACTACGAAATAGTATTCCATGTTGACGCTATGCATATATTTGTGTTCCAAGATGGTACAACAATTGTTTCTTTTGACGAAAGCACTCTGGTGTGCATAAAACATTGGCGAATCTATAAAGGTCTTTTTTGTTTGAAAAGTGTCTTATATTAAAAGATATTTACAATCAGAAGTGCATAAAGCAAAATGGTATATACAATGGACTTCATAACCTCTTCCTAAGAGCTACTAAAATAGAAATAAAAGCAGAGTACTTAAGATTGTGGCAAAAGGAGCTTTTGTCTACAAATGTATTTTTACTGCCCAAATACTTGTCAAAATAATGTAGGCACTATATATCATAGGTAAAAGTATGATCACATAAGCAGATGTAGATTAACTATCTGAAGTGGATACAAGCATGTTCAAATATAAATTCCCCTCGTAAAAAAGATGTTTCCTCAGCCTGGTAAAATGCATCGATGTACTCGGAATACATTGCTGAATAATACTATGAAGTTTGAATATCAAGTTTAAAAGAAACATGTCTATTGAGTACTTACTAGTAGGCTTTTATGATAATTACCTCGAACTTCAGTCTACCCCATTTTGAAAACCTCCAAAGAAAGAAACTCTTTGCTTCATTCAAACGTTCTTGTGAATCATACTACTACTATTATTTTTAATTTCTATTCTGAAGATGCACTATAATTTTAATTTTTTGTTTTATTTTCAAAAACTTGAGGTGTTCTACAATTTTATATATTTCTATATTTTCTTTGAGTTGTAAAATGTGTTCCTTTTCAATCTCCATACAAACTTTTAAGAAAATCAATTAATGTTTTTGATGCATGTATAACTATGGCTTATAGAGCTTTGTTGTGTCTTTGTAGTTGTGCTCACCTTACATCTTTACGACGAGATCAAATAGGTATGTCTTATTTTATCATCCTCTCAATTTTGCTCTGCATATTGCACAGCTGTTCTAGCTATTTGATATGGTGTTGTCACTCGTAGCATTTTGTCCTCAGTATGCTGTTAGATGAATATTTTGTGGATGTTTTTGAGATGCCTCCTGGCTCCTAGAGATGTCTTGTATGTTGCTTTGTTTATTTGGAATGTGTGTAGATAAGTTCATTGATTTCTGTCATTTGTTGAAATTAATGTAGGTATTTATTTCTGCATATGTTTCTTTTATTTTGCTACATTGTAAATGGCTTTATTTTCTTAAGCCAATGTCAATGGTTTTTCTAAAATGTAATTCAAGCATACCAAATATAAATGTGATCATTAAGGCAGCTATTTGATATGAAAGATATGGGAGAAGATGAGACTTCTTGTAAATGTACTCTTCATTTGATCTGATGAATGTGTAGATTTAAGCAACATGGTGCTCTAAGACAAGAAATGAGGACATTCAATATGGTTCTGTTCTTGCCATCAACCATCCATTAGATAGAATAGTATAAGCTGTAAACTGCTATTGTCTGGGAAATTATGTTCTCAACAATGATTTTATTCATGTTTTATACAACAGTCAAAATTCTACAGCTTAGACCCTAAAAAAAACAGGCTTGTCACTTAAAAATTGAGGCTAAAGACAGCTGTGTTATCAGCCATACTTTGTGACTATGGGGATCTAGCAATATTGAAATTTGTAAGCCAGGCTTGAATAAAACCAAAAGCTACCCATGGATTTGTTTACTTTGTCATGAAATTTTGTGTCCATTTGGCACTCTCTAAGCTCGGTTTAAAATTTGGGTGGGTGTTATTCTGAGATGCCTCATGTTGCTTTGTTTATTTGGAACATGTATAGATAAGTTAATTGATTTTTTTCATTTGTGGACATTGATGCGGGTATTTTTTATGCACTTGTTACTTATATCCAGCTATTTGTAAGTGGTTTTATTTTCTTAAGCCATGTCAATGGTGTTTCTAAAATTTAAATTCATGTACATGAACTATAAATGTTACTGTTACTGCACAAACTAGCACCCCTAGAGTGCAAGGTCTTCACAAGGGTGTATCCCAGGGAAACTACTAAAAGTGTTGCCACTGTCACCTCGACAACAACTTCTCTTCACTTAAGTGCAGAGGAGGAAAAATGGTACCTACTACCTAGCACTTGGGGGAATTCCCTAAGGCAACTAAGTTTCACCGATCGGTTTATGAGGTTGATTAATTGTGAAACTAAGTTAAATGGATTTTATATCTGGACTTAGATTATGATTAAATTGAGTCAGGGTTTCAATGATTAGTCTTTGGTTACCAATTTTTACCCAAGCTTTCCAGATCTATTTGTAAAGAACACTGCTGCTATAAATGCAGAAATAAACCAGCAATAAGATCTAATTAACAACAGTAAATTCCGGCCTTGAAAATAGTACAATAATGCATGCAAATTAGGCTAGAAAAGACAGGAAACTGTGAGTTATGTAAATTTTCTGTGTTTAAATCAGCTTGCTGGTTTTATGTCAAGTTTTCATGGTTTTATGCCCAACTCAGTTTCTCATGAAGCTGGAAATTAATATAAAAATTTCAGACAATTAAAACACGCTGAAAAACACTTTTACAGGCAGGAAAAATTAAATCCACATGCACGCCATAAAATATATCAGACTCAGAAATTTAGCCAATGGCCCTGGAAAAACCCCCACAGGGAAAACCAGTCAGAGAGAGATTTTATTTCTTCAGCAAATTATAGAACAGCAATACAGTGAAAAATACAACTTATCTCCACCAATAAATGCACCCAGCTGATTGTCTCGATTTCTGTGTCAAGCCTTCTCAATTTCTGTGCCAAAAAACTGAACCTCGTTTTCTGTGCTGCTGCCTCGAAAGCTGTGCAGAAAAGAGTCCTCGATTTCTGTGCTGAAAGTACAGTCCGTATGGCTCTTGAAAAACATGCGTGAACCTGTCCTCGAAATCTGTGCAGAATATCACCTCGGTTTCTGTGCTGACTGTCAGTTTCTGTGCCTGATTTACTGCCTCGAAATGCATGCTGCTTCTCGAAACTCGTGCCCAGAAAAGCTCCTTGAAACCCATGCCCAGAAAAGACTGCTGTACGGTCCCCAGGATGCGTGCTGTTCTAGAAATATGTGCCTCGATTTTCGTGCTGCTGGAAGACTCCCTGAATCCCTGCCTCGAAATTCCTGCTGCCTCTCTCTCTTCTCAGCTCTCTCTCTTTCACTCTCATCACAAGAATGAATCTATTTTGCCTTTGCCTTGCTTTTTGATCAAACCCTAGGTGAATGAAGAGACACTCAATCCAATGGCTGAGATTTGGATGAGATCAATGAATGAGAATAATTGCTCATTAATTCTCATAAAATTAATTTCACTCACTTAAATTTATCAAAAGTGACTTTAGGGTGTAAAGTCACATTAATCGCTTTTCACAAGTCATTTAATGCGAGGGTCACTTTATTTCCCCCTTTAAGTGACTTAGGCAAAAGTCACTAGGGAAACGCTTCCTAGGTACAAAAATCAACAAGTTATAGACTAAATACTTTTAGAATCCATTAGTTACTTGTTAAACCATCAACATGGGGTATTTTGCAATGTTATTAGGTTGGCAATAAAGATATATTCCAGATCTCTGCTGATTAGTTAATTAGATAAGTGAATGATGTGTTTCCAGTGCTCTAAACCACTTGCAATTAACCCAGAAAAATAAATCAGATCCGAACCTCATTAAATGGTTGTCCTAGCAGTGATTTAATGATGAATTTCAGCCCAACAAACACTGTTAAACAACCCAGAAATTTAACCCAGCAATGAAGATGAAAAGTAGATGCAACTATGGCTAAATTTAGGATGCAAATCTAGGAAATAATTCACCTTATATTTTTCTGTTAAACCAGCAAACAAAACAGTCCCAAAAGTAGCTCTAAAATCATATTTAAATATGCAAGTGGAGCCCTAGAAGGTACAGCCTAGCTAGAAGATTAAATGCAGTCCTAAGGGGGATCTTAAATGCAGAATGTTTGGGGTTTTGCAGGGATATTATTAATGCCTAAGATGAATTAACCCTAGAATGCAAAACAATGGAAAAAAGAGATTGAAAATTTTGATTTGCGATGGATAGAAAGTGAAACAAATGGATTAGTGCCTAGGGTTTGAAGTTGCTATGGGGTCAATCAAGGACACTAATGAAAACAAGTTAGCATCAATAATAGCCAGGGTTTGAGTGCCAAACCCTATCAAATTCAAGAAGTGTAAAATTCACTCAAGGATCTAAAGGACATCACTTAAGTGGGTTCTTCAATTCTACTTTGGGCATAATATCATTCAGTAATGAAATTTTAGGGCATACAATCAAGTGTTGAGAGCATACAACCTATTCATCCACAACGAAACAACTTAACCTTACTAAGTAAAAATCTTACTTGCAAAGGATCATAAAGAAGAAGCAAATTGTTGATCCTGTTATCACATACATTGTAGCTGGAGCTACCATGATGCAGACCAGATTTTTTCAGATCCATGAGCCAGTCCTGTGGTTGAGATGAGCCTATTGATTAGCGGTGATGCATATATTTCTGAGCCAGCAGCAACAACTTGCCCCCTTGTCATGACTGATGCTGGATGACCCGATTGAGACGTACTTGTTGCAGCCATGGTTCACTGAGCAGAGTAGCAGAGTACGTAGCTGGTACATTTCCCTTACCCCATGAGCAGTCCGAGTTGGTTTCATGATGATCATCAGAGACATGTATATGGCCGGACAGATGTATGTGTGTATTTGGGTGCTGCTAGACTGTCTTGCTCATCATATTAGCCTTAACTAGACATGGTAACTGATTTTGGTGATTATGTATTATAGTGCTATCATAGACTTGTTATTATGAGTTGATCTATGATTCTAAATGTTAAGACTTTTCTATATGCTCACTAGTATTGCCTACCTTATGCAGACTTAGCCTTGCCTTTGTTATGTATGGCATCACCTTTTCACCTTTTCCATTCATCCGTCTTTTCCATATTTGGTGTTAACCCTGACTTGTACCTAGATTAGTGATATCAAGGACCTCCCCCCCCCACTTAGGCCTCTGTGTTGGATAGACACCATGTTTACTCTGTGTCTCGGCTCTAGAGTGTGTGGCTTGGTCCCTTCTAGTCTGCTTGTATGATGCCTTGTGGATCGGTTTTGTGTCTTGTGTCACCGGGATGTTCTCCTTTAGTCCTCGAAAGCAAGTACTCCCATAAAAACATCGGAACGCATAAATGCTATATCTAAATGGATGCACAAGTCAGCTACAAAAAGTGTTTTTCAACACTAGCAAATAAAAATCTTCCATAGCTAGTTAGTGGCCAAGGGACGAGCACTCATCCCTTGTATGATGTAAGGTCGTTTTCCCCTACAGGGAAACAGGGTGGTAACTCCATCGCACCTATGGACGGTGGCGAGCAATGGTGGTAAGACCGAGTCATTATCCGAGGCCCGCAAGGCTATTCAGGGCACCTGCCCTTGGAGGCTGGCTAGTGAAAGATAGATCAAAGTGTTAAATGTTAAATCTCAAATGTGCAAAAAACTCACAATAAATCAAATGCAATAAAGGATGCTTGTCTAGAGTCTACTGGAAGCCTTCCAAGCACTCTACCCATTTGTGAGGCACCGCCATTCCCTAGTGTCTTCTCTCCTGCATATGTCTAAGTGGTTCCCCTTTTCCCTCATGTCCAAGAGATCATAGTGTCGAGGTTATCAAGTCAACTCCCCTTGTCCTAACCTTGTTTTGTTCACCTCACCCATCATAGCAATTTGGTTAAGTTTGTAAGTGAGCATGTATAAAGGACTTCATGAAAAATAATGTATTTACTCTAACGTAAGTCTTATCTTTATTGGATCTGTTGAATTATCACCATTATCATGTTACTTTTGTTATAGTTGGCTAATAATATGAATAAGAGAGTTATCTTTCACCCCTCACACATATTGGATTGATCAGATTACAGTTTAGGCAGTAGATTTGTTATTCTTGACTTGGTCAAACCCAGTTTGACTTGGTCAACACAGGTCCCAAGATGGATATGGTTAATGGATATGGTTACAGTTATTCTATATCTATTTTTTGATGCCTTTGTAGGCCATTCAGACCATTCCAATGCTCCAGAGATGCAAAAATTGGTTCAATACAGTAATTGGGTGAATTTTTAATGAAATGGACCAATTTTTATCAAATTGTGAAAAAACTATTTGAGGGCCTTCCACCAAAATCGTTTTTGGGGTATGAGTAATGAGTATTACCGGATTGCTATTTTTTGGAATTTTTGGTGTAGTTAGATTTTTATTTCGAGTAGCGGAAAATGAAGTTATGGGAATTTTAAATATTTATGGAGCATTTCAGGAAATTAATTATAAATGATCAAGTGACCATGGCTACCTCAAGGAAATCGATTTGGCTAATGGAGGTGAGGAAATGACTTGAGGATGATTGATTATGATGAGATGAGGCTCTACATGCATGTTCCATAGATTATCTTCATCTGGGAAGACTTCACATGATGCTACCTTGGTCCTAGGGAGGATGTCTTCCTTCATGGGGTGCACTTGATAGTTGATCATTTGATGTATATCATGTTATATTGTTATATCATTGTAAAAGGTGGGCACCTAGGGTGATTTATGCCCCTAGTGACCCCCTTGTTATGTTGCCTCGTGTTATGTCATGATGTTATGTTGTACTTGCCTTTCCTAAGGCGTTTTTGGGAAAAAAGTGTGCCCGCCTTTATGACTTAGTCATTGATCCATGTAATGTAAAAACAAAAAGATCTCCATTGTATCTTTTAATATCAACCACTCATTCAAAAAGTGGTTAGGGTTTTGGTATCTCTCAGATCTATTTAAGAGAGAGGACCCCCTCATTGTAAAAGGACTTTTGGCTTTGGATTTTTGGAATAAAGAAAATATTTTGTGATCCAATACTTGGGTTTTGTGGATGAATGTGAGATGTGGTGACTGAATACTAGCTTTCTCTTGCATTGAAAGATCTTTGTGGTAGCTCTTGTATCTTTTGTATCCAATTTTTTTGATTGCAACATGGAGGCTGATTGGAAGACATGCGCACCTATAGAGGGGACTCACCTTGCTCTTCTCTCTCAGATCTTCATTCGAACAGGGAGTATCTTTGTCTTATGACCATCTATTCTCTTATCATTTATCTATCGTTGGTTATCATCCATTGTTTTTTGCATTACTAATTGAATCTTCCTCTGTTGTGTAGGAAAGGAGGGATGCACTTGGCTCCTTGGGTGTTTTACCTGGATACAGGCACACAAAATCTTTAGTTGATCTTGTTGGGGTTAGTATTCACCTTGCAACAAGCTTCTACAAACACCAAGTAAATGATTGCAAGTGTTTATCTTCTATTTTATTTATCTATCCATTAGTCATAGCTTAGATCTACTTTCAAACCCTAGCTTCAAAACTTATAAAATTTCTCTAGGTCACACAACTTAATTTCCTGGCAAATCCTTTCTGGGTATTTACATTTGGCCTTATCCCAAAGAGGGTTCTCAAGGGCATCACCCTTGGAGGACTCCAGCAGCCCAATTCCCAAGGCAATGATCTCAAAACCCATTCGCCCTCCTTGGTTTTGTTCATCTTTCGGTTGAATTGTGATCTGGGTGCTGCTTATATGCTTTGATATTGTTAGATCTATCCTCAATCCGTCTCATCAAGGTGTTAGAAAGCCCTAATTCCTATCCAATCTACTACTTTGGTCATTTCACCAAATTTTACCTTCAATTTGCCCAGGATAGTTGAATTGATCATTTAGTCTAACACCTAGATCCTAGATCTTTCATTAAACTCCTAAGTCACTAAAGTAAATGCATCGGGTTGATAATTAACTCATCTCAAACCTATCAACTTGAACATTGCCCTTATGATGCCTTGGGCCTTTTGGAGGAAAATGGCAGAATTCCTTTGTGTGATAAAGAAGACTATGATCATTGGAGGTTTCTTGGTCCTCCCATCTATGATTCTTCAGAGGTCGGGAGTGTTGGACTTGAGCTTTTGGGCCACACATTTTTTTAATAAGATGTCCATGATCTTTCACTACCGTGCATAAGTGAAGAAGTTGTTAGTTTGGATCAGCTAGAGCTGGTTTTTTATTCAGATTTGGAACAACATGAAGAAGGTTTTGTAAAACAAATTCATGAAGATCAAGAAGAAAATGAAGAAGTTCTTGTTGAAGATCCATTACTTGTTGAAAAGGATATTGAAGATATGGTGGATGAAGGAATAATTGTTACTTCTCTGTGTTCCCCTCATGGTGAAGGTTTAGTGAGTCTTCCTCTCTCTTTTTCTCTTGAAGACAATTTTTTTGAAGATGATAGGATTGAGGGTCTTTTTTGTAATGAAGATTGTTTCCACGGATACAGTGATGTGCATTTTCCTGATGAGCATGATATGGGTATGGATTATTGGAAATTTGTTGGAGAACCCATATATGATTCTTCGAATGAGGGAATTGTAAGTTTTGAAGACCTTGGAAAACCTACTTGATGAGATCTCTCATGATTTGGTTCAGCCATACTCTCTCCCCATTGATGATGATTTGGGGTTACATATGGATATTTCTACTGTAGATGTTGAGCAACCAGGTTTACCCTCTCCTAGAGTGGATCTCAAGCATCATTCTAAGCCATGTTTATCAAGGATTAATGCATGATTTGGATATCAAGGAGGTGGTTTTATTGTAGGGTTAGTGCAACAAAGTGTGCCCTCTCCATGGGAAAATTTGAGGTCTCTTTTCTGGCCATATCTTTCGGAACTTCTTGCTGGTTTTAAAGTTCATTTGGGGTAGCAAACAAGTTTTGGAGAGCAGATTCATAATGAAGGCGGTTTATATGTGAGCCCTGTCCAAGCTTAGATAGAGGGGGCCTACGAAAAGGGCCCTTCTCCTTTCTAAGGGTTTGAAGATATCCAAGTTCATGATCTTTTCCATTGTTCCAGCCCCATTTCGTTGAAGGTAATAATGCCTACGCAACTTATCATTGACATGATTTTGCCTTGGACTATTGCCAAAGAAAGAAGCCCTAGCATGAACGATATGCTAAGTTGGCTTCACTGGTGGTACAATTTTATTTGACTTATTTATGCTACCATGCTTAGAGTAGGTAGGTAGGTTGCATAATCTCTTGCATAAACATTTTTGATGTGTCATTTTCCTTACTAATGCATTGCATTTGTTGTGTTATTTTTATATATTTCATATTTGATTTGAACAAGGTAGGACAAATGTGTCTTCCTCCGATGCAGTTGGTGTCTTTGTTGTTTGAAGTGTGTGTAGGTCTATAGGTACCAGAAGATTCAAGGGTTCTCATGCACTCCCACGAAGCATGCATGGCTCGTAGTTCGAGCCAGTTGTTACATCCTAGATTCTCTACAGCACATCTTACTAAATGTGTTAAAGAGAGGGGTCTTTTCTCCACTGTAAAAGTCCAAGATGGGATTGTTTATCTTAAAGTGTTTGTCTAGCAAGGATCAAGACCCTTGGTCTTGTCATGGCAGGTTTTCTTGGTTCTCATTTCAAGGAGTGCTGGCCTTGTGGCTTTGCTTACTACCCCTTAATGGGCAGTAACCCCTCATCATGTCAGGCATTTATGCCCTAGGTGGTGTTATCACGCAACTTATAGTTTCCCCTTTGAGATGAATCCTATTTAGGACGATAGAGGAGTTAGGCAACTAAAGAGGTGACCTAAGAGGATCCTGAGTGCCAGAATGGATCGGTCATAACACCAGTCAGGATTCTCTTCGCTTTATGGTACTTGAAGAAAAGTAGCAAAGGGGGAGACCCAGATCTAACCTAAAAGGATGTTAGTTTTGTACCTAGGGAAGTGTTCCCCAAGTGACAATATCCTAATGTCACTTAGAAGGGGGAAAAGTACTTTGAAAGTAAAAACTAAACTACCCAAGAATCTCTTTCAGGTCAAAGACCGTACTCTAGAGAGCATGGGGGTAAGTCAAAACAAAGCAAAAAACAACTCTCTGACAGAGAGCACTCTTGATCCACTGTTGAGTGAGATTCAAGAGATTTCTAACTTTTTCAGTTTATTGATTTATATCAAAAAATGAGCTAATTAAGCAAGGATCAAACAACTAGCAATTAGTGGAATGAAAACTACTCTAAGAAAGTAAAACTAAACTAAGCACTGAAATCAAATCTAAGCTAAAGATGCAAAGAGGACAAAACACAACACAGTTTCCCCAAATAGGGGAAGTAAAAGGAACTGTGGGAGCCGTAATCCCACTAGCTTTTTTAAGAGTTACAATGCTTTGGGGCTTTTATCCCTTGAAATGAGAAGAGATGAAATGAATGAAGCTTCTTAAGAGCTTTTACAAAAAGGAGATTGGTTCTTGAGTTTCAATGGATCTTCATGGTTTTAGCTTCTTCTTGGTTTTTTGGCTTCTTCAAGTCTCTTGACTTGTCTTTGGTTGATTTCTTCTTCAAGCACCTGCAACAAACACACTTCAAGCACCCATTATTCGTTAATCAAATCAAAGCTTGAAACTAAAACTAAGATCTAGAAATGAGATCTAACCTTTAAAAATGAACTAGCAACAAGATTTGAACTATAATGCAATCTAAGAATAAGAACTAGATGCAAACTAGAATGCCAACTTTTAAATGAAACTAAGTTAAGATTTAAGATCTAGAAATGAAACTAACAAATGCTAACTTTTAAAACACTTAAGATCTAAATGAAACTAAACCAAAGTGATGAATGGGAAGGAAGAAAACAAAACAAGTCAAGGCAAACAAATGGAAAAGAGAAGGAGGAGTTCAACGAATGGAGAAGAGAGCAAAAGAAGGCAAACGAAAGGAAGAAGATCAAAGAGAAGAAAGGAGGAAGATCAAATGAGGAAAACGAATGGAGAACAAAGGGAGGAAATGAAAGGAAGAGAGAGCAAGAAAACGAAAGGAAGAAGGTAGCAAAAGAACGAAAGGAGAAGAAGGTAAGGAGGAGATGAGAGGAAGACAAGCAAAGGGAGAAAACGAATGGCAAAGAGAGAAGGAGGAGGAAAACGAAAGGTAAGGAGGAGAAGAAGATCAAAGAGAAGAAAGCCAAACAAGGCAAGGAAGGGCAAGGAGCCAAAAGATAAGTCTTGAAGAGTTTAGGGCTTGTTGTAGAGTAACTAGTAACCAAGGGTTTAAATTGATTTTAATGGATGGATCTTTAGCAAACTTCTGAAGCTCAACTTTGAAGCACGGATTTGATCTTTGGAGAGCCCTGAAATACACAAATTTGTCAGAAATATAATGGTGAAGAGGAGAAAGAAGCAGCCGAGCTCAAGCTCCTACTTCACACTTGGGAGATTTGCACAATACACAACTCACAAATAAAACTTGATCAAGCCTAATATGATTAAATAAATGGGACAAGAAGAGCATTAGTATTACCGACTACAGTTTGCTACTTCTAAATCACATGAAACCAAGCATCAATGAACAAATTGTAACTGCAAATGCTCACCCTATGGACTTGTTATCACACCATAGTAGCAGGGCTACTATTCTTGCTTAGCAGATATCTGCACATTTTAGAGCCTAGATTTTACAGAGTTTGGCTATGATGAGCTTATATTTTGAGACCACTCATGATCAGAGCAATATATTGTATAAGACTTTTGTTAGACCTTGTGCCAAGGTTGAGCCTTGGGAGCTTAGATTTGATGACCGATGTGACCCTTTGTTCCATACAGTTTTAGTTCAGTGCCCAGTGATGTTATTGCAACAGTGTTTCAGATGATTTTTGATGATTATTATTATGATGTGATATAACCTATGGACTTCTGATTATTGACTATGGATTATTATCTTGTTGCTTTAGTCATTTTCATAGCTTTGACTTGGTATATGATTCAGGATATGGCAGTACTATTTAAAATGAAATGAAATATCTTGGATGATGTTATAAATATAAAATGGATGTATTACTTGCACACTTAGGTTTTCTGACAAAACTCACCGGTTGTATTACCCTCCTATGTGTAGATATGGTCGTTCTTGACATTCTTGTCTGCTAGAATAGGCACCACATTCATTTTACTCCATCCATCCATGACCTTCCCGGTTTGGCTTTCACCTTTGACTTGTCTTTTTTGACTTTTTGATACTGAGGACTTCCCTATTACTACCTCTGTGTTGGACCGCATCCATGTTTGTTAGTGTCTCGGCTCTGAGTTGGTGACAAAACTTGCCTTTTGGTGAGTTGGATTGTAGGCCTAAATCATTCTAGTCGGTTGTCCCGATGTTTGGCACTGGCAGAAGTCCCCCTAGTCACTTGAGATGTTGTTGGCTAAAACTAAAAGCTCATGTACTACATTATATTGGAAGTCTTTATAAATTTGCTCATGGAAACTGTAAACTCTAGAATGTGTTTCTTAACACACGTGAGTTAAGGACAAGAGCAATGAAATGCTAAAACACTCCTCGAAGAGTATAGAAAAGGTCCAAAAAAGAAAATGTTACTCTAAAGTTATATCTGTTATTGCTAACCTTGTATATGTATAAAACATGCCCTGAATGCAAGCTGCAACTAGTTGTGCTTCTTAGCACATTTGAAATCCGAAGGGTTATGTAGGCCAAAAAGGCCCTAAAATGAAATGAATGGTCCTAATGAACTTGGATCAATTTTATGTAGACATGGTGCCTAAGTTGAATAAACATTCTTTAAACAACTTATCCATTTGTGAGGCACAGCCCTTCCCCTTGTTATTTGTCTGGCACAGAGTGTAGCTCCCCCTCTCCCCGTCCAAAGTATCTTTTGGTTGAGTTTGGTCAAGTCACCCCCTTTGCTTAGCCTTATTCTTAGCTTTCATCCTTAGCTAGCAGTTAGGCCATGTCCAATGGGTGAGTGTCATTTAAGCTATTATGCAAGTAAATATAAATAACAATGGAATATGTAAACATGATAAATGCCACTGAATGATGTTTATACTTTAAGTTAAGTTGTGAGAATGATTAAAGGAACATGTCTTAGTCTATTGATATAATTTGTCCTTGGTTGTATTTTGACCTAGTCAAACTCAGTTTGACTATGGTCATTCTTGGGATCCGTGATGATGTGTACCATGTATGCCTATGGATGATGATTGATGGTCCCACATATTCTTTTTGATGATATCATATGGCGGACATATGATTCAGATGATGGTTGATGCAGTTCAACAGATTTATTATTATTTCCAGATCATCAAATTATGCACTGTCCAAATATGGTGGAACCTATTGTTGAACCCTCAAGTCAACCCATAGTGTATGAGTACACATTTCTAGTAGATTTGGGTCTTCTGGATCCATTGAGACACTTATCATCAATTCAAGGCACTTCTGACAGGGATAGATGTAGTTATCCACTTGATGACTAGATTTGGGCTTGTTTTCCCAGCCTGACCAACAATGGCATGATAGGCCAGTTCACCTAGGGCGTTGTATGAGGAGGGGGTGGTCCAACCACTTGATTTTACCATTATACCCCCCTCCCAGAGAGCCTGGTGGGCTCAGTTTGACAGCGTAGGCACTCCGGGTGTCAGTTTGGGCAGCTTCACAGTTATTGAGGCAGATTAAAAATGGAATAAAAGGGTCATTGAGGAATTCGATTTGGGCAACTGAGGCAAGGTTTTGGGATTTGGTCTTCACAGAGGTCTTTCAGGGTGAACCCCCCATCTTCCAGCTAGATATCATCAGTCAGTGGGGCTCACAGAGGCCACAGGAGGCCTTTTACTGCATGTCTCTCATAGATTTTGAGGACAGGATTTGATCATTTGTATTATTTGGACATATTATTTTATATTATTGTGCCATGGGGATGAGCTAGTAAGGATTGATGCCTCCTAGCCCCACCATGAGCTTCTTGAGTCATGTCCATGTCATATGAGGTGGGTCCATGTGTTTTAGCCCCCTCCTAGTGATGACATCACCCTCCATGAGTCTTTTTGAGGGATGATGTCACTCTCTCTTTGAGTGACCAATGTGATATATTGTAGGCTCATCTTAGCCATTGATTTGATTATGATATCTTTTAATCTCAACGACTCATCTTGTTTTATTGTAAAGTGGTTTTGAGTTCTAGGGTTTTGGTCTTTATTATCCTATATAAGGAGGAGACCCCCCTCATTGTAGACCACCTTTGGGCTCTGGAAAACTTGGAATGAAAATAATATTTTGGAGATCTACTTCTTGGCTTTGATTGGGTTACTCTTGTATATGTTCTTGCATCTCTTGTTTCTAGAAATTGTTTGCTTTTCAGGTGAAATCGACATCAAGAGAGGGAGGCCGAATTGCTTGAAGCTAGCTCAACGTTTTGCTTGATGGGAAGATTGTAGGGGTTGCTCACATCCCCCATGGGCAAGACGTCTTCATCTTGAGGGAGTTTTTCAATTGTGCTTTGTCCATTGATTGCTTCTTTGATATGACATGCTTAGATCTTATGGATTTGTGGATGAAATCTAACTTGATGTAGTTTGATTTACAGGTTTCATGGGACATCTCTCCTCCTAGATCTTGGATGATTTTGGTTGAAGACACTTGGATCAAGCTTGGAATTGTAACTAGGGCACGAATCATCCATATGCTAAGAGGCCGCAAGCTTATGAGGTAAGATCTACAGGTATGTATCTATTTCGCTTGTTCTCCATCCTATTGGTAAAAAACTCCATTAAACTCAAAGCGCTCATTTCAGCAGAGCACTTGTCCCAGCCGGAGCCAGATGTTATCACATATATAGTAGCCGGGCTACCATACATTATTTTTCTCATTCCAGTACACTATTCAGCCAGTTCCCTTACATTTGAGATGCTGAGATGAGCATCTATATTGGATCACTATCAGATTGTGGACAACAGTTGTGTTCCCCATGCCATGACTGAGTCTCAGGACACTCAGAGAGATGACCGATGTAGCCATTATACCATTGGTACAGAGTAGTCAGTAGTGCCCAGAGTTGCAGCAGCAGTTTCAGAGGACAGATGATGGTACAGGTTGATGAGCATTCAGGTATATGACTCAGCAGGTATATCATGGTGTTATGGTTAGATTGCTTTTATACTTATTCTTATAGCATGTCTTAGCACTTAGTGTCATGATCTGGCGATCATATAGATATGTGGACCTGGTTGATCTATTATATATATTACATTGTCCCTACTCAGACTTAGAAGTTCACTATTCATACTCATTGGTTTTACCCTCCTTAGGGAGAATAGAGGTGATCATTCCACCATACCTTGGCTTGCTAGTGTTGGCTCCATTATTCATTGTCTTCATCCATCCATGGCCTACCTTTTAGTTTATCACCCTGACTTACTACTTGACTAGTGACACGGAGGATCTTTCCCCCACTGTAGCCTCTGTATTGGATGAGCTTCCTTGTTTATTGTGTCTCGGCTCTGAGTTGGTGACAAAACTTACCTATGGTGAGTTGGAGTTCCTTGTGAATTCCCCCTAGTCACTAAAGTTGTGTTGGCTAAACCTGAAACTTTTGGTGTTGCCATGAATACAAAATCTGGAAAAATGAAATGCTATATCTTGTATGAAAAGCCCATTCATGCAATGTGTTTCTAAAGACACATGAATGAAAGGCATGCCAAATGAAAATGGCTATGAAAATAAAATGTTATATCTTTTGGAAAATGAATACCTAGGTAAACAAGCTGTCCATGACACACCTAGAAGTGCTCAGGTAAACAAGTGCCTTAAAAACACACCTGTAGCAGGAAGCCTAAAATAAATGTAGATCTATGCAATGTGTTTATAAACACACATAGATCAAGGCTATGGAAACTTCAGGCCTGTTATCAACTGATTTGTACAATAGTTGAAACCTTATTGAGCCGCCAGTGTTGGAACACATCAGTGTTCACTTCCAGAGTATCTGGGTTTCATTATATTTGGGTCTAGCCAGTTTTTGTTTTTGAGTCGACATGACCATGGCCCCATGGGGGTTTGTATCAAAGTGTGCTAGTAGGGTCTGAGTGGCTCGGTTCCCCATGACTGGATTAAACAACTAAGGTATTCCAGGGAGTTTTTTCACCGTCAGATTATACTTTGCTTCAGGCGAAATATAATCTCTTGGTTTTTCTCCCGCTTCCTCCAAAGCTGGAATGCCCGATTTTGGAAATTTGGCCATGGGGGGTTATTAGGGTCCAACTATAATGTATAAACCTACTAGACACTATTAGAATAGGTTTTGGTCATGTCCTAGGTCTCTAGGACCCCCAGAAAAAATTTCGAAAAAATTTTACCGGACGCGTCGGAATTGGGGTTTTTTAATTTTTTTTAATTATTTAAATTTTAATTAAATTTCTCTATAGTTTAAATAGAGAAATTTGAGTCTGTAATATGTCAGTCATCCGGGATCCGATTTCAGTGATTGAAGGCTCCAGACTTAAGCCAAAAATCATTCATGATCCCCGGACCAGCTAACCCTAAGTTTCAGATAATTATTTGGCCTCATAATTAATATTTTCTCAAAAAATCAAAAAATGAGAAATATTAATTAAAATATTCAAAAAATAATAAATTGGAGATAATTTAAATCTCTCCAAAAAAGGCCAAATTGAATAAAGTAAAAGTCAAAATGACATGGCAAAAAGCATTTATGATGATTGGAATCTTCACCCACCTGATTCAGATCAGTTTCGGAGCACTGGGAGTGATCTACAGTTGAGAAATTCGCCCACCTTCATGCAAATTCGTTTTTGTGATTTGGCAATTGATTAATGGGTTGTTGGATTATGAAATCAATGCATGTGGGGCTCCTTCCTCAAATTATGGACTCCAAACTCAAGCTCAATGTTGAGTTAAGACTCCAAGCTCGATTTGGTTGGTGTTGACATGGTTTTGATTGGATTATGATGGAGTTTTTGGCTCTCTTCATGCCAAATTCGAATTAGGGTTTTAGGCTAGTGTTTTGCTATTTAAGAGAAGCCATTTGGGCTTTCTCTTCATGGAAAATTGTTGTAAAGTTACTCTGCTCATATTTGTCAAGAGCTTGTGGAAATAAAGTTGGCTTTGGAGGCAAATGGTGTGCATGTCTATTGGTTCATGAGTTAATGGTTCATTGTTGAGGTAATATCTATGATTTTTACATTCTTGCAATTTCAATCTTGATTTTAATTTATGCTTAGATCTCTTTATTAAGAGCATAGGGCAAGCATTTGATGGTCCAATTTGTTTGCTAGGCTTAGGCTTGGATGGTTTAAAAGAGCACAAATTGTAATCGGTCTTACTACCTTGTCTCTTTTTCCATTTTTGTCTAACTCTCTAAGTTTAAATCAAGCATTGTTTGTATGAGTGTTTATGTATTGCAGATCCTCAAAAGGGTGAGATGAGATGAACTCGGTTGTATCTCCCTCTTCTCCACCAACAAAAAACTTGTGATAATAGTTTGTTTTCAGGAAAACTCCAAAGAAGCAAGATCTAGGGCTTTGCATCTAAGCGGAAAAGGCTACTTCTTCCATCAAAAAACTTTACTTTCAAAACATTGGTTACTTGTTACTCTAGGGCTTCTCTTCTTCAAGCCTTGTCTTTTGCTCCTTCACTTCTTCATCTTTTCCCCTTAGGTTTCCCCTTTCTCTCTCTTCTTGTCCACTTCCAAAAAAGCCCTAAAACCACAAAAAACACAAAAAACGAATTGTTGAAGTTAATGGTAGCTATATTTCCTAGTTTGCTTAAGGGTAAATTAGTTAGATCTCTTTCTACATCTAGTTTATAAATCTCATGCATTGAAAAGATAGCCTTAAAATCATACTAGATCTCATTCTTGCACTTGTTAAGTTTGCATTTGTTTTAGTTTTAGTTTCCCTTTTTAAGATAGAAAAATTTTCATAAAATTTTCCTAAAAAATTTTAAGTTTTAGATCTCATTTCTAGCATA
This sequence comes from Larix kaempferi, assembly GCA_027924585.1. Taxonomy (NCBI): domain Eukaryota; kingdom Viridiplantae; phylum Streptophyta; class Pinopsida; order Pinales; family Pinaceae; genus Larix; species Larix kaempferi. The sequence goes on along the minus strand of BSBM01001005.1, from coordinate 41,777,374 downwards.
TTTAGGACAACTTTTGTTCACTGGTCCGTTTTCCCATACAAACGTTTTCGAACAAAATTTTCATGTTTTTTATGTTTTAGGTTTTATCTTTCAAGTTTGGACTTGGTAGATTCGAATTTCATTTTGATTTCTGACGTTTAATGGGTGCATGTTGAGTATATTTTTCAAGCTTGTGTAGGTGCTTTGAAAGAAGGAATTTTGAAAAGCTTTGAAGAAGTAAGATCCAAGCAAAGGACCAAAGAGAAGAAACCATGAAAATGAGCAAAATTTGACATACTTATCCTTTGTAAAAGCAAGCAAAAGATTGCTTCTTTCTTAAATCTTTCCAAGTATCATCTTTCTAAAAGACCTTGCAAGGTTTTAAACCCAAGGCATCTGTAACAGTTTAATAAAAAGTTTCAAGTGGAGGGGTCCTCCACCTTTGGGTCTTCTTCCCCATTTGGGGAAGAGTGTTGGGTCTTGTGGTGTGGTTTAACTTAGTTTATGTTTCCATGCTCTTAGATTAGTTTCTATTTCGCTAAGTAATTCGGTTATTTACCTTCCATATTCTACTTACCCCCATGCTTTCCCGAGTAGGGTCTTGAACCTGAAAGAGATTCTTGGGTAGTTTAGAGTTATCTTTGTTTATTATTATCTTGTTTCTCTTCCAATCCTTGACCAGAGAATAGCTAACTTTGGGATCGTATCCCAAAGGCCACATAGTTTTGTGGTAGCTTCTCGCTCCCCCATCAACTTCTTGTGGACATCCAGCTAGCTGGAAGGTTTCCAGGATTGGTGGCTTCTAGTGGTTGATCTTGTTCGGAGATCAATCCCACCTAGTAGATTAAAGTTTGTGTGGTAGAACACTAGATTTATTTATCTTGCAAGCTTTATTGCTAGTAGTATTTTCATCTTGTTGATCAACACTGTGGTTTAAATTTGTTTCAAGTGAAAATATACTGCTACCGCTTTTATTTGTTTTCTTAAAATAAACCAAAGTCTCTTGAACTTGGCCAAATCCAAGTCAAGAACACCCTCTATCGAAGGGCATTTTAGTCTTGCATCATCCCTGCATTAGGCATTTTAATTTTAGTAAGTCTCTTGAACTGTGGTCATAAAACCGAGTCAAGAGCGCTCTCTATCGGAGAGTCGAACAAGGTCTCTCAATAATAAAATTTTCCACTCACACACCCCTAATTAATTTATCTTGGTTTGTCTTACACCCGTATGCTCTGCCAGCCGGAAACGGTTGGGCTAGTACTCAGAAAGGTGGAAGACTTGATAATTACGATCGATAAACTTAATTAAAATTTTTACCCAAAACCTCAACCAAGGCAAAATACTGTTCTTCCCACGAGAGGTGACGCCGGATTCCCACTGTCAGACTCAGGGGCGGTTCAAACATTGGACACCAATCCTTATTGAATCTGGGTGCTTCCGACAGGTCACTTAGGGTTGCCAGTATCTTTCTTGGGTAGGGTTCTACCATCTTTTGATACCTTTGGTCTTAGCCTTAATAATCAAGACAACTAAAACTTTGAAATTTACCAAGATAATTTGCACAACGATCTCACGAACAGCTACTATCAAGACTTATTTTTCAGCATCCCCCAGCACTACATTTGTTATTTTTGACTCCATTACCCATTGGATAAGGCACTGGTCCTTTTGTCATTTAATTTTTATCTGTGGATGCTTCTTAACTATATCAAGTCTTTATATACTGTTTCACAACGTGGATTGCATCTTATCTTGTGTTTTATTTTCAAGCTTTATATCGTCTCTCATTTCACAAAAAACTCCTAAACAACACCCATCCGCATCACTACATCAAAAAACACTATAAAAACAAGAGCCTTAGTGAAACTCTCTTTTAGGGACTACCCCCCTTGGCTTCGTTAGGAGTTTGCCTAAACGGAGGAGCTGGGATTCAGGTGACAGTACCTGGCTCATTGCTTGCCCCCAAGGCCACACCTCTCTCACTTGTAGTGAAGAGACAGCTTTCGAAAGATTTCTGCTGCTGGTGTGCATATTGGCGGACAACAAGGCCCAAAAAGCAATGGAACTTAAATGCTATATCAAAACAATTGCTGGCCTTATTTGTATTATGGATTGTGCGCATCTGTGAAGGTGAATAAACCCTCTTTGAACAACTCATCCATCTATGAGACACCGCCATTCCCTGTGTTGTTGCTCATTCAGTATATACTATGGTGTGTATTCCCTTTCCCTTGCCAAAGTGTCACAAAGTTAAGTCAGTCAAGTCATCCCTTAGCCTAGCCAATTATTTCAGCCTTCAGCCTTCACTAGCAAATTGATCACAGCTATGAAGTGAGTATGATCCTGAAAGTCTAGTCTGAGTAATAATAATAATTAACGACACTATATATTTGGATTTAGATCGCCAGTTATGATTACTCCGTGTTATAATTGTTATTTGAATAAGTTGTAGAGCATGTATTAACCTTGACACTTTGCAGCAGCTTTGGATGATGGTCTGAGTTATATTTGGTCTTGGTTAGACCCAGTTTGACCATGGAGGACCATGGGACATGAGATGTTAGACCTTATGATGATATGGATAGATGATATATGGTCTATGTATACATACATGATGATTATATGCAGCAGCTACAGGGTTATGATGATGATTCTTGGGTTACAGCAGTGTTTGGTCATTTACAGATCATTATTATTGGCCTTGTTCCGGTATATTGGATATTTATTTTGATCATGCAGAGAGTCATATGGTGTATGAGTACACATCTTGGATGGATTTGGACCTTCTGAGTCCAATGGGACAGTTTGTTTTCAGTTCCGGGCACTTACAGTGATGATTGATCCTCAGTAGGCTATCCCAGTGCAGTTTTGGTTTGTCGGAGCCTTGTCAGAGCAGATATGATTTTTATCCGGTTGACCTAGGGCGCTGATGATGGAAAGGGTGGTCCAACCACTTGTTTTTACCATATTACCCCCCTCCCGGACACACTGGTGCCCTCACCTTGACAGCGCAGGCACTTGAGGAGGCTGTTTGGGGCAGTTTCACGCTTCTCGAGGCATTTCAGGATTGGTAGAAATGGCTATTGAGGAAATCGATTTGGGCTACTGAGGCAATGTTATGGCATGGGATGATCAGTGATGATAGATCGGGGTCCTCCACACCTTCTCCAACAGTTTCAGCTTCATCGGGGCCTGCATCCATCACTTATGGCACTTTCTGTGGATTTCTGAGGTCTTTTTGAGGCCTACGATTTGACTATGGTGGCACGATTTGGTACATTGATGATTATTTATTGATTATTGTGCTATGGGGATTGACCAAGGAGGGATAAAATTACCCCTTGGACCCACCATAAGCCTCCTATGATATTATGTCATCATGATTTGGTGGGATTCCCCTCTTCTAGGGCGATTTTGTCCACTTACATAATATTTTATTTGGGATCCATGTATTTTATTGTTGAGCTCATCTCAACCATTGATTAGACATTTGTATCTTTTAATCTTAGCCACTCATTCAAAAAGTGGTTAGGGTTTTGGTGCCTCTCCTTCCTATTTAAAGGAGAGAGCCTCTCATTGTAAGGGGTCTTTGGCTCTTGGATTATTGGTATAGAAAAATATTCTTGTGGAAATTCTTGTGGTCTCCTTTGCATCTGGTGTTCTTAGATGGTGATTGGAAAGTCTATTGCAACCTAGCATTTGGAAATTGTGGTAAGATCTATTTTTTTTGGAAATCATTGTTTGTCTACAGGAGGGCGACTTCAACAAGGGCGATTTTGCAAGGCTTCTTCAAATCGACTTTCTTGGCATTTGCTTGTATCAGGGGGTTATCATTAGCTTCATTGTGATCTATGCTATCTTTCTGGTATTTCTCTTGTGGCATTAGTCTTATCTCTTGATGCATCAAATCTGATATTGTTGACGTTTGTTGTGCAGGAGAGAGGGCGCATTGGCTTCTTGGATCAAATCGACTTGCATAGAAACTACCTCAAAGCTTCTCAAATTGATCAGGTTTGCATAGATCATCATCATCAAGGCATCTACAAGGTTACCCAGGTAAGACCCACATGTTTGTTTCTCTTTTTTTTATCCAATCCATTGACATAGCTCATAAATTGTTAAAACCCTAAATATTTCAAAACCCCCATTTTACATTTTCTCAGATCTACTTAGATCTAGTGGGTTGTTGGGCATAAATATTGAAAACCCACCTCTATAGCATCCACGGCATCCCGGATCTATAGTTTGGTGAGGATTGGCTTCCGTTTGATCCCCTTCCCAAGCCAACTTAGCTTCTCCCAAGCAAGGCGCACTTCCTGGTGGTTGTGAGTTGACCTAGATCTAGGTGGTGGGTGTTTGAGATCCCGCTTGATCCATAATCTACACATCAAATAACATACACCCAGATTGTTACTTTTCTGAAATTCACCTTGTGGGCCCTATTCCACATTTTAAGGGATTTAATCCCCATTTTGGACCATTAGGTGTACTTAAACTCAGATCTAGTAAGATCTAGCCGTCGGATTGCTGTGAAATTATAGATCCATACTCCTACTTGACTAACCTACCCGGATCTAAAGTTTGGATGCCATTGGACTTGTCTTGACCTACCTAACCCACCTTTCAGCCTCCTTGGGTAAAGTCGCACCACCTTGGAGAAGTGAGTTAACTCACTTCTAGGACGTGGGTACTTGAGATTCTTGCGGATTTGGAACGGGAATAATTCAAAACCTAGGTCTAGTGTGTCACTTTGTCAAATCTTGCCTTGGGGATAACATTCCTTGTTTTAAGGGATTATGGTCCACTTGGGTCAAACCTAGATCTAGACCTACCTATCCATCAAGACCTTTATTGCCCACTTGTCTCATGCTATAGGAGTCCTTAACCACAAGTCAACCCTACTTTGACTCCATTATCCCAATTCCCAAGGCACTGGTTACTCTCCAAGTAAATTCGACTTTCTTAGATTGTTGGATTAACTTGTGGTTTGACCTTAGTGTGGTGAACCAAACCCTTGATGCCATCATGTATCATGGTCAAGCTTGTCATGTGTACTAGTTAGCCCCAATTCAAACCCTTAACTACCCTGCATTGGACACGGTTCCCAAGGCAGTGGATCTTCCAACATTGAACTAGTACACTAATCCTAGATCTCACTTCAAACACTATAAGTCACTCTCACATCAGCTATGAACCAAAGTTATACCCATTGAACCCCTCACTTGGCTTGTGACTTCATCCTAAGGTCTAAGATAAACCATACACCTTACTTCATTTAGAAACAACTTGATTTGGTGTCTTGGTTTCGATCTCTCCTGTCGGGAGTAGATCGGGTCTCCCCCTTTGTTGTCTGGGCTAGATAACATAAAGCGAAGGTTGCCTCGACTAGCGTGACAACCATATATTGGAGGTTGAGGTGATCGTGGTTGCACCTTTTGAGTTGCCCTTCCCTATTGCCATCCAAGACTGGATACATCCATAGGGGTAACTACAGTTTAGGTGATAACAGGCCCCATTCCTAATTTTGAGGGTTGTGCCCCACTTGGGTCATTGGGTGATGCATTTTAAATCTTAGATCTATGGAGATCTAGGTCATGTTTGGGCATGCCATCCTAAACCCACCTTGATAATTGCCTTGACTACCCTGATCTACATTTTGGAATCTTCATAAATGTTGATTGCCATGTCATTTAGCCTGTTTATTTAATGCATTTGGATTATTTTGGAGAGAATTGGATTATCTCCAATTTAATATTTTTTGATTAATTTAATTAATATTTCTCTTTTATATATATTTTTGAGAAAATATTAATTAAATGGCTAAATGACTGTCCGAAACTTAGGATAAGTGGGTTTGGGGTTTAACTGAAATTTTTGGCTTAGGAATTGAGCCTCCAATATTTTAAATCCACCCCCAAACCACTTAATTATTACATTTGGAAAATTTTCAATGAAAATAATTGAAAATTTTAATAATAAAATAATAAAAATGAAAAGTATCCAACGCGTCCGGAATTTTTTTTTTCGGACAACGTTTTAAACCAACAAGGGACCTAGGAAATTCAACAATAGTGACCTTTTTAGGGGTAGTAGGATTCAAAGGTGTGGGAAGACTTAAGATTTTCAAAAGCTTTTCCTTCTATCCAGGTATTTTGCATAAATCTAGCGCAGATACAGGAACCTTTGAATTGGATAACCAATTACCCTAGTCAAAACTCAAATGAACAGTTTCTTTAACATCATTTATTTATTTAGCAATAGGAATTGTTACCTTAGGTGCATTCTGTGTGGAAGGACCATCCCTTGCTTTCCTTTGGTAAGTCACCCCCTTGAAATTTTGAATGTTGTTGATTTGTTCGTTCGAAGGCATCTTACCATAATATTGAGTCATATTATCTAGCTTTTGACTATACTGTTTAGCTTGTCTCCAACTTTCTCTAGGAATATCGTAAATGTCACCCACATGGTTTATATATTCAGGCTCGCTTGTTGATGTACTAGGACCACAACCATCTGGATGCCCATTCTCTTGAAGATAGCATGCATAGTGGCAACCAGATTCTTCATGGAAGTCTATGCATGCCCTACAAAATGGCTTGTAATTCTCTACCATGTTAGCAGCCTCTAGCTGATGAGGAGGCCTCTGTTCATGGTTGGGAGGCTTTCTTTGCCAAGTTGGTTTTGCAGGAAAAGTTCTTGGAGCAGGTTGTGTCTGTGTTCTTTCCATTCCATAATTACCACCCTGTTCTGTATTTCCTTTAATTGTGCCAGGTGTTTTTGTTCAGCTTTTTCCATGTTTTTCTTCATTTCCTTCTTTATTTTCAACATCTGTTTTTCATAAGCATCCTTCATAACTGATAAAGGATCTTTATATTTGGGTTCATTAATCTTTAAAGGTGTTGAAGATCTTGAGTAACCATGGAGGTTGGACTCACCTGATGATTGCATGTTTAAGTCAATTTTAACAACCATCTCTTGAGCTTGAAACAAAGTAGTGGGTTCCTTGTCTCTTATCTGATATTGCATCTTGCCACTAAGTGATTCAATGTAGTAAACCGGGATGGAAGGTGCAAGTGGTGCATTAGCAACAGGAATGGCGTTTGACAACTCTGTAAACCTTGTGTTGAACTCATCCATTGTTTCAGTGTCCTTTTTCTTGATGTTGGTCAATGAAGCAAGTTGATGTCTAGGTTCCTTCTTCTCACCAAACTTGTTGGTGAAGGCAGTCTTGAAAGTTGTGTGGGTGGCGAAGGAGTTGTTGTACCAATCATCAGCTTTTCCATCCAAGGAAAGAGCAAAGAGCTTCATGTAGACATCATCATGCTGGCTTGCAGGATCACCACAATAAGCAGTGACACATCTTGAAAAGCTTCTGAGATGAATGGAGGAAGTTGTGGCATCAGTGCCAGTAAACATTGGGAGTTTCTCAATAGCTTTGTCTGGAAGTTGATGGGGTTGACCTACTTTCTGAGTAAAGTCGAGTTGAGTAAAATACTCACCCATTGTGTCGGAAATACAAGTATTACTTTCTTCAAGGTTAGTTTCTACAAACAAACTATGGATGTCCGAAATAGATTGAGATCCAAGCTCTTCAAGGATCCTACGAGAAGCTAGCTTGTTTAGTCTCCTCATATAAACCTTTTCAGGCTTAGGGATGAAACTAAGCAAGCCTTCAGAGTTTCTTCTAGTTGAATACCTTGGTAAATTTAAAGACAGTGGAGTCGCCAGATGGATTTCAAATCTAATATCAGAGAGTTGATTAAACTAGAAAACCTATCAAAAAGGTAGAAAACTAAAAAAAACTAAGATTGTCCAGGAACAAAAAGATTTGTCCCCGACAACGACGCCAAAGATGTTGTCCGCCGAGATGCACATTGGCAGCATAAATCTTTTGAAAGTTGTTCCCTCACTAGAAGTGGAGAAGGTGTGGCCTTAGGGGCAAGCAATGAGCCAGGTACTGTCACCTGAATCCCAGCTCCTCCATTTAGGCAAATTCCTAACGAAGCCAAGGGGGTTTGTCCCTAACAAAGAGTTTTTCTATGGCTCTGTGTTTTAAGTGTTTTTGTGTATGGTGATGCGGATGGGTGTTTTTTAGGAGTTTTTGAATGATTGCAAATCTATAGTGATGAAATAAAATAACCACAAGATAATTGCAAGATCACAAGAAGATACGACCACTTGATAATTTATAGCAAGACAACCATATGATACTGAAAGATAAGACATACAACATATAATCAATTAAAAGGACCAGTGCCTTATGGAGTAAAAAATGAAGTGCTTGGGTTGCTTGATACAAGAGTTCAGAAAGTGGTAATATTTGTGAGATCATTTTGCAAATGTTCTTGGTTTATTTTATTGTAAATTTTATGTAATCTTGTTTTAGGTGTCTGTAAAGCTAGCCGGAAATACCTTCAGTGGCTCTGTTCGAAGACATGATGGACTTGCCTGGCTCATAAGCTAGGTGTTCAGAGAATTTAACCAGCGAGTGTCCAGGTTGGGTTGCCCAGCGTGCCCACTTGGAATTTTCCCACTACCTGAGTATTTATTGAAACAACGCCGGTTCGTTGGTTATGGGGTGAAAATTTTATTATGTTTGAAGCTTGTGAGATTAATCAGTCCAATACCGTTTTTGAGTACTCCTGCTTTTTAGGGTTGGTTAGAGCATACTTTGGTAAGGAAACAACGAATAAATTCAAATTTTATTATGGGAGTGTGAGTTGCGAATTTTAGTTAGAGCACAAAGAAACCTCTCCGACAAAGAGTGCTCTTGACTTGTCTTATGACATAGTTTCATGAGACTTATCTAACTATATGCTAAAATGCAGTAAAAGTGCAATGCTATGCTCTCCGACAGAGAGTGCTCTTGACTTGTCTTATGGCAAGTTCAAGAGTCTTTGGTTCCTTTTAAAAGATAAACAAATTATAAAGGAAACACAATGATAGCTCAACAAATAATAATGCAAAATTGAAACTAGCAATTTAGTGGAAAAGGAAATTTATACTAGCAATTAGTAATCTAAAGCAAAAATGAATCTATCTTAGGAAATGAAAAGCCTATCTAATCTACTTATCAAAAATAACAAAGATCTAAGCTAACAAAGGCAACACTCTTCCCCAAATGGGGAAGAAACAAAAAATGGGAGGCCTTATTCCACCTAGCCTGATTTTATTAATGCTTTACAAGATAATTTACTTGCAAGACAACCATATGATACTGAAAGATAAGACAGACAATAGATAATCAATTAAAAGGACTAGTGCCTTATGGAGTCAAAAATGAAGTGCTTGGGTTGCTTGATACAAGAGTTCATAAAGTGGTAATGTTTGTGAGATCGTTTTGCAAATGGTCTTGGTTTATTTTATTGTAAATTTTATGTAATCTTGTTTTAGGTGTCTGGAAAGCTAGCTGGAAATACCTTCAGTGGCTCCGTTCGAAGACATGATGGACCTGCCTGTCTCACAAGCTAGGTGTTTAGAGAATTTAACCAGTGAGTGTCCAGTATGGGTTGCCCGGTGCCCCCACTTGGAATTTGCCCACTACCTGAGTATTTATCGAAACAACGCCGGTTCATTGGTTATGGGGTGAAAATTTTATTATGTTTGAATCTTGCAAGATTAATCAGTCCAATATCGTTATGAGTACTCCTGCTGTTTAGGGCTGGTCAGAGCATACTCCGGTAAGGAAACAACGAATAAATTCAAATTTTATTATGGGAGTGTGAGTTGTGAATTTTAGTTAGAGCACAAAGAAACCTCTCCGACAGAGAGTGCTCTTGACTTGTCTTATGACATAGGTTCAAGAGACTTATCTAACTATATGCTGAAATGCAGTAAAAGTGCAATGCTATGCTCTCTGACAGAGAGTGCTCTTGACTTGTCTTAAGACAAGTTCAAGAGTCTTTGGTTCCTTTTAAAAGATAAACAAATTATAAAGGAAACACAATGATTGCTCAACAAATAAAAATGCAAAATTGAAACTAGCAATTTAGTGGAAAAGGAAATTTATACTAGCAATTAGTAATCTAAAGCAAAAATGAATCTAACTTAGGAAATGAAAAGCCTATCTAATCTACTTATCAAAAATAACAAAGATCTAAGCTAACAAAGACAACACTCTACCCCAAATGGGGAAGAAACAAAAAATGGGAGTTCTTATCCCACTTAGCCTTATTTTATTAATGCTTTACAAGATGAGGGGATTCAACCCTTGAAATAGAATGCAACTAAACAAGAAACTAGAAGTCTTATTGTGACTTATACAAAGGAGAGTGATTTGAGTTTGGATCTTCTTCTTGGTATGATTCTTTGTTTTGGATCTTGGTTTCAAATTTGTCCTTTTGTTTTGGATCTTCTTCTTCTTCTCTTGTTTTTCTTGCACTTCTTCTTCAAGTGTAGTCTTCTCCTTGGTTCTTTTCTTCTTTGCAAGCACCTACAACACAAACAATTCAACTCAAGGCACCCATTAGATATTAGTAAATCTAAGATCTATACAATTGAAACTAAATGCACTTACCAAACTAATCTATATGCTCATTCCCTTTTTTTTTAATGTTTTGAATGCAAGTTTTTGAACCTTTTAAAGATGAGATCTAAGAACAAACTCGAAAAAGGGAACTAAATGCAAGACTAGTAATGAACTAAGATCTAAGACTAAAATGAAATGTAAACCTTTCAAATCAAACTAAACTAGGACCTAGTTGAAACTTTAAACAAAGAAAAGGAAGTGAAGAGGGAAAAAACGAAAGGAGAAGAGAAGGGATAGAAGGAGAGGAAGAAGGAAGGGAGGGACGAGAAGATAAAATGGGACAGTCAAAAGTTAGAGAAGGCACAGCAGTAGAATAAAAGGGAGCAGCAAAGAATGGAAGGGAGCAGTGGGCAGCAAGAAAGGTGAGAGAAGATAGCTTTAGACAGGGAGGAATAGGGCTGCAAAAAATGGGAATAATGGGTAGCAAACAGAGGAAAGGAGTAGCAGAGAGATAAAGGGACAGCAGTAAACCAAAAAAGGACTGGCAACAAGATAAAAAGGAAGCAGCAGAGATAGGGAGAAGAGTTTGGAGAAGGCAACGAAAGGTAAGAAAGCGAAGGCCAAACAAGGCCAAGGAGAAGAAGCCAAAGAGGTCGAAAAATGGAGTTTAGGGCTTCTTATAGTAACGAGTAACCAAAGTTTGAAGTGATTTTTGTTTTAAGGATGGAAAACAAGAACAAGAACTTCTTTGGGCCTTCTCAAGATGAAAAATTTATCCTTATGTAGATCCTGCAATCACAATTTGAGTTAGATCAATCTTGAAGATGGAGCATGGGCTTGATGCAGCTGAACTCTTGCCCTTCTCCAATTTAGCAACACCTAATCAAGACACAAACCTCAACGAGCAAGTGAGAATGGAAAAAGAAATGCTAGGTATGCTCAAAACAGTTAGACCTAAATCAACATTTCGTACAACTGAATACTAATGTCCATCTAAATATTAATCATTTAAGCATAATTAACCAACTTAACCACTGTAAACGGCTAATCTATTGTGCTTCAAGAGCCTTCACAAGCTAGCAATCTTTAAACTAAATAACAAGTGCAAAAGATGAGAGATGGGTTAGAGAAGATGTCACCTCAACAAGAGATGAAATCACATCCACATGTAAGAGCTCATGGACCTCCAAAGTCGAAATCTTTATTATCAAAACAAAGCAAAGGATAATACAATTTCCTCAGAGTAATCTTACTCAAAATTATCTATCATAAGAGAGCCAAAGGCCTCTCTATTTATACAAAAACTACACACCTAAAACCTAATATGAATTGGCATGAGAGAGAGCCAAGTTCCATGCATGAACCAATCGAATGAGTGTTGAGTGCCTTGACTTGAGGCTTAACTGAGCCTCCAACCCGAATCCTGGGATGATGTGGCCTCCACATGGGTAATGGTACCAACTTCAAGAACCATCACCTATCCAATGAAGAACCACCACATAAGCCAGCCGTGAGGATTTTGGCATGATGGTGTGTTGAACCGAGTGCTGGGTTTGGCGTGATTAGCTCGGTGGGTGGAGATTGGCGTTGAAGCTTGGAGCTCGAGCTTGGTTGGCGTGATGTGGTAGAGGTGGCAGCCACCTCACCGTAGGTTTCAATGCCCAAGCTTTTGGATGATTCGCCCAACACAAATGAATACATGCCCACGTGAAGGAGGTGAGTATGTATTCATATTTTAATACGATTCCTTACCCAAAGTTTGGGTCATGTGCTTTATTCATTGAAGATGGTCCACGCTTTCTTCAAATGCTCACGTCACCCTCACTATTCAATTCGTAAATCAAATCTTCAATATAACATGTGCTTTAACTCCTCCATGTAGTCGTACATACTTATTAAACCATCCTCAAAACTTTTAAATGATTATTTTAATCATTTTTGTCCCTTTTTAATTTTTGGACTTAGTGCATTTTGTGTTTTTTTGGCAATTAAATGCCAAAATGATGCATTTTTAGCCAAAACTCCCCCAGAGGTGACATAATCTCCTGGAAACTGAAGAACGAGGGTGCTAGGGTAAAGAGGACACTCTGAGCGTCAAAACGAGCCTTTTCACGCCAAATTCCGCCTCCGGATGAGGTTTTTATCATACTTTGAAAAATTCCATTTAAACGATCAAAAAAATTGTCTAAATTACGGGAAAAATTATTTTTCTCGGAATCAAACGAAACTCCTAGGGGACCTAGTGCATGTTCATACGACTCAATTGAGATGGCTAACACGTAAAAAATCCCAAACACAAGACTGTAATAACCACCTTAGGTTTTGACCACCATGGAAAATACTCCAGCTTTGGAGGTTTGAGTGAAAAACTTAAGGATTATATGCCACTGATGAGTAGCGCATAATTCCTAAGGAAAAAACACTCTAGAGTATCCCCCAAATGGCTAAACCTAAGGATAGCCAAGTCTTTTATAAAAAGACCCCTTTTAGACCAGCTTTTTACAAATTCCCCATGGGGGTATGAACATGCAATTATTACAAATGGGGCAAAATTGCCCTAAAAATGACTTCTGAACTTCTGAACACTGATGATGAACATGAATCATATTCAATAAACTGACGGCTCGCAAGAAATTCAGCTATTATACAAAACAGCTGGTAACACAGCTCATTAATGACAGTCCATTATGTTGGATTTTGTACAACTTCGGAAGATATTATTCATTATATTTTATTTTACCTTCATTGTACTTGTTTATACCTCCTAAGGGAGAAGAACTTTATGTAATCAATTATGTAAACACATGAAATACTCAATGTAAGCCTTAGGGTGCAAAAGAAACAAATACAAATATTAAATTTAAATTATTTATTGCCCCAAGGTGAAGTCGGCCCAGTTAGGGAATTTTCTAGGTTTGCACTTGTATAAATAGGAGGCTAGTGCACCTTATTATCTCATTCTCACACTTAGCAAGTACACATCACTTGGAGGAGGCTGATTTCGCATCACTTGAAGGAGGAAGCTTATTTGGGGCATCTACTTGTGAAAGACACTTTGACATTTTTTTTTTATTTGTACTATGATCTCGGAATTATCATCTCTCTGCGAAGGTTGCTAGGTTTTCTCCCATTTGGGTTTCCCAGGTCAAACTCTGTGTTGTTGTTTTGTGCTTTGTCTTGCTTCTAGTGATGTTGGTTATGCATTTATGTTTTATGCTATGGATGTATGAAATTTAACATGGTATCAGAGCAGTTCTAGAAGAAGCCATTGCCGAAGCATTGTTAGAACCAAAGTTACAAAAATGGGCTGATTTCTCGCGTTACGCCAAAAAATCGCGATTTTTTGGAGGCACCGATTTTTTAAGAAAAAATCGGCCAAAAAATCGAGCCGATTTTTGCTCGAAAAATCGCCGTGATATCGCCATTGACTCGCGATTTTTGGGACAGGCAGAAAAAGTGTTTTTTTGACTTTTAAAGCCCGTGGGAGCATTCCTTTCGGGCTTCACTTTTTGGCGGGCATTTTCTTACCTTTTCGACGCTTAGGGCATTACCTGCTGCGTGCTCCAAGCCTCCGCTAGTTCGCTCGAATCTCCGCTGTTGGAGCCGGATAGCCCATGAGGGCGTGACCCGTCTACCACTTTACACCGGATAGCCTGTGAGGCCGTGGCACGTGACCCGTCTACCACTCTACATTGTCGACTCTGCATCGCTGCAGCCTGTGTGTTCCACTCTTGAGCCTCGACTGCACACTGCCCAGTGCCGTGACCTGTTTGCGTTGGTGCGGCCTGTGGCCCTGTGCGAGCCTACGAGCTAGTGCCACTGCCATCCATGGTGACGGACCAATTCACAGCTACAACGTAGTGTATCAGGTATGTAATATTTTTTAAATTTGTATTATAAATTTTTTATACCAATATAATGTTTTTTTTAAATTTAATTTTGTTTTGTTTTCTGTGTATTGAATTTCCTTTTTTTTGGTCTTTTGTTTGTTTTAAATTGTATTTTATTGGTTTTAAATTTTAATTTTTAATTTTTTAATTATATTACAAAACAATCGATTTGGCATACGTTGAAAAATGTATTATTATTTTTGAAAAATATATATATTTTTTGAAAAATGTATATAACTAATTACGAAGTTTGTTGTTTTTAATATTTTATTTTTAATTTTTTAAACTATATTTCATCAATCATGCAGCAACATGCTAATTTTTTTCTTTTTTCTTGCCCTAGGTTTACTTGAAAGTTGAAACTTCATTTTTTCCATATACAAGATGTCGAAAGGTTTGGATCCATTTTGGGAATATGGAACAGCTGTTGATCCAAAAAATCGACAAACTCTCACTTGCAATCTATGTGGGAAAAGAATGACGGGTGGGATAAGCAGGCTGAAATATCACATTGCACAAATGTCGGGGCATGATGTGATTGCTTGCACCGGAGCAAGCGAGGATCACATTGACAAGGCCATAAAAGCAATTGAGGGAACTAAGCAAAAGAAACAATACAAGGAGGCTGTGAGACATCAAATTACCTCAAGATCCGGGTCCGCATTTGGAGTGGGGGCTAGTGGGACGAGTCCGGAAACCTTCTCCACATAGCAGTCCACAATGCCTTCACCTTCGACTGCATCACCATTAGGTGCCTTTGTGTCGAGATGCACAGCTGGTGGACAACCTTCTATAAGGTCCATGATGAAATTAAAGGAGAAAAAAGAAGCAGATACACTTGTGGGTCGATGCTTGCTGTGGAGTGATATTCCATTTAACCTTGCCAATAACCCATTTTATGTGTCCATGTTTGAGGAGTTGAGAGGGCCCATCCTCCAGGATGAAAAGGCCAAATGCACTCACAGGTTGGAGGATCTTCGAAAATCATGGGAGTTAACAGGATGCACAGTGATGTTAGACGGTTGGACTGATATGAAGGGTAGGACCCTTCTTAACTTCTTGGTTCATTGTCCCAGGGTCATTATGTTTTTGAAATTCGTGGATGCATCTGCATATGTCAAAGATGCGGGTTTACTATGTAGCTTGTTGGATGACCTCATCCAAGAGGTTGGACCACAGCGTGTTGTCCAAGTCATAACGGACAACGCTGCGAACTATGTGTCTATTGGTAGGATGCTTATGGACATGTATCCTTCACTATTCTAGACTCCTTGTGCGGCCCATTGCCTTGATTTGATGTTAGAGGATTTAGCCAAGATTGATTGGATCATGGATACCATTGCTTCAGTACGGAGCATCACAAAATTCATATACAATCACGCAGCGGTGCTTAGCTTGATGAGAACTTTCACAGGTGACAGAGAGTTGGTGTGTCCTGCCATCAGACGCTTTGCCACTAGCTTTATTTCTCTCCAGTCCCTCTTGGGTTCTATGTGGGACTTGCAGCAGATGTTCCTTTCACCTGAGTGGCGTGCTTTATCATTTAGCACTAGACCAGAGGGGCAAGCCATATTCAGGCTAGTGAATTTCCATCAGACCTTTTGGGATGACGTGAGGGAGGTCTGTGCCGTCACTAAACCTTTGGTAAGGGTTCTCCGCTTGGTTGATGGAGATAAGCCTACAATGGGCTACCTGTATGAGGCCATGGATAGGGCCAAAGAGTCCATTCGTGCCTATTACGAGGGCAAGGGAGATCGGGGTAGGAGAGACAACAGATTATATGGGGGTTGATTGATGCGCGATGGAACAACACACTCCATCGCCCCATTCATGCTGCAGGGTTATACCTCAACCCTGCGTTTGGTTATTCCTGTGGCTTTAGATTTGATGGAGAGGTTATGGCTGGATTCTACGAGTGTGTCCATAGGATGGTGCCGTCTACAGATGATCGTGTAGAGTTTTCCCAAGAGTTGGAAGTGTATAAGAGAGCCGCAGGATTACTTGGGTTTGATTTGACAGTACATGACAGGGCCAACCTGATGCCAAGTAAGCTTCACCTTGTTTCAAAGTTCGTTTTTTTTTTTCTAAATATTTTTTTAAAATTAAATTGTTTTTTCTTATGTTTCTTTAATTCGTTGTAGATACCTGGTGGGAAAACTATGGTGGTTCCATACCTATTCTATAGAAGCTTGCCATTCGAGTGCTCAGCCAGACATGTAGCTCTTCCGGTTGCGAGCGCAACTGGAGTGTATTTGAAAAAGTACACTCCAAAAAGTGCAACAGGTTAGAGAATTTTCAAATTCATTATAAAATATAAATTATTGAATTCTAGTTTATAATTTTATCATTTATCATTATGCCCCTTTGCCTTCTAATTTATGCATTACAAATTGAAATTATTAACTTTATAATTTATTATCTAATTCTATGATCCTCCTACAGGTTGGATACTCCGTGCCTTAATGATTTGGTCTACGTCCACTACAATCTCAGGTTGTGGGTGAAGCAATTTTAGAGAAAAGTTGATGCAAAGGCCATTTCATTAGATGAGATCGACACCACTACAGCTTGGAGGATGGAGTGTGAGGAGCCTGCTATGGAGGTAGCCCCTGATTGGCTAGCGGATGATCATGATCGTGATCATGATGATGTTACAAAGGCTCCATATGAGGGTGATCCAGTTCCAGAGGAGTTTCACACTGAGTCTGGGAGTGTGCCACAGTTAGACAGGCAGGGTTAGAGGGAGATAGAACCGATAGTAGCACTGCTACTAGTAGAGGAGTAGCTATAGGACTACCTCCTCGAGCTCCTTCTTCTTCTTCAGGACACCAATTTCAGCCACCTTCAGGTTCTAAAGGACATCATTTTGCAGGGTCTTCAAGTTCTTCTAGAGGATGTCAGATACCAGTACGAGGCCAATAAGCCTCGAGGGCACCTAGTCCTAGAGGAAGGGCAAGGGTCATTTCCACAGCGATTACCTTTTCCCATAAAAGGGGTAGAGGGAATCGATAGTTTATTTACTTTATTTCATTGTAGATGACTCATGAGTCATGATGATGATCATGGGATACATTTGTTATAAGTTATAAGTTATATTTTTGATGATTCAGACATTCAATATTCACTATTTAGGAGTAGGACTGGGACACGATCCATTTTGATGTGTGATGTATCTCTAGACATCTTATATATCTTATATATCAGTTTTCTTTCCATATTCATGTGGCAATGTGTTTATTTGATGTTATTGTTGCTTTAGATGTTTAAAAAATTGAAAAAAATGAATATTTTTGTGTTTTTTAAGTTTGTCGATTTTTTGCCGATGTTCTGCCGAGATATCCCAAGACGATGTTTCCTGGACCCTACCGATCTCTGCGATATATTTGTAACATTGGTCAGAACCTTTCCAGAATTAGGGTTTCATCTTGTGAAGTCTTCACCCACCATTTTTGAAGAAAAAGAGCCATGGGAATTTCATTTTTGGCAAGGTGAATCTATTGGTGAAGACGGAATTCAATTCCGAGAACTTTCAATTGTTGACCTAACTCTATGGCTGCAGCAGAATTAGGGTTTCAGTTTTAACTCATTTCTCTCCACAGATTTGGACCAGCCCACCCTCTATTCAACTCTCCTTGGCAAGGCAAATTTATCTGTGGGTTCAGTTTTTTCAAATTATTAACTTTCATTTTTGACCTAGCTCCTGCTAGGGTTTCTGAACCAGATCTGCAATCAAGATGATTGGGATGAAGGTTGAAGATCGTTTGGAAGGAGCCTCCAACTTTATCACTTGGAAGTCTAGGGTTCTTCTACTCCTAGAAGAAAATGATCTCTTGATATATGTAAATGAGAAGCTCCTTGAACCAGAAGCCGATGAGGATAAATCTCGATGGAGAAAGAATGATGCTAAAGCAAGAAGAATTCTTGTGGATTCAGTGAGAGACCATTTGGTTCCTCAAATCTCAGGAAAGAAGAATGCTAGGAAAATGTTCAAGACCATTATGAAGTTGTTTGAACGCACTAGCCTAAATGTATCCATGACTTTGAGAAACCAGCTCTCAAATATGAAGATAGCAAAGTCAGAATCCATTGGCTCATACTTTATGAGGATCGCAGAACTCAGAGACAAGCTTAGCACCAATGGAGATCTTATTGGTGATAAGGAGCTTCTCCTTCACACTTTAAATGGTCTTCCACCATCACAAGAGTCCTTTATCCAAAGTATAAGTGGAAGATCCAAACTACCAAAGTTTGACAAGCTTTGGGCAGATCGCTCTCTCTCAGGAGGAGACAAGGATCGCAGCATGTCAAAGACTCCATGGCCATGCACTCAACCTGAGTAGAACCAAGCTTTTGTTTCTCATGCCACGAAGGGTAAGGGAAAAGGTAGGAAGTTCCATAAACACAAGCACCAAGATCGGAAACCAAGTCCTCGCCCAGATCAAAAGGAAAAGGACATATCTCAAGTTCAATGCTATTGGTGCAGAAAATATGGACACTACGCAAATAGTTGTCAAAGTTCAAGTAAAAGGAAGCAGGAAGCCTCAACTGCTGATGTAGAAGAGGATCATCATCACAAGAAGCAAAGGGATGATGATCGTTCGAAGTTCCTCTTCTAGAAGATCTAGAATGTAAGAACATAGATCTCTTATGGTTCCCACAAGAAAGCAGTGGGGGCCCACACACCAAAACAATAAGAGATAAGTATTTTGTTTTCTTGCTTACATAGATCTGTTTTTGTCTTATATGCTTTTTATATGCAGATCTAATGTATTGAGCAGTTGATATACTTTACCTTGTTACATTATGCATATGAGCTACACAACATTTCATGAAGTTAGTCTAGATGATATCTCCCTCCTACATGCTTAGGGTAGTGCACACTCTTGATGGCATGGTCTAGTGGAGATAACAAACATCTAGATACTTCCCAGAAGTGTTTGTTAGACATGTTCATGATTGTTGTGATAAAGTATTAGCTAAGATGCCTGTGTAAACTATTTGTTTTTCCATTTGATTATAAAATGTCACTGATCATCAGTTCGGGATTTGACTTGTAGGGAAAAGACCATCTGATTTGGCCTACAAGAGAAGACTTGTTCCGATGAACATATGAATCCCGTTGATGTTCAACAAGAAGCTTCCTAGAATATGACTCTCAGCCTAGAAGGATGACCTCAAAGGAAGCTTTCACAGAAGTGAAACCAGAAGTAAGCCACCCTCAAATATTTGGCTGTCTAGTCTTTATACATGTGCCCAAGTTGGAACCTTCAGGCAAGAAGGGAACCTTTGTGGTATACAGTGAGTCTTCAAAGACTTACAAAATCTACATCCCAGGGTCCAGACAGATTGAAGTCAGTAGGGATGTGACCTTTGAAGAAGAATTAGCTGTCAGGAAAGGCAAAGGATCAGACATGGAGATCGATGATGAAATGATAGAACCAAAGGAGATGAGATCATCTCCCCCTCTAGTTGAAGAGGGAGTTATCTGGAAAGGATGAACCTATCGATTCCGTTGATCTAGTTGATATCCCTAGAAATGTTGCAGTAGGTCGGAAAAGACCTAGATGGGCACAACAGACTTAGCATGGAGCATATGGGAAATACAAGGCCAGATTTGTTTCCAGAAGATTCTCTCAGAAAGAGGGAATCGATTATGATGATACATTTGATCTTGTGGCTCGAGATACTTCCATCAGATCGATCATTGCTATTGTTTCAGCGATGAGATGGAAGGTGCATCAGAATGATGCAGACCCCAACCTTTGCTTCAAGGTTGCAGATGGTGAGTCACTGATTTTTGTATTGTATGTTGATGACTTGTTTCTCACAGGAAATGAGAAACTCATTGTGTGGTGTAAGAAGAATCTCGCCTCTGAGTTTGAAATGAAAGATCTTGGATTGATGCACTACTTCTTAGAAGTATGGCAGAGGCAGAAAGAGACTTTCCTAGGGTAAGGAAAATACACCATTGACATATTGAAGAAATTCGGGATGTTGGACTGCAAGTCCATGGCTACTTCGAATGATGCGAATTGGAAGAAGTTGAGAGATTCTACTTCAGTTTCTGATTTGATTGATCCCACCATGTATCGCCAGTTGATTGGGTCAGTGATGTATCTGACCAACACCAGACCAGATATATGGTTTGCTATGGATGCCCCAGTCAGTTCATGTTCGAACCAAAGGCAGATTCACTGGATTGTTGCAAAACATGTGCTCAGATACTTACTGGCATTGTGGGATATGGTTTGAAATATGCTTCAGATAGTGACCCGAGATTGCAGGGGTTTACAGACTCAGATTGGGCGGGATGTGTTGCATATCGGAAGAGTAGTTCCAGATGTTGCTTCAGTTTGGGTTCTACGGTTATTTTCTGGTGCAACAGGAAGCATAACTCGGTAGCACTCAGTACTGCAGAGGTTGAGTACATGGCTGCTAGCACAACAGCTAGAGAAGCAGTTTTGCTTTGTAAACTCCTGGCAGGATTGTTTGGCCAGATTCCAGAGCCGACCGTGATTCACTGTGATAACTAGAGCTGTGTGCAGATGTCAGTGAATCTTGTATTTCATGACGGGTCGAAGCACATAAAGATTCGATATCACTTCATTCGTTATATGGTGCAGAAAGGTGCGGTCGAGTTACAGTACGTGGCGACAGACGACCAGACTGCAGATGTTCTCACCAAGGCTCTTCTTAGGATGAAGTTCCAATACTTTCACGGAAGACTTGGAGATGAAGAGAACATATCCTTCCTTAAGAGGGAAAGATGACATTGAGATGCTTTCCCTGCTTTGCCCTGGTGCCTTCTGTAGTTCGTTACTTAGCCAGATACGGGAGAAATCCCATAGGCAGATGAGTAGGACAGTCAGCAGTTGGTCGGGCTCACCCTGGAGCCTTCTGCAGTCCGGTCACTCAGCCAGATATGGGAGAAATCCCATAGGCAGATGAGTAGGACAGTCAGCAGTTGGTCGGGTTCACACTGGTGCCTCTGCAGTCCGGTTACTCAGCTAGATATGGGAGAAATCCCATAGGCAGATGAGTAGTGCAGTCAACAGTTGGCCGTGTGAGTGCACAGGTGCCTCTACAGTCCAGGTACTCAGCCAGATATGGGAGAAATCCCATAGGAAGAAGAGTCGGACAGTCAGTAGTTGGGCGTGCCCTTTTGCTTGTCTGAGATCTCAGCCAGGTATGGGAGGACCCCATTGGCAGATGAGACAAACAGGTAGCAAATTGTATAGCAGAGATGGTACAGCTAATAATCTCAGATATCCAGGATTGAGTGATTCTCCTGGACTCATCGAAGGATTGGTGAAGATGATGCACAGAGACTGTGTGGACAACCTTCAGTATACATAGAGATGATGGAGATAATGTAGAGTACAAGATGAAACCCAGATGATCATGATGCAGATGAAGACCGAAGAATACCTTCCTTGTTGAGAGGGAGTGTTGGATTTTGTACAACTTCGGAAGATATTATTCATTATATTTTATTGTACCTTCATTGTACTTGTTTATACCTCCTAAGGGAGAAGAACTTTATGTAATCAATTATGTAAACACATGAAAGAATCAATGTAATCCTTTGGGTGCAAAAGAAACAAATAAAAATATTAAATTTAAATTATTTATTGCCTCCAGGTGAAGTCGGCCCAGTTAGGGAATTTTCTAGGTTTGCACTTGTATAAATAGGAGGCTAGTGCACCTCATTACCTCATTCTCACTCTTAGCAAGTGCGCATCACTTGGAGGAGGCTGATTGCACATCACTTGAAGGATGAAGCTTATTTGGGGCATCTACTTGTGAAAGACACTTTGACATTTTTTTTCTTCTTATTTGTACTATGATCTCGGAATTATCATCTCTCTGCGAAGGTTACTGGGTTTTCTCCCATTTGGGTTTCCTAGGTCAAACTTTGTGTTGTTGTTTTGTGCTTTGTCTTGCTTCTAGTGATCTTGGTTATGCATTTATGTTTTATGCTATGAATATATGAAATTTAACACATTAATCATAAATACATCAATACATCATTGCTACACACCAAGATAGTGGGGAAATGGCACCATTCTTTCATTAAAAATCAGATTTATACATTTCCACTTGGAATCTCGACCTGAAACTTTTTGAAGATGAAGAATAGAGTATTTATTTCATATTATAAAAGAAATGGGGCATTAGAAGCTCCCCCAAAGAGTACAATATCTCACCAAAAGCGCTTCTCCTCAAGGATCAAGAATATGCAATGAAAATTGGAAATGGTTGAAGGAGTGAGCTGCACTAGAAGAAACCACAAGTTGCCTGTAGCTTACACCTGCAAATAAAGACTCCATTAAAGCTCTCATGAAAGGTCTGAATGGCCTTTCCACACATCAACTAGAATGGGAATCTTTGACCCTCGAAATTGGCTAAGGCAAGTAGACTAGTTTTCCACTAGCTCTCTTCACAAATGCAAATTCTCAAAAGTGATCGAAAGCCCTTCTCTTATTTCATTCCTGTATTTTATAAACATCCTTAGCCTTGTAAGGTTCCAATTACACCTATGGTATCTGTTATCACACCATAGTAGCAGGGCTACTATTCTTGCTTAGCAGATATCTGCACATTCCAGAGCTTCCATTATTCAGAGCATGGCTATGATGATTGTACATTTTGTGATCACTCATGATCAGAGCAGTATATTATTCAGACTTATGTTAGACCTTGTGTCAAGGCTGAGCCTTGAGAGTTCATATTTGATGACCGATGTGACCCTTTATCCCATACAGTTTCAGTTTAGTGCTTAGAGATGTATTGCAGCAGTGTTTCAGATGGTACATGATGATTATTACTATGATGATGTTGTATTATCTATGGATATGTTATCACTGACCGTGGATTATTATCTTGTTGATTTAGTCATGTTCACAGCATCTGCTTGGTATATTATTCCTGATGTGCTAAGTCACCTGACACGGGGACACGGGACACGAAGGACACGAAAATACGAGAGTCCGACACGGACACGGTGACCCCCGGAATCAGGACACGTAGGACACGTTTTATATACATATATATATATATTTTTAAATATATTAAAATTCAAAAATATAGACATATAGATCCAAAAATCTTTAGAAACTAGAACATTTACAAATATTCAATAGAAATTAGAATAAAAACACATTAATGATTACACATTGTCATTCACAAATCACGATTCAGTATTCACGAATCACTCACTCTCAACCAATTGCTTCCTTGCAAATGACAAAAAGAAAGCCAAAATTTTGTTTTAAAGCAAACCCAGATGCCTTTTTCCGCGATTTACGTGTCCTGTTTTCTCAATTCGTGTCCAACAGTCAGGACACGCTCACATTTCGAGTCCGATTCGTTTTCCCAACGTGTCCTGAAAACGGATTCGTTCAAAGTTCGAATCGGACACGAATTCAGACCGAATCGTGTCCGATTCGATCCCGACGCGACACGCTGAGGGTTTTGAGCGAATCCGGTTTCTTAGCTGATGTGGCAAACTGTTTAAAATGAACTATAAATCATAAAATGGACAATCGCTTGCACATTTAGGTCATTTAACAAAACCCACTGGTTTTCCACCTTACATAGATATGGTCTTTCCTGACACCAGTTGTCTGCTAGTGTAGGCTCCATATTCACTTGACTCCATCCATACATGACTTTCCTATTTGACTTTATACCTTGACCTATCTCATTTGACTTTCTGATACTGAGGACTTCCCCATTTTTCTACCTCTGTGTTTGGACTGCATCCCTGTATATTCAGTGTCTCGGCTCTAAGTTGGTGACAAAACTTGCCTTTGGTGAGTTGGATTGTAGGCCTAAATCATTCTGGTCGGTTGTCCCGATGTTTGGCATTGGCTCGAACTCCCCCTAGTCACTTGAGATGTTGTTGGCTAAAACTAAAAGCTCATGTTCTACCTATGGAAACTTATAAATTCGCCCATGGAAACTAAAAAGGGAAAGAGCGATGAACAGCTAAAAATACTCCTCGAAGAGTATAAGAAAGTTCCAAAAAGCAATGGTTCTTAAAAGCTATATCTAAACAATTGTTGACCTTCTATGTATTTGAAAAACATGCCCTAGATGCAAGCTGCAACTAGTTGTGCTTATCAGCGCACCTGAGATCCGAAGGGTTATGTAGGCCAAAAAGGCCGTGAAATAAAACTGAATGATCCTAATGAACCTGGATCAACTTGATGTCGACATGATGCCTAAGTTGAATAAACACTCTCTGAACAACTTATCCATTTGTGAAGCACAGCCATTCCCCGTGTTATTTTGTCCAGCAAAGAGTTTGTAGCTTTCCCCTTTCTCCCAGTCCAAAGTATTTTTGAGTTAAGTTAAACAAGTCAAACTCTTGGCCCAACCTTGTTCCTAGCCTTCATCCTTCACTAGCAGTTTGACCATGTCCAATGGGTGAGTTTGTCATTTATACTATTGTGCAAGTAATTTTATATAACAAAGGAATATACTAGATTAATGCCACTGAATGGATGTTATACTTTGAGCTTGGCTATGAGAATGATTAGAGAAGCATGTCTTAGTCTACTGATGTGATTTATCCTTGGTTGTATATTGTTGGGATCAGTGATGATGTGGGCCATATATATATACCTATTGATGATGATTGATGGTCCCACATACTTGATGATGAGATCATATGATGGACATATGATGCAGATGATGATTGATGCAGTTCAACAGTTTTATTTACTACTTCAGATCAGCAGATTATGCATTGTCCATATATGGTGGACCCTACAGCTGGCCGATTAGGGAAACCCATGGTGTATGAGTACACATTCCTAGTGGATTTGGGTCTTCTGGATCCAATGAGACACTTATCTTTCAATTCTGGGCACTTCTGACAGTGATTGATGCAGTTTTACACTCGTTGACCAGATTTGGGGCTGATTTCCCAGCCTGAGCAGCAGGGGCCATGAGAGGCCAGTTCACCTAGGGCATTGTATGTGGAGGGGGTGGTCCAGCCACTTGTTTTTACCATTTACCCCCCCTTCTGGAGAGCCTAGTGGGCTCAGATGGACAACGCAGATGCCCTAGGAGGCAGTTTTGGCACTTTCACAGTTACCGAGGCAGTTAAAAAATGGGATAAAGTGGTCACTGAGGAATTCGATTTGGGCAATTGAGGCAAGGTTTTGGCATTTTGTTTTCACAGAGGTCTTCCAGGGTGATCCCACTATCTTCCAGCCAATTTTCACCATGTGGGTAGGCCCACATCGATCACAGGAGGTCTTTTACTGCTTGTCTGTCATAGATTTTGAGGACAGATTTGATCATTTATATTATCTTGGACATATTTTATTATTTTATTGTGCCTTGGGGACGAGCTAGTAAGGATTGATGCCTCCTAGCCCCACCATGTGCTTATTTTGTCATGTCCTAGTCATTATGAGGTGGATTTTTGTACTTTTACCCCTCTAGTGGATGACGTCATCCTCCCTTTGTACCATTTAGTGGGCACATCATCATTATATTGGGTGATCCATGTGATGTATTGTTATGATTTATTATTAGCCATTGATTAGATCTTTTGATCTTTTAATCTTAGCCACTCATGTAAAAAGTGGTTAGGATTGTACTCTCTCCCCATCCTATTTAAGGAGGGAGTCTCTCATTGTAAAATCATCTAGAGATTTTTGGCTCTTGGCTCTTGGAATAAAATTTCTATCTTTTGGAGTACATGCTTGGATTGGGGTGGATGTTGGTTGTTTCGATTGTAAATGCTTTTGTCCATTGCACTGGAGGATCTATTGTAGCTATCTTGCATATTTGCCATATCTTTTTTACAGGTTAAGAGGACGTTTTTGACAAGTGCGAATTGGTGGGGAGGCTTGCCCTTCAAGCTTGGAGGAAGACGTTTTGGTTAAACAGGGAGTAGTTTTGTCTTTGTGCCAACTATTCTTTGCTTATCTCTCTCTTGCTTGTATCTACCTTCAACATGTTAAACTGATTGATGCTTTGCTCCTTGGTTTTGACAGGTTAGAGGGACTCATATGTGGCTTGGAAAAATCGATTTGGCAAGAGGACTTCAACAATTCTCCATTTGATCTTTGGAAAAAGTAATCCTCGTCTCAACTAGCATTTATCTCTTCATCCAGGTATGCTCCAAAGGTATGATCTTCTTCTTCCTTGAATCATCCATAATTTCTAGATCAAAAAAACCCTTATTTTTGGTTTTTCTTAGATCTACTTAGATCTAGCCTTGCTTTTGAAGAGATATTAAGAACCCACCTCTATAGTATCCACCCCTAGTGGGATCTATAGTTTGGTGGTGATTGGGTTAAAATTGACACACTTTTCAAGGCAAAAAGCCCTCTTGAACCAAATCGCACTTCTTTGGAGAGGTTTGTTTTGGCTAGATCTAGCACATGGGTAGGTGAGATCCCACTTGATTTGCAATCTACACATTTGATAGCCTACACCCAGACTGTTACTTTGGTGATTTCTACCTTGTGGGCATCATTCCACGTTTTAAGGGATTAAAACCCCCTTTTGAATTTCTTGGCACCTTAAAACTCAGATCTAGTAAGATCTAACCCTTGGATTGACATGATTTTCTAAATCCACATAGATCGGTGCATAAGCTACTTGGATCTACAGTTTGGTGGCCATTGGACTTGATTTGGTCCACTTAATACCCCTTTTAGCCCTCCTTGAGCAAGGTCGCACTCCCTTGGGTGAGTGAGTTTGCCCACTTTGAGGAAGTGGGTGGTTGAGATTTTTGTGGATTTGGAATGGCCATACCTTGAAATCTAGGTCTAGAGTATAATTTTGTGACGATCTGCCTTGGGGGTAGCATTCCTTGTTTCAAGGGATTGTGGTCCACTTAGGGTCATTTCATGAAAACCTAGATCTAGTAAGATCCAACCATTCTATCTCAATTAACCCACTTGACTTGACCTCTAGGTGTCCCGATCTACACTTTGACATACCTTTTGACCCCATTAGCCCATCCAACAAGGCACTAGTCCTCCTCAAACCAAGTCGCACTCCTTGGGAATTGTGTCAAACCTCAGATCCAGTACATGGGTACCCCTAAAATTAACTTAGATCCATAGATCTACTCATTACATAACCTCTAGTTCCAATTTCATCCCTTAGCTTCACCTTGTGGGTCCACTTAAAGCCATTTCACACATCCCAAAAAGTAGGATCCACTTGTATAGCATATGGTGATGTACCTTATCATTATACCTAATTATGTGGCCTAAATCATACATCGGTTGAAACACTAACAATCTCCCAAACCACCTTCAATCATACTTTAACATCTAGGTCCACTCAACCTTGCATTGGTTTCCATAACTCTTCACTTGCTTATCCTTAGAAACCTTTGTTTGGGTCCAATCAACTGTGATTGGTTATAGGGTCTCCCTCTAGGTCTTGTTTCACCTTGAGCTAAAGCGAAGAGTGCCTCAGTTGACGTGACTCCCACCTTGCATTGGGAACCATGGCATCTCTTGGGTCACCTCTTTAGTTGCCTATCTCCTCTACCGTCCCAGATGGGATACCACTAGGGGCAACTACAAGTTGTGTGATAACATTTTTGGCACCGTTGCCGGGGAGGTAGAGGCCTACCTTGGTTCAACACACCTTTTGTCTCATTCTTCTCCCTGCTTATTAACGACATACATCTTGGTAGTAGAGCTTAAAAATCTACCTTGCGACTCCTAATCGTGACTCTGCTGAGGAGCGAGCTCATAGTCATCTTTATAACACTCGAAGTAAATCAAATCCAAATCAATTGGAAGGAACCCCACTCACTTATCACAAAAGAGATCCTAAAGCCCAATCATCTAATTTCTTTTGGAAACTTGTTAACTCAGATTCCCCAAACCGTGTCTTGGGATCCCCTTTGTTCAATTCGGTTCCTCCTTCATCTCCTAATCATAACTCTATTTCAATCCCAGTCAATCCAATGGCTGGACAAAGTGAATCTAACTCCGGGAACAATAACCAAAACAATCCTCCTGTTGCCCGAGCTTTTGGAAACAAGGCTAGGGCCTCTCCCTTAGACTTTTCTCAGATCTTGGGTGCTCCCCATAACATGCCCGACAAGTACTTTGAAAAGATCCCAAAATTCAATGGGAATTGTGCCACCTCCATTGAGGACCACATAGAAAATGTCTGGGCTTACATGGAAGCTTATGGGGTTGAGGAAGAAGATGTGTTTATAAGGGGTCTCTTTGCGTCCTTGGAGGGTGATGCTCGCAAATGGTTTGACCGCTTGCCTGTATCATCAATCAATGGATATGATGTATTCACTGATAAACTTAAGCAAGAGTGGTCAGTCAAGTTAGATGGGCGCTTCCTTTTACACCAACTTTTTGACATCAAAAAGAAGGAGAATGAGTCTGTCCATGAGTTTAACCAACGCTTTGATAAGACTGTTGCCAACATCCCAAGTAACATAAGGTCCCTTGATCAAGCCATTCTGATTCATTACCTCAACGCATTTGAAATTTCAAGTGCAAGTACAAATTTCAAATCTAGATCTAATGATAAAATGTGGTTTTTTAGGAATGTAAAGATCTAAATATGTTAAATGAAAAACAGATCTGAAATGTTTATGCGTGAGAATTCTAGATCTATTTCTAAAGCATGTAGTAAAACAAGAAGGGAAAGAATGAGCTTTTTGTCGTGAAAGATGATGGATGAAGCCCCTTCAAGCCAAAGCTTGATCGTTTGATGTTGCTCTTGGATGATCCTGTAACAATGTGTTAGTATTGAAAGTATTGCCCAAAAAAGAGAAGCTACAACCGAGTTCAAATCCCCATGAGCCCTGTGATCTGCAGCTTATAAGAAAAATCTTGCCACAAATTTGTTAGATCTAGTGTGTTAGAAATTAAAAAAAAACCGAAAGAGCCTAAATACAATCGAATATCTTTGGCTACTTCTAGATCTCTAAAATTCAAGCACAAATAAACAAGTTGACATCTGCAAATGTTTATTCCTTATCAACTACGCTAGATCTATCAATAATTGAATAACAAGACAAGCATAAATTCACAATATCACCTCATAAAATGATTATTCCACACAATTGCACAAGGTAGACCTCCAAACTCTTCAACATATATTCACGATGATATCACTTTACAAAATGGCTGAGGTTCTATGCATCCATATCAAATGGTAGCATGAGCCTCGTTTTTATAGAGTTTGAGAGGGAGGAAGGCAAATTAAGGAGGTGGAGGGTGCATCACCCAAAAGGAGGAGTCAAATCCTTGATTTAATGTTTGATTGGAGCATGATTTAGTGGGATTCCAATGAGGTGGGCTGCCACATGGGAAGGGAGCCTCCCTCATAGCTTCGTAAACTCCTCCATTTAACCACGCATTGCCACCTCTCTTCCATTCGCTCTAATCAAGAGATATGCGCTGTTGGGAAGAAAGGAAAACGCATCACGTTAGAGGGAGATAGCATCTTCTATCTAATCGTTGATTTGATCTCCAAAATATGCCAACTCAATGGTGGGTGACCACATAGGAAAGGCGCCTCCTTTATAGCTTTGTAAACTCCACCCAATGTTATAGCTGCCACATGCACTTTGACGTTGCGCTAATCTCTCCTTCACGTGAAGCATGAGGGAGAGTGCATCATGTTAAAGGACTTCACTCAAAAGAAATGGTTTGACTTTTTAAATTCTTGCTTAATCCACCAAATTAAGGTCACCCTCCATTTAAGACCATATGCCACCCTTTCCCAAAGTCTTTTTATAATATTTTTTGACTTTCCAACCTTTGTCCACTAGTGCAATTTGTAGCACCTTTAGCAATTATTTGTCAATTTGTCGCATCCTTAAGGAATCATGCTCCCAGAGACAACGTAGTCACCCAGAACATGGAGAAAGTGGGTCCTAGGGTAAAGAGGACGCTTTGAGCGTCAAAACGAGCATCCCCACGCCAAATTCAGAATTCTGCTTCCAGACCACACTTTTATTACATTTTGAAATTTCCCATTTAAACCATTAAAAAATGGTCTAATTTTCGGAAAAAATTATTTTTGCCGGAATGAACTCAAACTCCTAGGGAACCTAGTGCATGTCCATACGACTTATTATTGATGGCTAGCATGTAAAAATACATAGACACATAGGCTTTAGTAACCTCCCTAGGCTCGACCACCATGGAAAATACTCCAGCTTTGGAGGTGTGAGTGAAAAACTCAGGAATTATACGCCATTGAAACGCAACGCATAATTCCTAAGGAAAAAACACTCTAGAGTATCCCCTTGATAGCAAAACCTAAGGTAGGCCAAGCCTTTTACAAAAGTATCATGCTTAGACCAACTTATTAAAATTCCCCCATGGGGGTTTGGACATGCAAATTTTACAAAGGGCCAAAAAATTTGGCCTAATGGATCTCGGAACACTGATGATGAACAATTAGATTGTTCAAGTCTTCGACGGTTCACTCGGGATCCACTAAGTGCAATTTAGTGGCTATCAGACATGATACAAAAAGATTGAGAATTGTGAGTCTACTAATTTACCTGCTAATTCTATGTGGATTTAAATTTTTTAAAGTTATGTTTATGTTTCAGTGAACAGAATATGACTCCCTTAATAAACAATGATTAAAGTTATCCCTTGTGCTTTTTATATGTTTAATATTATCACAAACAAAGGTCTGTTTCAGTAAATAAACAAAATCATTGCATGTTAAAATTCATGGTTAATGTTTGTACTGTTCTATCACAGTTCCTTTTAGCAGTATCTACTAACAAGCTCCCTATGATGGCAACAATCCTGGAAACATATTCAGTTCCTTGTTAAGTTTGTATTTGAAAACTAGTTTCAATTGCATCATTTTTTGGGTGCATAGATATTTATTGATTTTTGCAATGATTTTCCTATTAAATCCATCTGTTATAACTTATTCTTTTCTAATTGCTAAAGGAATCGTGTAACTTATAGGTGACTATTCAGTTGCTGATGCGTGGAAGTTTTCAGAACTGGAAAATGAAATTGCCAAGCATTATATTTAAGAGGTGAAATCATTTGCAAAACCTGGCTAAGTTCGATATAAAGTGATTAGATGAACACAGTTTAGGTTGTGTGGACATTAATTAATGGCATGCTATCTTCCATCAGCACCTATTACAAAATGTTCTTGAAAAGCATTGAAGTACCTCTTGTTTTTCATTACTCTTGATGTCTTTGAAAAATATATGGTTCCTAATGGTTCGATGATATTTTTTGTTTCAGTCATTCAACTCAAGAATGCTTAAAAATATTCTTTTCTGAAAGGACATGCAATGTAAAGATTCATTCTTTAAGAAAAACTGATAGAAATTAGAATTAATATGTGAATTCACCATTGATCTATGCAATCCATGCTATAAGAGCTCATATGTGGTTGTAGACGTAGGAGGCAGCTCTTCAATAAATATGTCATGTCTTCCTTATTTATTTCTTATAGCTAGATGTCTTGTGGTCTATTTCTACTAAACATTTTTATCGCTTATGCCTTGAAGACCTTCTTGAAAAGTCTGCCCTCTTCCACGACTATTGGTTTTTCCTTGGGTCCGAGTAACAATCCATTTGGTTCTTTAAACTTTATATCTACCTTGTTACTGTTGATTTTTGGGTTAGGTTAGGTTTGAGGCATAAAATTAAAAGTTTTTATACCTTGATGCAAAAAATAAATTGCTAAATTAATACTGAAGACAAAATAGTACAGCTGTAGCAATACAAGATTTAGATCTCGGAAATAAACATAATTTTCATCTCTTTCAACTTTAGCACTCCCAAAGAGGTCCCTGTGTTAAAGTTGAAACATTTAGTAACAATAAATCTAATTCAAAATCAAAAGAACAAGTCTAACAACTTACTCGAAGAGATAGGACCTTCCTTTGTACTCAGAAAACCAACTTTCATAACAGACTGCCTCTCAGAGGCAAGTCAATCAATAGGAACAATCTGACCCTTACCTGATGGTTAGTACAAACCTGAGAGAGAGAGATGGAAGAGGCTGTAGGATAACCAGGACAGTCAAACAAAGAAGGACACAAGGGCAGCCTCAAACACAGTCCAAAGTGGCATCCCTCAAAGAAAGCAAAGGTGGTCACTTACAGTCAAATCACAGTAGCATCCCAGGCAGTCACCCAACAAGAAATATCAGACTTCAATTTTTTGTAGATCTGACCCAAACTAATTTCCAACAGGAAGGGACTTCCATAGGTGACGAAATAGCAGCCCTAAGCAAGTAGATCTGACCCAAATGAACAACAACAAAGTAGATCTGACCCAAATGAGGCCCAATCAAGCAACGACCTCCACAAGTGTCAACAGACAACCCTAAAAACAATAGTGAAAAGGCAGCAGCCTCCACAACAGCTCACAAGGGAAGACGACGTTCACAAATGGCAACCACCAGCCCCAAACAGGCTCAGACAAGTCACAGCCTTTTCCACTAGGGCAGTAGCAACCCTAAACAAGCTGCGGCCACTTCCAAAATAGTCCACAGTGGAGTAATAAACAGCCCTAGGGCTGCGGCCTTCTTAACAGTCCACAAATGACAGCAAAAACAGTCCACCAATAGAGCGACCTTCCCTCAACACAGTCAAACAATAGACAACAAGCTTCCCAAGCGTCACGACCTCCCTTAAGGTGAAAAAGTTATGCAGCGGCGGCTCCTAGGAGGAAGAAGAAACCCTCAAAACAATTATTGCAGGCAGCGGGAGTAATAGATCAGTCCATAACAAGGCCACGGATCAGTCTTAGGGTAGCGGCCTCCTCCAACAAGATTGCAACACTACTTTACAAGCTTGGAAATGGGCAACAACGGCCTAAAGCAAGCAAGAACAAATCCTGGGCATTCACAAAACTGAAATACGAAACCCTAGCAGCAGCATTAACCTCCTAAAGTCTTCACGTCATCCATAGTTTGAGTGCCATAAACCCTAGAATAGTTCCCAAGCAAATCAGAGCTAAGATATGTCTTGATGATTAAGCAAATGAAGAATTAGAGTTGTATTTATAGCCTCTTAGAGGATTCTAGAAAGATCCTTCTAATTCTTCATTGAGTTAGGGTTTCCAACAAATAGGTTAGGGCACCATACATTCATAAGGGTCACCTCTTATAAAAATATAAAATAAAGTTAAGACATCATAGCAAGGGGTTTAGGTACCACATTAAAAGGGGCACTAGCACAAGGACCAACAAGTGGTCAACACAAGACCACACCAACATAAGTCAAACCATAAATCAAGGAATGGTACATGACCCCTCTAATCATAGGACCAAGGGTGTAACAACAATGTGGGTAAACAACCCTTTTACTTATAAGACCAAAAACAACAAAGTGGTAAGACAACTCTTCTAATCACAAGACGAAGAACAACAAGGCGGGAAGACCAAGGGTAAGAAAACAAGGTGGGGAGACAACCCATCCATCTCTCTCTCAAATGTACAAGTGTTCCATACACTAACTGAAAGTTCATCATCACTATATAAGGAAGGTCCACACTGGATGATGTGATCCTGTGGTCCTCCCAACTGCTCCTGAGGTCAAGTGCTAGTGACTTCATCAAGGGGTGGCCAGTCCCTTGAGAAGACAACCTAGCTTAACCTTCTCAAAGACCTAGGAGAGGAGGGCATCACACATCATCATCTTGGTTAACTGACCAATATCCCCCATTTATAAAGATGGCTCTCAGCCCAAGGTTGAGCTTCAGTCCCAGACTGAATCATGTTGATCAATCCTCTGGTCCTTGACCAGGTCCTCCATTCTCCCAGAGAATGGTCCTCAGCCCCAGTCTGAGCTTTCAGTCCCAAACTGAATGTTGATCAACCACCTGCAGGACTTGCTTGGTCTTTGACCAAGAATCCGCCTGGTCCTAGACCAGGATGTCTCTGTCTCAGCTTGCAGGATTTGCTTAGTCCTCGTGACCAAGAAACTGTCTGGCCCCAGACCATAATACCCTAGAGACAGATAGGGGCCCTAGCCATCTGCTAGGGACTTTGCCATGACATCAATCTGCTTGGTCCTAGACCAAGAATCCTAGGAGACTGCTAGGGGCCCTAGGGTACCTTCTAGGGACTTACTCTGCCTGGTTAACTGACTAGGGTGCCATCCTCCCTGAGAATGGGTCTCGCAGCTGCGTTAACTTTAACAATTACCTCTCATATCTGCACTTAAATGATAAATCCAATTACTGAGTAGAAACCCTAGGGTAAATTGAGGATATCACCCATTGTCACCTTGTTGGTTGTACCCCTCATTTTGGGCCGACTCTCCCTTGGCACAAGGGGTGGTTCCTAATAAGACTACAAATTTGTCCTTTTAAAACTGATATAAAACCCATATTGGTAGAATGTGTTACCCTCCAGAATATTTGCAGTGTGCCATACCAGATATGCCAAAGAGGAGGGGTCTTTTTTCATTGTAAAGGCCAAGTTTGGGGCTTGATTATGTAAAAATGCAAGTCTAGTGGGGCTCAAGGTCTGTGATCTGGTCATGGCAGGTCCTGTTGGTTTTCATTTCAAGGAGTATTGGCTTAGGATATGTTGACTGCCCCTTGATATGGTGGACGTCCCCCATCATGTTGGGCATTTATGCCTTGGGTTGGTGTCCGGTGTTTCTTGAGATGACTCCATTATGACACATGGTTTAGGGGCTCCTAGCCACACTTCTTTTTATGCTTTGTAGAGGTGATTGTGTGTGTAAGGGTTGTCATACCCATCTTAGCACACATCATTTAGACCCACTTAGACCTATGTTTCTCATGTATTCACCCTCCTCTTGGCTCAAGCATGCCAAATTTATGATGATATCATCCTTTTGAAGAGGTCATACCACCTAAAGGAGGACGTTTAAGGCAAAAGCAAATTGTTGGGGTTGGTTGGGGCGTGATACACTCCTCCCAAGCTCAATGTTTCATCAATGCAACTATTCATCGTTTTTATTATTATTTCATGTCTTATGAGGTTTAGTCCCTAGCTTGTGGGTGACAAACCCTAAAATTCATTTTAAGTCACTTTAAGTTATTATAAGACATTTTAGGTTGATCGGCCTAAAAAGGAGGTTAAGTTAGCCTAAGAAAGCATATAAATAAGGCTAGCCTCCTTATTTGTAACTCGAGATCATGGGATGAAATAAAATCTTTTATCTTTTTCTACTTGTCTATCTTGGGTAAGTGGTACACACCTCACTTCTTGGCATCTTGGAGCTTAAATGTCATATTTTCTTGGTGTTTGAAGGTCGATACTTAATCTTGCAAGGCTTGTCTAAGGGAAATAATTCTTGGGAGGATAACTCTCTTCTTCTTTGCTCTTCTTTTGTGGTAAGAATAAGCGAGTTGCATGCATTCAAAAGAGAATAAAAGAAGGAAAATCAACTTTTAGGTATCCATTGTTATTATTATTCATTGAGAATTGGTGTGAGAGCTCTGAGAGCAAATTAGGGTTGAGGGAGCAATTCCTTTTCCATCAAAGTGGATTCAGTAGCGAAAT
This sequence comes from Larix kaempferi, assembly GCA_027924585.1. Lineage (NCBI taxonomy): Eukaryota > Viridiplantae > Streptophyta > Pinopsida > Pinales > Pinaceae > Larix > Larix kaempferi. The sequence goes on along the minus strand of BSBM01001005.1, from coordinate 41,741,542 downwards.
CTATCTACCCTAGTCACTTCCAAGGATGGATCATCCAGATCTATCACCGAGCAACAAGAGGTCAAGATTGTTGGAGTTTGGAGCGGAGGTTGAGATTATTGCAGACATGGTGCATTTATCTAGGTGACATAACAGTCCTAAGAGGAGATCTCCTTTTCATTGTGCAAGGGCGCATTCACCAACTGTTTGAGGCAGCGATCTCCTCCTCAACTAATTCGTGAAGCTTCTACTAAGTTGTTGGCTTCATAACTAGGCACATAAAAGCATGAGCAGGGATTTATGTTGGAGAAACCCGTGCTCATCATCTTGGAGGTGTGTTTCCTGTTGGGAAGACTCCAATCTGCATTAAAGCTTCATCCTAGGCACTCTTCTCTAATATTCGGCGCATTATTCATTGCTTGTAGGCAGCAGCATACCAAATTAAGAGGTCGCAGCTTGTGATCTAGGGCACCATTGCATGCCCTAAGCAGCAATCTGACATATCAGCAGTGATCCAAGGATTTAAAGACTAGACTTTATCCTTAATGGGGCGTGACTCCAGATGAAGGTTGGATAAAAAAGGAGGGCCACGATATCATTCTCAAAAGACATTTAAAGCAAGAGAAGGGGCGTATAACAGTACTGTGGGCTGCATGCATTAAAAAAGGACGTGAACCAATGTTATCGGAACCGGACCGATCATCGAACCGGCGAAGCCCAAAATGTGAACCGGACCGGAACCGGCAAAAAACCGGGTAAAAAACCGGCCGACTAAAAAATACATAAAATATTCATATTTTGTAAAAAAAAATATATATTCATGTGCATACATATGAATCCAAACCATTAATACACAAATATGCAAAGTTTCTCATATATATAGCAAATATGGGTGCAAATAACCAAAATAGCACCTAGTGCAATACATCTCTGAGGTTCTGAACCAAAGTACATCAACAAAGAGGCTCTAAATGGCCACTACAATCCAAAAATAAACCATAGTACTAATGAATAACAATAAAGTATAAACTGATCATATGCCACTACCCTACTAGTGTCTACTGTCTAGTAGTCTACTACTCGGACTCCTCCTCATCATCCTCCTCATCGTCATCCTCATCCTCTTCAGGAGTGGGATTTTGAGCCCCACTTGATTCCCCTGTCCCTGAAGGTGGAACCTCTAGAGGTGGGTCCAAATCCAACCAAGAAAGGTCTTCATTATCAAAAACTGGTGCTTGAGTCTCCACAACCCACTCTGATGATGGATCAAAGTCATCCAAGGTTATGTTGCCTGATGCTGGTGTCTTGTTCAACAACTGGTTACACCTCAGTCTAAGATTGTACTGGACATAGACCATGTCATTCAACCGTTTGTGTTCCAAACGGTTTCGCTTCTTGGTGTGTATACGCTCAAATACACTCCAATTGCGTTCACATCCAGAAGCACTGCATGGCTGGCTCAATATTCGAACTGCAAAATTTTTCAAATCACTGCAGCTCCCACCAAACTGACTCCACCAATAGGCTGCAATAAGAGTTGAATGCAAACAAGTTTCAGCAAATGGCTTTGGAAATTTAACTCATTCTTTACAATGGATAATATAATTTGAAAACTTTGAAAATTCTTACCTGGTGGATCCTTGGATCTGCCTCGTATGGCCATGCTCATGCCAAAGCTACCCATACTCTCATTGAATTGCAGTAGCTTACTGTGTATCTCATCTTGTATCCTGGCATCAGGAACCATGCGCTCAATGCATCTATACAATCCTTCTTTTACCTCCCCATCATCATTGGCTTCAAAGTCTTTTGTATAGTGGTACCTTCAAAAGTTCAAAGTTCAAAAGAGTCAAAGACAAAAAATATTCAAAGTTAATGTTTGAAATTAAAAGAAAACTTATAACTTTGAAATTTGAATAGGAATTTAGAGATTTCTTACCTTGGGTTTAAGTAATAGCCAGCTGCATGCAAAGGACGATGGAGTTGTCTGTTCCATCTGTCATCAATGATATTCCAAATAGGAAAATACTTCTGCCTTTTATCACCATATGCTTTCTTTATTGCTTCTTTGGCCTGATCCATGGCCTCATAAATAAAACCCATAGTGGGTTTATCACCATCTACCATTCGCAACACTCTCACAAGAGGCTCACTGAATAAAACTATCTCTTCTGCCTTTTTCCAAAATGTTTTTTCAAACACTTTGTCAGCTATATCTTTCCCTTCAGCCTTTTTACTCCATTGGCATTCATTCCACTCATCGCAGGAAAACATCTTCCGCAAATTGGCTTTTTGATCAACAAGGGATTGCAAGGAAAGAAAGTTTGTTGCAAATCGTGTAATGGCTGATCTAACAAGCTCTTTACCCCCAGTGTTCTTCCTCATAAGACTCAAAACCCATGAGTGGTTGTAGATGTACCTGGTTATTGATTTTGCCTGCTCCACACACTTCTTCACCCACTCAATTTTGCCAATATCCTCCAGCATGAGGTCCAAACAATGGGCTGCACATGGTGTCCACCAAATGGTGGGGTGTTTTTCCTCTAACATCCTTCCCGCTGCAACATAGTTTGAGGCATTGTCAGTGATGATCTGTACAACATTCTCTGGCCCCACCTCCATAACTACTCCATCCAAAAGATGAAATAATAATTGTGCATCCTTCACCTGATCAGAGGCATCCACAGATTTAAGAAACATGGTTCCTTTTGGGCAAGCAATCAGGAAATTGATAATAGTGCGGGATTTTCCATCACTCCATCCATCAGACGTTATTGTGCACCCTGTTCTACTCCAGGACTGCTTGAACTCCATCAGATATTCATCTATTCTTTGAACTTCATTTTTTAAAAGGGGTCCTCTGATATCATGAAAACTAGGGCCTTTGAAGCCTGGACCACATGAAGCTATAGCATCTATCATAGGTTGATAATAAGAAGAATTAGTTGCATTGAAGGGTATGTCTGCATCATACCACCATCTGGCTATGCATTCCCAAGCAGCCTCCTTCTCCATCTTCTTCCATTTAGCATCAATGGTGGGCTGAGCACCAGGGGTAGTGCGGGGCACAAAGAAAGAGTCAAGCCCTCTATTGCTGGTCGGGGTAGTAATATTACGTGGCCTCTTCAGGTTCAAATTGGATGCTCTACGTCCACCTCTCCCCCTAACAGGAAAACTGGAGGATTCTTCAAAACTAGTCAAATGACCTTGAGGGGTTTCAGGATCACCACCCTCAGGATCATAGTCAATCTCATCCTCAAATGGCATTGAACTTCTCCCTATGTCTTCTTGAATTTTTTTTGACTTGGCTTTTTCTTCTTGGTAGGCTTCAATACTACTTAGCATCTCTGCTCTAAGATCATCAGAGACTTTCCTACAAGGTTCAACATTGCCTCTAGCACTAGCTAAGTGTTGTTTTAACCTATGGATACCCCCCCCACCTATTTTCTTCCCACAATAATTGCATACATTTTTCCCACCCTCATCCAATTGGCAATGAACCCATGCCGCATCCTTCCTTTCTTTTGGAGCCATGGCAAAGTTGCAAACAAGAGCTGGAAATACGATTTTTAATTTATTAATAACTAATTAACTAAGCCTTAAGGAAAAAAAAATTTAAAGAGAAAAGTCTTGAGACTTGACATACCTTTGAGAAATAAGAAGAAATGAAGGAAAGCTTGAGAAATTTGTCGCTGCCAAGAGAAAAAGAAGAGACTGCTCCGCTATAACAGTCCACAAATTCTGCACAAAATGCCTTCAAAACCTCCAAAACAGTCCACGTAGTAGCTCTTAATCAGCTGCAAAAAATAATGAAGGCAAGCTCCTCCAAAACCTCCCTGCAAAACACACTTTAAGCTGCCCCAACTGTAGCTGCAAACCAATGAAAAAATGCAGCTGAGAAACAATGTAAACAGTCCTCTCAAGAATGCCAAACCGTCCTCTCAAGAATGGCAAAAGATGACCAATGAATAGTGTGAGTGATGTAGGGGGTGGGGGGGTCTTTAAATCGTGTTAGGATAGGCTTAGGGTTAGGTTAGATGCTTAGCTTAGGGTTTTTGTTTTGTTTTTTTTTTTAAAATTTGAAGTTCGTGGGTCCCCAGGCCGCGGCCGTACGGCAGAGTACGGACCGGCCGGTTCCGTACGGAACCGGTCAAAACCGGCCGGTTCGGCTGGTTCCGTACAGAACCGGCCGGTTTTCTGGCCGGTTTGGAAAATTTTCCGGTTTTGAAATTTTTTTGCCGGAACCGGACCGGCCAAGCCTGTGAACCGGTCTGACCGGAACCGGACCGGCCAAGCTGGTTTTGCCGGTTCCGGTCCGGTTCCGATAACATTGACGTGAACTATCCATTAGCAGTCTGAATCCTTCTGTGGAATTGCAAATCTTAGCCATATTCTGTACACATCCAAGAAGACCATTATTGCTGCTACAAGCATCTTCCTCTAAGTATACTCGCTGCTAACAGGTCATAATTATACATTTTCTGTGGTCTGATATTTTATTAATAGTGAAGGGATTGCCATTATTTATTGTTGAAGAAAACTTTATTAAATTCTTGGGGACTTCCAAATTGGAAATTTTCAATTCTGCTATGTTGTATTGTTAAATATTGCATGCCATTAGGCTGGGTTAAAGAGTAATACTGTACAAAACGAGTCAATTACTTCAAACTAGCAAATAACAAGGCATGCAAGCATAGTTTCCGGTGCTTGGAATATTTCATGCTTCAGCTTTGGCTCAGTAGTAGTGTCATGGTTCAGCAGGAAGCCGAAGTCAGTTGCTTTAAAAACTGTTGAGGCAGAGTATATGGCTGCTAGTTTGGCAAGTTGTGAGGCCATATGGCTTCGCAAGCTACTTGTTGGGTTATTCGGTTAGGAGTTGCTTTCGATGGTGATTCACTGTGGCAATCAAAGTTGCGTCAAACTCTCGGAGGATCTAGTGTTTCATGACCGGTCGAAACACATTGAGATTAGGTACCACTTCATCCAGGACTATGTTCAAAGAGAGCTAGTACAACTTTAGTACTTATCTATAGATGAGCAGGTTGCAGACATCCTCATGAAAGCTTTGGTGAAAAGGAAATTTGTCAAATTCAAAGATAATCTAGGGGTGGTGCAAAACACCTTCCTTGCTAAAGAGGGAGTGTTGATTTTTATAGCTTGGATGTTCTTCTATAGGATTGGTGTCTAAGCATGTAGAAGTGACCAAAAGTGACTTTCCTAGACATTAACTTTATAAAAATAAAGTTAAAGTGACTTTTGATTTATGATGAGAAAAGATGACTTAAGTTGTGATAAAGTGCAAAAATATGAAAACCATTGATCTTGAGATCCCAATATCTAATCTTGGCCATCCATTTTGGAAGATATGAGTTAGAGTCATTTCTCATTTATAAAGAGGCAAAAGGAGTTCTAGGAAAGTAATTAGACACAAGGAGAAGAGAGAGCAATGGAGCTGAAGAAAAGAGGAGAAGATGGTAGCTAAGAGGGGGGTGCATTTCCCAAGAAAATATTGGGCATGAATCCCAAGAAAAAGTACATCATTTATTGCAGGTCTACTATGCATTTATTGCTGGTCCATACAGATGATTTCCTAGCACAAATTTTGAGTTACATATAGGTGAGCTATAGGCACAAAAATCGGGTCCTTACATCAAAATTGGTGGCACGAATTCTGAGGAGCTAGATTGTACGATTTTTTGGGCACGAATATTGAGGAGTTAACCACTATTTGTTGTTCGTACAGGAAGTATAGGCTATATAACAGCTGGGCACGAATTTCAAGGTGTTGTGCACGGAAATTAAAATTGCATTTAATCTTGTTAATTCATTGCTGTAACACAGAGATATTCCGTGGGCTCATAAATAAAAACTCTCTCTTGAACGGGTTTTCCCTCTGGGGTTTTTCTAGGGGTAATTTGCCCAAAAATTCTCTGTGTTCAATTTCATTGTTTGTTATTGGTTGAATTTCATGTGTTTCAGTTTACAAATTACAGATTAGAAGGAATTTAATTTTTTGTGCATTAATTTGTGAATGAGCTTGTTGAGTATTGAAACCAAGTTTAAAATTTGAGTAAAACTTTACACAAAGATGGAGAGCCAACCCAGAAGAGATAAGTACAAAGAGAGCCGATACAAAAGAAAAATGTATAAGGATAGTGGATTTGGGAACTGTGATACAAAAATGGAGAATGTCATGGCACACTGGAAGCGTCTCTCCTAACATTCGAAGCCAAATTTAGAAATCTGGAGAAGGTAATCTATTTGGAAGAACTAGAAGAAGAGCTAAAGTGGGTAGTGCGATGCCCAAAGCAGTGGGGAAGCTCCTGTTATCACATATATAGTAGCCGGGCTACCATACATTATTTTTCTGACTCTAGTACACTATTCAGCCAGTTCCCTTGCATTGAGATGCTGAGATGAGCATCTATTATGGATCACTATCAGATTTTGGACAGCAGTTTTATTCCCCATGCCATGACTGAGTCTCAGGACACTCAGAGAGATGACCGATGTAGTTATTTAGCCATTTATACAGAGCAGTCAGTAGTGCCCAGAGTTATAGTAGTAGTTTCAGAGGACAGATGATGATTCAGATTGATGAGCATTCAGGTATATGACTCAGTAGGTATATTATGGTGTTGTGGTTATATTGCTTTTATTTCCATTCTCTTAGCATGTCTTAGCATTTAGTATCATGATCTGGTGATCATATAGATATGTGGACCTAGTTGTAATTATACATATATATCATATTTGTCCCTACTTAGAAGTTCTTGGCCTATACTGATTGGTTTTACCCTCCCTAGGGAGAATAGAGGTGATCATTACTGCCATACTTTGGCTTGCTAGTGTTGGTTTCATTATTCACTGTCTTCATCCATCCATGACTCACCTAGTTTGTTCATTACCTTGACTTACTACTTGACTAGTGGCATGAAGGACCTTCCCCCACTGTAGCCTCTATATTGGATGAGCTTCCCTGTTTATTGTGTCTCGGCTCTGAGTTGGTGACAAAACCTACCTATGGTGAGTTGGCTTAGTCCCCCTAGTCACTAAAGATGTTGTTGGCTAAACCTGAAACTTTCAGTGCTGCCATTAATGCAAAGTATGGAAATGAAATGTTATATCTTGTATGAAAAGCCCATTCATGCAATGTGTTTCTAAACACACATGAATGAAAGGCAAGCCAAATGAAAATGGCTATGAAATATCAAATGTATATCTTTTGTGAAATGTAAAATACTTAGGTAAACAAGCTGTCTGTGACACACCTAGAAGTGCTCAGGTAAACAAGTGCCTTAAAAACACACCTACAGCAAGAAGCCTAAATAAATGTAAATCTATGCAATGTGTTTGTAAACACACATAGATCAAAGGCTATGGAAACTCTAGGCCCAAAAAGCAATGGAACTTAAATGCTATATCAAAAATATTGCTGGCCTCTTTTGTATTATGGATTGTGCGCATCTGTGTAAGGTGAATAAACACTCTTTGAACAACTTATCCATTTGTGAGACACCGCCATTCCCTGTGTTGTTGCTTATCCACTATATTCTATGGTGTGTATTCCCTTTTCCACTTCCAAAGTGTCATAGTGTTAAGTCAGTAAGTCATTCCCTCTAGCCTAGCCATGTTTTTCCTAGCCTTCACCCTTCACTAGCAAATTGATCACAACTATGAAGTGAGTATGACATTGAAAGTCTTGTCTGAGTAATAAATAATAATTATGACTTATTATATTTGGATTTAGATCGCCAGTAATGATTACTTCTTGTTATAATTGCTAATTAAATGGATTGTAAAGCATGTTTTAACCTTGGAGACCTTGCAGTAGCTTGATGACAGTTTGAGTTATATCTTGGTCATGTTGACTTGGTCAAACTTCAGTTTGATCAAAAGTCAACCACAGGACATGAGGTGGCAGACCTTAGATGTTACGGATAGATGATATATGGTCTGGTACAGGTCACCATGGTGGGCTTATGCAGTGGTTTCAGGCCTATGATGATTATTTGTACTTTTCAGCACTTGTTTAGATTATTATTATTTGGTCTGTCGGATATGATGAGTATTTATTTTGGACCACACAGAGGTTTATATGGTGTATGAGTACACATCTTAGATGGATTTAGATCTTTTGAGTCCAATGAGACAGTCTGTTTTTTGTTCGGGGAAGTTACAGTGAAGATTGAGCCTCAGTAGGCTATCCTAGTGCAGTTTTGGTCTATCGAAGACCTTGTCAGTGCAGTGATGGGATTCACTTGGTTCACCTAGGGCACAATGCATGGAGGGGATGGTTCAGCCACTTGTTATTACCATATTACCCCCCTCCCAGACTCATTGGTGAGCTCACCTTGACAGCGCAGGCACTCCGGGAGGCAGTTTGGGCAGTTTCACGCTTCCCGAGGCAGTCCAGAAATGGTAGAAATGGCTACAAAGGAATTCGATTTGGGCTTTTGAGGAAAATTTTTGGCATGGGATGATCAGTGATGATGAGTGGGATGTCTTCCACACCTTCTCCAGCAGTTTCAGCTTCATCGGGACCCACATCCATCACTTATGGCACTTTCTGATGATTTTTGGAGCCTCCTAAGGCTCACGATTTGTCCATAGAGGCACGATTTGGTACTTTGATGATTATTTTATTGATATTGTGCTGTGGGGATTGACCAAGGGTGTCTAAAATTACTCCTTGGACCCACCATAAGCTAGATCTATTATTTTGTCATCATGATTTGGTTGGATCCCCTCTTCTAGGGTGAGTTTGTCCACATATTGTATTATTTTATTATTGATCCATGTATTGTATTGTTGAGCTCATCTCAACCATTGATTAGATCTTTTGATCTTTTAATCTTAGCCACTCATTCAAAAAGTGGTTAGATTGTGGACTCTCTCCCTCCTATTTAAAGGAGAGAGCTTCTCATTGTAAAGGGGACTTTTGGCTCTTGATTATTGGAATAGGAAAATACTATTGCATCTATCTGTTGTGTTGTGGTGAATGTTTTTGGAGTTCTTTCGTTGATTCTTCCTTTGCACTGGGTTCTTGGAGATTTTGCTTGTTATACTTTTGTACCATGTTTTTGCATCTACAGGTGGAGGCCGATTTGGTTTGAGGAGGACGTATTGGTAGGGGAGGACCCTCCCTACTTCTTGTTTGGATCTCTTCGTTGGTAACAGGGAGTATTACTGTCCCAGGACCTTCTATTTCATGTTATCATTGCTTTTCATTTGTATTTCCTCCATTGTTGCTCAACTGATTGAAATCGCTTTCCTTGGTTGACAGGAAGAGGAGGTCGCACTTGTGGGATAGGGCATCATTTCGGCAAGCAAATTCAACAATTTCTCATTTGATCTCTGCGAGAGTCTTCCTCAACAACAAGGCATATCATTCCAACACTCAGGTATGATCTCAAGGTAATCTCTTTCTCCATGATCTATCCATTTGTCTAAATGCTTCAAACCCTTACTATTTCAAAACCCTCATTTTACAATTTCTCAAATCTAGCTTGATCCACTTTTGGGTATAATATTTAAAACCCACCTCTATAGTATCCACGGCAATTCGGATCTGTAGTTTGGTGAGGATTGGCCATCATTTGACCCGCTTTCCAAGGCAAAGAAGCATTTCCAAGGGAGGTCGCACTCCTTGGGAGAAGTGAGTTTGTAGTGATCTAGCATCTGGGTAGGTGAGATTCCGCTTGATCTGTAATCTACACATTCAATAACCTACCCCCAGTGTGTCACTTCAGTGATTTCTGCCTTGTGGGCCCCATTCCTCATTTTGAGGGTTGTGCCCCACTTGGGTCACTTTGTAGCATACTCTAATCTCATATCTACTGAGATCCAGCCATTGGATTGTCCTAATCTTTTAGATCCACCTACCTCTATACCTCAACATTCCAGATGTGTAATTTGGTGGACATCTGACTCCATTTGGTCCATTTCCCAAGGCACTGATCTTTCTCCAAGCCCATTCGACTTTCCTGGATTGTTGGGTTAGCTTGTGGTTTGACCCTTGTTTTGGTTGCTTGAACCCCTTGACATTGTCATATCACTTCATCAAGCTCACTTTTGGTACTGGTTAGCCCCAATTTGGACCTTAACTACCCTGCATTGGACATGGTTCCCAAGGCAGTGGATTTTCTCACAATTGACTGGTACCCTAATCCTTGATCTCATTATAAATTTCATAAGTCACTCACATAAACATGTTGGACCAAATCTACACTGTTTAAACCCCTTGATCCAACTTATCATCTACTTTGTGACTTTATCCATAGATCTAGGGTTTACCATACACCTTACGTACTTCATCATCATTTGATTTGATCTGGTGTTTTGGTTTGATCTCTCCTGTCGGGAGTAGATTTGGGGCTCCCCCTTTGTTGTCTTGGGCTAGATAACATAAAGTGAAGATTGCCTTGATTGGCGTGACAACCATCCATTGGGAGTCGAGGTTATCTTGGTTGCACCTCTTTTGTTGCCCATCCCTTCTGCCATCCATCTTGGATTCATCTCTAGGGGCACTTACAAGTTTGGTGATAACATTTTGGCGCCGTTGTCGGAGAGGGCAGAAGCCTACCTTGGTTCGACATATTATTTGTCACACTCTCCTACATTTTAAACGACATACATCTTGGTAGAAGAATTTAAAGACTACCTGGCGACTCCGAATCGTGAGTCCGCTGAGGAGCGAGCTCATTTACATCCTTATAATACTAGAAGTAAAACAAACTTAAATCAAGTTGACGGAACCCCACTTACCTATCACAAAAGAGATCCTAAAGCCCAATCATCTAACTTCTTTTGGAAACTTGTTAATTCGGACTCACCAAACTGTGTGTTGGGATCTCCTTTGTTTAATTCGGTTCCTCCCTCATCTCCTACTTCGAACTTGAACATAAATCCACTAAATCCGATGGCCGGAACAAACTTTGGATACTAGAATGTTCCTCCTCCACAAGATCCAAGGATTTTTCGAAGGAAGGCAAAGCCATCTCCTTTAGACTTTTCTCAAATCTAGGGAGCACCCCATGACATGCCGGAAAAGTATTTTGAAAAGGTTCCCAGATTTGATGGAGTATCTGCTACTTCCATTGAAGATCATATTGATAAAGTATGCGAACACATGGAAGCATATGGAGCATCTGAGGAAGATGTTTTCATGAGGGGTCTCCTTGCATCTTTAGAAGGAGATATTAGGAAGTGGTTTGGCAGGTTGCCTGCTTCATCCATTGATGGGTATGATAACTTTGTCAATAAACTTAATAGTGAGTGGTCTCGAAAGTTAGATGGGAAATTTCTCCTACATCTACTTTTTGACATTAAGAAAAGAGAAAATGAAATAATCCACGAGTTTAACATAAGATTCGACAAGACTGTAGCTGTTATCCCTGAAGAAATCAAACCAAAAGATTAGGCAATTGTTATTCATTACTTGAATGCATTTGAAGGATGGGTGGGTTATCAACTAAAGGATAAGAACCCAAATGACTTAAAGACTGCTCAATCCAATGCAAAGATGGCTGAGGAAAATGTAGCATCCATGGGGAATCCACTTCCAGATCTGATCCTAGACTTCAAAAGCCAAAGGAACCTGCAAGTGTGCCAAAGGAATCAAAGGACATGTTAGAAGTTATGCAAGAAATGATGAGGCAGTTAATTGTCCTAACTAAAAATGTAGCAAGTTTGAATGATCCTGAGAGACATAGAAATCCTTATGGCCCTAAACCTTATTGGAATAACAATAGGAGGCCTGAAGGGGATAGGGATAGGCGACGACCTGAGTATCCAGAAAATTCTAAAAAGAAGGATGTTAATTGGTGTGATGAAACAGAAGAAGAACCTTCCGACACCATTAACCCGGATGACCACCCAGATAACATGAACTTTATTAATGACCTTTCTTATGATGAAGATTTTGGAAGAGTCCTTCTAGAAGAAGGGCCATGGGAGCAAGAAGAATACATAGTTGAAGAACCTAGCTCCTCATGCTGTGCCATAGATCTCCCAGAACCTAAAGGACAACCAAAGTATCGAATTTATAAACGAGGAGGTAATTCACAACATTCTTTCCTTGACAAACATAAGAAGATTGATGAAGATAAAGAGGAAGAAGAAGATCTTGCTGTAAATGATTATGATCTAAAAATTGATATGAAGAAAGAGTTAAGCAAGATAATGTGTAATGTCCTTGTCATTGAGCTAATGAAGGTGCCCTCTATAAGAAGCCAAGTAGAGGAATTCTTTGATGGCATTGGCCGAGAGAAAACCCTTGAGGTTGTCGTAGAATCCTGTCATATCCATAACCTTAGTGGAACACAACTTAGCAATGTGGAGAAGGATCCACCAATAAACATCCATTCTGCAATTTATGAAAGAAAGAACGGTGGTCACCCTCCCTTTTACCTTACCTTACACATTCAGAACATGCTCCTTCACAGTTGTATGTTGGATTCCAGAGCAGCTATGAATGTTATGCCTTTACAAGTTTTGAAGGAAATGGGACTGGAAGTGACTAGACCTTATGGAAATGTCTGTGGTATAGATTCCCGTCGAGTGCAGTCCTATGGTTTGATTAAAAATCTTAGAGCTGATCTTTTTGCATGTTCATACATCTCTACCATGATGGATGTAGTTGTTATTGATTTGCCCCTAGCATATGGAATGCTTTTATCTAGGAAGTGGGTAGTTAGCTTAGGTGGACACCTTATGAAGGGGTGGTCCAGCCAGTTGTTATTACCATATTACCGCCCTCCCAGACTCATTGGTGAGCTCACCTTGACAGTGCAGGCACTCCATGAGGCAGTTTGGGCAGTTTCACGCTTCCTGAGGTAGTCCGGAAATGGTAGAAATGGCTACAAAGGAATTCGATTTGGGCTACTGAGGCAAAGTTTTGGCATGGGATGATCAGTGATGATGAGTGGGATGTCTTCCACACCTTCTTCAGCAGTTTCAGCTTCATCGAGACCCACATCCATCACTTATGGCACTTTCTGATGACTTTTGGAGCCTCCTAAGGCTCACGATTTGTCCATAGAGGCACGATTTGGTACTTTGATGATTATTTTATTGATATTGTGCTATGGGGATTGACCAAGGGTGTCTAAAATTACCCCTTGGACCCACCATAAGCTAGATCTATTATTTTGTCATCATGATTTGGTGGGATCCCCTCTTCTAGGGTGAGTTTGTCCACATATTGTATTATTTTATTATTGATCCATGTATTGTATTGTTGAGCTCATCTCAACCATTGATTAGATCTTTTGATCTTTTAATCTTAGCCACTCATTCAAAAAGTGGTTAGATTGTGGACTCGCTCTCTCCTATTTAAAGGAGAGAGCTTCTCATTGTAAAGGGGACTTTTGGCTCTGGATTATTGGAATAGGAAAATACTATTGCATCTATTTGTTGTGTTGTGGTGAATGCTTTTGGAGTTCGTTCGTTGATTCTTCCTTTGCACTGGGTTCTTGGAGATTTTGTCTTGCTATACTTTTGTACCATGTTTTTGCATCTACAGGTGGAGGCCGATTTGGTTTGAGGAGGACGTATTGGTAGGGGCGGACGCTCCCTACTTCTTGTTTGGATCTCTTCATTGGTAACAGGGAGTATTATTGTCCTAGGACCTTCTATTTCATGTTATCATTGCTTTTCATTTGTATTTCCTCCATTGTTGCTCAACTGATTGAAATCGCTTTAAGTGGTTGACAGGAAGAGGAGGTCGCACTTGTGGGCTAGGGCATCATTTCGGCAAGCAAATTCAACAATTTCTCATTTGATCGCTGCGGGTGTCTTCCTCAACAACAAGGCATATCATTGCAACACTCAGGTATGATCTCAAGGTAATTTCTTTCTCCATGATCTATCCATTTGTCTAAATGCTTCAAAGCCTTATTATTTCAAAACCCTCATTTTACAATTTTTTAGATCTAGCTTGATCCACTTGGCTTTTGGGTATAATATTTAAAACCCACCCCTACAGTATCCACGACAATTCGGATCTGTAGTTTGGTGAGGATTGGCCATCATTTGACCCGCTTTCCAAGGCAAAGAAGCCTCTCCAAGGGAGGTCGCACTCCTTGGGAGAAGTGAGTTTGCAGGGATCTAGCACCTGGGTAGGTGAGATTCTGCTTGATCTGTAATCTACACATTCAATAACCTACCCCCAGTGTGTCACTTCAGTGATTTCTGCCTTGTGGGCCCCATTCCTCATTTTGAGGGTTGTGCCTCACTTGGGTCACTTTGTGGCATACTCCAATCTCAAATCTACTGAGATCCAGCCATTGGATTGTCCTAATCTTTTAGATTCACCTACCTCTATACCTCAACATTCCAGATGTGTAATTTGGTGGACATCTGACTCCATTTGGCCCATTTCCCAAGGCACTGATCTTTCTCCAAGCCCATTCGACTTTCCTGGATTGTTGGGTTAGCTTGTGGTTTGACCCTTGTTTTGGTTGCTTGAACCCCTTGACATTGTCATATCACTTCATCAAGATCACTTTTGGTATTGGTTAACCCCAATTTGGACCTTAACTACCCTGCATTGGACACAATTCCCAAGGCAGTGGATTTTCTCACAATTGACTGGTACCCTAATCCTTGATCTCATTATAAATTTCATAAGTCACTCAAATAAACATGTTGGACCAAATCTACATTGTTTAAACCCATTGATCCAACTTATCATTTACTTTGTGACTTTATCCATATATCTAGGGTTTACCATACACCTTACGTACTTCATCATCATTTGATTTGATCTGGTGTTTTGGTTTGATCTCTCCTGTCGAGAGTAGATCTAGGTATCCCCCTTTGTTGTCTTGGGCTATGTAACATAAAGTGAAGATTGCCTCGATTGGCGTGACAACCATCCATTGGGAGTCGAGGCTATCTTGGTTGCACCTCTTTTGTTGCCCATCTCTTCTGCCATCCATCTTGGATTCATCTCTAGGGGCACCTACAAGTTTGGTGATAACAACACCATAGGTCTCTCTGCTTCGCTCCTAGTTCATGCTCCCAAAGGAAGTGGACAGGAATCGATCCCGGGATCGCGATTCCTGTTCGCTTCTTGTCGGGATCGATTTCTCAATTCGCGAGTCTGGTTGAAAAAAAATGATCCCTTCCTTTTCCGGAATCGTTGAGGGAGCGATGAGGGCTTGACGCTGCAACTTTGATTTTGATATGCATAATTTCGACTTTTCTCCTTTGGAGAAGGAGGAGAGTTCAAAAGCTCGCAGCAAGAAGTGTTGAGGAAGATGATGAAACAAAGTTTGATGCTCATAGCCTGCAAAAAATAATTATGACAGTGAGGAGCTCGCACATGGTGATTCCACGAATACATATTGCTAGTGTGTATTTCTATGGGCCCACTGGCAACCCCGATCTATTTTCAAAACACATTCTCAGGGATGCGCTTAACAAGGAACCAATTGTCCTGGATAGTAACTTCGAAGAGTTGGGCCATCGTTTCGAATTTACGAGTGGGACTATCAGTGCAGCAGTTGTTCGTGCAGGTGCAGAGGCCGCCCTAGCACCCACAGTAACACGCAGGATAACCATGAAGGATATGATAAATGCTGCTGAGGAAGAACGTGAGCTCCCATGGTCAAATCAATGTGAGCAAACTGACCCGAGCTGTAAAACGCTGAAGTTTTTATGCTGCGATATGGGGATGATTCGATCCTTAAGACTTTTTCACTTTTTGTGAGCTGTCTGCCATCTCGACCAAAGCGTGAAACATTGAAAATCGAGGCACATCTGCGCCTATGTTGGATTCGGGATTTATTGACAGCATCACCACTATATAGTCGTTTTTCGAGATTTTGGAGAGGCCGCCTGCCTGGGAACATTAGCTTGATATTTTATGGATCATCTTGTGGATCGGGCATATTGTCAATACCATGTTTCTGAAATACGGTGAAGGTGATTTGAGAAAAAAAATAAATCTTGGTAATGCAGAGAATATTGACGCTGAAACACGGATGTTTAAAGTGGGCACCGATTGTTGGCTGGGCACATCACCTTAACGACTTCATTGACGGCCGATCGGAAATTACGATCCACCATTGCAGGAAACACGAGAAAATTCAATAAATTCAGTGAAATCGGGGTCCAACAAGCGGGTCTGCGGGCATCGACGTCCTCGATTCATGAGTTAAAAGAAAATCAGATGCCAAATGTTCGGGGTTCAATATGTTAATGTAGTGAAGATCAAAGTTGAATGGAGGTCGTGCTTGGGCACTCCACATTTTCATCGGTGGTTGTCTGCGAAAAAAAAAATGAACCCCGGATACTTAAAATTTTGCTAGCTACGATTTGCTAAAGTAGCTCCTATCCTCCACTACACGCGTCGTTTTCCTTTAAAAAAGACGAATGTTTGGGCACTTGTTCATGACGTGGCTGTTTGGGGGCGGTTGGTAGGTGGAATTCACCGTTTTCAAGCAAGCACAAAAAGCGGTCAGATTGATAGAGCTCGGTGTTCAACGATTCAATCATCTCAGTTATACGCTGAGTTTTGGAGCAGCCACGAATTTATTGAAAAACACCAACTCAGATTGCGCATCCACCAAGCATTCAGTTTGTTGGTGAAGAAAGTGGAAGTGACTGTTATCCATTGGCGGTTGGATTGATTTTGAACTGTTCTTGTATGTATCATCCAGAGCTGATGATTGCCCTGACAGACACGAGCCTGATTTCCAATTTGGGCGATCTGTTGTGCATTCATTAAGGATCAGATATGTGAAACTAAGTGGCAGTTCAGCAGTCCCACTGTTTGAAGATTCCTCCGATGGTTTGAGTAACCTCTTTGGCTATGAGATGGCGCACCCATCTTCTTAAAACTCTTCCTTTATGTGGGTTTAGAACCCTGATTTATCTCTGGTACGAGTGATGATTCACATTTTATTTACTTCATTTACACTCTTGTAACCCTAATCAGGGCAGCCTATTGTATCTTGTGCTCTATTTAAGAGACCAACCTTCTCCTTTGTGAAAGGGAAAAACTGGGAACTTCTTCTCCCGTGAACTTAATGAAAATATTATGGGATTCTTTGGACAAATTGAGTATTTTTGTGGCGTGAGCTTGTGATTTTTTTAGACGAGTGTGAGCATTTCCAGATTATGCATTTTCTAGTCTTCGTGTAAGAGGCCATAGAAGGGTGACAATCCACCATGTTGGAAGGTGAAGAACTCTTAGTAGCTGCCTTCTTCTTCCCTTTGGCAAAGAACTCTTGGCATCTACTTTCTTCTTCCCTTTGTGAGCGTGCAAATTCAGGTATTGGTCTTTGCATTCAAATTGATTATGCAATACTGATGTTTGGTTTACATAGCGCACCTCCTGCACTTAGAGAGGGAGAAGTACTCTTTTTGATCTGTCAAACACTAGACTGAGCAGGGCTTTCCCCCTTAGTCACATATGACACAAGGCCTTTTGATCTCTCTTTTGACTCCATTCGCCCCTCTGATATACTGGCACTGGCCTTCTCCTCGAGGATTGATCCTCCCAACTTTCCCATCACCTATTAAAAACTGATTTTTCTGTTACATTTGTTTCCCTAAGGCAGCCTCTTCATTTCACCTTGCCC
Organism: Larix kaempferi; assembly: GCA_027924585.1. NCBI lineage: Eukaryota > Viridiplantae > Streptophyta > Pinopsida > Pinales > Pinaceae > Larix > Larix kaempferi. Next base: position 41,723,972 of record BSBM01001005.1, on the reverse strand, counting down.
TCCGTTGCACCTGCCTTAGCGATCCTACATTAGGGATACCCCCCTTGAGGTGGAGAAGAGCCAACCTGAAGTGAAGAGGAGAGGAGTGTGGTGACATTGGCCTCTCTCCTGAGAGTTGTCATCCAACTGGTGTGTTGCATTTTGGGCTTCAACACACGCATGCCAGTTTTGAGAGACAATAGGTACCATAACACAAAATCCATAGTTCCCTTGAGATATCTGAAGATTCTTTTGACTGCAACAATATGAGTTTCCTTGGGAGCTTCTTGAAATCTCACAACCTGTCCAACGGCTTGCATCACATCAAGCCTTGAAGCTGTTGTTATCACAACTTGTAGTTGTCCTTAAAGGTATCCCATCTGGGATGGTAGAGGAGATGGACAACTCAAGAGGTGACCCAAGAGATGCCACGGTTCCCAATGCAAGCTGGGAGGAATGAAAACCAAGGCATTCTGTTATCAACTGATTTGTACAATAGTTGAAACCTTATTGAGCCGCCAGTGTTGGAACACATCAGTGTTCACTTCCAGAGTATCTGGGTTTCATTATATTTGGGTCTAGCCAGTTTTGGCTAGCCAGTTTTGTTTTTGAGTCGACATGACTATGGCCCCATGGGGGTTTGTATCAAAGTGTGCTAGTAGGGTCTGAGTGGCTCGGTTTCCCATGACTGGATTAAACAACTAAGGTATTCCAGGGAGTCTTTTCACCGTCAGATTATACTTTGCTTCAGGCGAAATATAATCTCTTGGTTTTTCTCCCGCTTCCTCCAAAGCTGGAATGCCCGATTTTGGAAATTTGGCCATGGGGGGTTATTAGGGTCCAACTATAATGTATAAACCTACTAGACACTATTAGAATAGGTTCTGGTCATGTCCTAGGTCTCTAGGACCCCCAGAAAAAATTTCGAAAAAATTTTACCGGACGCGTTGAAATTGGGGTTTTTAATTTTTTAATTATTTTTAAATTTTAATTAAATTTCTCTATAGTTTAAATAGAGAAATTTGAGTCTGTAATATGTCAGTCATCCGGGGTCCGATTTCAGTGTTTGATGGCTCGTTTCATAAGCCAAAAATCACACATGACCCATGGAGCAGCTAAACCCAACTTTCGGATGTCAATTCCGCCCTGTAATTAATATTTTCTCTGAAAAGTCATTTACAGAGAAATTATTAATTAAAATAATAAAATTGATTATTTTGGAGATAATCCAAATCTCTCCAAAATTAATCAATTTGATTAAAATAAAGGGCTAAATGACATGGCAATGAGCATTTAGGAAGATTCCAATCAACTCCAAGCCCATCCAGTCGCCCATCCAGTCACCAGCAAAGAATCTCCCCAAGCTAATTCGCCCTCCTTCATAGAAATTCGATTTGGTGATGTGTCAGTTATTGGTTGGGTTGGTGGTTTTGTATTTATGATGAGGTAGGCGCCCTCATGACTCACAACACCTACCATAAGCTTGGCTCCCTCCATGGCTCGAGTTCTATCTACCCATCTACCACGTGTTCATGCCTCAACCCACTCGCATCTCCTAAAATCCTCACGTCAATCCCCATTAAACTCGAGTTTGAACCTTGTTGGAGTTTGTTGGTTGGTTTGTGATACTTCCCATGCAATCACGTGTGGCCTTGGCTTCCATTAGATTCGAGCTAGCACCCAATACCCTCCACATGTCTTCATCACACCTCAACTCGCCCCTCCACATGGATCACGCCTCCTCTACCTTAACTCGCCTTTGCCTTGATGTATTTCATCCATTGGTTAATGCTCTCACCTCCCACCCACCTCAAGTCGAGTTTGCCACATAATGCCAATCTCACCAAACACCAACTCGACTTTGGCCATGTCTCTTGCTCCAAGCCTTGCATGATTGGAATTCGACTTCATTGCTCACCACCAATTCGAATTAGGGTTTAGGTGTTTAGTTTTAGTATAAAGAGAGGCCCATTTGGGTTGTTATCTCATGGAGAACTTGAGGCAAACTTACTCTGCCAAAATTGTATATGTGTTATAGCATTTGCTAATTGAAATAAAGTGGCTTTGGAGGTCCATATGGTGTGTTGATCTTGTTCATGGAAAGTGCTTCAATCTAATCAAGGTGATATTGTGTTATGTTTTTTACTTACATGTTCCAAGTTTTGATCAAATTATTTAAGCTTAGAAGACTTTTCCAAGTCCATAGGGTGGGCATTTGGGTTCAATTTGTCCATTGATGTTGGGTTGTTTGTGATTGGGAAGTAGTGGATTGTAGTCGGAAATACTAACACTCTTCTTGTCCCATTCAACTTGGCATACCATATTTGATCAATCTTGTTTGTAAGTGATACATTTTGTAGATCTAAAGAGTTATGAAGAGGAGTTGGAACTAGGTTGTCTCCTCCATCTTTTCAAAGAACATTTTTTCCATTTAACATTCATACATTGCAGGATCTCCTAAAGTCGATCTCACAACACCAAGATGGTGGCATAAAGGGTTTGATTTCAAAGATCCATCTCTCATATTCAAATATTGTTCATTGGTTACTTTAGGCTTCCCTTCTTCAAGCCCTCTCATTTGCTCCTTGAGTCTTTGTACTTGCATGCTAAGCCTATTCCTCCTTGCCCTAGTTTCGTCCTACCCTTGTCTCCCACTCGTTTTTGGCCATTTCATTCTACCCCCTTTAGCCCCACTCTCTTGCTCTCATCCCTTCTCCTCATTCGTCCTCCTCCTTAAAGCCCTTCTTTCCTCTTGTCTTACTCTCCTTTCCTTGCTCTCGTCCACTTCATTTTGTAGCCTTCCTACCTCTCACTTCTTGCTTTAGGATCCCTCCTTTCGTCCATCCTTGAGTGGCCCTAAAATCCACCATAAACACAAAAATTGTTAAAACGTTAGCATTTGTCTTTTTGCATAAGCTTGTTAGATTTTAGTGTTAGTCTTTAGGCATTTGTTAGATCATCATACTTGCATTTGCATAGTTAGTCTTACTTGCATTTCATTTTATAAGTTTAAATCTCATTGTGGATCCCATTTTATTGAGTTTAGGCTTGCATTTTGAGTCATCTTTCCTAGTTTTATAGTTTCATTTCGAAAGATAGAATATTTTGCATAAAAATATTTCAAAATTTTAAGTCTTAGATCTCATTTCTAGCATATTTAGAGCAACTTTTGTTTGCTGGTCCGTTTCACCATAGTTAACATTTTATGATAATTTTTTATGCATTCCACATTTTAGAGTTAAAATTCCAAATTTAGACTTAAATAGTTGCAAGTTTTGGCTTTGTATTTTGCTAACAGTTAACGGGTGCCTTGCTTAGATTTTTGGGACTTGTGTAGATCATTTGAGGAAGAGATATATTTGATAAAGATCTTGAAACGAAGAATCAACTCAAAACAAAGTGAAGGATCCATGAGGATGACTTAACTTTGAGATACTTATCCTTTTGTAATAGCAAGTAAAACTTGCTTCTTCTTCAATATTTTTCAAGTATTTCCATTCTCAAAAGACCTTGCAAGGTTTTAAACCCAAGGCATTTGTAACTGCTTAATAAAAAGTTTCAAGTGGAGGGGGTTCCACTTTTTGGTCTTCTTCCCCATTTGGGGAAGAGTGTTGGGTCTTGTGGTGTGGTTTAACTTAGTTTATGTTTCCATGCTCTTAGATTAGTTTCTATTTCGCTAAGTAACTTGTTTATTTATCTTCCATATTTTACTTACCCCCATGCTTTCCCGAGTAGGGTCTTGAACCTGAAAGAGATTCTTGGGTAGTTTAGTTCAATTTTCATCATTATCTTGTTTCTCTACCAAAGCCCTCAGCCGGAAGTTGTATCCTTGAGACTTCGTCTCAAGGGCAGGACCACATAATTTGTGGTTACTCTTCCATCCCTGTCGGTTTCCTTGGTAGAGATTTCAGCTAGCTGGAGGTTCTCAAGTGCAGGCGGTTCTAGTGGTTGATCCTGTTTCGGGGATCAATCCCACCTAGTAGAATAAAATTTGTATGGTAGAAAACTAGATTTGTTTATCTTGCAAGCTTTATTGCTAGTAGTATTTTCATCTTGTTGATCAACACTGTGGTTTAATTTTGTTTCAAGTGAAAATATACTGCTGTTGCTTTTATTTGTTTTCTTAAAATAAACCAAAGTCTCTTGAACTTGGCCAAATCCAAGTCAAGAGCACCCTCTATCGGAGGGCATTTTAGTTTTGCATCATCCCTGCATTAGGCATTTTAATTTTAGCAAGTCTCTTGAACTGTGGTCATAAGACCGAGTCAAGAGCGCTCTCTGTCGGAGAGTTGAACAAGGTTCTTTTAATAATAAAATTTTCCACTCACACACCCCTAATTAATTTATCTTGGTTTGTCCTACACCCGTATGCTCTGCCAACCGGAAATGGTTGGGCTAGTACTCAGAAAGGTGTAAGACTTGGTAATTACGATCGATAAACTTAATTAAAATTTTTACCCAAAACCTCAACCAAGGCAAAATACTGTTCTTCCCACGAGAGGTGACGCCGGATTCCCACTGTCAGACTCAGGGGCGGTTTAAACATTGGACACCAATCCTTATCGAATCTGGGTGCTTCCGACAGGTCACTTAGGGTTGCCAGTATCTTTCTTGGGTAGGGTTCTACCATCTTTTGATACCTTTTGGTCTTAGCCATAATAATCAAGACAACTAAAACTTTGAAATTTACCAAGATAATTTGCACAACGATCTCACGAACAGTTACTATCAAGACTACTTTTCAGCATCTCCCAGCACTACATTTGTTATTTTTGACTCCATTACCCATTGGATAAGGCACTGGTCCTTTTGTCATTTAATTTTTATCTGTGGATGCTCCTTAATTATATCAAGTCTTTATATACTGTTTCGCAACGTGGATTGCATCTTATCTTGTGTTTTATTTTCAAGCTTTATTATCGTCTCTCATTTCACAAAAAACTCCTGAACAACACCCATCCGCATCACTACATAAGAAAACACTATAACAACAAGAGCCTTAGTGAAACTCTCTTTTAGGGACTACCCCCCTTGGCTTCGTTAGGAGTTTGCCTAAACGGAGGAGCTGGGATTCAGGTGACAGTACCTGGCTCATTGCTTGCCCCCAAGGCCACACCTCTCTCACTTGAAGTGAAGAGATAGCTTTCGAAAGATTTCCGCTGCTGGTGTGCATATTGGCGGACAACACACTCTTCGCTCTCTTCGCTTTCGATCTAGACAAGGAAAGATCAAGGGGGAGACCCTATAGCCAATCGACAGAAGATTAGCCAAAGCAATGGTTCCTAGGGGGATGTGAAAGTTGAGTTACGAAAACCAATGCAAGCTTAGGTGGACCCAAGAGTTATGATGTGGTTGAAGAGGCTTAAGAAGTGACAAGTGTTTCAACCAATGAATGAGTTAGACCACCTAGGAAGATCAAAGGGATAGATCTAGTACCATGAAATACACAAGTGGGGCCCACTTCCTTAAAGTATGGAAATGACCTAAATGGGACCCACAAGGTGAAGTTAGGGGTGAAATGGCACTAAGGGGTGTTTGAGGATGTGGATCTTGGATCCAAGTTGGATTTTAGACACACCCACATATGGGATCTAGCAAAAGACACAATCCCCAAGGAGTGCGAATTGACCCAAGGAAACTAGTGCCTTTAGATGGAGGGGCAAATGGAGTCCAGATTATGCCAAATTGTAGATCGGGGTAGTTAAGGCAAATATCAAAGTGGGTTTTAAGTGGCATACCCCAAGGTAGGCTATATCTCCATAGATCTAAGGTTGAAAGTACAACACCCAATGACCCAAGTGGGGCACAACCCTCAAAATGAGGAATGGGGCCCAAGGAAAAAATCAAAAAAGTGAAGCACTAGGGGTAGGTTATGAAGTGAGAGGAGTTCAAATCAAGTGGGATCTCACCTACCCATGTCTTGGAACTAACTCAACTAGCTTCTCCCAAGGGGTGCGAATTGCCTTCAAGAGGGCGAGGTGCTTTGGAAAGTGTGTCAAATGGAGCCCAATCACCACCAAACTATAGATCCGAATTGTCGTGGATATTATAGAGGTGGCTTTTCAATATCTTTCCAAACACCAAGCTAGATCCAAGTAGATCTAGGAAAAAGTGAAAAATGAGGGTTTTAATCAATGAGGGTTTTTAGATCTAAGAGAATCGATGGATAAGATAGAAGAATTTCATACCTCTTGGAACATACCTGGAAGATGAAGATGCAAGAGGCTTGTGACGAGGATTACTTTCCACAAAGATCAAATGCCAAACTTGGATGAGCCCTTCTTGCCAGTATTTTGCCTCCTTCAACCAAATCGATTTCCCTATTCCTGTCAATCAAGGACACAAAGATCAATCAATCAATCAAGAGATGATAAACATGAATTGTTGGTACAAAGACAAAACAACTCCTTGTCAACAAAAACGTCCTCTTGAAGCTTGAAGGGTAGGCCTCCCCACCAATTCGCACTTCTCCAAAAACGTCTTCTTTGCCTACAAAACAATGTTAGTTGAAGATAAAATCAAGATGGCCACCAATGTCTGTCAATGCAGAGGAAGAAGCATTTACAATCACCACAAGCATTCCAACTCCAAGATCCAAGATGCCCAGAAAGTATTTTTATGCCAATAGCCCAAGAGCCAAAAATCTCTAGATGATCTTTACAATGAGGGGGTCTCCTCCTTATATAGGATAATAAAGACCAAAACCCTAGATCTCAAAACCACTTTATGATATGAGTGGTTGAGATTAAAAGATCTCACAACATAATCAATGGCTAAGATGAGCCATGACATAATATCACATGGATCACTTAAAATAGAGGTGACGTCATAGTTAAAAGTGACTAAGTGAGGGCGATGTCATCCTCTAGAGGGGGCTAAGACACATGGGCCCACCTCATATAACATGGACATGACTCATAAAGCTCATGGTGGGGCTAGGAGGCATCAATCCTTGGTAGCTCATTCCCATAGCACAATAATATAAAATAATATGTCAAAAATAATACAAATGATCAAATCTTGTCCTCAAAATCTGTGAGAGACATGCACTAAAAGGCCTCCTATGGCCTCTGTGGACCCCACTGACTGATGAAAACTGGTTTGAAGATGGGGGGTTCACCCTAGAAGACCTCTGTGAAGACCAAGTGACAAAACCTTGCCTCAATTGCCCAAATTGAATTCCTCAGTGACCCTTTTATTCCATATTTAATCAGCCTCGGTAACTGTGAAGTTGTCGAAACTGCCACCTAGGGCACCTGCACTGTCAAACTAAGCCCACCAGGCTCTCCAGAAGGAGAGTATAATGGTAAAATCAAGTGGCTGGACCACCCCCCATTCATGCAGCGCCCTAGGTGAACTGGCCTGTCATGGCCCCTACTGGACAGGCTGGGAAAACAACCCCAAATCTGGTCAACAAGTGGAAAACTGCATCTATCAGTGTCAGAATTTCCCAGAATTGAATGATAAGTGTCTCATTGGATCCAGAAGACCCAAAACTACTAAGAATGTGTACTCATACACCATGGGTTGACCTAAGGGGTCAACAATAGGGTCCACCATATCCGGACAATGCATAATCTTATGATCTGGAATAATAATAAAACTTGTTGAACTGCACCAATCATCATCTGAATCATATGTCCACCATATGGTATCATCAATAAGAGTATGTGGGACCATCAATCATCATCAATAAGCATACATGGTCCACATCATCACGGATCCCAAGAATGACCATAGTCAAACTAGGTTTGACTAGGTCAATATACAACCAAGGATAAATCATATCAATAGACTAAGACATGTTCCTCTAATCATACTCACAGCTTAACTTAAAGTATAAACATCATTAAGTGGCATTTATCATGTTTGCATATTCCATTGTTATTTATATTTACTTGCACAATAGCTTAAATGACAGACTCACCCATTGGACATGGTCTAACTGCTAGCTACGGATGAAGGCTAGGAACAAGGCTGGGAAAAGGGAATGACTTGCCTAAACTTAACTAAAAGACACTTTGGACTGGGAGAGGGGGAAGCTACACTCTGTGCTGGACAAATAACACGGGGAAGGGCTATGCCTCACAAATGGATAAGTTGTTTAGAGGGTGCTTATTCAACTTAGGCATCATGTCTACATCAAGTTGATCCAAGTTCATTAGGATCATTCAATTTCATTTCATGGCCTTTTTGGCCTACATAACCCTTCGGATTTCAGATGTGCTAAGAAGCACAACTAATTGCAGCTTGCATCCAGGGCATGTTTACATTATATAAGGTGAGCAATAATAGATATAACTTTTGAATAACATTTGCTTTTTGGAACTTTTTACACTCTTCGAGGAGTATTTTTAGCAGTTCATCGATCTTGCCCTTTACTCATGTTTGTTTAAAAACACATTCTAGGGTTTACAGTTTCCACGGGTGAGTTTATAAAGATTTCCAAATAGTACATGAGCTTTCAGTTTTAGCCAACAACATCTCAAGTGACTAAAGGGACTTTGACCAATGCCAAACATCGGGACAACCGACCAGAATGATTTAGGCCTAGAATCCAACTCACCAAAGGCAAGTTCTGTCACCAACTCAAAGCCGAGACACTAAACAAACATGGATGTGATCCAGCACAGAGGTAGTAATAGGGAAGTCCTCAGTATCAAAAAGTCCAGCAAGACAAGTCAAAGGTGAAAGCCAAATATGGAAGGTCATGGATGGATGGAGTCAAGTGAAAATGGTGCCTAAGCTAGTAGACAAAAATGTCAAGAAAGACCATATCTATGGATAGGAGGGTAATACAACCGATGAGTTTTGTCAAGAAACCTAAGTGTGCAAGTAATATGTCCATTTTATAATTTATAACATCATTAAGATAATTTATTTTCATTTTACAAAGTTTGCCACATCATGAATCATATACCAAGCTAATGCTGTGAAGATGACTAAATCAACAAGATAATAATCCATAGTCAATGATCAGAAATCCATAGGTCATATCACATCATAATAATAATCATCATAAACCATCTGAAACACTGCTGCAATAACATCACTAGGCACTGAACTGAAACTGTTTGGAATAAAGGATCACATAGGTCATCATATCTGAACTTGCAAGGCTCAGCCTTGACACAAGGTCTAACATAAGTTTGATAAAATACACTGCTTTGATCATGAGTGATCTCAAAATATAAACTCATCATAGCCAAGCTTTGAATAATCCAAGCTTTGCAAAGTGTAGATATCTGCTAAGCGAGAATATTAGCCCTGCTACTATGGTGTGATAAAATGTGGCTCCAGCTGGGACAAGTGCTCTAAGGGAGAGAGCGTTTGAGAACCTCAAAATCTCTGGTCTTGAACTGCTCTGCATCAATCTTCAATCCAACACCGCATCATCCTTGCTTTAAGCTTTTATTTTGCACCTGTATCTGCGCTCAGAGACACTAGAATACCTCATGAAGCATGTATGGGAAATATATAAAATAAAACTGAAATGGAATCTTTTCTATGGCAGAAACTGAAATGCATAAAAGAAATTCTAATCTAACATGGCATATAAATTTTTATTCTTTTACTATGCAGGAGGAAAATAAAGCTTTTTTTAGGCAGGCGTACTCAACTCAACTTGCACAGGAAGCCAAAAACAACACTCAAGAAAACTAACCACTCTTCAATGCATGCAGGAGGTGAGTCAAGCTTAGGGAAGAGCAAGAGTCAACTCAATCAACAACTCAGCTGGAAAACAATCAAACAAAAGAAAAATGGCAATACTCAGCATACAGAAAAAGAAAAAGCACACAAATCCTACTGCTCAAGCGAGCTTATTCAGAAAACTACCTACTCTAAAAAGGCAAGCAAGGAAATTCAAGGCAGACAGAGTCATTCAGGGTCTACAGGCGGGAAGTAATGTTTCAGTAGCCTCCCATTTACAGGTAATTCCAACTCATCTCGATCCAAAGATTTTAGGAATACTGAACCTTTGCCAGCTATCCTACTTACTCGAAAAGGGCCCATCCATATCTTGTCAAATTTCCCATGGTTTCCTGGTTTTTCTTTGTGTTTATCCCATAGCAAGACTACATCCCCAACTCCAAAGATCACATCTCTACTCTTTTGGTCAAAAGTTCCCTTTATTCTTTCTTGTTCTATGACCATTCTATTCCAAGCTTCTCTTCTAGTTTCATCCAATTCTACTAATTTATCAATTCTTGCTTGCAGGGCTTCTTGATCCGAGGAAGATTGTTGCAACAACTCATACATAGGAATTTGAAGGTTGATGGGCAATCTGCAATTTTGGCCATATACAATCTTGAAAGGAGCTTTGCCTGTTATTCTTTTAACAATAGTTCTATCTGCCCAAAGAGCATACTTAAGCTTGATATCCCAACGTCTTTTATTTTCACCAATCATTCTTTTAAGAAGCCTTACTAAATTCTTGTTACTTGATTCTGCCAAGCCATTTCCCTGCGGGTAATAGTTGGAGGAATGAGATAAAGTGATTCCATGATCTGAGCAAAATGTGGACATATCTTCTTTGCTTAAGGCTTTCGTGTTATCGGTGGTGATTTTTAAAGGGCATCCATATTTGGCAATAATATATTCTTCTAAGAATTTGACTACTACTTCAACTGTTTCCTTTTTGGTAGGGATAGCTTCAACCCAACGAGTGAAATAATTTGTGCATGTCAAAATGTATTTGTAACCACTAGAAGAAGTAGGGTCAACTGGTCCTACAAAATCCATTCCCCATTGTTGAAACGGGGCCTCTATGATAACTGGGGTCAAAGGAAGGCCAAGCAATCTAGGTTTTCCAGAATAAAACTGGCATTGTTGGCAAGTCCTGACAAAGGCATGCGCATCTTTGAACAAAGATGGCCAATAATACCCAGCTCACATGATCTTAAAAGTTGTGGTTCTAGGGGCATAATGTCCTCCACATAATCCAGAATGCATCTCATTTATGATTCTTTGAGAATCATCATTGTTTACACATTTAAGCACAATTCCATTTGGATTTTTCCATCCCAAGCTATCTTCTGTTAGCACATATTTAGATGCTTTTAACCTCAAAGCTCTCCTTTGGTGATCCAAAAGATGATAAGGGCAAGACATATGTTTAAGATAGAAAATGTTATCTTTGTACCACTCATGGTCTTCATCAATATAGAGCACCATAGCACTCTCAAGATCTACCTCCTCATGACTTAGTTGCTTTTTAGAATCAATTAAGAGTTGGGCCAATCCTTGGCCTTTTACTATCTTAATTGGTTTGATTTCAATATCATACTCTTGAATTCTAGAAATCCAATTTCCTCTAGTTCCTATACCATCTGGCTGAGACAATACATCCTTGACTGCTTGATAGGGAACGTAAGCTAAAACCTTTGAATAACCAATGTAAGTCCTGAAATGCTTCAAAGACTTAACTAAAGCCTAGGCTTGTTTTCCAGTGGTTGTATAATTTAGTTCCGCATCTCTAAGATTCTTACTCATAAAGGCAACTGGTTGTTCATGGTTGTTTTCATTCTTTTGCAGCAAAACACCTGCTATAGTATCCTCAGATGCACAGGAATAAATCAGGAATTCCTTATTATAATTAGGACGCACTAGGACAGGTGTAGAAGCAATTGCTTTCTTTAGAGATTCAAATGAGGCATCACATTTCTTATCCCAAGAAAACTTTACATCTTTCTTTAGCAAGCCATTCAAAGGTTTTGCCAACTCAACTAGGTTAGGAATGAATCTTCTTACAAAGTTTATCTTCCCGAAAAATGATCGTAATGAACTAACATCTTTGGGAGGAGCTATGGCTTGAATCCCTTGCACTCTTTCAGGGTCAATTCTAATCCCTTCTCTAGAGACAATATGACCTGACAACTTCCCTTCATCGACACCAAAGGTAGACTTTTTAGGATTTAGAGAGATTCCAAATTTCCGACACCTTTCAAAAATTCTCTTTAAATGCTTTACATGATCCTCCCTATCTTTAGAGAAAACAGTCAAATCATCTTGATAGATGACAATGATTTTGCCAATTAGACCCTCAAATGCATGGTCCATTGCCCTTTGAAAGGTTGACCCTGCATTTAAAAGGCCAAATGGCGTCCTTATATACTCATATGTTCCCCAAGGGGTAGTGAAAGTTGTCTTTCCACGATCTTCTTTCTTGATTTGGACTTGGTTATAGCTAGAGAATCCATCAAGTAAACACAATATGTCGACCCCCATTACACTTTGCAATAAATTTTCCATATTAGGCAAAGGATAATTATCCTTAAGCGAAGCTTGATTCAGGTTCCTAAAGTCAATACATATCCTAATTTCCCCACTTTTCTTCCTTACAACTACAGGATTAGATACCCATGTTGTATGCTTGATTGGCCTAATGATGCCTGCAGCCAACATCTTTTCCAACTCCTTTTTGACTAAGGGAGCTAGCTTAGGGTTTACATTACGCCACTTTTGCCGGTAGGGCTTGGCCCCTTCTTTTAGAGGAATGGTGTGTTCTGATCATAAGTCTTCAAATCATCATAAGTCCAAGCAAACACATCCTTGTACTCTCTAATTAATTCTTCAATTTTCTTTCTTTCTTCTTTAGAGGCATTTTACCCTATTTTAATCATCTCCGGGGAACAAGAAGAGCTTATGTTGATTTCAATGACCTCATGAACTGGCTCAGATCTCTTATCTTTAAATTCATCATGCCTATTAAAATTCTTCTCCAAAGGGAAAGTGATTTCTGTTATGTCCATTCCTTCAATTGAACTACCCTTCATTTCATCTTCAAAGTTTATCATTGGGGTTTGAGCAGCAGTCGGGAATTGGATGATTTGGGCATCATCATCAAAGACTTGCCAATAATCTTGGTTATTGGGGACAGAGGGCCTGAATAAGACCTCAACCTTGCAGTTTCTTTGCATCAAAGACTCAAAGGCTTGGAGGGTACTAGCTATGATAGACAGCTCATCAGCCAAAGTGTTTTGTTCACGGGGAACTACTTTAATTCCAAAGGCATCAAAACATTCAATGGTATCCCAAACTGCTTTCTTGTAATCTCTAAGTCTTTTGTTCTTTGTAGCGAAAAGATTCTTAACTTGGGATACAATAAGGTCAGAATTGATGAATATGGTTGTCATTGATGACAAACCATTAATGACAAAGGATTGATGTCATGGACATGGATGAAGCAGCATGATGACTTGGGATGAAGTGTGATGACTTGGACAAGCCAAAGTGGACAAGTTGATATGGGCATTGGAGCCATTGGCACAACTAATAAGCCAAGAGTCAAATGACCCATACTGTGGTCATTTGAAGATGATTTGGACTAGTGTAAATGGACAAAGACTTTCTAGATGGCCCTAATACCCTAGACAAGATGATGATGTGGACAATGCATATGCCAAGCAAGCATAAGCTTGCAGGAATGAGAATGGCAAGAAGATATGCATAATGAAAACCATTATGGGCACTCCTCAAAGTCACTCTTGGGCATTTGAATTGACAGCTGTGTGTTCATTTTTGAAGGGTTAAACAACCCATGCGGGCATGGTTGAAGGCCCGTTGTGGGCATGACAAAATAGCCCTTACAGGCATCTGGAAACACATCTTGGCGGGCATTTTGTATAGTGCTGTGTGGGCATCTCTTTATACACCTGCGGGCAAAAGAACAAGCTAATACGGGCATGTGGGGATAAAGACCACGTGATGTGGGAAGAAGATAAAAGATCTATTTTTTAATGAGGTCTTTATGGAATAAATAAAATAAATTAAAATAATGATGATGTGGAAAATTAAATCAAGTATGTATTTATATTTGATGAGTAATATATGGAACAAAAGATATATCATTTAATGATGAAGTCGGCCTCAAAATTGCTGAGTAAAACATGGAATAAAAGAATGAATATTTTATTTGATAAAATATTATTTTGGACAAGTCGGCCCCTTAATTCATGGACAAAAACAACAATATAAATAAAAGATCAAATCGTTGATGATCAAGTGAATTCAGAGTGAACAATTCGGGAGACATAAGGAGCTTTGAGGAAATTCGTGGTGGTGGACAGTACTGAAATTTTCGGACTGTAATGACTGTAATTTTCGGACTGTCATGATTGTAAATTTTGGGCAGCAACTGAGGAAAAATTCGGATGGTTCAATGAGTGCTGATTTCGGGGGTCAGATATAAATGAGGACAGTTTGGTGAGGAACAGTGGAGCAACAACATCAAAGTTAGTTTTATCTCTAAATTTTCTGGGCTTCACTAAGGAAGCAAAAGGTTGATTGATAGCATATTGAAGACATGATGCTGCCAACAGGCTGAAGAACAGAATGAAGATATAATTTCCTTTTACCATTGATTTCTGGGTCTATCTGAGACAGTTAGATGAAGACTTCTTTTCTGGGTTTGATTGGGGAAGCTGTGCTTGTGATATGATGTGACTATTTTGGGCAGCTGGATATGCTTGATGTTTTGGAACAGTTGGAGCAGTATGAAGGTGGTACTTTTTCTGGGCAACAATAAACACAGCTTGATGACATAAATAGACTATGATGTATATGCAGATTTATATATATATGAATTGATGAATATGCTGAGAATGTTGATAATGCTGACAGTATGATGCTCAGAACATGACAGTGCAAAAATCACAGGTTGTATGCTGAGATATTGATGACATGAACAGAATAATGATAATGATGAATTGTTGGATAGAGTTGCAATGATGTAATGTGAAGTATAATGTGATAAATGTATGTTTACTCACAAGCAGGGTCTGTATTTCTTTTCTTAGTAGGATCTAAGAAAAACTAGGCAGGGTCCTAGAAAAGAAGTTGGTGCTGATTCACCTCACGGTTGTAGCCGTTGAATCAAATACAAAAGCATTACAATTATATCGTGTCTCTCTTGTGCAATGTGTTGATGATGATTTGTTTTATTTGATGAATGACATATGGATTGTTAGTTAGTTTATTCATGAATATGATATGCTGATATAAGAGTTGGTAATTGAAGTTGAAATTGAATAAAGTATAGGCTCACTGACTCACCCCCCCCCCCCCCCCCCCTCTCAGTGAGCACTGTGTTTAACAATTGTTATCAGAGCAGGCCTTCTGCAGAAGCCTAACAAGCTTGAAGGAAATCAGAAGACACAATGGAAGAAAGGGGTTCAGATGTTAATGATGGTAAGAATGTTACTAATCTCAGTAGTCTTGGTTATGATAACTTTGAAAATGCTCTTGAAGACGCTAAGAAGAATCTTCTAGCAAACCTTTTTAAAATGCAAGATATCAAGCATGATCGGATGCTTAAAAGGAAGGTTGAGAATTTCATTGAAGAATATCATGAGAAGTAAATAGAGCTATTTGGTAAACTTACTTATAAGATGTTAAGACTCCGAGACTCAGCTGATGCTATGAAGACCCAGCTAGAAGAACAAGAGAAGATTGTTGACCTACTCAAGACAAGCTTACAAGGTGAGCCAAATGATCGAAATCTTAAGGAGAGTTGTGAAGATCCTAACGAGCTTGAAGAGACAAGAAGAAATAATATTGGCTTGAAGACTCAACTAGAAGAAGCCAAGAAGATAGAAGAAGTATTGAAAAATCACTTGGATGAAAAGGAGAAGGAAATTCAGAAGCTTGAAATGGAGGTAGTTGAATTGAAAAGGAAAAATAAAAAATTTGATGCATATGGCAAGTTCCAACACAACTCAGCTATCCTAGATGAAATTTTAGATTTCCAAAGGTCTCCCCTTGACAAATCTGGCCTTGGGTACAAGAAAGAAGAAGAGAAATCTGAAGATGATTTATTGCCTCCCGAGACTTCAGAAGCTGGTCCATCAATGGCCAAGGATGCATCTCATATACCTGCACATAATAACAAAGAAGTTGAAGGTTCAAGAATGCATCAAGAAGCTAGGCCCAATTTCCAAGGCAAGCCAAGAAGAGAAACAACACCAAATTGGAACCAAAGTCCCAGGTATGAAAATAAATTTAATGGTTACTGTTTTGCTTGTTCTAACTTTGGTCACAAAGCAGTGAATTGTGCATATGAAAGGAGTATTGAAAGACAAAACTCCAAGGCAAGATGCTGGACATGTGATCAAATTGGACATATAGCTGCCAACTGTCACACAATAAGATGCTTCACGTGTGGAGGTGTTGGGCATAAAGCCCAAACGTGTGCAAGTCCAAAAAGACCATTCATGAGGAGATTAACATACAACGCACCAAGCAAAGCAAATGAAGAAGATGGAATAAGTTATGAAAAGACTGAGATCAAGAAGAAAGTATGGGTGAAGAAAAATGAAGTTGATGAAAATGGCTGCCATAGGGCAAGCCAAGTTTGAGATCTTTTAAAGACCTTGAACAGACCTTGAGTCCATGGAGGAGGATGAACTCAAGGAATACTAATGACCACTCCAAGCAAAAAAAAAAAACAGGTCCAAGGATCGTGGTTGAATTATAGAACAGTGAATTAGTTATCAACCATAGGTGTGAAGTTGTGTATGCAGCCCTCAGTCCGGACATGTAAAAACAGTCAAGAGGAGACACGAGGAATGTATGATTGCTTTAAGAACAATCTCGGAAGAAAGTCCAATCTCTGCATAAAATATATCAGTCATGCAATTTCAGTGAACCTACTATAACATTCTTGTTGCTATCATCCTTGTGGTGACATCAGTTGGGTTCATGAAGACAGTAGTACAAACCTCTGAAGATAATTAAAAGTTCAGATTTTGGACAGGATAAAGAGAAATTTTGGCAAGGATTGAGACATAATTGACAGTTTGACTCTTGGACAAAAATAAGGGCAGATTTAAGTCATGTTTTTCTAAAGGAGTGCAAGAGTTTGAATCTTGAAGAAGACGCTTGGTTACAACAACAGACTGAAAATTGAAAAGATAATTCACATGGAAAATTGCAAGTCTAAAAATTTAGATAATCATTGGCAGCATAGTGACAATGGTTGATGGCAGGTCAATAGGGGGAGCAGCCGGCTCAATAAGAAGTCAAAGGTTCGGTTACTGCAGTGGACATATTTTTGACAAAATGGCAAGGAGTATGATGAGCAAACAAAATGAAGCAGCCTGCTGCATGCTTACCTTTTATGAATTTACTAATGCATTTAGTTTTGAATGTGGTTGGATGTCAAGTTGATTATTATCTAATGGGTTATTGAGTGTATCATCATTATATGAAGAACAACTGGAAATATCATTATCTCTGAGTTATGGCTATGACATTCAAAGTCAGAAGCACCATTGAAAGCCTAGAAGCAGAGCTTCAGAACGACACTTGTTGTTGATATCTGATTACATGACAGGGGGAGCTTCAGCAGTACATATATGAAGATCAAGTAGCTGAAGATTTTTGGGAACTATAGCGGCAACTGGAAGTTGTGGTCTTTTCCTTTTAAATGTGGGTATGAAGAAGAATTGCTAAAGCAGCCTGAGTTGAATCCATGGTTTGCAAGTGTTTAGAAATGTGTTCTGATTTTGAAGATCAAGGTTTGGTCCAAGCATCTGAAGTATTGAATTTGAAGCTTATTCAAAAGGCTATAGCAGAAAAATAGTGATCAATCTTTGTTTTTGAATGACAAGCTCAGCAGACCATTGAAGAGAATCTCAAAAAAAGGGGGAGTGTGAAGATGACAAGCTAATGGACAAGTTAAAGACTTGGAGTATGATGATGAGGCATGCTTACCTTTTATGAGTTTACTAACATCAGCAAACCTGAAGATGGCAAGTGATGAGCAAACCTGATAAAGCATTCGATGAATTCTTTTTGTTTAAACATTGTGAAGAACATTGAAGAAAATCTTATCAGTTTGATTTGGAAAGGAGTTTGGGTGACATGGTTGATAGGGGGTGTATGGTTGAAAATTGATAAATGCTTATCTTTCATGAATTTACTAGATGATTGTTGAAACTAACTCTCTCTAGCTTTGGATATGATTTACTAAAATGTGATTGTATAAGTTATATTAACTGAAAATGTTTTCATCATCAATTGGTATAAATTGGTCCATGTTCTTGAGGATAGAAGGAAAGCTACAGAGAAGATGTTTAAGCAACAGCATATGTGAATTGAAGACACATCTCTGAGTTTGGAAGATGCAGCAGCTTAGTTAAAGTTTGATTGAAGATATTGTTGCTTGACCATCAGTTGATTCAAAGGTACATCAACATGACTTACATTGGGAGCAACCAAGGCATACGAATTCTTGCAGCATCATACACAGGGATACAAAAAAGCCAATTGCAATGATGAACAGTTCTTGAAGAAATGTTTGGCATGGTGCAGCAATTTTTGGAGAAGATCAGATCTGTTTATCACTAAGGAGAAAGCACTCATATGAAATCTGAAGATGGTAAACCCAGAGATTGATTTCATAATAGCTTTCAAAGAAATTTTTTATGGAGTGTGTATACTTCTCAAAATTTGAAGATGGTATGTGAAAAGCATCCAATCCAGCAGTAGATTTTTAATTAAGATGGCAGGCAGAAAGAAGGAGTAAATACAAATATGATGATGGCAAATTGATGATATGTTTAAAGCAATTTCTTTTTGGGTATTATGAAGCCTTTAATGGCTGCTCAACCCTTTGTCATTGTTACCAACTGAGTTGCACTACAGTTGGACTTCAGTGAGCCGCCAGTATTGCACATTTACTTGTGCCTTTTTCAGAGTTCAGAAGTTCCAAGTTTGGCCTTTTCACGGCCCATTTGTCAATTTTTGTAGTACATGACTGTGCCCCACGGGGTTTATAATAAGCGTACTAACATGGTGGTATTTAAGTGACTCGGTTCCCTAGGACTTGACAACCAAAGAAGGTATTCCAAGGAGTTTTTTCCCTTGTCGATTATGCCTTGCCTTTAGCCGAGTATAATCGATGAGGTTTTCTCCTGCTCCTCCAAAGCTGGAATGCCCAAAGTGGGGGTTAGGCCTTAGGGGATTATTAAAGCCCATTTTGTAACATGTATAGACATGCTAGATGCTAAAATTTTATCATTTTGTCATGTACTAGGTTCCCCTGAAGTTTCAGTCGATTCCGAGAAAAAATATTTTTTCGCATTTTTTAAGCCATTTTTTTAATGGTTTAATTAAAAAATTTCAAAAGGTGATAAAAGTCTTATCCGGAGTCAGAATTTGACGTAGGGATGCTCATTTTCAAGCTCAGAGCATCCTCTTTACCCCGGTACCCAATTTTCCTACATTTTGGGTGACTGAGAACCCCCGTGGAGCAGTTTTGTCTATCAGAGCTATGAAGTGGCACTTTAATGCAAAAGATGCATCAAAATGCACCATGGCCAAAAAGTCAAAATAATTAAAAGATGAATTGTGTCACATGCCAATTGAGTTGGCATTAACTCACTTGAGATGGGCAACTATGCTAAAGTTTAAAGCTTATGTAGTGAAGGTCGAATTAAAAGATTTGAGCATATGTTATTTGAAAACCGTACGGCCTCCTTTCCTCACGTGGGGCCTTCACTCGTGACATGGCCATGAGCGTTTTTAATTGGAGTATGTCATATGGTGGGCCTATGTAAAATTTGAAGCTTATGTTATAATCTATGCGATGGTGGGAGGTTTCACATGCCATGCGAATTAACCAACCATCACGTGGGCCTCTTCCTCATATGTGTCGTACGGATTTGCTATGGATGCGAATGTCAAGTGGTGGGGCAGCAAAGTGACATGGCATAGGTTCGGTTTTGTTAAGCGATTGCATAAGTAATGGTCAAGTGATATATTAAATACTCATGAGATATGGTTTCAAATGCCGAGTTCTATCATCTTCACGTGGGCCATCCCTCACCGCCGTACAGTTCGATTGAGGCTGAGTTTTATGTTATGTATGGGGTCCTATCTTTTGTGAGGTGGCATATCCATGTGGATAACCACCAACTCACCTCTCCAACGAATATGGAAACATCAATTTGCCTTCATCCTCCTCACGCGTGTGATGATTTCACAAGAGGGCAGCTTCCATTTTCATAAGATTTTGTCCAAGTATGGTGGTGCATTGCCATTGGCCATTTGAGGTTGCTTGCTCTACAAACTAGGAGATTGTCTCCTTAGGGTTTTGCGCCCTAGTTGGGTTGCCATTTGCTATAAATGGAGGAGCTTGGCTCCATTGTAAAGGATCAAAACGGTGGAACCTCTGCTCTGGTATTGTTGTATCATTTTCCGAATATTTGAGTAATAAAATAAGGCTTTGGCGGCTAGTCCTGAAGTGTTCTGTGGAGGCATGATGTGTTAAGCTTTGCTTATGAGGTAATCTGTATTGATTTCATATGTCTTATATATTGTTGAGATAGATCTGTCTTTGGAAGGAAATTAATTTCAGTAAGAACATCAGATAATGCTTTATAGATTATTTGTTGTTGTTGAATGATAGAAGGATTAACAAAGATATATAGATTCTTGTTTGAACTTACATCTTCGATTATTCTTTTTATTTGTAGACACAGGTATTTTTAATCTCCTTGTACAAGTGTTGTGAGATCTTTTTTGCAGGTAACCTATGCTAGAGGAAGTACCAAGCATGTTAGCTTGCTCGTCTTCTAGAATCTTCGAACAAAGTTCCATCTCTCCGATCCTTCAAGAGAACAACTCCATTGCCCAAAATTAATGCTCAAACCCCCAAGGGTTCATCTTCAAGATCCATCTTTCTAATCTAAATTGGTTACGATTCCCTTTTTTATTCTAGATCTCAAGTTGGAATATCATAAGAAGTAGATCTAGTTTCTTTAAGCTTGCACCTAATTCAAAAAGTCTAAGTTTTGCTAAGGAAAAGTGCTTATAAAAGAAATATCTAGCATCATTAGGCTTGCATTTGGCTTGCATCTTGAAAGAGGGCAGCCAAAGATCCTAGCAAGGCAAGCTCCCTAGCTTGTCTTCCTAGTTACCTTTTGTCTCATTTCATTGCAACTTTTAGATTTTTTTTGTTTAGACTTAGTTTGCATTTAGAAGAAGGGTAAGCTCTTAGTTGTTAGGCATTTCATAAACTTTTGAGTTCGCTGGTTTTTTGGTTCTGCACATAAAAAGGTAATTTAAAGTTAGTTTAAAAACTCAAAAAACTTGCCCAAAAACATGTTTTTTGCATACTAGTTGCATTGGTTTTGATTTTGACAGTTTGTAGCATTGTCAAAACACTCTTAAATTTTTTTGATTATCATTTTCTAACCAACATACTTCGCTGATCTGTTTTGATTTCACAACAGGTTGGAGTAAGAAAATTAAATAAAACTTGCATTTGGAGCTTCCTGAACCACCAAGAGAGAACCAGTTTCAAGCAACATCGTTATTTCTCTCAAACATTGTAAACTGACTTGTTCCCTAATGATAAAGGGCAAGTAGTATTTCTCTTAAGTTTCCAAGTTGTAATCAAAAAATAAAAAGAGCACAGCAGGCAATTCCAGTGCCTGAACCCAATCCCCCTAGGGGGGATCCGCACCCCTTTTTAATTTTTTTTTTAATTTTTTCGTTTTAGATTAGTTTTCATTCAAGCAGTAGTAATTAAATAACACACTCAAGCACACAACATCCTCCAAGGACCTGTTTATCATTTTATATGTTTTTGTGTTTATTTCAAATTATTATTCTGTGCTTAAAATTTAATCCTAAAATTAACCCCCCTTGCTTTATGCTTGGGGTTTAGTGTAGAATAATCATCCACTCACACGTCTTAATAAAACGAACAATGCCCCAAACCCGGAGTATGCTCTTGACTACTGCAGCTTAGTCGGAACAGTTGGCTTAATCAGAAACGGGTGCAAGGTAATTAGTGTTAATAGGACAATCCATCAGAATCCAATCCTAAGAACTTGGGAGGTTGCATGGACTGAATCCACAGAGTCAGCAGGTTCTTAAGCGGGTTCATCCTCGCCTGGTTGGACACTTGGTAAGGTTGCTAGAGCACTCAGTTCGAAGTTTAGTTTTCTTTTGGGCCAAACCAAGAATTAACCCACTCCTTAACCACTCATTTAATAATCATAAAAATTACCAACCGAGCCACTGCAATACTTTCACTAAGACTACACAAGCAACCCTACACAACAGCAATTGCAAGATTTTTTACTTTCTCGGCACTGGTCTTCAATTCTCCATGTTTAAGTTTCAATCTTGAATGTCGTGAATGCTTAACTATCTTGTGTGGTGTTAATCAATTGATTTAATTTGCAAGCAGTGGTTAGTTGTTAATTTTTCATCTCATCATCTTTTTAACTCCTAGAATAGACTTTTATCCTTTGTTGTAGATTAAAAGCCTTAGATTATTTTATAGGGACCACCCCCCTTGGCTTTGCTAGGAGTAAGCCTAGACGGAGGAGTCGAGTAATCAGGTGACAACACTTGACTCTCACTTGCCCCCAAGGACACACCGAGCGGCTTGAAGGTTTCCTGTCGCGTCCCCCCCAGGTGTGTATTAGGCGGCAACAGTCATTAATGTCAAAGGGGGAGAAGAAAAAGCTGGTTGGTTGCCATCAATGACAAAGGGGGAGATTGATGAATATGGTTGTCATTGATGACAAACCATTAATGACAAAGGATTGATGTCATGGACATGGATGAAGCAGCATGATGACTTGGCATGAAGTGTGATGACTTGGACAAGCCAAAGTGGACAAGTTGATGGGCATTGGAGCCATTGGCACAACTAATAAGTCAAGAGTCAAATGACCCATACTGTGGTCATTTGAAGATGATTTGGACAAGTGTAAATGGACAAAGACTTTCTAGATGGCCCTAATACCCTAGACAAGATGATGACGTGGACAATGCATATGCCAAGCAAGCATAAGCTTGCAGGCATGAAAATGGCAAGAAGATATGCATAATGAAAACCATTACGGGCACTCCTCAAAGTCACTCTTGGGCATTTGAATTGACAGTTGCGTGTTCATTTTTGAAGGGTTAAACAACCCATGCGGGCATGTTTGAAGGCCCATTGCAGGCATGACAAAATAGCCCTTACAGGCATCTGGAAACACATCTTGGCGGGCATTTGTATAGTGCTGTGCGAGCATCTCTTTATACACCTACGGGCATAAGAACAAGCTAATACAGGCATGTGAGGATAAAGACCACGTGATGTGGGGAGAAGATAAAAGATCTATATTTTAATGAGGTCTTTATGGAATAAATAAAATAAATTAAAATAATGATGATGTGGAAAATTAAATCAAGTATGTATTTATGTTTGATGAGTAATATATGGAACAAAAGATATATCATTTAATGATGAAGTCGGCCTCAAAATTGCTGAGTAAAACATGGAATAAAAGAGTGAATATTTTATTTGATAAAATATTATTTTGGACAAGTCGACCCCTAAATTCATGGACAAAAACAACCTTATAAATAAAAGATCAAATTGTTGATGATCAAGTGAATTCAGAGTGAAAAATTTGGGAGACATAAGGAGCTCTGAGGAAATTTGTGGTGCTGAATAGTACTGAAATTTTTCGGACTGTAATGACTGTAATTTTCGGACTGTCATGACTGTACTTTTTCAGACTGTAAATTTCGGGTAGCAACTGAGGAAAAATTTGGATGGTTCAGTGAGTGTTGATTTCGGGGGTCAGATATAGATGATGACAGTTCGGTGAGGAACAGTGGAGCAGCAACATGAAAGTTATTTTTATCTCTAAATTTTCTGGGCTTCACTAAGGCAACAAAAGGTTGATTGATAACATATTGAAGACATGATGCTGCCAGCAGGCTGAAGAATAGTGAAGATAGAATTTCCTTTTACCATTGATTTTTGGGTCTATCTGAGACAGTTAGATGAAGACTTCTTTTCTGGGTTTGATTTGGGAAGCTGTGCTTGTGATATGATGTGACTATTCTGGGCAGGCTGATATGGTTGATGTTTTGGAACAATTGGAGCAGCATGAAGGTGGTACTTTTTCTAGGCAACAATAGAGACAACTTGATGACAAACAGTACTATGATGTATATGCAGATTTATATATATATGAATTGATGAATATGCTGATGATGCTGACAGTATGATGCTTAGAACATGACAGTGCAAAAATCACAGGTTGTATGTTGAGATATTGATGACATGAACAGAATAATGATAATGATGAATGTTGGACAGAGTTGCAATGATGTAATGTGCAGTATAATGTGATAAATGTATGTTTACTCACAAGCAGGGTCTTGTATTTCTTTTCTTAGTAGGATATAAGAAAAACTAGGCAGGGTCCTAGACAAGAAGTTGGTGCTTGTATTTCAGTTGGTGTTGATTCACCTCACGGTTGTAGGCATTGAATCAAATACAAAAACATTACAATTATATCGTGTCTCTCTTATGCAATGTGTTGATGATGATGTTTTTTATTTAATGAATGACATATGGATTGTTAGTTAGTTTATTGATGAATATGATATGCTGATATAAGAGTTGGTAATTGAAATTGAAATTGAATAAAGTATAGGCTCACTGATTCACCCCCCCCCCTCACTGATTTAACCCATTTACTTCCAATGCAATGTAAAAGGGAGGGCAACGTCCAAAGTTGTCACCGGAGACACTTTGGATCATGACAGGGGGATCCTTAGGTTCTATAGAAATTTGCTTAGGCATTTGCCTCCTTGTTTGGATTCCAAGATGGGTGGTAGCTCTCTTGTGGAAGGAAGGAATCTTGAATATTTCACAGAAAGGAATAGGCATGTTCATTTTCCCTAAGAAACTCGTAACATCAATGTTTAGGTTATAGGGGTTTTCCTTATCTTCTTCATTCACGCTCAAACCCAGGAACTTCATAATGTCATACTTGATAGATGGGATCTTGATTAAATCCTTTAAGGAGACTAAAGCAGATGAATTGATTAGCTTACTAGGAACATTTTTTCTTGGATGCTCTTGATTAGGCTTTAAAATCATGGGAAGTTTTGTCTTCAAAGGCATAGGCTGTTTTCTCCAAAGGGTTTCTTTGGGAATATTAGCTTTAGGAGGAAGATCAATCTTGATTTCTTGATCTGGATTTTGGTTTGTAGGAGGGGTTCGACTAGAACTAGTCACAGCTTTACCCTTTGTGATGACTTCAGATGAAGGCTTTGGAGTTTTGGGCATGATTCTTCGCATAGGTTGGTTGGTAGGATGCACTGCCTTACTAGGTTATGAATCAACTTGCTTAGGTTGCTGAGGCTTAGGAGAACTAGCCTTAGGAGGGATCGAATTGTTACAGATAGATTTTAACATTTCTTTAGTTTGTTGATCACGTCTTTTAAAATTTTCATCTTGATTTTTTAGATACATAGCAATGTTGGTGACCATTTCACAAATATTTGACATGAATTCCATTGTCATCTCAGGAGAGATATTGTCTTGAGAAGAGATCTCTTTATGGGTTCGTTTCTCAGCGGAGTCATGATTAGGAGTCGCTCAGTAGACTTTTAAACTCTTCTACCAAGATGTATGTCGTTTAAAGGGTAGGGAGAGAGTGAGACAAATAGATGGATATGTTTTTAATTAAGGATTGAAATGATAACCATCTAGATTAATCCGGATGCGATAAGATGTGATTTATGCATGGATAATCGCAGACACCTAAGGTAAGCCTCTACCTTCCCCAACAGCGGCGCCAAAAATGTTATCACACAACTCGTAGTTGTCCCGAAAGGTATCCCATCCGGGATGGTAGAGGAGATGGACAACTAAAGAGATGATGCAAGAGATGCCACGGTTCCCAATGCAAGCTAGGAGTCATGACAACTGAGGAACTCTTCGCTTTAGATCTAGACAAGGCAAGATCAAGGGGGAGACCCTATAGCCAATCGACAGGAGATTAGCCAAAGCAATGGTTCCTAGGGGGATGTGAAAGTTGAGAACCAATGCAAGCTCAGGTGGACCCAAGAGTTATGATGTGGTTGAAGAGGTTTAATAAGTGACAAGTGTTTCAACCAATGAAAGAGTTAGACCACCTAGGGAGATCAAAGGGATAGATCTAGTACCATGAAATACACAAGTGGGGCCCACTTCCTTAAAGTATGGAAATGACCCAAATGGGACCCACAAGGTGAAGTTAGGGGTGAAATGGCACTAAGGGGTGTTTGAGGATGTGGATCTATGGATCCAAGTTGGATTTAGACACACCCACATATGGGATCTAGAAAAAGACACAATCCCCAAGGAGTGCGAATTGACCCAAGGAGACTAGTGCCTTTAGATGGAGGGGCAAATGGAGTCCAAATTATGCCAACTTGTAGATTGGGGTAGTTAAGGCAAATATCAAAGTGGGTTTTAAGTGGCATGCCCCAAGGTAGGCTAGACCTCCATAGATCTAAGGTTGAAAGTACATTACCCAATGACCCAAGTGGGGCACAACCCTCAAAATGAGGAATGGGGCCTGTTATCACACAACTCGTAGTTGCCCCTAGTGGTATCCCATCCGGGACGGTAGAGGAGATAGGCAACTAAAGAGGTGACCCAAGAGATGCCACGGTTCCCAAGGCAAGGTGGGAGTCACGTCAACCGAGGCACTCTTCGCTTTAGATCAAGGTGAAACAAGACCTAGGGGGAGACCCTATAACCAATCACAGTTGATTGGATCCAAACAAAGGTTTCTAAGGGTAAGTAAATGAGGAATTACGGAAACCAATGAAAGGCTAAGTGGACCTAGGAGTTGAGGTATGGTTGAAGGTGGTGTAAGAGATTGTTAGTATTTCAACCTACGTATGGTTTAGGCCACATGATTGGGTATGATGAGAAGGTGTAGTACCATATGTTTACACAAATGGGTCTTATTTTCTTGGGATGTGTGAAATGCCTTTAAGTGGGCCCACAAGGTGAAGTTAGGGATGGAATTGGTACTAGATGTTCAGTTATTAGTAGATCTATAGATCTAAGTTGATTTTACGAGTACCCATGTACTAGATCTATGGTTTGACACAAATCCCAAGGAGTGCGACTTGTTTTGAGGAGGACTAGTGCCTTGTTGGATGGGCTAATGGGGTCAAAAAGTATGTCAAAGTGTAGATCGGGACACCTAGAAGCCAAGTCAAGTGGGCTAAATGAGATCTAATGGTTGGATCTTGCTAGATCTAGGTTTTCAAGAAATGACCCTAAGTGGACCACAATCCCTTGAAACAAGGAATGCTACCCCCAAGGCAGATCGTGACAAAAAGATACTCTAGACCTAGTTTCAAGGTATGGCCGTTCCGAATCCCCAAAAATCTCAACCACCCACCTCCTTGAAGTGGACAAACTCCCCTACCCAAGGGGGTGCGACTTTGCTCAAGGAGGGCTAAAATGAGGGTTTGATGGACCAAATCAAGTCCAATGGCCACCAAACTATAGATCCAAGTAGCTAGTACCCCGATCTATGTAGATCCCAAAAATCAAGTCAATCCAAGGGTTAGATCTTAGTAGATCTGAGTTTTGAGGTGCCAAGAAATTCAAAAGGGGGTTTTGACCCCTTAAAACATGGAATGATGTCCACAAGGTAGAATTCACCAAAGCAAGAATCTGGGGGTAGGTTATCAAGTGTCTAGATTGCAAATCAAGTGGGATCTCACCTACCCATATGCTAGATCTAACCAAACAAGCCTCTCTCTAGGAAGTGCGATTTGGGTTCATAAGGGCTTTTTGCCTTGAAAAGTGTGTCAATTCTAAGCCAATCACCACCAAACTATAGATCCAACTAGGGGTGGATGCTATAGAGTTGGGTTTTCAAGATCTTCTCAAAAGCAAGGCTAGATCTAAGTAGATCTAAGAAATACCAAAATTGGGGTTTTAATGAATTAGGGTTTTATGACCAATGAAGATAGAATGGATGAAAGAGGCACATACATTGTAGATCTTACCTCAATTGCTTGTGGCCACCTTGCAAATTGATAGCATTCTCCTATGTGTATATTCAAGAGTGAGATCCAAGAGCTCCAACCAAAACGTCCTTCTCCAAGATAGCCAAATCGTCCTCCTCCTACAAGACAAGATCAAAGAAACAAGTCAAGCAAGATGATTATGAAAATGGTAGAAAGATGTAATAGAAAGCATCAACTATGTCACAAAGATACAATAATGATACTCCCTGTCACAAGATCAACCCAAGAGAGAATATGTGGATCCCTCCAACAATAACCCTCAAGAAATCGCCCTCCTCTCCACCAATTCGACTTTCCTGTAAAAAGATTAGTTAAAGCACCAAAATCCACAATGATACATAGAAGAGATACTGTATATTCAATATGCAAGAGAATCCACAATACAAGAGAGATGTGCTCCACAAAGAAATCTTCTATTCCAATATTCCAGAGCTCCAAAGGTGAGCTTTACAATGGGGGGTCTCCTCCTTATATAGGATAATAAAGACCAAAACCCTATACCACTCTACAATACTACATCAAATGAGTGGTTGAGATTAAAAGATCTCATCATACAATCAATGGCTAAGATGAACCATAACAATATATCACATGGATCACCCAATATAATAATAGCGTCCCCACTAAATGGTACAAAGAAGGGGTGACGTCATCCACTAGAGAAGAATAGGTGCTAAAATCCACCTCATGATGACTAGGACATGACAATATAAGCACATGGCGGGGCTAGGAGGCATCAATCCTTACTAGCTCATCCCCAAGGCACAATAAAATAATAAAATATGTCCAAGATAATATAAATGATCAAAACTGTCCTCAGAATCCATGACAGTCAAGCAGTAAATGTCCTCCTGTGATCAATGTGGGCATACCCACATGGTGAAAACTGACTGGAAGGTAGTGATGCCACCGTGGAAGACCTCTGTGAAAACCAAATGCCAAAACCTTGCCTCAATTTCCCAAATCGAATTCCTCAGTGACCAATTTATCCCATTTTTTAACTGCCTCGGTAACTATGAAAGTGCCAAAACTGCCTCCTAGGGCATCTGCGCTGTCCATCTGAGCCCACCAGGCTCTCCAGAAGGGGGGGGGTAAATGGTAAAAACAAGTGGCTGGACCACCCCCTCCATCATCAGCGCCCTAGGTGAACTGGCCAATCATGGCCCCTGCTGCTCAGGCTGGGAAATCAGCCCCAAATATGGTCAACAAGTGTAAAACTGCATCAATCACTGTCAGAAGTGCCCGGAACTGAAAGATAAGTGTCTCAATGGATCCAGAAAACCCAAATCCACTAGAAATGTGTACTCATACACCATGGGTTTCCCTAATGGGCCAGCTGTAGGGTCCACCATATATGGACAATGTATAATCTGCTGATCTAAAGTAGTAATAAAACCTGCTGAACTGGATCAATCATCATCTGCATCATATGTCCATCATATGATATCATCATCAAGCATGTGGGACCATCAATCATCATCAAATAGGCATCTATACATGGCCCACATCATCACAGATCCCCATAATATATACAACCAAGGATAAATCACATCAGTAGACTAAGACATGCTTCTCTAATCATTTTCACAGCCTAGCTCAAAGTACAAGATCCATTCAGTGGCATTAATCAAGTTAGCGTATTCCGTTGTTATATAAAATTACTTGCACAATAGTTCAAATGACAAACTCACCCATTGGACATGGTCAAACTGCTAGTGAAGGATGAAGGCTAGGAACAAGGTTGGGCAAAGGGGTTGACCTGTCTAGCTCAACTCAAAAATACTTTGGACTGGGAGAAAGGGGAAAGCTACAAACTCTGTGCTGGACAAAAGAACACGGGGGATGGCTGTGTCTCACAAATGGATAAGTTGTTTAGAGAGTGCTTATTCAACTTAGGCGTCATGTCTACATCAAGTTGATCCAGGTTCATTAGGATCATTCAATTTTATTCCATGGCCTTTTTGGCCTACATAACCCTTCGTATTTCAGATGTGCTGAGAAGCACAACTAGTTGCAGCTTGCATCCAGGGCATGTTTTTCAAATATTTATAAGGTCAACAATTGTTTAGATATAGCTTTTAAGAACTATTGCTTTTTGGACCTTTCTTATACTCTTCGAGGAGTATTTTTAGTTGTTCATCGCTCTTGCCCCTTTTTTATTTCCATGGGCGAATTTTTTTAGTTTTCATAGGTAGAACATGAGCTTTCAGTTTTAGCCAACAACATCTCAAGTGACTAGGGGGAGTTCGAGCCAATGCCAAACATCGGGACAACCGACCAGAATGATTTAGGCCTACAATCCAACTCACCAAAGGCAAGTTTTGTCACCAACTCAGAGCCGAGACACTGAATATACAGGGATGCGGTCCAAACACAGAGGTAAAAAAATGGGGAAGTCCTCGGTATCAGAAAGTCAAATGAGACAGATCAAGGTCTAAAGTCAAATAGGAAGGTCATGTATGGATGGAGTCAAGTGAATATGGAGCCTACACTAGCAGACAACTGGTGTCGGGAAAGACCATATCTATGTAAGGTGAAAAACCAGTGGGTTTTGTTAAATGACCTAAATGTGCAAGCAATAGTCCATTTTATGATTTACAGTTCATTTTAAATAGTTTTCCACATCAGGAATAATATACCAAGCACATGCTGTGATCATGACTAAATCAACAAGATAATAATCCACAGTCAGTGAGAACATATCCATAGATCATACAACATCATCATAATAATAATCATCATGCATCATCTGAAACACTGCTGAAATACATCTCTAAGCACTGAACTGAAACTGTATGGAATAAAGGGTCACATCGGTCATCAAATCTGAACTCTCAAGGCTCAGCCTTGACACAAGGTCTAACATACATCTGAATAATATACTGCTCTGATCATGAGTGATCCAAAATATATAGCCATGCTCTGGAATAATGTAAGCTCTGTAATGTGCAGATATCTGTTGTACAAGAATAGTAGCCCTGCTACTATAGTGTGATAACAGGGCCCACATGGAAAAAATCAAAGAAGTGAAGCACTAGGGGTAGGTTATCAAGTGAGAGGAGTTCAAATCAAGTGGGATCTCACCTACCCATATCTTGGAATTAACCCAACTAGCTTCTCCCAAGGGGTGTTGATTTCCTTCAAGAGGGCTAGGTGCCTTGGAAAGTGTGTCAAATGGAACCCAATCACCACCAAACTATAGATCCGAATTGTCGTGGATACTATAGAGGTGGGTTTTCAATATCTTTCCAAACGCCAAGCTAGATCCAAGTAGATCTAGGAAAAAGTGAAAAATATGGGTTTTAATCAATGAGGGTTTTTAGATCTAAGTGAATAGATGGATAAGATAGAAGAATTTCATACCTCTTGGAACATACTTGGAAGATGAAGATGGAAGAGGCTTGTGACGAGGATTACTTCCCACAAAGATCAAATGCCAAACTTGGATGAGCCCTTCTTGCCAATATTTTGCCTCCTTCAACCAAATCGATTTCCCTATGCCTATCAATCAAGGACACAAAGATCAATCAATCAATCAAGAATCGAAAGAGATGCAAACAAAGAGATGATAAACATGAATTGTTGGTACAAAGACAAAACAACTCCCTTTCAACCAAAACGTCCTCTTGAAGCTTAAAGGGTAGGCCTCCCCACCAATTCGCACTTGTCCGGAAACGTCTTCTTTGCCTACAAAACAATGTTAGTTGAAGATAAAATCAAGATGGCCACCAATGTCTGTCAGTGTAGAGGAAGAAGCATTTACAATCACCACAAGCATTCTAACTCCAAGATCCAAGATGCCCAGAAAGTATTTTTATTCCAATAGGCAAGAGCCAAAAATCTCTAGATGATCTTTACAATGAGGGGTTCTCCTCCTTATATAGGATAATAAAGACCAAAACCCTAGATCTCAAAACCACTTTATGAAATGAGTGGTTGAGATTAAAAGATCTCACAACATAATCAATGGCTAAGATGAGCCATAACATAATATCACATGGATCACTCAAAATAGAGGTGACGTCATAGCTAAAAGTGACTAAGTGAGGGTGACATCATCCTCTAGAGGGGGCTAAGACACATGGGCCCACCTCATATAACATGGACATGACTCATAAAGCTCATGGTGGGGCTAGGAGGCATCAATCCTTGCTAGCTCATCCTCATGGCACAATAATATAAAATAATATGTCCAAAATAATACAAATGATCGAATCCTGTCCTCAAAATATGTGAGACATGCAGTAAAAGGCCTACTGTGGCCTCTGTGGACCCCACTGACTGATGAAAACTGGCTGGAAGATGGGCGGTTCACCCTGGAAGACCTCTGTGAAGACCAAGTGCCAAAAATTTGCCTCAATTACCCAAATCGAATTCCTCAGTGACGCTTTTATTCCATTTTTAATTTGCCTCAGTAATTGTGAAGCTGCTGAAACTGCCACCTAGGGCACCTGCGCTGTCAAACTGAGCCCACCAAGCTCTCCAGAAGGGGGGTATAATGGTAACATCAAGTGGCTGGAACACCCCCTCCTCATACAACGCCCTTGGTGAACCCCTTGGTGAACTGGCCTCTCATGGCCCCTGCTGGACAGGCTAGGAAATCAACCCCAAATCTGGTCAACAAGTGGAAAACTGCATCTATCACTGTGAGAAGTGCCTAGAACTGAATGATAAGTGTCTCATTGGATCTAGAAGACCCAAAACTACAGAGAATGTGTACTCATACACCATGGGTTTAAAGATTTTCTGAGTGCTTTAGCTGCTGGTTTTAATGTTAATATTAAGTTTAAATTTCAGTTCTGTTTTGCTTGACTGGAAAATAAAAAAAAATATTTTTCTAAGCATTTAAAACACTGCTGTTAACTCAATCTTTTAAGCAGAAAATAAATGCACACACAACCACAGTAAAAATCAGACACAGGAATTTTTGGCTAATAGCCCTGGAAAAACCCCCATGGGGAAAACCAGTTAGAGAGAGAGAGTTTATTATTTCTTCAGTAAATCTCAGTACATAAATTTTACAGCAGAAAATGTACTTATCTCCACCATGAAATTTCACCCATAATTTGCCTCGAAATCAGTGCCAAACTGCTGCCTCAATTTCAGTGCCTGTAGGGACCTCGAAAACTGTGTTGGAAGGCACAGAATCCATATATTACGGCCTCGGTTTCTGTGCAACCTATCTTGGGATTCGTCCCCTAAATCTGTCTCAAAATCCATGCTACAATTCTCGATTTCTGCGCCCAATAAAACATCCATGAAAACAGTGCAAGTGTTCTCCAGATTTGTGCCAAGAAATCTCCTCAAAAAATGTGCAGACTGTCTCGAAACTAGTGCCCAGAAATTCCTCGAAACTCATGCCTAGTTTCTATTATATAGCCCTCCTCGGGATTCTTGTTATACTGAAGAAATTGCCTAGAAATCCGTATTGTGCATTTAATGCTCAACAAGCTACCTCGAAAATCATGCCAGCTGAAACTTGCCCAAAATGCCCTCCTCAAAATTCATGCTACTCTCCTCTCTCTTCAGTTCACTCTCATCTCAAAAAGTTAATGCAAAATGCCTCCCTTACCCTTTTTGACTAAACCCTAAGTGAGTTTTCATCCAACGATGGAGATTAGATGAAATCCAATGGTTGAGATTTGATGAGAATAAATTGTCTAATTTAATTCTCATAAATTCATTTTTACTAACCCACTTAAATTTATCAAACTTGACTTTTGGTTATAAAGTCACATTAAATGCTCATCTCAAGTCATTTAATACAAGGGTCACTTTATTACCCCACTTAAGTGACTTAGGCAATAAAGTCACCTAGGGAACACTTCCTAGGTACAAAAACTAACACTGCCTCTTATCGAGGAAGGTGTTCTGCACCACTCCCAACTTGTCTCTGAAGAAAACAAACTTGCCCCTCCCCAAAGATTTCGTCAGGATATCTGCTACATGCTCATCAGTGGATATGTACTGCAACTCTACAGCTCCTCTCTGAATGTAGTCACAGATGAAATGGTACCTAATCTCAATATGCTTTGACCTGTCATGGACCACTGGATTCTCAGAGATCTGAATGCAACTCTAATTGT
Organism: Larix kaempferi; assembly: GCA_027924585.1. Taxonomy (NCBI): domain Eukaryota; kingdom Viridiplantae; phylum Streptophyta; class Pinopsida; order Pinales; family Pinaceae; genus Larix; species Larix kaempferi. The sequence goes on along the minus strand of BSBM01001005.1, from coordinate 41,690,058 downwards.
CACATTAGATCACCGTAGGCCTAAGCTCCTGATCAAACAAATCTACCAACAGCTTACGAAGCCACAGTGGCTTGCAAGTAGGCTGCCATATACTCGGCCTCGACGAAACTCAATGCAACGGACTTTTGTTTCCGACTGAACCACGACACTGCTGCCGATCCCAAACTGAAACAACAACTAGAAGTGCTCTTCCGATAGCTCACACTGCCTTCCCAATTTGAATCTGTGAAACCAACCAAACTGACTCCACTCGAACCCTTGTAATCGAAACCATATTCCACTGTACCTGCAAGGTATCTCAGCGCATGTTTTGTGGCAGTCCAGTGTACACTCCTAGGCTCCACCATGAACTGGCTAAGAGTGTTCACCGCAAAACACAAGTCTATCCTAGTGTTGACTAGATACATCAACGACCCAATGAGTTGATAGTAAAGTGCAGGATCCACCAACTTACCCTCAGAAGCATGAAGTTGCTTCCAGTTGGTGATCATAGGTGTGGATATCGGCCTACAATCTTCCATCCGAAATCTCCTCAGAATATCAACTGCATACTTCCCTTGTCCAAGGAAAATATGTTCAGGCTCCTGCCAAACCTCCATCCCCAGATAATAATGCATCAACCCAATGTCAGTCATCTCATACTCAGTAGCAAGGTCTCTCTTGCAATGTGCGATTAGACGCTCCTCTCCAGTGATAAACAAGTCATCAACATATAACAAAAGAATGAGAGGATCTCCACCAACCACAATGTAGTAAAGGTTGGGATCAGCCTCACTCTTCTGAAAACCCATCGATGTCATATACGCATCAATCTTGGAGTACCAAGCTCTAGGAGCTTGCTTCAGTCCATACAAGGATTTCCTCAGCCTTCACACATGAGAATCTCTCCCATGAATCTCAAATCCCTGTGGCTGCTCTAAGTAAACCTCCTCCTGCAGAAGACCCTTGAAAAATGTTGTCTTCACATCCATCTGGTGGATCTTCCAACCCATCTCTGCTGCTATAGAAATCACTACTCTGATGGAAGAATAATGAGCAACTGGCGCAAAGGTCTCATCATAATCAACTCCCTCAACCTGTGAAAACTCTCGTGCCACAAATCGAGCCTTGTACTTCTCCACACTGGCATCCGCAGTATGCTTCACCTTGTAGATCCACTTGGAAGTCACAACAGACTTCCCCTTTGGTCTCGACACTATCTCCCATGCATCATTCTTCATGATGGAATGGTACTCTTCCATCATGGCATCTCTCCAAACCTGATGCTGAGAGGCCTGCTCAAATGTGAAAGGCTTTGAATCACGAAGACTTGCAATAAGAGCCATCCCCAATCTATCCGGCATCACAACTGTCCTGACCTCCTTCTGGGGCCTACCAAATGCCTCTTCTTCCTTCAAGGTCTCCTGAAGCCATTTAGGCTTCCTCTTCCTTGAAGGCTCCTTTCATACTGGTCTATCCTCATCTGAAGAACTCCCTGAAGTAGAAGGTCCAACACCCCGAGGACCAGTGACTGATGAACTAGTTCCTGAAGAACCTGTAACTTGAGAACCAAAGTCAGAACCTGTCCCTGAAGTACCTGTCACCTGAACCATTGAACCTGTAGAAGCTGTGCCTGTACCCTGACCTGAGATATGTATCAAAGAAGCCTGAGTCACCTGAGGTGTGGAAGCCAGTGGCTCCCTCTGCTCTAACTCTCTGGACTTCCTGAAGGCTCTCTCCTCATCAAACTTCACTTCCCGCCTAACAACAACCTTCTTTTGGCCAGGAAGGTAAATCCGGTAAGCCTTCGAAGTCTCATCGTATCCCACAAAGATGCCTCTCTCTGCAGTGGGATCAAGCTTCATCCTCTTCTCAAAAGGGACATGAGAGTAAGTCAAGCTGCCAAATATGCGGAAATGGCCAACCTTAGGCTTGTTGCTTGTAAACATATCCTCAAGAGTCTTCCTCCCCAAGGCACGATGGGAACTCCTGTTCTGCAGATAAACTGCAGTACTGCATGCCTCTGCGAGTCTGCCCATAGAAAGAACGGTAAACTCTGATCATGAAGCATTGCTTTCGCTGCTCCCACAATCAACCTGTTCTACCTCTCTGCTACTCCATTCTGCTCAGGAGTGTAGGGAACTGTTAGCTGTCTCAATATACCCTCCTGTGTGCAAAACCCATCGAACTCCTTGGAGGTATACTCACCCCCATTGTCCGATCTCAACATCTGAATCTTCCTCCTTGTTTGCTTTTGCACAAGGGCTTTGAACCCTTGGAAGAATCTCAATACTAAGGGTGACTTCTTGCTCCTCAAGAAGTAGATCCAGGTCTTCCTGGAGTAGTCATCAATGAAAGAGATATAGTACTCAAATCTAGTCAAGGAGACTGATGACATAGGACCACAAATATCAGTATGGATCAAATCAAGTACTCCTGCTGCTCTATTGTCACTGCTTGGAAAAGCATTCTTGGTGTACTTTCCCAAAGCACACCCCTTGCACACATCACTTTGCTCTGTGTTGAACTCGGGTAAACCTGTAACCATGCTCCTCAACAATCTCAGAGCTGGGTGATGCAAGTGGGCCATCCTCCGATGCCATAGCTCACAAAGCTCACTGTTGTTGCTGTGTGCCAGAGCATGCTGCGGCTGAAACAAGAGCTTGTATAGCTTTCCACATCTAACCCCAATGTCCATGGAGGTAGATATCCTGTGGTCTTGGGGAATACCTGCATTCCCCCATCCAAGAAACAAACCCCAAGACCCCTGTCCTCAATGGTAGAAACTGATACAAGGTTCTTCTTCAGCCCAAGGACAAATAACACATCCCTCAGAGTCATAGGACTCATAGACTCCCTATGAAATGTAATGGTCCCTCGACCAACTTCTCTAACAATGGTGTCATCGCCTAGTACAACCTCCACATCTGTACCTATCTGTGAAAGCTCGGAGAACATCTCTCGAGCACCTGTCGTGTGGCTCAAAGCTCCGCTGTCAATATACCAAGTGCTAGTGGTGGATGCACTCATCTGATGGCCTGTCAATAAGAAATACTCCATCTCCATATCCACATCAGTGCTGGTAACTAAGGATACCCTCTCTCTCTCAATCTGTCCAACACACAGAGAAAACTCCCTCTGAAATCTATCTCCAAAGTCATCAACTTCCGCTGAAGCTCCAGTCTGCTGTCTCTTCTTCTTCTTGCTTGGACATTGAGAAGCATAGTGCCCAAATGTCTGACAACCAAGTGCCAGTGGTGGATGCACTCATCTGATGGCCTGTCAATAAGAAATACTCCATCTCCATATCCACATCAGTGCTGGTAACTAAGGATACCCTCTCTCTCTCAATTTGTCCAGCACACAGAGAAAACTCCCTCTGAAATCTATCTCCAAAGTCATCAACTTCCGTTGAAGCTGCAGTCAGTTGTCTCTTCTTCTTCTTGCTTGGACACTGTGAAGCATAGTGCCCAAATGTCTGACAACCATAACACTTGATTTTACTCAAGTCCTTCTGCCCACCCTGTTGTTGCTGCTTGGCCCCACCCTGCTTGGGACCCTTCTTCTTTTTCTTCGCCTTTGCTGTCAAAGCCACATTCTCCTCATCTTCCCTACCCTGTGAAGAACTGCCCTGTACGAGACCTCTCCTAGTCTCCTCCCGCACAAAGTCATCCCACAGTCTCTTGCATGAAGGTAGGTTCTCTCTGCCTACTATAGCCTACACAAATGCACCCCAGGGCTTGGAAGCCCCATTCACTGTTGTACGTACAAGCTCAGTAGCAGTGACCACCTCCCCAACTGCTGCTAGCTCATCTCTAACTGCAGATATCCTTGTAAGGTAAGATGTCACTCCCTCTCCACCATTCATCTTTATGCTTTTCAGTTTCTCATTGAGAACCATCTTCCGGTTCTCATTGGTACTCTAGTATAAACTGGTTAAAGCACTCCACATCAAATGTGCCCTAGCTTTACCTAAAATGTGAGGGATGATATGGTCTTTAACTGCATTAAGAATTATTCTTCTAGCTTTACAGTCCTTGTTGAAGGCTAATAATGCTGCTGCATCTATAGCAGCAGGAATCTGAACAGGGTTTGCTGTATTGTTTCTTACCACCTCCTCCCACAGTTCATTCTCCTCTAAAATCAGCAAAATCCTAGCCTTCCATGGCACAAAGTTTCATGTCCCATCTAGCCTATCCTCCAACCTAAGTCCTGTAGCCATCTATGTCAACCCAACAAGGTACTGCCCACTAACAAAAGAAAAATCACAAATTTGGAAATTTACTGATTGTTTGCAAATTTTCACTTTTTCTGCCACCCAAACTCTGATACCATGAAGATTTTCTGAGTGTTCAACTGCTAGTTTTAATGTCAATATCAAGTTTAAATTTCAGTTATGTTTTGCTTGAATGGAAAATAAAAAAAATATTTTTCTGAGCATTTAAAACACTACTGTTAACTCAATCTTTTAAGCGGAAAATAAATGTACACACAACCACAGAAAAAATCAGACACAAGAATGTTTGGCCAATAGCCCTGGAAAGACCCCCACGGGGAAAACCAGTCAGAGAGAGAGTTTATTATTTCTTCAGTAAATCTCAATACATAAATTTTACAGCAGAAAATTTACTTATCTTCACCATGAAATTTCACTGAGAAATTGCCTCGAAATCAGTGCCAAACTGTTGCCTCGATTTCAGTGCCTGTAGGGACCTCGAAAACTATGCTAGAAGGTACAGAATCCGTACTGTACGGCCTCAGCTTCTGTGCATCCTGTCTCAGGATTCGTGCCCTAAATCTGTCTCGAAATCCGTGTTGCAGTTCTCGGTTTCTGTGCCCAATAAAACTTCCTCGAAAATTGTGCAAGTGTTCTTGGAATTTGTGCCAAGAAATCTCCTTGAAAAATGTGCACCCAATCTTGAAACTAGTGCCCAGAAATTCCTCGAATCTCCTGCCCAGTTGTTGCTGTACAGTCCTCCTCGGGATTCGTGTTGTACTGAAGAAATTACCTAGAGATCCGTACTGTGCATTTAATGCTCAACAAGCTGCCTCGAAAGTCGTGCTAGCTGAAACTTGCCCAAAACGCCCTCCTCAAAATTCGTGCTGCTCTCCTCTCTCTTCAGTTCACTCTCATCTCAAAAAGTGAATGCAAAATGCCTCCCTTACCCTTTTTTAGTAAACCCTAAGTGAGTTTTCATCCAACGGTGGAGATTAGATGAAATCCAATGGTTGAGATTTGATGAGAATAAATTGTCTAATTTAATTCTCATAAATTCATTTTTACTCACCCACTTAAATTGATCAAAAGTGACTTTAGGTTATAAAGTCACATTAAATTCTCATCTCAAGTCATTTAATGCAAGGGTCACTTTATTTCCCCACTTAAGTGACTTAGGTAATAAATTCACCTAGAGAACATTTCCTAGGTACAAAAACTAACAGGGTTGACCTGAGGGGTCAACAATAGGGTCCACCATATTCGGACAGTGCATAATCTGATGATCTGGAATAACAATAAAACCTGCTAAACTACACCAATCATCATCTGAATCATATGTCCACCATATGGTATCATCAATAAGAGTATGTGGGACCATCAATCATCATCAATAAGCATACATTGCCCACATCATCACGAATCCCAAGAATGACCATAGTCAAACTAGGTTTGACTAGGTCAATATACAACCAAGGATAAATCATATCAATAGACTAAGACATATTCCTCTAATCATACTCATAGCTTAACTTAAAGTATAAACATCATTCAGTGGCATTTATCATGTTTGCATATTCCATTGTTATTTATATTTACTTGCACAATAGCTTAAATGATAGACTCACCCATTGGACATGGTCTAACTGCTAGCTAAGGATGAAGGCTAGGAACAAGCCTAGGCAAAGGGAATGACTTGCCTAAACTTAACTAAAAGACACTTTGGATTGGGAGAGGGGGAAGTTACACTCTGTGTTGGACAAATAACACGAGGAAGGGCTGTGCCTCACAAATGGATAAGTTGTTTAGAGGGTATTTATTCAACTTAGGCATCATGTCTATATCAAGTTGATCCAAGTTCATTAGGATCATTCAATTTCGTTTCATGGCCTTTCTGGCCTACATAACACTTTAGATTTCATATGTGCTAAGAAGCATAACTAATTGCAGCTTGCATCCAGGGCATGTTTACATATATATAAGGTCAGCAATAATAGATATAACTTATGAATAACATTTGTTTTTTGGACCTTTTTATACTCTTCGAGGAGTATTTTTAGCAGTTCATCGCTCTTGCCCTTTACTCATGTGTGTTTAAAAACACATTCTAGAGTTTACAATTTCCACGAGCGAGTTTATAAAGATTTCCAAGTAGTACATGAGCTTTCAGTTTTAGCCAACAACATCTCAAGTGACTAAGGGGACTTCGACCAGTGCCAAACATCGGGACAACCGACCATAATGATTTAGGCCTAGAATCCAACTCACCAAAGGCAAGTTTTGTCACCAACTCAGAGCCGAGACACTAAACAAAGATGGATGTGATCCAACACAGAGGTAGTAATAGGGAAGTCCTCAGTATAAAAAAGTCAAGCAAGACAAGTCAAAGGTGAAAGCCAAATAAGTAAGGTCATGGATGGATGGAGTCAAGTGAAAATGGTGCCTAAGCTAGCAGACAAAAATGTCAAGAAAGACCATATCTATGCATAGGAGGGTAATACAACCAGTGAGTTTTGTTAGGAAACCTAAGTGTGCAAGTAATATGTCCATTTTATAATTTATAACATCATTAAGATAATTCATTTTCATTTTACAAAGTTTGCCACATCATGAATCATATACCAAGCTAATGCTGTGAAGATGACTAAAGCAACAAGATAATAATCCATAGTCAATGATCAGAAATCCATAGGTCATATCACATCATAATAATAATCATCATAAACCATCTGAAATGCTGCTGCAATAACATCACTAGGCACTGAACTAAAACTGTATGGAATAAAGGATCACATCGGTCATCAAATCTGAACTCTCAAGGCTTAGCCTTGGCACAAGGTCTAACATAAGTCTAATAAAATACACTGCTTTGATCATGAGTGATCTCAAAATATAAACTCATCATAGCAAAGCTCTGAATAATCCAAGCTCTGAAACGTGCAGATATCTGCTAAGCGAGAATAGTAGCCCTGCTACTATGGTGTGATAACAGTTGTCACATAAAGTAAACTACCAATCATTGACCTGTAAATATTTTGATCCACTTCTTTAGATTCATCATCCTTGCTTAACTTGCAATCGTTGACCATAGGAGTACTCATAGGTTTACAATCTTCCATCTTAAATCTCTTCAACATCTCCTTGATGTAGTTAGTCCGAGAAATGAAAATGCCTTCTTTACATTGAGATATATGAAGCCCCAAGAAGAAGGTTAATTCACCAAGCAGAGACATTTCGAATTCTTTCCGCGTATCCTTAGCAAACTGTTGACTTAGAGTGTCATCATCACTTCCATGTTGAGATATTGTAACTTCAAAGAATATTATAATTGTACTTTATTTATTTCGGAGATGTTCCATACCTCCGATGTGATTATACTATGAATCCGGAGATGTTTATTCCTCCGAGAAGTTGTGGTAACTAGGGTTATTAGACCCACCATGTGGGGGTCGACCCAGTCAGTTATAATAGGGTATTTAACCTAATGGTCAAATACGAGCCTACATGTACTTGTGTAAAATATATGTCAGTGTAGTATATAAATAGAGGAGGTGTGTTCCTCATTTGACATACACACTCACTTGAGAAAGGCGCACTTGTGGAGGAGAGGTCTGCTATGGTGGAGGAGGAGATCATGTCTTTGGTTTGCATCTTTGTATATTGCTGGTCATCTATATTGAGGAAGCTTTGTTGGGTTTTCTACCCCATGAGGGTTTCCCAGGATAAATCTGTGTCTCTTGTGTTTATGCTATGCTTGTTGTTTCTTCAGTGATCCTGTATATGCTATTAGTGTGAAATGGAATGTAATGCTGCTATTTTCTGTCTTAGCATATTAAATCTTAACATGGTATCAGAGCTAAATTGAAGGAAGGCAAGGTATGGCACTTACGACACTTGCTTTACTTACGACAATTTGAAGGTTAGGGTTTTATATAGCAAAAACCAGTCATCGTGGGACTTTCGCTATAAATCTATTTTGGCGAAGGTTCAGGATCTGAAACCTTTATAGGTCGTAGATAACATCTCCAGGTATCTTGTTTCCAAAGGGCACCCTCAGATTCGTTGTACTTTGTAAGTTATGATCAGTACAAGTTAGGGTTTCTGCCTCTTCCAGATCTCAGTCAAAATCAGGTGACCTAGGCAAAAAGGTCATAACTTGGGCTAGGAAGCTCCAAATGAAATTTCGTAAAACGTGACAGGTAGTACACAGACTGTACTATCTCAGGAAACTTTTTCAAAGGCCGAAGTTGAACCAGTGACACGTGGCATTCCGTACAAGTTCGCTCTCCTGTTTTATCCCATAAATAGGTCACGTTGCGACACTTGGCATAACTCTCTCTCAGAGAGTCCAATCGAGGTCAGACCTGTCAGGATGGAAAGATAACAGGGAGAGCTATCTCAGGAAAAGATTTCATAGGCCGAAGTTCAAATAGTGACACGTGGCACGCCGTACAAGTTCGCTCTCCTGTATTATCCCAAAACAGGTCACGTTGCGACATTTGGCATAACTCTCTCTCAGAAAATCCAATTGAGGTCAGACCTGTCGGGATGGAAAGATGACAGGTCAGGCTACTGCAGAAAAAGTTTTCAGACCCTGTGGAGCGAAAATTTCGGAGTTATAACAGAAACAATCAGGTACATATTTCTTTCAAAACAAAATTATTTTTGGAGCACCTTTATTCATGGCTTCCGAAATTTAGGGTTTCGGAGAAAGTTAGAAGTTTTGGAATCGGAATCCACGGCTGAATGCTAATCAGGAAAATCGAAATTTAGAGACCAAGATCGAATTTTTTGGTTGGGTAGAAGACCGGGCTTGATCAAACCCTAGCTCGGGATTTTGATCGGAAAGATGGAAAATTAGGGCTTCAGCAAAAGTTGGAATTTTTGAAGTCTGTAACCACGACTGGAAGCTCCTTAGAAAAATAAGAGTTTAGAGCCTTGGATCAAACCTTTTGATTGAGCAGAAGGGTGGGCTTCATCAAACCCTAGTTCGGGATCCTGTCCAGAAGATCCAGAAGTTTGAAAAGCAATTTTGAGGGGTCAAATTTTGGAATTGAAGTATGCTAGTTTGATCAGCTCAGCAAGACACATCCTTCCATTTATTCGGAAGTGTGAAAGTCAAAGATTGAATATTTAGGGTTTCTCTAGCAAACCCTAATCAAGCTCCAGATCAAGTTTCAGGGGGAGTTGAGGCTAAGGCCTTACCTAAGAAGACTACAAGAAGTATCGACAGGTATGACTTAAGGAGGTTCAGGTATGTCTTGAAATCTGATTCTTGATTAAGTTCATGATGTGTTTGTCTTCATATTATTTATTAGTACAATCTTGATTAATGTTAGAATTGTCTTATCACCCTAGTAACAGTATGAATGCATGTGAATGATCGAAGACATTCATTGATTAGGGATATATGATTATACTAATGCATTATGGTGTTGTGTGAGGTTGATGTTGTCTGCTAACAAGATTCAGGTACATCACGAAAGACAAAGCAAGTTCCACATGAAGACAAAGACTCATCCATAATCTTTGTTCTACTTACAAGGTATGTATGACTTTGATATATTATGCTTAACCTATGAGACATGCAGGTTCTAGCTCAGGATCTCTAAATCATTGAAGAGATTGTTTAGGTATGTTGTACGTAACTAAGCAGGTATACTAATCCAGGTATGTTTTCCTATGTCATGTTAGAATCTTACCTTGTGTTAGGATCCCTTATGAAAGTATACTTGGTATGATTGGTTAGTAATCAAGGGTTTATGCACATTATGTCTCTTATCTTGGTTGATGATTTAACTAACTAGATCAAACAAGAATATGCATGAGTAAACGAAAACTTTCTTGAAACCCTGAATACTAATGATCATGACTATACATATTCAATATTATTTAGAATTAGAATGTTTTGATAATATTGAGAATATACTAATGAATGTATGTTTGTGTATGAGATCATGAGGATGACACTAGTATACACTTGAGCATGCACAGTGGTACAGAATGAATAGAAGTTCAGGAGACATACAGAAGATCAAGCGGGAGGCAACCACACAAACATAAAAGATAAGTATTTGAGTTGTTATTAGAAATAATAAATGATATTGCTTGTATGCATATTTGTATTCCTAGAATATATCATGCTAAGTGTAAACATTCATAAAGCATTGAACAGTATACTACTAATATGCATATGATTGGTAAGTTGGACAAACATTCCATTGTTGCTTGTCTAGAATGAAACCTCTTTGCTGACATGCTGAGAGCTGTGCACACTCTCGATAGTATGTTCTGGTAGAGATGGAAGGCATCTAGATAGCTACTGTATGCATACAAGATATGGGAAAGTGTTGTGCCAAAGTATTGGTCAAAATAGTTGCATAACTATGTAAATGATATCTGTATGCATAATAGGTTATCATGTCAATATGATTTGATGATTATGAAGTATTACTAATCATGTACTTAATTTTGATTTGTAGGAAAGATCATGATGAATGATGAACTTTGAACAAGCGATGGATGTTCAACAAAAGATTTACAAATCAAACACACTATAGAAAGCTTGTGGTTAAGAGATTCTCTTAGAAAGAGGAAGAGAATCATGATGAGATGTTTTGCTCCAAGGGACTAGATAAGACCATTCTCTTAATGATGTAATTAAAGAAGAAGTGTGAATCAGGTTCTGTATGGGTACCCAGGATCGGTAGTCAATTGATGAGCTTAATGATCATCATGAGTGATGTGGGTCTCAATCCTTGCTACAAGTTTGAATATGGCTTATATACACATATGACATGGATGCAAGAAGGAACTCACCACAGAGTTCGAATGATTTTGAGGCTCATATTAGTAGACCCATCTGACGAGAGATGGCACAGATAGATATGCAGAAGATCACTCAATGCAGAGTGCGAATAATGGACAATTGACAGCTTCATGACAAAGCTCGGGCTTTACCAGAAGTAAAGTTGTTCCTAACCTTTACCTTAAGGTTGTGGATGATGAACCTATCATACCATTATTGTATGACGATGATCTCTTTCTGACAAGGAATGAGAAACAGGTCATGAAAATGGCTGCAGAAATGAAAATGAAAGATCTCGGATTAATGCACTACTTTTTAGGTCTAGAAGTATGGCAAGATCCAAAAGGAATCTTTTAAATCAAGGTAAGTATGCTGTGAAGTTTCTAAAAAGATTTGATATGTTGGAGTATAAAGCCATGGCCACTCCCATGGACTCCAACTTGAATTTATTAGTTAATGTCTCATCGTATTTAGTAGACCTAACCCTATATAGACAAATCATTGGGTCATTGATGTATTTAACAAATACTAGGCCAGATATATGCTTTGCTGTAAATACCCTAAGTCAGTATCTAGTAGAACCTAGAAAGGTTCACTTAATAGCTACAAAGCATGTAGTGAGGTACCTAAAAGGTACTTTAGATTTTTGGTCTATATTATCTTGGAGGTCATGAACTCCGTTTACATGGTTACTCAGATTCTGATTGGGCAGGAAGTGTCTCAGACAGAAAGAGTACATCAGGTGGATGTTATAGTCTTGAATCTGCCATGATCTCATGGTTCAGCAAGAAACAATATAGTGTGGCTCTCAGTACTGCTGAAGCAGAATATATGGCTGTCTGCTCTGCTAGCTGTGAAGCAGTATGGCTTCAGAAGATTTTATATGGAGTGTTTGACTTAGAAATGTATCCCACTGTGATTATGTGTGACAATCAAAGCTGCACTGAAAATCCTGTGTTCCACGATAAGTCAAGACACATAGAGATCCGATACTTCTATATACGAGATATGGTGCAAAGAGGAGCTATCAAGCTCGAATATATAAGCACTGAGGATCAGATTGCTGATATCTTGACTAAACCTCTGTCTCGAGTGAAGTTTGAATACTTTCGAGACAAGCTTGGTATAGTTCAAAAGAACTCTCCTCGAAAGGGGGAGTAGCATAGTATCTGATAACAAGTCTGTCTCATCAATGATGAGGTTACCTATTTACTGCACTTAGTTATTTAGAATTATTTTTAGGACTCTTATACTTTTACTTTTGATGATAGATGTATACATGCTTTTGATGATAGATGTATTAGTGAGAATACATGCTTTTGATGATAGATGTATTACTGAGAATACATGCTTTTGATGATAGATGTATACATGCCTTTAATGATATATGTATTTGATGCTATTGATGAGGATACATGTTTTGATATACATGTTTTGATGATGAGGATACATGATGCCTTGATGTACTTGTATGGATGAATATACTTGTACCCATGATTGACATGAGGGGATTGGATCATCCCTGGACTTTAGTCCTAAAGAGAGCCGTAGACATATATCTTCGAGAATGAAGTCCTTGGTGGACATGAGGGGATTGGATCATCCCTGGACTTCAGTCCTAAAGAGAGCCGTAGACGTATGTCTCCGAGAACAAAATCCTGAATGAACAGGTAAGGGGATTGGATTGTCCTCGGACTTTAGTCCTTTGAATTGAGCCGTAGTCGGACTTTAGTCCTTTGAATTGAGCCGTAGACATGATGTCTCCGAGAACAAAATCCTGAATGAACAGGTAAAGGGATTGGATCGTCCTCGGACTTTAGTCCTTTGAATTGAGCCGTAGACATGATGTCTCCGAGAACAAAATCCTGAATGAACAGGTAAGGGGATTGGATCGTCCTCGGACTTTAGTCCTTTGAATTGAGCCGTAGACATGATGTCTCCGAGAACAAAATCCTGAATGAACAGGTAAGGGGATTGGATCGTCCTCGGAATTTAGTCCTTTGAATTGAGCCGTAGACATGATGTCTCCGAGAACAAAATCCTGAATGAACAGGTAAGGGGATTGGATCGTCCTCGGACTTTAGTCCTTTGAATTGAGCCGTAGACATGATGTCTCCGAGAACAAAATCCTGAATGAACAGGTAAGGGGATTGGATCGTCCTCGGACTTTAGTCCTTTGAATTGAGCCGTAGACATGATGTCTCCGAGAACAAAATCCTGAATGAACAGGTAAGGGGATTGGATCGTCCTCGGACTTTAGTCCTTTGAATTGAGCCGTAGACATGATGTCTCCGAGAACAAAATCCTGAATGAACAGGTAAGGGGATTGGATCGTCCTCGGACTTTAGTCCTTTGAATTGAGCCGTAGACATGATGTCTCCGAGAACAAAATCCTGAATGAACAGGTAAGGGGATTGGATCGTCCTCGGACTTTAGTCCTTTGAATTGAGCCGTAGACATGATGTCTCCGAGAACAAAATCCTGAATGAACAGGTAAGGGGATTGGATCGTCCTTGGACTTTAGTCCTGTGAATTGAGCCGTAGACATGAGGTCTCCAAGAATTGAATGATAGGACTGGATTGTCCCTGAGCTTCGGTTCAAAAGGTACATGATAGGACTGGATCGTCCCCGAGCTTCGGTTCAAAAGGTACATGATAGGACTGGATCGTCCCCGAGCTTCGGTTCAAAAGGTACATGATAGGACTGGATCGTCCCCGAGCTTCGGTTCAAAAGGTACATGATAGGACTGGATCGTCCCCGAGCTTCGGTTCAAAAGGTACATGATAGGACTGGATCGTCCCCGAGCTTCGGTTCAAAAGGTACATGATAGGACTGGATCGTCCCCGAGCTTCGGTTCAAAAGGTACATGATAGGACTGGATCGTCCCCGAGCTTCGGTTCAAAAGGTACATGATAGGACTGGATCGTCCATGAGCTTCGGTTCAAAAGGTACATGATAGGACTGGATCGTCCCCGAGCTTCGGTTCAAAAGGTACATGATAGGACTGGATCGTCCCTGAGCTTCGGTTCAAAAGGTACATGATAGGACTGGATCGTCCCTGGACTTCGGTTCAAAAGGTACATGACTGGATTGCATCATCCATGGACATATGTCCTAAAGAGAGTAGGATTGATCACCCTGGAAAATGTTGATCGTATGATGACGATGCTGATGATGATGCTGATGATCGTATGATGATCGTATGATGACGATGCTGTAGATCGTGATGAACCAGATGTTGTAGATCAAGATGATGTGACGATGCTGATGATCGTGTGATGACAATGCTGATGATCGTGTGATGATGATGCTGATGATCGTGTGATGACGATGCTGATGATCGTGTGATGACGATGCTGACGATCGTGAGGATTCAGATATTGATGTTGCTATAGCTGTTTGAGTGCTACAGAAGATAAAGACTTAGTACTGAAGATGTTGATGTTCCAGTAACTGGTTGAGTTACTGATGATGTTGAGAAAGCTTCCAATGATTGATAGATGTATCATGTATGATGTTGATGACTCCTTGCTCGTGCAGATGTTATTATAATATCCTTCTCGTTAAGGGGGAGTGTTGAGATATTGTAACTTCAAAGAATATTATAATTGTACTTTATTTATTCCGGAGATGTTCCATACCTCCGATGTGATTATACTATGAATCCGGAGATGTTTATTCCTCTGAGAAGTTGTGGTAACTAGGGTTATTAGACCCACCATGTGGGGGTCGACCCAGTCAGTTATAATAGGGTATTTAACCTAATGGTTAAATACGAGCCTACATGTACTTGTGTAAAATATATGTCAGTGTAGTGTATAAATAGAGGAGGTGTGTTCCTCATTTGACATACACACTCACTTGAGAAAGGCGCACTTGTGGAGGAGAGGTTTGCTATGGTGGAGGAGGAGATCATGTCTTTGGTTTGCATCTTTGTATATTGCTGGTCATCTATATTGAGGAAGCTTTGCTGGGTTTTCTACCCCATGAGGGTTTCCCAGGATAAATCTGTGTCTCTTGTGTTTATGCTATGCTTGTTGTTTCTTCAGTGATCCTGTATATGCTATTAGTGTGAAATGGAATGTAATGCTGCTATTTTCTGTCTTAGCATATTAAATCTTAACATTCCAAAGATGATGTCATCAACATATACTTCAATAATAAGCATACTATCATGATCCTGCTTGATATACAAATTACTGTCTGCATTTCCCTTTTTAAAGCCTTGTTTATGCAAGCATCTATCCAACCTGGAGTACCAAGCTCTAGGGGCTTGCTTCAAGCCATATGGAGCTCTTTTTAGTTTGCACACATAGTCCTTGCCTTCTAAAAGTTGAAACCCATCTGGTTGTTCGATGTAAACTTCTTCTTGTAATTCCCCATTCAAAAATGATGATTTTACATCCATCTGATACACTTTAATGTCTTTGGAGCAAGCATATGCCAATATCATTTTGATAGCTTCCATTTTGGCTACTGGTGCAAATGTTTCTTCAAAGTCTATTCCTTCAATTTTACCATATCCTTTACAAACCAATCTGGCCTTGTTCCTAATCACCTGTCCATCTTCATTCAGCTTATTTCTGAAAATCCATTTTGTGCCAATCACATTTTTGCCCTTGGGCCTAGGAACAAGTTCCCATGTTTCATTTTTCTTGATTTGATCAAGTTCGTCTTCCATAGCTTTAATCCAGTGTTCATCTGTTCTAGCTTCTTCAATACTTGTTGGTTCAACTGTAGACAATAATGAGAGATGTACCTATTCTGTTCTTTGAACTGATTTCCTTCCTTTTTTGGTTACTATTCCGGCATTTTTATCACCAATGATTAATTCTAATGGATGATTTTTTGGTACCAATTTTTAGGAGTCTGTTGTTCCTTTGGTTGTTCTTCTTCTTGTGCTGTGACTGGCTATTCTCCGTCTAGTTGTTCCTCTTTAGGTTCTTCCAAGTCTTCTTCTAGATCATCATGGTCATATGGATCTTCTCTGTCTATTGGCAGGCTTGATTCATCTATTTTTACATTGATGCTTTCGAAAACTTTATTCAGTTTTAGGTTCTAGCATTTGTAGGCCTTCCTTTTGGATGAGTATCCAACAAATATGCCCTCGTCCACTTGAGATTCAAATTTTCTGATCTCATCATCTCTTCTGATGTAGCACCTGCTTCCAAACACTTTGAAGTGTTGAACATTGGTTGTTCTTCTTGTCTATAGCTCATACGGAGTTTTGTCATTGTTGCTTCTGAGTAGTCCTTTGTTCAAGATGTGCATTGCTGTATGAACTGCATGTCCCCAAAATTTGTCATTCAAGTTGGATTCATTCAACATGGTTCTGGCCATTTCTAACGCTGTTCTATTCTTTCTTTCAGCAACCCCATTATGTTGGGTGTCCCAGCTACTGAGAACCGTCTCTTGATTCCATGTTCTTCACAATACTTGTTGAATTCATTTGATGTAAATTCTCCATCATTGTCGGATCTGAGATACTTGATTTGTAAACCTGTTTCATTTTCAACCTGTTCCTTGAAGACCTTGAAACAATCAAATGCTTCTGATTTCCTGTTAAGAATACAAACCCAAGTCATTTTGTAGTAGTCATCAATCAATAACATAAAATACTCTTCACCTTCCAATCCTTTGCTTCTGGTTGGTCCGCATAGATTAGTGTGGATAAGCTCTAGAAGTTTTGTAGAAGAATGCTCTTTTGTCTTGAAGTCAACTCTAGTCTGCTTTCCATGCTGGCATTGTTTACACATAGAGTTATAAGGCTTGGTTATTTTTGGCATATTCCTCACGGCTTGTTTTTCGCTGATTCTGACTAGATTGTCAAAGTGTATATGTCCCATTCTTCTGTGCCAACGCCAACTTTCATCTTCCTTTCCCAAGTGACATTTTTCGTTCTTGATGTTATCCAAAATATATATATATATATAATTGGTAGTCCTGGTAGTAGTAGCCACTGACTTCCCTGATCCTTATTTTCTTATTTTGCAGTCTTTTGAGGTAAACAATAATTGATTCCCTTGGTCACACATCTGGCTGACACTTAACAAATTATGCTTCATATTATCCACAAGTAGAACATTTTCAGTGGTAGTATCCCTGTATCCCAAATTTACTGTACCCTTTCCAATAACTTCAGCTGAATCATTGTTTCTAAAAGAGACAAAACCTTTATCCCTTTTTAAAGTTATGAATATACTTTTGTGACTTGTCATATGCTTGGAGCAGCCACTGTCAACAAACCACTGACTATTGTTGTTTTGAGCTTGAAGAGCAATCCCACATTCATGTATGTTCAAACTGTCTTTGCTTTTTGCCCATACCTTTTTATGTTCCTTTTCTGAAACCTGCTGAGTACCTGTAGAGACTGTCATTCTGCAATCTTTGGCCATATGTCCAAAGTTGTTACACTTGTAGCATTCAATTTCAGCTCTCAAGAGACCAAATTTGTTATTGTTGTTTGGCCATCTGGAGATTCCATAGTTGTTCCTGTTTTCTAAATTTATTCTTCTTACACAATTTACAGCTTTGTGTCCAAATTTTCCACATGAAAAGCAATAGCCATAAAAGAAATATCCATACGTTGGAGTAAAGGGTCTTGTTGGAGGGATGGTCTTCCAGAAGGCTTGTCTTTCATCTGGGGCTTTTGGTTGTTTTGGCTGAGACTTGAACCTTTCTTCATTTACAATTTTTGTCTTTACTTCGTTTCTAGCTGTCATAGAGCTTGAGGCTTCATCATCATGTTTTTTTGTATCCCAAGATGGACTTGTCATAAAATGGATTTTGAATGCTGATAATTTGTTCAAGAATCTTGGAACTATTTTCATAATTTTGACTGATATCCTTCTTCTGTAGTTCCCTTCTTAGAGATACTATCTCAGCCTCGAGGTATTCCTTTTCTTCTAAGCTTTTTTCCAACTGATTGGTAAGAGAGTCTTCAATTCTTTTGGCTTCTTCCAACTGAACTTTAAGGTTGGAAATGGATTGCTTGGTTTCTTCAGATATGTGGGTTTTATCTCTCATTTCTTTTATTTATTCCTTGAGTAGCTTGTTCTCCTTTCTGGCTTTTCTTAGATCTTTCAGGGCACTAATAAGTTTTGCTTCAAGATCTACTTCTCCATCCTCATCAGATTCTTCATCCTTTGAGTCAATTGTCATGAATAGCACCTTTTCTGGTTCACTATCACTGTCACTGCTGGAGTCTTCATCAGATGAGATGCTAGTTTTCCTTGAGTAGAGACTCTTCTTCTTTCTGAACATCCTCCTTTTCTTTTCTTTGTAGTTCTTATGTTTTTTGTACCTTTTGGGGCTGTCATATTCATCACTGTCTGAATTCTTTGCGTAAGGACATTTAGAAGCAAAATGGCATATCCTTCCACATGCAAAACACTTGAGAGGTAACTTACCTTTATACTTACCTGTGCCCCTTTTCAGCTTCCTTACAAAGTTGGCTATCTCTTCATCATCAGAATCATCGCTGCCACTAGAGCTTAATTTTTTCATGGACTTGTCCTTCTTTGTTGAGTTAACTTTCTTTGCTTGCATAGATGAAGCTTTGAATGCTGCTTCCTTTCTGGGTGATTCTTCATCTTCTATCCTCATTTTGTAAGCTACCAGTGTCCTGTGTAGCTGATCTACTCTCATATTGTCCAAGTCTGTTCTTTCTTCCAAGGCTGAGATTTTAGGAAGCGTCCTTAATATCTTTTGAACAACAACTTATTCATCAACTTCTTCTCCAAGACCTCTAATAAGATTTACAAGTTGGTCAACATGAACTTCGAAGAATATAGGTTGCAATGTCTTCTTCATCCTTCATCTTTAGGTGTTCGAATTGTCCTCTGTAGGTTTGGAGTTTGACTGCTTTGAATTTCTTATCCCCTTCATAGGTAGTCTGGAGCTTGTCCCATATTTGCTTTGCAGATGTACAATGCATAACTTTGACGAAAACTGATTTGTCTAGTGCATTCAGGACGTGGTTCTTGGCCTTTGAATTAGTATTGTACTTAGTCAACTTATTTGCATCTGTCGGAGGCATTTTTGGTACCTTGTATCCATTTTCAACTATTTGCCATTGCTCAATTCCTTGGGATTCCAGAAAAGATCTCATCCTTATGCTCCAAAATGCATAGTCTTATCCATCAAATAAAGGTGTTCCACTTTTGCTACGCTTTGCGAAATTGCTCATGATTACCTTCCAGCGGTTATACTGTTCTTGAAGGAACATTGCTCTGATACCAATTGTTGATCACCCAGGTGCACTGAGTGGGGGGGGATGAATCAGTGTACAACGAAGTTGCAGGAAACTCGGGTCTAGCACCCGTTTCACCCTCGGAAACTCGCTAAAACTCGGAAACCCGTATGGTACTTGACGGAAACTCGTTTCCATCTGTATGAAACACGTTTCCTAAATGGGAAACGCATCCGTACAGACAGAAACACGTTTCCATCACATTTCCTCTCTTGTATGGCGCGTTTCCTGCCAAATAAAAGCCCATCACTTAAAAAACCAGCTCGTAAAGTCTTTTTCCACCCACGGATTTCAGAAATTAAGGGTTAATACATTAAATTTTAAAATAAAATTTATTTCTAGATGCTTCTAATTAGGTTGAAGAAAGTTATAAAGAGAACATCACTTCATTCTCTCCTCACACAAGCGACAAAAGCACTCAGGTCCCAAAATATAGCAATAGGCCTTGTGCAGATTGGGATGTCGAGTCAAAATTTGCTGACTTGGACATCTCTCTTGATGCACTAAGTCGAGGAACCTAGAAGTGGAATTGGAAATACTTCTTCCACTCTCTACATTCTGCTGTTGAGCGTGGTTGTTCTATTTTTGAGGAAGACTATGAAGATGAGGATGACTATTAGTATGAGCTTATGTTATACTTTTATTTCTATGTTAGTAATGCTCATTGTTCACAGTTTGATACATTGTACTTGTAGCCTCATACATAAAGATTAATTTTGAATATAAATTATATAGCCTCATTTATAAAGGTTGTTTTTGGATATTACTACTTGCATGAATGAAATGAAATAGACTTGGGTTCACGAGTAAAATGTGATGTTATATGTATGATTTAAATTTTGTTTGTATCATTTAACATTTATCACTTAGCAATGTTGCTTGCAGCTAAATGTAATTAATAATTTATGGTTTATGTTTTATAATAATTTTGTCCTTGTTCATATATATATATTGCATTTCCCCGTTTCCAAAATTTGGGGGGGTCACGTTTCCTCGTTTCCCCGTTTCGTCCCCGTTTCCCCTTTTCGTGCAACTTAGGTGTACAATAATTTAAACTTTTATACAAAGCAATCTAGGCATGGTTAATTCATTCCATTCATCAGTATAATATCATCACATCATCACATCATCATCATATAGAAATAGTAACAAGATGCACAGTACACAAAATTTTTAACGTGGAAACCCAAGTCCTGGGGGGAAAACCACAGAAGCCTTTGTAATAAGATTTGATCCAGCAACAACTGGAATTACAATTCTTATACAACTTTACCAGCTACAACTGGAAGGGGCTTCAACCCCTAAGGCTTTGAGCTGCTACAACAGCTCAGCTCACAGCTCCAACTGTGAACCCTAGCACCACCCTTCCACCCAAAAGAAGAAGAGTCTTGAAATCTCTGATCTGAACCTGTGGACCTGTCAAACCAACCTGCTCAGCTGACTAAACAAACTTGCTTGTGTATCTGTGCCCAACTGTTGTACCAACTGCTCATATACCTGTGGCAATCTGATCATTATCTACTCATCTAAGACTCTGCTCTGTCCAGATTACTTCAGATCTTTTATTAAATAAGTCTAACATCCATCCAACTAGGCTTATCAAAATGCATCATCATCTGAAGTTAAGGCAATTCCCAAGTATTCAAACAAAAGGAATCTTCCAACCTTTATCCATTCAACTAATCATAGACCTCAACAGTGCTGAGATCAACCACCAAGTATCTTACAGGATATTCATAGAAAGATATGCTTACTTGAATCAAAAACCTTTTGAACATGCTTTATTCTGAGTTGGTTCAAAAAGGCTGGAACTTTAGGATGTCTCTGAGTTTGATCTTCCTTCATGTATGCCTTTTTGTCCTTACTTATAATTGTGACTTCAACATGATAAACATTGAGGCATTGACTTTGCCTAAATCAGACTTTCATCACCTTCAACTACTGCTGCAAACACATATGGATGCCTTCATGTGGTTAGGTCTTCATCACTGTGGTAGCCTTTTATTTATGCTGCTAAAAACCAGAATTACAACTGTGGGAAACCCAAAATTTAGTGTTGGACGGTTTCACTGTCCTGAGAGATGTGCTGTAGCAGCCCGAATGATCTTTTGTTGTGACCCGTAAGTACTGAGGTAGCCTCAGTCTACATTCAGCCGAAATCAGAAATAATGCTCTGCTGTAGAAATTCTTGCTCTCTCATTTGCAGGTACCTCAGTACACCCTAAAATCAGAGCTAAAAACTTGTATCTTTTACTGGGCTGCCACAGTCCAATACTGACCCAAATTTCAGACAACCAAATGCTGACTGCGGCTTCCTCAGTGAATAACTCGAATTTCAGAGACAGATCTTCAACAAAATGCACACCTGATTTTTACTATGGCTGCCTCAGAGACCCGAAATTCAGAGCTTGATCTTCAATACTTTATTTCATCATTTAGAGTGGACTTGTATTTTATACAAGTCGTTGAGAAATTCCTTGGGCTGGCCGACCTTGTATATATAATATTCTAGAATTTTTAATTACTTTGACTGAGCCGACTTGTCAAAAATAAAGATAAAAATTAATTAAAAATTTAAAATGTAATTAAACATTGGGCTGGCCATCCCTCAAGCAAGGACTTCATAAGAGATGGTTTCACCACATTATTCAAGATTACCAAGTTAGCTTTTGAATGTTAAGAGGGCTATGCTAACTTCCATGTTTTAGGACCTTCCTTAGTGCTTTCTACAAGTCTTTTATGTCACTTCAAAAAGGTTCAACAACAAGAACACTTCAAGGGTTTCTTCTAGACACCAATACCAACAAAACTACAAGAGAAGACCACCGAGGGTGTCAAGGACCCCAACACCACCAATCAAGAGGGCTTCTTTAACAAAGTAAGGGCTTTAAAGGACTTCTCCATGACACCAAAGACCACACTAAGACTATATCGGCACAAAGGATAACAATATATCAAAGACCCCAATGGAAGAGGTTTTCCAAGTCCTCACTGAGTCACTACCAATCAAACAATGAGACCACATCAAGATCAAGAGTAAGAGGGCTTTCAACATTAACAAGGGCTAAGGAGGTCAACAAAGAATTCAAGGGGGAACAAGGAACAACTCAGGGGAACACAACCAACACAAGGGGCAACCAGGGCTTTTGACAAGGTCTCAAGGGCTCCAAGGGCTTCAAACTCGGGCTAGAACAAGTCAAAAGGTCTCCTTGGACACAAACAAGGACACAAACCCAAAGGAGCTCCACAAGGGGCACCAAGACACAACAAACCCACACCAGAGCACTGTTGACATCAATGACAACTTTAATTAACAAAACCAATCATCTACATGTGTACTGTGGCATCCACCAATTCTGAAGAAGTATCACACAACAACTTCAGATTCAATGTCATAGGTGTGGCCATAGCCTTGCAATCCATCATCCCGAATCTCTTCAGGATCTCTACCGCATATTTTCCCTGAATCATGAATTTTTTTTCTAGATTCTGCTACACTTCAAGACCCAAAAAATAGTGCATCATACCCAGGTCTTTCATCTCAAACTCTGCAGCAAGCTTCTTCTTCGTTTCTTCTATGAGCTTCTCATCAGTTGTCAGAAATAGATCATCTACATACAAGAATAGTATCATTGGATTTCCCTCTTCAATCTTGTAGTAAAGGTTGGAATCTGTTTTACTCTTGGTAAAGCCCAAGCTCGTAAAAAATCCATCAATCCTGTCGTACCACGTCCTGGGTTTCTGTTTCAAATAGTACAAGGCCTTCCTTAATTTGCACACATGAGTCTTCCTGTCATGTGTCTCAAATCCTAGTGGCTGCTCCACAAACACTTCTTCCTCTACTACGTCATTCAGGAAGGCAGTCTTCACATCCATCTGCTGTACCTCCCACTTCATCATTGCAGCTATAGCAAGTATAAATCTGATCGAAGTGTATCTAGCCATGGGAGCAAATGTCTCATAATCTATGCCTTCTTTCTGGGAGAATCCTCGAGCCAAAAATATTGCCTTGTACTTCTCAACACTTTCGTCTGCTGCATGCTTTATCTTGTAGATCCATTTGGAAGACACTACTGACTTCCCTTCTGGTCTTGGAACCACATCCCATACATCATTCGTTATGATCGACCGATACTCCTTGGTCATAGCATCCTTCAATACTTTCTTTTCAGCTGCCTCTTCATAACTGGAAAGCTCTGCATCAATGACGTCACACAACAATGCCACATAACTGGAATATGGTCGAGGTCTCTTGCTTTCTCTGGAAGTCCCTTCTGGAGCACCATACTTTTCTACATCTTGAATAATCTCTCGTGCCTAGGCTAGTCTTCTATTGTGAGTGTTCACCTCTCTTGGTGGATCTACAGGTCTCTATGGTTTTGTCATATTGTGGTCTTCTAATTCTTCTGGAATCATCTTTTCCATAACTGTATCTCTAACTCTGGGAGCTTCAGGTTCTTCTTCATGTGCTTTGTCGGAGTGTATCTGCCTTGATCTGTTGAAAGTTGTATTTTCATCAAAGGTAATACCTATGTTGGTCTCGATCTTCTTGAAGCATGGTATGTAGACTCTGTAAGCCTTTGATGAGTCACTATATCCAACAAAGATGCCCTTCTTCCCTGAAGGCTCCAACTTGGTTCTTTTCTCTTTTGGAACATGTATGTAAACAGGACAACCAAATATTCTGAGATGGATGACTTCTGGCTTCTCACCTGTAAACATCTTTTCAGGTGTCTTGTTATCAAGTACACGGTGTGGAGTTTTTTTTTGTACATAGATTGTTGTTCTTGTTGCTTCTGCCCATAAGTGCATTGGAAGGTCCTGATCATGGATCATGGCCTTCACTGCTTCCATTATCGTCCTATTCTTTCTTTCTGCAATACCATTTTGTTGTGGATTGTAGGGAGTGCTCATCTCCCTCTTAATCCCTGATTCTTTACATAACATTTTGAAATCCCCTGAGGTAAATTCACCTCCATTATCTGATCTTAAGGTCTTTATTTCATTTTAGTATGATTTTCTACAAGTGCTTTGAATTCTTTGAATTTGCTAAATATTTGATCTTTAGTTTTTAAGAAATAGATCCAGGTTTTACAAGAATAATCATCAATAAAAGAAACATAGTATGCATACCCGCTTAGTGAGTTGGAAGACATAGGTCCACAAACGTCCGAGTGTATAAGATCCAAGATCTCCTTGGCTTTGCTATCACTGCTTGGAAATGGTTTCTTCACATTCTTCCCTTTCGCACATCGTTCGCATATGCCTTCATGCTTTGTCTGGATCTTTGGTAGACCATTTACCATCTTGCTCATGATCGGTAATGCCTTGTAGTTGATGTGAGCAAATCTTCTATGCCATAATTCACTTGGTTCCATAGTTTTATGAACCAATGCTTGTTCTGGTTGTCCCTTGAGTTTGTACAATCCTCCCTCTTACACTCCAATCACTACTACATCATCAAAGGTTTTACCTTTAGGCCACATAAGTACTTGGCCATCAACAAATGCCACTCAGAATCCTTTCTCATATAAGGCTGAGATGGAAAGTAGATTCTTCTTTAGTCCTGGTACATATAGGACATATTTCATCTTAATAGGCTTCCCTGATTCAAGCTTGTAAGAAGCTTTTCCTACCCCTTTTATGGGATATTGGTAATCGTCTCCAAGTTTCACCTTATGAGGTGAGTCTTTTTCTGTCAAGTTGTTGAGGGCATCCTTGAAACCTGTCATGTGCTTGGAAGCACCACTATCAACTGTAGAAATTTGATAAAATAACAAATTCTCTTTATGAAATTTTATCAAACACTCTGAATGCATATCTTGGTTTATCATTTATCTGAGTTATGATTTATTTAACCATTATACAATAAATCTACTAATAATTGAAACATAAACACTTATACATTCACCCAATGACCTCGCTGAAGAGCTGAAGACAAATGCATACACATTGAAAACTCAGAAATTTAGGGCAAAACCCTCACACTTCATGAGGGAAAACCCAGAGAGATATTTATTAAAGAGCAGCAACTAAATTACAACAGAGATATTAATGCTTAAGCAATCTGAAATACATTGGGAAATGTGCCATAAACATAAATAAAAAACCAGCAATAAATGTAGCTTACGGCCCTGTTGTACGACTTCCTTCTACAACAAACTACCTCGAAATTTGTGCCAATGGATGCCCTTGATTTTTGTTCCAATGTTCTTCAGCAAACTACAGAGAACATCTTGAAATCTGTGCCAATATACTGCTCGATTTTTGCAATAATTAATGCTGTTGTACGGATCCGTACAGTACGTATTTTCTCGGTTTATGTGCAATGGTACGAATCTTTTCTCCTCAGTATTTGTGCACAAGCAAAACTCTCCTCCTACTGCAATTCGTGCTCTCTCTCTCACAAATGGGTTTGCTCTCCTTTGAAGCCCTAGATCTCTCTCTTTTTCTCTCTTTTGTCTTTCTATGTGTTTTGGCTCTCTTCCCAAGGTGCATTAAATAGATGACTTTTACCTCCTTGAAACCATAACTAATTCAAACTAACTTTTGAATGACTAAGATCACTTTTGATCTAAGGGTTTACATTAAATGTCCTTTTAATCATTTAATGCACAAATACATTTAATACAGTCATTTCACTTTTAAAACATAAAGTCAATTTTTGTTTGTATTTCAAAAGTACATTTCGTAGGAAAGACAACTTATGTCTGTGAAAATCCTTACAGCAGATCTAAGAGATGATGTATACCTCATAAGAAAGAATTTAGGAATAAGATTAAGAGTGGTCAATGCAGTAAGATGAGCAACAGAATAATAATACAGTAGAACTCGAATAGAAGCAAAAATACGTCACACACTAATTGATTAATCACAATATGGACAAATAAGTAGTACAATGCATGAGGATTCGAATGCCAAGGTGGCAATTCGAATTAGCCTTCATGGAGTGATCAAAAGATCACTAGAGTGTCATCGGAGCACAACTAGTAGTCTATCTCATCATCGGTGGAGTCATCAATGCACAAGTAACTGTCAACCGTTAGTCAAACTAAGTCTAACTGAGTGTGGTAGGTGTAACTGATTGTAACTGGCACATGGAGACACTAACTGAATGAAGGAGGCTCAGTGGAGGGCGCATGAGGAGCTAACTGGAGTCAGAATGGGCAGTCAAGTCTCACTGGAGGTCCATTGGAGTGATACAGTCAGTTGAGAGTCAGTCTAGCCTTAAATCAAGGAAAGAACTGAAGATAACTGAATGGTAGGTAAGGAAGGGTGCCTTTCTCATGCAATAGGTGAAAGGAGGGCGCACTAAGCACTAGGAGGGCTGAAACTGATTGGAAGAAGCTCCGAGGGCTAGGTGCTGGGACTGATAGCTGGGATACATGCAAACCCTAAAAGTGCATGCATGACTGAAGGGAGACTCCTCCTTATATAGGATAATAAAGACCAAAACCTTATACCACTTTACAATACAATATAAAATGAGTGGTTGAGATTAAAAGATCTCAATACAAAATCAATGGCTAAGATGAACCATAATAACATAACACATGGATCACTCAAAAAGGTGATGATGTCATAGCTAAAGATACTCAAGGAGGGCGACGTCATCCACTAGAGGGGGTAATAGTACAAAAGCCCACCTCATATGACTAGGACATGACACATGGAGCTCATGGTGGGCTAGGAGGCATCAATCCTTACTAGCTCATCCCCATGGCACAATAAAATAATATAATATGTCCAAGATAAATATAAATTATCAAATATGTCCTCAAAATCTGTGATAGACAAGCAGTAAAAGACCTCCTATGATCTCTGTGGACCCACCCAAGTGGTGAGAACTGGCTAGACGATAGTGGGTTCACCCTGGAAGACCTATGTGAAAACCAAGTGCCAAAACCTTGCCTCAATTGCCCAAATCGAATTCCTCAGTGACCCTTTTATCCCATTTCTGGACTGCCTCAGTAACTGTGAAAGTGCTGAAACTACCTCCTAGGGCACCTGTGCTGTCAAACTGATCCCACCAGGCTCTCCAGAAGGGGGGATAAATGGTAATAACAAGTGGTTGGACCACCCCCTCCCCATATAGCGCGCTAGGTGAACTAGCCTCTCATGGTCCCTACTGCTCAGGCTGGGAAATCAACCCCAAATTTGGTCAACAAGTGTAAAATTGCATCTATCATTGTCAGAAGTGCCCGGAACTGAAAGATAAGTGTCTTATTGGATCCAGAAGACCCAGATCTACTAGGAATGTGTACTCATACCCCATGGGTTTCCCTAATGGGCTTGCTGTAGGGTCCACCATATATGGACAGTGTATAATCTGATGATCTGAAGTAATAATAAAACCTGTTGAACTGCATCAATCATCATCTGAATCATATGTCCATCATATAGCATCATCATCAAGAGTATGTGGGGCCAACAATCATCATCCATAAGCATATATGGCCCACCTCATCACGGATCCCAAGAAATGACCATGGTCAAACTAGGTTTGACTAGGTCAACATACAACCAAGGATAAATCATATCAATAGACTACGGCATGTTCCTCTAATCATACTCACAACTTAACTTAAAGCATAACATCATTCAGTGGCATTAAACATATTTGTTCATTCCGTTGTTATTTGTATTCACTTGCACAATAGCTTGAATGACAAACTCACCCATTGGACATGGTCTAACTGCTAGCTAAGGATGAAGGCTAAGAACAAGTTTGGGAAAAGGGGTGACATGTCTAAACTCAACTGAAAGATACTTTGGACTGGGAGAAAGGGGAAACTACAAACTCTGTGCTGGACAAAATAACACGGGGGATGGCTGTGCCTCACAAATGGGTAAGTTGTTTAGAGAGTGCTTATTCAACTTAGGCATCATGTCTACATCAAGTTGATCCAGGTTCATTAAGATCATTCAATTTTATTTCATGGCCTTTTTGGCCTACATAACCCTTCGGATCTCAGGTGTGCTGATAAGCACAACTAATTGCAGCTTGCATCCAGGGCATGTTTACATATACATATAAGGTCAACAATTGTTTAGATATAGCATTTAAGAACCATTGCTTTTTGGACCTTTCTTGTACTCTTCAAGGAGTATTTGTAGTAGTTCATCACTCTTGCCCTTTTTAGTTTCCATTTGCAAATTTATATAAGTTTCCATAAGTAGTACATGAGCTTTCAATTTTAGCCAACAACATCTCAAGTGACTAGGGGGAGTTCGAGCCAGTGCCAAACATCGGGACAACCGACCAGAATGATTTAGGCCTACAATCCAACTTACCTAAAGCAAGTTTGTCACCAACTCAGAGCCGAGACACTAAACATACAGGGATGCGGTCCAAACACAGAGGTAGACAAGTCCTCAGTACCAGAAAGTCAAGTAAGACAAGTCAAGGTTTAAAGTCAAATAAGGAAAGTCATGTATGGATGGAGTCAAGTGAAGGTGGAGCCTAAGCTAGCTGACAAATGGTGTCAAGAAAGACCATATCTATGCAGGGTAGTGAACCAGTGAGTTTTGTCAAACAACCTAAATGTGCAAGTAAAAAGTCCATTTTAAATTATTATCCGATAGTTCATTTTATATAGTTTGCCACATCATGAATTATATACGAAGCCAATGCTGTGAACATGACAAAAGCAACAAGATAATAATCCACAGTCAATGATAAAACATCCATAGGTCATATAACATCATCACAAGAATAATCATCATATATCATCTGAAACATTGTTGCAATACATCTCTAATAACTGAACTAAAACTGTGTGGGACAAAGGGTCACATCAGTCATAAAATCTGAACTCTCAAGGCTGAGCCTTGACACAAGGTCTAACATAAGTCTGAATAATACACTGCTCTGATCATGAGTGATCTCAAAATGTACAATCATCATAACCAAGCTCTGCATAATGGAAGCTTTGGAATGCGCAGATATCTGCCAAGCAAGAATAGTAGCACTGCTACTATGGTGTGATAACAAGACCAAGTGCCAAAACCTTGCCTCAATTTCCCAAATCGAATTCCTCAGTGACCTTTTTATTCCATTTTTTAATCCTCCTGAAAACTCTAAAAGCGCCAAAAACTGCCTCTAGGGTGCTTGAGTTGTCAAACTGAATGTGCCATCATGTCCGGAAGGGGGGTATAATGGGTAAAACAAGTGGCTGGACCAACCCCTTCCTCTGTAGTTCCCTAGGAAACGACTTGCCTCCAATGCCCTTGCTGGACAGGCTGGATCAGCATGCCCAAACTGGTCAACAGGTGGATAACTGCAACTATCATGCCCATAAGTTCCCGGAACTGAAAGATAAGTGTCCCAATGGATCTAGAAGACCCAAATCCACTAGAGGTGAGTACTCATACACCATATGATGACATGTGGGGTCATCTGTAGGGTCCATCATACCCGGACAATGTAAAATATGATGATCTGGAAAAAATAATAAAACTGACCAACTGCATCAATCATCATCTGAAGCATATATCCAACATATGTAATCATCAATAGGTGTATGTGGGACCATAGATCAACATCAATAAGCACATATGGTCCATCTCATCATGGATCTCAAGAATGACCATGGTCACACTATGTTTGACTAGGTCAAAATACAACCAAAGACTAGATTATAACAAAATACTATGACATATTCCTTTAATCATATTCACAGCTTAACTTAAAGTATAAACATCATTCAATGGCAGTTAATACATATATATTTCGACATTGTTTATAATTTACTTGCACAAAAGCTTTAAAGACATACTCATCCAATGGACATGGCCTAACTACTAGCAAATAGTGAAGGCTAAGGACAAGGCTAGGAAAAAAGGGTTGACTTGATCAGCTCAACTAAGTGACACTTTGGACGGGAAAAGGGAAGCTATACTCTGTGTTGGACAAAATAACAAAGGAATGGCAGTGCCTCACAAATGGATAAGTTGTTTAGAAAGTGCTTATTCAACTTATGCATCATGTCTACATCAAGTTGATCCAGGTTCATTAGGATCATTCATTTACTTTCCATGGCCTTTTTGTATATGACCCCTCTAGGATTTCACATGCGCTAAGAAGCATAACTAATCGCAGCTTGCATCCGGGGCATATTTACATTTATGAGGTCAGCAATATTTAGATATAGCATTTGTTTAACCATTGCTTTTTAGACCTTTCTATACCCTTCGCGGGGTATTTTAGCAGTTCATTGCTTTAGCCTTTATTCACGTGTGTTGAAAAACACATTCTAGAATTTTAAGTTCATAGGCTTTCATAAGAGATTTCCAATATAAGTAGTACATGTGCTTTCAGTTTTAGCCAACAACAACTCATGTGACTAGAGGGAATTCTGCGCTAAGCCAAACATCGGGGTAACCTACTAGAGTGATCTAGGCATAAAATCCAACTCACCAAAGGTAAGTTTTGTCACCAACTCAGAGCCGAGACACAAAACAAACGTGGATGCGATCCAACACAAAGGTAGGAATGGGAAAGTCCTCCATATCAAAAGTCAAGAAGGCAAGTCAAGGTGAAAACCAAAACAAGGAAGGTCATGGATGGATGGAGTCAAGTGAATGTGGTGCCTAGGCTAGCAAACAAAAATGTCATGAAAAACCATCTCCATGCTCACAGGAGGGTAATGAAACCAATGAGTATTGTCAGAAAACCTTAGTGCAAGTAATACATCCAATTTTATATTTTATAAATTCATCCAAGATATTTCATTTAATTATTTTAGATAGTACTACCACATCACGAGTTTTATACCAAGTCAATGCTATGAAGATGACTAAAACAACAAGATAAAAATCACAAGTCTAATGGTCTCATCACTGTATATCACAAATAGTCATCATAAAGAACCACTAAACACTGTTGCAACAATATAACTGGGCACTGAACCAAAACTGTATGAAACAAAACGTCACATCGGTCATCAAATCAAAGCTCTCAAGGCTCATCCTTGGCATAAGGTCTACTCAATGTCATATATATACTGCTCTAATTTGTGAGTGATCTCAAATAACTCTGCTCATCATAACTGATCTCTGGAAAGTGCAGATATCTGCTCAGCAAGAATAGTAGCCTAGCTACTATGGTGTGATAACAGTAACCATTGTACAATAAATCTACTGATAACTGAAACATAAACACTTATACATTCACCCAATGACCTAGCTCAAGAGTGGAAGACACATGCATACACATTGAAAACTTATAAATTTAGGGCCAAGCCCAGGGCAAAACCCTCACACTTCATGAGGGAAAACCCATAGAGATATTTATTAAAGAGCAGCAACTAAATTACAGCAGAGACATGAATGCTTAAGCAATCTGAAATACATTGGGAAATGTGCCATAAACATAAATAAAATACCAGCAATAAATGTTGTTGTATGGCTTCCTTCTACAATAAACTACCTCGAAATTTGTGCCAATGGCTGCCTTGATTTATGTGCCAATGTTCTTCAACAAACTACAGAGAACACCTTGAAATATGTGCCAATAGACCGCTCCTCGATTTCTGCAATAATTAATGCTGTTGTACGGACTATACGGCCTGTTATACGGATCCATACAGTACATGTTTTCTCGGTTTCTCTGTAGTGGTACGAATCCCTTAACCTCGGTATTTGTGCACAAGCAAAACTCTCCTCCTTCTGTTGCAATTTGTGCTCTCTCTTTTTCTCTTTTGTCTTTCTATGTGTTTTCGCTCTCTTCCCAAGGTGCATTAAATAGATGAATTTTACCTCCTTGAAACCCTAACTAATTCAAACATTAAATGTCATTTTTAGTCATTTAATGCACAAATACATTTAATAAAGTCATTTCACTTTTAAAACATAAAGTCATTTTTTTTTTATATTTCAGAAGTACATTTCCTAGGAAAGACAACTTATGTCCCCACCATGGTAAACACAAAAACATGGAAATGGACCTGTTATCACATATATAGTAGCCGGGCTACCATACATTATTTTTCTCATTCCAGTACACTATTCAGCCAGTTCCCTTGCATTTGAGATGCCGAGATGAGCATTTATATTGGATCACTATCAGATTGTGGACAGCAGTTATATTCCCCATGCCATGACTGAGTTTCGGGACACTCAGAGAGATGCCCGATATAGCCATTATGCCATTGGTACAGAGCAGACAGTAGTGCCCAGAGCTACAGCACAGTCTCAGAGGACAGGTGATGGTACAGGTTGATGAGCTTTCAGGTATATGACTCAGCAGGTATACTATTGTGTTATGGTTAGATTGCTTTTATACTTATTCTTATAGCATGTCTTAGCACTTAGTGTCATGATCTGGCGATCATATAGATATTTGGACCTGGTTGACCTATTATATATATTACTGTCCCTACTCAGACTTAGAAGTTCACTATTCATACTCATTGGTACATACCCTCCTTAGGGAGAATAGAGGTGATCATTACACCATACTATGGCTTGCTAGTGTTGGCTTCATCTTTTCATTGTCTTCATCCATCCGTGGCCTACCTTTTAGATTATTACCTTGATTTGCTACTTGACTAGTGACATGGAGGATCTTTCCCCACTGTAGCCTCTGTACTGGATGAGCTTCCCTGTTTATTGTGTCTCGGCTCTGAGTTGGTGACAAAACTTACCTATGGTGAGTTGGAGTTCCTTGAGAATTCCCCCTAGTCACTAAAGTTGTGTTGGCTAAACCTGAAACTTTTAGTGCTGCCATCAATACAAAATCTGGAAAAAATCAAATGCTATATCTTGTATATGAAAGAAATGCCAAATGAAAATGGCCATGAAAAATAAAATGTTATATCTTTTGGAAAAATAAATACCTAGGTAAACAAGCTGTCCATGACACACCTAGAAGTGCTCAGGTAAACAAGTGCCTTAAAAACACACCTGCAGCAGAAAGCCTAAAAATAAATGTAAATCTATGCAATGTGTTTGTAAACACACATAGATCAAGGCTATGGAAAACTCAGGCCCAAAAAGCAATGGAACTTAAATGTTATATCTAAACAATTGCTGGCCTTGCTTGTATTATGGATTGTGCGCATCTGTGAAGGTGAATAAACCCTCTTTAAACAACTCATCCATTTGTGAGACACCGCCATTCCCTGTGTTATTGCTCATTCAGTATATACTATGGTGTGTATTCCCTTTCCCTTGCCAAAGTGTCACAAAGTCAAGTTAGTCAAGTCATCCCTTAGCCTAGCCATTTATTTCAGCCTTCACCCTTCACTAGCAAATTGATCACAACTATGAAGTGAGTATGATCCTGAAAGTCTAGTCTGAGTAATAATAATAACTAACGACACTATATATTTGGATTTAGATCGCCAGTCATGATTACTCTGTGTTATAGAAGCTATTTGAATAAATTGTAAAGCATGTATTGACCTTGACACCTTGCAGCAGCTATGGATGATAGTCTGAGTTGTATTTGGTCTTGGTTAGACCTAGTTTGACCATGGAGGACCATGGGACATGAGATGTTGGACCTTATGATGATATGGATAGATGATATACGGTCCATGTACACATACAGGATGATTCTATGCAGCAGCTACAGGGTTATGATGATGATTCTTGGGATACAGCAGTGTTTGGTCATTTACAGATCATTATTATTGGCCTTGTTCCGGTACATTGGATATTTATCTTGATCATGCAGAGATTCATATGGTGTATGAGTACACATCTTGGATGGATTTGGACCTTCTGAGTCCAATGGGACAGTTTGTTTTCAGTTCCAGGCACTTACAGTGATGATTTAGCCTCAGTAGGCTGTCCTAGTGCAGTTTTGGTCTGTTGGAGGCCCTGTCGGAGCAGAGATGACTTTTATCTGGTTGACCTAGGGCGCTGATGATGGAGGGGGTGGTCCAGCCACTTGTTTTTACCATATTACCCCCCTCCCGGACACATTGGTACCCTCACCTTGACAGCGCCATCACTCCAGGAGGCAGTTTGGGCAGTTTCACGTTTCCCGAGGCAGTTTAGGATTGGTAGAAATGGCTATTGAGGAAATCGATTTGGGCTACTGAGGCAAAGTTATGGCATGGGATGATCAGTGATGATAGATCGGGACCTTCCACACCTCCTCCTGCAGTTTCAGCTTCATCGGGGCCCGCATCCATCACTTATGGCACTTTCTGTGGATCTTTTGGGTCTTTTGAGGACCACGACTTCACCTTGGAGGACCACGACTTCACCTTGGAGGCACGATTTGGTACTTTCATGATTATTTATTGGTTATTGTGCTATGGGGATTGACCAAGGAGGGATAAAATTACCCCTTGGACCCACCATGAGCCTCTTATGATATTTTGTCATCATGATTTGGTGGGATTCCCCTCTCCTAGGGCGACTTTGTCCACTTATGTTATATTTTATGTGTGATCCATGTATTATGTTGTTGAGCTCATCTCAACCATTGATTAGACATTTGTATCTTTTAATCTTAGCCACTCATTCAAAAAGTGGTTAGGGTTTTGGTGCCTCTCCTTCCTATTTAAAGGAGAGAGCCTCTCATTGTAAAGGGTCTTTGGCTCTTGGATTATTGGTATAGAAAAATATTCTTGTGGAAATTCTTGTGGTCTCCTTTGCATCTGGTGTTCTTAGATGGTGATTGGAAAGTCTATTGCAACCTAGCATTTGGAAATTGTGGTAAGATCTATCTTTGTTTGGAAATCATTGTTTGTCTACAGGAGGGCGACTTCAACAAGGGCGATTTTGCAAGGCTTCTTCAAATCGACTTTCTTGGCATTCGCTTGTATCAGGGGGTTATCATTAGTATCATTGTGATCTATGCTATCTTTCTGTTACTTCTTTTGTGGCATTAGTCTTATCTCTTGATGCATCAAATCTGATATTGTTGACGTTTGTTGTGCAGGAGAGAGGGCGCATTGGCTTCTTGGACTAAATCGATTTGCATAGAGACTACCTCAAAGCTTCCAAATTGATCGGGATTGCATAGATCATCATCATCAAGGCATCTACAAGGTTATCCAGGTAAGATCCACAGGTTTGTTTCTCTTTCCTTTATCCAATCCATTGACATAATTCATAAATTGTTAAAACCCTAAATACTTCAAAACCCCTATTTTACATTTTGTCAGATCTACCAAGATCTAGTGGGTTGTTGGGCATGATATTGAAAACCCACCTCTATAGCATCCACGGCATCCCGGATCTATAGTTTGGTGTGGATTGGCTCCCGTTTGATCCCTCTCCCAAGCCAACCTAGCTTCTCCCAAGGAAGGCGCACTTCACCATTTGAGCAGGTTGACCTAGATCTAAGCGATGGGTGTTTGAGATTTCACTTGATTTGACATCTACACATCAAATAACATACACCCAGGTTGTCCCTTTCTTGAAAATCACCTTGTGGGCCCCATTCCACATTTTAAGGGATTTAATCCCCATTTTGGACCACTTGGAACACTAAAACTCAGATCTACAAAGATCTAACCGGTGGATTGCCACAAAATTATAGATCCATATCCCTACTTGACTGATCTACCCGGATCTAAAGTTTGGATGCCATCCGACATGATTTGACCCACCTAAACCCCGATTCAAGCCTCCTTAGGGAAAGTCGCACCACCTTGGAGAAGTGAGTTCACTCACTTCGAGGAACTGGGTACTTGAGATTTTTGCAGATCCGGATTCAAAATAATTCAAAACCTAGGTCTAGACTGTCACTTTGTCAGATCTTGCCTTGGGGATTGCATTCCTTGTTTTTAGGGATTGTGGTCCACTTGGGTCAAACCTAGATCTAGACACATTTATCCATCAAGGCCTATACTGTCCACTTATCTCATGTTGTAGGAGTCCTAAACCATAAAGTCAACCCTACTTTGACTCCACTCCCAATTCCCAAGGCACTGGTTTATCTCCAAGTCAACCCACTCTCCTAGATTGTTGGATTGACTTGTGGTTTGACTTTTGCATGGTGAACTATACCTTTGAGGACATCATGGACTATGGTCAAGATTGTCTCATGTACTAGTTAGCCCCAGTCTGACCCCTAAACAACCCTGCATTGGACACGGTTCCCAAGGCAGTGGATCTTTTGACATTGACCTAGTACACTAGCCCTAGATCTCACTTTAAACATTGTAAGTCACTCTCACATCAACTATGAACCAAAGCTACATCTATTGAACCCCTCACTTGACTTGTGACTTCATCCTTAGGTCTAGGATAAACCATACACCTAACTTCACTTGGAAATACCCTGATTTGGTGTCTTGGTTTTGATCTCTCCTGTCGGGAGTAGATCGGGTCTCCCCCTTTGTTGTCTGGGCTAGATAACATAAAGTGAAGGTTGCCTCGACTGGCGTGACAACCATATACATTGGAGGTCGAGGTGATCGTGGTTGCACCTTTCAAGTTGCCCTTCCCTATTGCCATCCATGACTGGATCCTTCCATAGGGGTAACTACAGTTTAGGTGATAACATTTTGGCGCCGTTGCCGGGGATGCAATAGGCTTACCTTGGTCCGACATATTATTTTTGTTAAAGCTCTCCTCCCCTTCTCTTTTGCCATAACATTTTGGCGCCGCTGCCGGGGAGGCAATAGCTTGCCCTAGTCCTTCCCGCATATACAAACGACACATATCTCGGTAGAAGAGTTAAATCTACCTGGCGACTCCCAATCGTGACTCCGCTGAGGAGCGAGCTCATTTACATCCTTAAAACACTCAAAACTATGCCTTGTGTTACCAATTCAGAGAACGATATGATTTTGAAAATGATGACCGAAATGAGTGGTTTAATCCGAAACCTAAACGGGGTAGTTCTTAGAAAACAAAGAGAAAATATTGAAAGATATAAACCTTTTACCAGAAACTCTGAGGGTGTGTATACAAATGAATGTCATCAAACTAAACCTACTTCTGATGGCAGAGTAGTAACTAGGTCCCAGGCAAAGAATAACACGAAAGACATAGATAAGAACAAAACCAGTTTGAAAGAAAATTCACTGGACCAAAGAAATACCACTCGCAGGGTTCCCACTCAAGCTCCAAACATTTCTCCTAAAGGAATTTTAAAGAAAAATGATCAACCCAGAAGGTTATCCCCTCAGGTCACCAAGAAGGTAATAAGTTCAAATCCTACTAAACCCAATGCTAGGGATCTAATACAAAGAAAACAAGAGAGTATTCCTAACAAAGAGATATCTCCTATAACACAAGAAAAGCTAAATTCAAACATATTGGGAAAACTCTCGGGATCTTCCGTCATGGTGTCCTTAAAGGATTTGGTAGTTATTCCTTCCGTTAGAACGCAGGTAATGCATTTATTGGGTTTAAAAATGAATACCAAGGACAAAGAAAAGACTTGCAACTTAAAGATTGATCTGAGCAATTTCGTATCCAAACCGAATATCCCCGTGCCCTTGGAAGAACTTTTGAAAATCCCTTCATACTTCAATCAAGCAACTAAATTCTTGGGAATTGAGCCTAAAGTCAAGAGTCCTGTGAAATTGACGGTTGAGGATGATCCCCCCATCATGATTCAAAGTGTGATTGATAAAGGTAGGGGTCACCCCCCCTTTTACATTGCTTTAGAGATAAATCAATTGATATTGCACAACTGTATGTTAGACTCAGGAGCAGAAGTAAACATTATGCCTCTTAAGGTCATGGAACAATTGGAGTTAAAACCATCCAGAGAATATAGAAACGTGTGCGGGATGGATTCCAGGCCTGTTAAGTCAAAAGGTATGATTGAAAACCTCAAAATGAAACTAGCTGCTTACCCTGCAATTGAAATAAGTATGAATGTCCTAGTTCTAGACATTCCTGACGCATGGGGAATGTTGCTATCAAGGGAATGGGCTGCCAAATTAGGAGGAAGTATCCAAATGGATTTATCTTACGCAACCATCCCTATAGGAGAAAAGGCCACTTATAGATTGATGAATGAAAAGCCTATGACGGAACACGTAGAAACACCCGACTACTTGTTTGAGGATGCTATGCGTCCCACTGAGGAGGTTGGAAATTATATGGTAATGGCCAACTATTGGGAAGAACCCCGACAGCATCCTTTCCCTCCTAGTCAAGTTTGGAAAATGCATTTTGATGGGGCAAAGTCTAGACATGGTGCTGGAGCTGGGATAGTCCTCACATCTCCTTCTGGTGAAGAAAAATTGTTTGCGTACCGTCTGGAATTTGATTGTACAAACAATGTAGCTGAGTATGAGGCATTGCTTTTAGGTCTAGAAATCTGTCGTGAACAAAAGATCAAATGTCTAAACGTAACTGGAGATTCTGATTTGATTGTATCCCAAGTAAAGAACCAGTTTGCAGCCAAGAACAATAGGCTTAGGGATTATCGAAATGCTGTTTGGGACACTATAGAAATGTTTGATGCCTTTGCAATACGAGCAGTCCCAAGAGAAGAAAACACCCTGGCTGATGCATTATCGGTAATAGCTTGCACCTTTGAAACTCCTGATTATCTTAAAAATAAAGAGTGTAAAGTTGAAGTAATATTTAGACCTTCCGTTCCTGATAATGAAGATCATTGGCAA
Organism: Larix kaempferi; assembly: GCA_027924585.1. NCBI lineage: Eukaryota > Viridiplantae > Streptophyta > Pinopsida > Pinales > Pinaceae > Larix > Larix kaempferi. The sequence goes on along the minus strand of BSBM01001005.1, from coordinate 41,651,253 downwards.
GTATTTGATTCTGATGCACAAATCATTGCTTTCTTACAAAACCATGAAAGTTTTCAAAATTGCAATGTGAATTTAGAAGACAATTCAAACGGTTCCTCCATTCAAGATCTTGATATTAGGAAGCTAGCAATACCTCTGGAGAAAAATTTCAATAGGCATGATGAATACAAGGGTAAGAGAGCTGAACCAGTAGACGAGGTTATAGAGATAAATATTGGAACTTCGGTTTCTCCCAGAATGATCAGGATAGGAAAGAATGCTTCCCCAGAAGAAAGAAAGGCTATTGTAAACTTGATTAGGAAGTATCGAGATATTTTCGCTTGGGCTTATGACGAGCTCAGAACTTATGACCCTGAAATTATCGAGCATACTATCCCTTTGCATGAAGGTGCTAAACCTTATAGGCAAAAGTTAAGAAATGTCAATCCAAAACTTGCTCCCTTAATCAAGAAAGAACTTGAGAAGATGCTAGCAGCCGGAATTATCCAACCCGTTCGACACACTACTTGGGTTTCTAACCCGGTTATTGTAAGAAAGAAAAGTGGTGAAATCAGGATATGCATTGATTTCAGAAACCTAAACCAAGCATCCCTCAAGGACAATTACCCTTTGCCAAATATGGAAAATCTGTTGCAAAGTGTTACTGGGGCAGGCATGTTGTCAATGTTGGATGGTTTTTCGGGATATAATCAGGTACGTATTAGAAAGGAAGACAGAAATAAAACAACATTCACTACTCCATGGGGAACTTTCCAATATATAAGAATGCCATTCGGATTATTAAACGCCGGTTCCACTTTTCAAAGAGCTATGGATCAAGCATTTAGTGATTTGATTGGGAAAATCATTGCCATTTATCAGGATGACCTAACAGTGTTTTCAAAAGAACGAGGAGACCATATTGAACATTTAAGAAGAGTTTTTGAACGTTGCAGAAAATTTGGTATATCATTAAATCCCAAGAAATCGACGTTTGGAGTAGATGAAGGCAAGCTTTTAGGACACATTGTATCAAAAGAAGGTATCAGAATCGACCCAGAACGTGTCCAAGCCATCAACGCTATTGCAGCACCTCACAATGTGGCCACCTTGCAATCTTTCTTTGGCAAAATAAACTTCGTTCGAAGATTCATCCCAAACCTAGCAGAGTTAGCCAAACCATTGAATGCCCTTCTCAAAAAGGACGTCAAGTTTGTTTGGGATAAAGAATGTGAATCATCTTTCACCAAACTCAAGAAGGCCATTTCAACCTCCCCGGTACTAGCCTGTCCTGATTACAATAAAGAGTTCATGATTTACTCATATGCTTCGGAAGATACTATTGCTGGTGTGTTATTACAAAAGAACAACGAAAACCATGAACAACCTATAGCCTTTATGAGTAAAAACTTGAGAGATGCCGAGCTGAAATATACCACAACTGAAAAACAAGCTTATGCCTTAGTTAAAGCCTTGAAACATTTCAGAACCTACGTGGGGTATTCCAAAATTAAAGCATATGTGCCTTATCAAGCAGTAAAGGACGTTTTATCACAAGCAGATGGCATAGGTGTAAGAGGAAATTGGATTTCACGTATACAAGAATATGATCTAGAGATTAAGCCAATCAAGATTGTGAAAGGACAAGGGCTAGCTCAACTTTTAACTGAAAAGGGAGGAAATCTGGTAAATATGGTAAGTGAAAGGGATCCCTTTATTTTAAACATTGACGAAGAGCATGAATGGTACAAAGATATTGTATATTTCTTGAGGAACCTGTCATGCCCTGATCACCTGGTGGATCATCAAAGAAGGGCATTAAGGCTAAAAGCTGAAAAGTATGTGTTGACCCAGGATGGTTTAGGATGGAGAAATCCTGATGGGATAATCTTGAAATGTGTCAACCTAGAAGAATCACAAACCATTATGAAAGAAATGCACTCTGGATTATGTGGTGGGCATTATGCTCCGAGAACAACCGCTGCAAAAATCATGAGGGCGAGTTATTACTGGCCAACACTTTTCAAGGATGTGCACTCTTATGTTAGAGTTTGTCAAGAATGCCAACTTTTTTCAGGAAAACCAAGATTGCCCGCACTACCTCTAAATCCTGTAGTAGTAGAAGCTCCTTTTCAGCAATGGGGTATGGATTTTGTTGGACCTTTCAGTGAAAACTCAAGCAATGGATATAAGTACATGCTGACCTGTACGGATTATTTTACTCGATGGGTAGAGGCAATCCCAACTAAAAAGGCTACAGCCGAAGTAGTTGTGAAGTTTTTGGAAGAAAACATCGTAGCCAGATATGGTTGTCCTTTAAAAATAACAACGGATAACGCTCCAGCTTTCAGTAAAATAGAAATGTCAACCTTTTGCATGAATCATGGAATCACTCTTTCGCATTCATCAAATTACTATCCTCAAGGAAACGGTCTCGCTGAGTCTAGCAATAAGAATTTGATAAGGTTACTAAAAAGAATGGTTGGCACTAATAAAAGAAGTTGGGATACAAAGTTGAAATATGCCTTATGGGCTGACAGGACAACGGTTAAAAGGATTACCGGAAAATCACCTTTTGAGTTGGTATATGGGCAAGATTGTAGACTCCCAATAAATTTGCAAATTCCTGTATACGAATTGTTACAGCAATGTACTTCTGATGAAGAAGCTTTCCAAGCGAGAATTGATAAACTAGTAGAACTTGATGAAATGAGAAGAATGGCATTCAACAAAACCGTCATTGAACAAGAAAGAGTTAAAGGAACTTTCGACCAAAGAACAAGGAATGTGAAATTCAGTATAGGAGACATAGTCTTGCTATGGGATAAAAACAAGGCAAAACCTGGAAACCATGGAAAATTTGAAAAAATTTGGATGGGTCCGTATCGAGTATCAAGGATAGCTGGTAAGGGGTCAGTGTTTCTAGAAACTCTAGATGGGGATGAACTGGAACTCCCTGTAAACGGACTTTTGTTAAAGCATTACTTCCCACCCATTGAATAAACTGTGCACTGCATTGCCTGGTAGAGTAGGGTAGGTAGGAAACCAAATAAGCCTACTTAGGCAGTAGCTAGTCTTTTCAGCCATTGAGTCTGGCACCTTTTTAGTCTCTAAGCTCCTTTGTAAGCTCCTAGTTTAACTGAGTACCTGTCACTTTTTCTTTTCCTGCACAATAAAACTCAAATTTTGCAAATTATGTTAATTTACTTTCTGCATTTATATTTTATGCATTTATATTTCTGACATAGAGTAGACTTTATTTCAGTTGATTTTATTATTTTTCCCACACATGCGGCATGAGGTATTTTGTTTAGATGTTTGTGAATGCAGAAAATAGGTTGCAAGAATAAAAGCTGGAAATAAAATGGTAGAGTGCTGGATCATGGATTCGAGTAGCAGAGTTCGAGGACCAGAGATTCTGAGGTTCTCAAGCGCTCACTTCAGCCGAGCACTTGTCCCAGCCGGAGCCAGATGTTATCACATATATAGTAGCCGGGCTACCATACATTATTTTTCTCATTCCAGTACACTATTCAGCCAGTTCCCTTGCATTTGAGATGCCGAGATGAGCATTTATATTGGATCACTATCAGATTGTGGACAACAGTTATATTCCCCATGCCATGACTGAGTTTCGGGACACTCAGAGAGATGCCCGATATAGCCATTATGCCATTGGTACAGAGCAGACAGTAGTGCCCAGAGCTACAGCAGCAGTCTCAGAGGACAGGTGATGGTACAGGTTGATGAGCTTTCAGGTATATGACTCAGCAGGTATACTATTGTGTTATGGTTAGATTGCTTTTATACTTATTCTTATAGCATGTCTTAGCACTTAGTGTCATGATCTGGCGATCATATAGATATTTGGACCTGGTTGACCTATTATATATATTACTGTCCCTACTCAGACTTAGAAGTTCACTATTCATACTCATTGGTACATACCCTCCTTAGGGAGAATAGAGGTGATCATTACACCATACTATGGCTTGCTAGTGTTGGCTTCATCTTTTCATTGTCTTCATCCATCCGTGGCCTACCTTTTAGATTATTACCTTGATTTGCTACTTGACTAGTGACATGGAGGATCTTTCCCCACTGTAGCCTCTGTACTGGATGAGCTTCCCTGTTTATTGTGTCTCGGCTCTTAGTTGGTGACAAAACTTACCTATGGTGAGTTGGAGTTCCTTGAGAATTCCCCCTAGTCACTAAAGTTGTGTTGGCTAAACCTGAAACTTTTAGTGCTGCCATCAATACAAAATCTGGAAAAAATCAAATGCTATATCTTGTATATGAAAGAAATGCCAAATGAAAATGGCCATGAAAAATAAAATGTTATATCTTTTGGAAAAATAAATACCTAGGTAAACAAGCTGTCCATGACACACCTAGAAGTGCTCAGGTAAACAAGTGCCTTAAAAACACACCTGCAGCAGAAAGCCTAAAAATAAATGTAAATCTATGCAATGTGTTTGTAAACACACATAGATCAAGGCTATGGAAAACTCAGGCCCAAAAAGCAATGGAACTTAAATGTTATATCTAAACAATTGCTGGCCTTGCTTGTATTATGGATTGTGTGCATCTGTGAAGGTGAATAAACCCTCTTTAAACAACTCATCCATTTGTGAGACACCGCCATTCCCTGTGTTATTGCTCATTCAGTATATACTATGGTGTGTATTCCCTTTCCCTTGCCAAAGTGTCACAAAGTCAAGTTAGTCAAGTCATCCCTTAGCCTAGCCATTTATTTCAGCCTTCACCCTTCACTAGCAAATTGATCACAACTATGAAGTGAGTATGATCCTGAAAGTCTAGTCTGAGTAATAATAATAACTAACGACACTATATATTTGGATTTAGATCGCCAGTCATGATTACTCTGTGTTATAGAAGCTATTTGAATAAATTGTAAAGCATGTATTGACCTTGACACCTTGCAGCAGCTATGGATGATAGTCTGAGTTGTATTTGGTCTTGGTTAGACCTAGTTTGACCATGGAGGACCATGGGACATGAGATGTTGGACCTTATGATGATATGGATAGATGATATACGGTCCATGTACACATACAGGATGATTCTATGCAGCAGCTACAGGGTTATGATGATGATTCTTGGGATACAGCAGTGTTTGGTCATTTACAGATCATTATTATTGGCCTTGTTCCGGTACATTGGATATTTATCTTGATCATGCAGAGATTCATATGGTGTATGAGTACACATCTTGGATGGATTTGGACCTTCTGAGTCCAATGGGACAGTTTGTTTTCAGTTCCAGGCACTTACAGTGATGATTTAGCCTCAGTAGGCTGTCCTAGTGCAGTTTTGGTCTGTTGGAGGCCCTGTCGGAGCAGAGATGACTTTTATCTGGTTGACCTAGGGCGCTGATGATGGAGGGGGTGGTCCAGCCACTTGTTTTTACCATATTACCCCCCTCCCGGACACATTGGTACCCTCACCTTGACAGCGCCATCACTCCAGGAGGCAGTTTGGGCAGTTTCACGTTTCCCGAGGCAGTTCAGGATTGGTAGAAATGGCTATTGAGGAAATCGATTTGGGCTACTGAGGCAAAGTTATGGCATGGGATGATCAGTGATGATAGATCGGGACCTTCCACACCTCCTCCTGCAGTTTCAGCTTCATCGGGGCCCGCATCCATCACTTATGGCACTTTCTGTGGATCTTTTGGGTCTTTTGAGGACCACGACTTCACCTTGGAGGACCACGACTTCACCTTGGAGGCACGATTTGGTACTTTCATGATTATTTATTGGTTATTGTGCTATGGGGATTGACCAAGGAGGGATAAAATTACCCCTTGGACCCACCATGAGCCTCTTATGATATTTTGTCATCATGATTTGGTGGGATTCCCCTCTCCTAGGGCGACTTTGTCCACTTATGTTATATTTTATGTGTGATCCATGTATTATGTTGTTGAGCTCATCTCAACCATTGATTAGACATTTGTATCTTTTAATCTTAGCCACTCATTCAAAAAGTGGTTAGGGTTTTGGTGCCTCTCCTTCCTATTTAAAGGAGAGAGCCTCTCATTGTAAAGGGTCTTTGGCTCTTGGATTATTGGTATAGAAAAATATTCTTGTGGAAATTCTTGTGGTCTCCTTTGCATCTGGTGTTCTTAGATGGTGATTGGAAAGTCTATTGCAACCTAGCATTTGGAAATTGTGGTAAGATCTATCTTTGTTTGGAAATCATTGTTTGTCTACAGGAGGGCGACTTCAACAAGGGCGATTTTGCAAGGCTTCTTCAAATCGACTTTCTTGGCATTCGCTTGTATCAGGGGGTTATCATTAGTATCATTGTGATCTATGCTATCTTTCTGTTACTTCTTTTGTGGCATTAGTCTTATCTCTTGATGCATCAAATCTGATATTGTTGACGTTTGTTGTGCAGGAGAGAGGGCGCATTGGCTTCTTGGACTAAATCGATTTGCATAGAGACTACCTCAAAGCTTCCAAATTGATCGGGATTGCATAGATCATCATCATCAAGGCATCTACAAGGTTATCCAGGTAAGATCCACAGGTTTGTTTCTCTTTCCTTTATCCAATCCATTGACATAATTCATAAATTGTTAAAACCCTAAATACTTCAAAACCCCTATTTTACATTTTGTCAGATCTACCAAGATCTAGTGGGTTGTTGGGCATGATATTGAAAACCCACCTCTATAGCATCCACGGCATCCCGGATCTATAGTTTGGTGTGGATTGGCTCCCGTTTGATCCCTCTCCCAAGCCAACCTAGCTTCTCCCAAGGAAGGCGCACTTCACCATTTGAGCAGGTTGACCTAGATCTAAGCGATGGGTGTTTGAGATTTCACTTGATTTGACATCTACACATCAAATAACATACACCCAGGTTGTCCCTTTCTTGAAAATCACCTTGTGGGCCCCATTCCACATTTTAAGGGATTTAATCCCCATTTTGGACCACTTGGAACACTAAAACTCAGATCTACAAAGATCTAACCGGTGGATTGCCACAAAATTATAGATCCATATCCCTACTTGACTGATCTACCCGGATCTAAAGTTTGGATGCCATCCGACATGATTTGACCCACCTAAATCCCGATTCAAGCCTCCTTAGGGAAAGTCGCACCACCTTGGAGAAGTGAGTTCACTCACTTCGAGGAACTGGGTACTTGAGATTTTTGCAGATCCGGATTCAGAATAATTCAAAACCTAGGTCTAGACTGTCACTTTGTCAGATTTGCCTTGGGGATTGCATTCCTTGTTTTTAGGGATTGTGGTCCACTTGGGTCAAACCTAGATCTAGACACATTTATCCATCAAGGCCTATACTGTCCACTTATCTCATGTTGTAGGAGTCCTAAACCATAAAGTCAACCCTACTTTGACTCCACTCCCAATTCCCAAGGCACTGGTTTATCTCCAAGTCAACCCACTCTCCTAGATTGTTGGATTGACTTGTGGTTTGACTTTTGCATGGTGAACTATACCTTTGAGGACATCATGGACTATGGTCAAGATTGTCTCATGTACTAGTTAGCCCCAGTCTGACCCCTAAACAACCCTGCATTGGACACGGTTCCCAAGGCAGTGGATCTTTTGACATTGACCTAGTACACTAGCCCTAGATCTCACTTTAAACATTGTAAGTCACTCTCACATCAACTATGAACCAAAGCTACATCTATTGAACCCCTCACTTGACTTGTGACTTCATCCTTAGGTCTAGGATAAACCATACACCTAACTTCACTTGGAAATACCCTGATTTGGTGTCTTGGTTTTGATCTCTCCTGTCGGGAGTAGATCGGGTCTCCCCCTTTGTTGTCTGGGCTAGATAACATAAAGTGAAGGTTGCCTCGACTGGCGTGACAACCATATACATTGGAGGTCGAGGTGATCGTGGTTGCACCTTTCAAGTTGCCCTTCCCTATTGCCATCCATGACTGGATCCTTCCATAGGGGTAACTACAGTTTAGGTGATAACAGGACCTTTCTCATTACAAATTTCACATCAACAAGCCAATCATTGTTTCCAAGAGAAACCATACCTGTAAGTGCTGAGATCAAAACATATTCTTCATCACTTGAAGAATCTTCCGTTGCTTTCTTCTTTACTAGTTCATCATCCTCCACAACATGAGCATGATGTCTTTTCTTACTCCTTTCTTGTTTCCTTTCTTCTTAGGACAATTTCTAGCAATGTGCCCCATCTCATCATAGTTGTAGCATTTGAAGTTTGAGTAGTCTTTGGGAGGTCTTTGACCCTTGTGGAATCTTCTAGGCTTGTCATGATGATCTTCTTCCTTGCTTCTCTTAGCATGAGCTGCCACAACTTGATTATCTTCTTCACCTAACTTCTCTTCTTTGGCTTCAATCCTTGCTTCTTCTTAAGTGCAAGTTTCCCAAAGTGCACTGAATCTGAGAAGTTTCTTTCTGGAACATATACCTTGAATAAATTACTCCTATGATCTTGGAAGACCATTCAAGTTGCTCATTACAAGTTTTGCATTCTCGACATGGTCTCCAATAGCCTCTAGTTGATCTCTGATATGGGATACCCTTGTGAAGTAAGATTGAATGCTTTCACAACTTTGCATCTTCACACCCTTGAGTTGAGTTCTCAAGGTCATCTTTCTATTAATGTTCTTTCCTTCAAACAATCTCTTCAAAGCATCAAACATTTCTTTCGGAGTTTGCAGAGATGATATGTGGGGGATCAAGTGATCCTTGATGGAATCAACAATGATCCTCGTGGCCTTAATCAAGTTCTTCTTATGATTGGCTTTATCTTCATCTCCCTTTGGCTCTGCAACTTCTTCTTTGATATAATTGTCCAACTCATTCTCTTCTAGAGTGAGCATCACGTATACTTCCAGGCACAAAAGTTGTTTGCTCCTTCAAGCTTATCCTCAAGCTTGGTATGGTTTGTCATCTTGATAAAATGAGAACCTCAAATGGAAATAAGGATAGTAAGACTTACCAATTGAGATGCTTCAATCAATTGCTTGCTTCAATGTCTTTTGAGATCTAACTTCAAGATGACCTAGGGTTTGTCAGAGAAACCCTAATTTTCTGACTTTGGGATCTTGAGAAACTGAATGAAGGAAAAGATGCGCCTCCTTAAGGGGAGTTGAGCAAAGGTACTTATTTCCAAAATTGTCGACAAAACTTCCAAAAACTTGATGCCCTAGTTTTCCGAGTTGTAGTGGTGGACCCAAAATTGAAAGTTCTCCGATCTGAATTCTACCTCCACAGAAAAATGTGCCCTACTAGGGTGAGCTACCTTGACCCTCTTTTTCATCCAATCTATGGAGAAAAGCTTCTGAAAAGAGAAACCCTAGTTTTCACTTTCCACAGTTGTAGCTACACAATGTTTTCTTTCAGGCTAGCTCTGATACCATGTTAGAATTTTAAATGCAATAACATAAAGGATCACTGAAAGATAAACAAGCACAACATAGACAATAGTACACAACAATTTATCCTGGGAAATCCTCGTGGGGCAGAAAACCCAACCAAACTGCTTCAGTATAGATTCACCAGAAAAAACAATAGCAATCCTCGTGTAATAACCCAAAACAAGAAGTCTCCAAAAGAAGCTACTCTCCTTGACTCTATCTCTCTACTCATGCGAACTTGATGAGTGAGTGAGGTGACCAAATGAGGAGGGTGAGCCTCTTATTTATGCTAATCAGTGACTTCACATTTTTCCCTAACAGGGCCGACTTGATCTCTCATACATGGCCGACTTGTCAATTACACAATAAAACATTCTTTTCTGGATCTTCTAGGTTGACATGACTATTAGGGTTTGCATTGACTCTTTCAATGAATTTTACATGATCAAATACAATATCAATAATTTCCAAAGGAAGTACAACATAAATAATACAAATAAACCAAATAAGAATGTCTTCCGAAGTTACGGAGAAAGGCTTCCGAAAAGAGAAACCCTAGTTTTCACTTTCCGCAGTTGCAGCTACACAATGTTTTTTTTCAGGCTAGCTCTGACACCATGTTAGAATTTTAAATGCAATAACATAAAGGATCACTGAAAGATAAACAAGCACAACATAGACAATAGTACACAACAATTTATCCTGGGAAATCCTCGTAGGGAACAAAACCCAACTAAACTGCTTCAGTATAGATTCATCAGAAAGTACAATAGCAATCCTCGTGTAATAACCCAAAACAAGAAGTCTCCAAAAGAAGCTACCCTTCTTGACTCTATCTCTCTACTCATGCGAACTTGATGAGTGAGTGAGGTGACCAAATGAGGAGGGTGAGCCTCTTATTTATGCTAATCAGTGACTTGACCTTTTTCCCTAACAGGGCCGACTTGATTTCTCAAACAGGGCCGACTTGACCTCTCAAACAAAGCCGACTTGTCAATTACACAATAAAATATTCTTTTTGGGATCTTCTAGGCTGACATGACTATTAGGGTTTACATTGACTCTTTAAATGACTTTTACATGATCAAATACAATATCAATAATTCCCGAAGGAAGTACAATATAAATAATACAAATAAATCAAATAAGAATATGTTCCGAAATTACATTCTTCAACATAAGGAAGTTTAATCAGGAATTGCTAGAACAAATAAAAAAGTTAAGAGAAGGAGAACAATAGAATCAAGATGGTCAAGATGAAGTCGACAAGTCAGATTATAAGGAAGAACTCGTACACTTAAGGAGACACAATCAAGATTTACTCATACAAATTAGAAAACTAAAGCATGATCGCAGGGGATCATTAGCTGACAAGGAAATGATGACTGACCAAATAGACAAGTCATCAAATGCTCAAATTCAAACACCAAAAATGGGAACCAATACAGAGTCAAACGACGATCAAATTCAAATGAATGTTTATATTGACAAATCACTACAAACATCAAGACAATATAGTTTTGAAGAACAATTACAAAAGATTAGGATGCCTTATCGTCATCCAAATCATAAAAATCGATATGACCAATGACAAGGTCAAAAGGAACATAAATATATGAGTTGTGATTTCAAAGCAGAATGGAGACCAAATCAACAAACTAGGTGGAAGCAGAAAACGAGAAGTTCTATCTGAACAATCGATCAACAAATAGATCCAATGAGTTAGATCTCGGATGGACTACTTCCAAAAATGAAAACAACATTTTCACCTGATGTTTAAAAGAATACATCGTCTCATTTCTTCAAGTGTCGCAGCTACCAACATAGAAGATCACGAGAAAGTGTTACAAGCAAGAATAAGGGATAAAAGTCCTCTATAAATATGCGTTGAGGACAAAGCATTTTTGAAGAGGAAGGCAATGCTATATAAAAAATATATAATAAAAATCTATATAAATATAAAATAACATTAAGAAAGCAATAAAATAAATAAATTAAAATAATACAAGTGATCAAATAAATAAATTATCTAAAACTGAAAAGTCATGTTTTTTCGTAAAGATGCTAAGATAGCCCAATGAAATATATATATATATATATGGGCCTTTTTATAATTGTAAAGCATCACTTATCAAGTATTCATTTTATACATATTTTTTCCATTTATGGAGTATTTATCTTATTTGCACTGGGTGTTCTCTTAGGAAACACATATATGATAATATGTAGTTATTGTTTTGGTACCCTTATCACTCGTTATCACCCTGCTTATTTTCTTTTTTGTTTTTTTTTGTCACGACTTGACTTTTAAATGGTGATGTAGGGCGGTGGCTTTAAAATAAAATTTATGAATACTTGATGGAACAACTTAAATAGCCAATGCCGAGTATTAAAATTTATGAATAGTTGTGTTGCTTCTTTATAACCTTCAATCAATTGTGAGATAAGTTGTATCCTTGGCGATTTAAATGTAATGGGGTCATTCTCATTGTTCTCCTTCTCATCCGTCTTTGGAGGACCCTCCTCAAAGATCTTGCTCCAAGTGTTAACCTTGTTTATGGCCTCAAGTTTCGCATGTGGAGTATTGATGTATGATACCTTTTTTTTTCAACCGAAAAAAGAAATTTCTTGCTATTCATAAGGGTGAATCAAAGAAATTTACAATAAAGCCTATCGATGTATGATACCTTAAGCTGACAATGTGTGCGATTCGGTAATAAAAAGAAATACCTTCTGCTAACCTTCTCTAGTTTCTCATTGGTATATCCTCCTTGAAAGAGGCTTACTATTTGTAGCCATAACATTCGTTCTACCATATGGTTTAGGGCTGAGAATTCAGGATTCTTGAGTTCTGTCACAGGGATTTCTTCAAAATAATCTGTGCGATTGGCCTTGAGTACTTTGGTGTATAGCAGTTTGGGTCGACGTAGGTTTAAGTCCATCGATTGAAGACTGCTCATCCCAAGGAAGTCGGATATAGAACCATCTACATCTATGTCTGGACTGTTCTCATCAAATTTACCAGAAGCGGCAGTAGGTCACAGTTTTCCTGTTTTGGGCGGTGGCCAATGTGGAGTTAATTTTTTGTTATCGTGTCTTATTACCTTTGGTGCATTTGTATTGATGTGTCTACTTTTATGATTGATTGGGGTCATAAATGGTATGGTAACTGTTATCACCTAAACTGTAGTTACCCCTATGGATGTATCCACTCATGGATGGCAATAGGGAAGGGCAACTCAAAAGGTGCAACCATGATCACCTCGACCTCCAATAGATGGTTGTCACGCTGGTCGAGGCAACCTTCACTTTATGTTATCTAGCCTAGACAACAAAGGGGGAGACCCAATCTACTCCCGACAGAAGAGATCAAAACCAAGACACCAAATCAAGTTAATTCTAAGTGAAGTAAGGTGTATGGTTTATCCTAGACCTTAGGATGAAGTCACAAGACAAGTGAGGGGTTCAATGAGTATAGCTTTGGTTCATTATTGATGTGAAAGTGACTTATGATTTGTGAAATAGGATCCAGGATTTATGTACTAGTTCAATGTGACAAAATCCACTGCCTTGGGGAACCGTGTCCAATGCAGGGTAGTTTAGGGGTTGAATTGGGGTTAACTAGTACAAGTGACAAGCTTGATCATGATACATGATGACATCAAAGGGTTTAGTTCACCACACAAGGGTCAAATCACAAGTTAAACCAACAATCTAGGAAAGTTGAATTGACTTGGAGAGAAACCAGTGCCTTGGGAATTGGGATAATGGAATCAAAGTAAAGTTAACTTGTGGTTGAAGACTCCTATTGCATGAGACAAGTGGGCAATTAAAGTCTTGATGGATGAATAGGTCTAGATCTAGGGTTGACCTAAGTGGACCACAATTCCTTATAACTAGGAATGCTATCCCCAAGGCAAGATTTGATGAAGTGACACACTAGACCTAGGTTTTGAATTATGCCCGTTCCAAATCCACTGAAATTTCAAGTACCCACGTCCTAGAAGTGGACCAACTCACTTCTCCAAGGTGGTGCAACTTTACCCAAAGAGGCTAAAAAGTGGGACAAATCAATCAAGACAAGTCCAATGGCATCCAAAATTTAGATCCAAGTAGGTTGATCAGGTGAGGATATGGATCTACAGGTGAGGATATGGATCTACAATTTCAAGGCAATCCGATGGCTAGATCTTGCTAGATCTGAGTTTAAAGATACCAAGTGGTCCAAAAATGGGATTAAATCCCTTAAAATGTGGAATAGGGCCCACAAGGTGGAAATCAGAAAAGTGACAAACTGGGGGTAGGTTATTGGATGTGTAGATCACGAATCAAGTGGAATCTCAACTACCCATGTACTAGATCTAGGTCAACCCACCCAAACTAGGAAGTGCGCCCTTGCTTGGAGAGGCTAAATGCCTTGGGAAGAGGGTCAAATGGAGGCCAATCCTCACCAAACTATAGATCCGGGATGTCGTGGATACTATAGAGGTGGGTTTTAAATATCTTACCCAAGAAGCCACTAGATCTTAGTAGATCTGAAAAAATGTAAAATCGAGTTTTGATTAATTAGGGTTTTAAATGTTTTAGACAAGTGGATATATCTTGGAGATAGAACTTACCTTTAGATCATACCTGAGTGATGAAGAGAGATGCTTTGATGTTGAGGAAGATTCCCGCAGAGATCAAATGAGAAATTGTTGATTTTGCTTGACAAATTGATGCCCTAGCCCACAAGTGCGCCCTCCTCTACCTGTCAATCCAAGGAAAATCGATTTCAATCAGATAGGTCAAGTATGGAGGAAATACAAGTAAAATGCAATGATAACATGAAATAGAAGGTCCTGGGACAGTAATACTCCCTGTTACCAACGAAGAGATCCAAAGAAGTAGGGAGAGTCTTCCCCTACCAATACTTCCTCCTCAAAGCAAATCGGCCTCCACCTGTAGATGCAAAAAACGTGGTACAAAAGATATGGCAAAACAAGATCTCCAATAACTCAGTGCAAAGGAAGAACCAACGAACGAACACCAAAAACATTCACCACAACACCGGAGATAGATGCAATAATAATTTTCTATTCCAATAATCCAGAGCCACAAATCCCTTTTACAATGAAAAGCTCTCTCCTTTAAATAGGAAGGAGAGGCATCAAAATCCTAACCAATTTTTGAATGAGTGGCTAAGATTAAAAGATACAAATGTCTAATCAAAGGTTGAGATGAGCTCAACAATAAAATACATGGATCACTCATAAAATATAACATAAGTGGACAAAATCGCCCTAAAAGAGGGGAATCCCACCATATCATGATGACAAAATATAATAAGAAGCTCATGGTGGGTCCAAGGGGTAATTTTAGCCATCCTTGGTCAATCCTCATAGCACAATAATAATAAAATAGTCATCAATATACCAAATTGTGCCTCTATGGTCAAATCATAAGCCTCAAAAAGCCTCAGAAATCATCAGAAAGTGCCATAAGTGATGGATGCGGGCCCCGATGAAGCTGAAACTGCTGGAGGAGGTGTGGAAGACATCAATCCATCATCACTGATCATCCCATGCCAAGACATTGCCTCAGTAGCCCAAATCGAATTCCTCAATAGCCATTTCTACCAATCCTGAAATGCCTCGGAAAGCATGAAACTACCCCAAACTGCCTCCTAGAGTGCCTGCGTTGTCAAGGTGAGGGCACCAGTGTGTTCGGGAGGGGGGTAATATGGTAAAAACAAGTGGTTGGACCACCCCCTCCAAGCATAGCGCCCTAGGTCAACCGAATAAAAATCCTCTCTGCTCTGACAGGGTCTCCAACAGACCAAAACTGCACTGGGTTAACCTACTGAGGCTTAATCATCACTGTAAGTGCCCGAAACTGAAAACAGGCTGTCTCATTGGACTCAAAAAGTCCAAATCCATCCAAGATGTGTACTCATACACCATATGAGTCTCTGCATGATCATATAATATATCCAATATACCGGAACAGGTGAAATAATAATAATCTGTAAATGATCAAATAATGTTGTAAACCATGAATCATCATCATAAACCTGTATCTAATGCATAGAATCATCATGTTCCAGTACATAGACCATATATCGTCTATCCATATCATCACAAGGTCCAACCATCTCATGTCCTATGGTTGACCTTGGTCAAACTAGGTTTGACCAAGTCAACATGACCAAATATAACTCAAACCATCATTAGAAGCTGTTGCAAAGTGTCAAAGGTTAATGCATGCTCTACAACTTATTCAAATAGCAATTATAACACAAAGTAATCATTTACTGGCGATCTAAATCCAAATATATAATGTCATTAATTATTATTATTACTCAGACTAGACTTTTAAGACCATACTCACTTCATAGCTGTGATCAATTTGCTAGTGAAGGGTGAAGGCTAAAATAACTGGCTAGGATAAGGGATGACTTGACTGACTTAACATTGTGACACTTTGGCAAAGAGAAAGGGAATACACACCATAGTATATACTGAATGAGCAACAACACAGGGAATGGCGATGTCTCACAAATGGATAAGTTGTTTAAAGAAGGTTTATTCACCTTTAACAGATTCACACAATCCATAATACAAATGAGGCCAGCAATTATTTAGATATAGCATTTAATTTCCATTGCTTTTTAGGCCTGAAATTTCCATAGCCTTTGATCTATGTGTGTTTATAAACACATTGCATAGATTTACATTTATTTCAGGCTTTCTGCTGTAGGTGTGTTTTTAAGGCACTTGTTTACCTGAGCACTTCTAGGTGTGTCACAGATAGCTTGTTTACCTAGGTATTTACATTTCCAAAAGATATAACATTTTATTTTTCATGGCCATTTTCATTTGGCAAGCGTTTCATTCATGTGTGTTTAGAAACACATTGCACGAATGGGCTTTTCATACAAGATATAGCATTTCATTTTTCCAGATTTTGTATTGATGGCAGCACTAAAAGTTTCAAGTTTAGCCAACACAACTTTAGTGACTAGGGAGAATTCACAAGGAAATCCAACTCACCATAGGTGAGTTTTGTCACCAACTTAGAGCAGAGACGCAATAAACAAGGAAGCTCATCCAATACAGAGGCTACAGTGGGGAAAAGATCCTCCATGTCACTAGTCAAGTAGTAAGTCAGGGTGATAAACTATAAGGTAGGCAATTGATGGATGAAGACAATGAATAATGGAGCCAACACTAGCAAGCCAAGGTATGGTGGAATGATCACCTCTATTCTCCCTAGGGAGGGTAAAACCAATGAGTATGAATAGTGAACTTCTAAGTTTGAGTAGGGACAATATAATATATATAATAAGATCAACCAGGTCCACATATCTATATGATCGCCAGATCATGACACTAAGTGCTAAGACATGCTATAAGAATAAGTATAAAAGCAATATAACCGTAACACAATGATATACCTGCTGAGTCATATACCTGAATGCTCATCATCTGAACCATCATCTGTCGTCTGAAACTACTGCTGTAACTCTGGGCACTACTGACTGCTCTGTACAAATGGTATAATGGCTACATCGGTCATCTCTTTGAGTGTCTTGAGACTCAGTCATGGCATGGGGAATATATGTACTGCTATCCAAAATCTGATAGTGATCCAATATAGATGCTCATCTCAGCATCTCAATGTAAGGGAACTGGCTGAATAGTGTACTGGAATCAGAAAAATAATGTATGGTAGCCCGGCTATTATATATGTGATAACAGTACCCTTGCGTGGCCTTCCATCACACATTTTTTGCTTCTATGTTGTTGCTTGTTGGCACTTTTGACACCTATTCAAGTGTCATCAATGGTAGGGTTGGCACCTCGACATTTCTTTTTAAAGACAGAATTCCTCGAAGGTAGCCAGGCGGATTCCAACATAACATCTTTGGTGGATGCTTAGAACTAGGTGGACGACCACCTATCTTCTTCTTAGCTTTTATATCAGCAATTCCTAATTTACATAGGGCATGTGGAAGCTCTGACGTCATTGATTCTTCTGAGCCAGAACTTTCCATTATGTCACTTGACTTTTCAATTTGATTACCAACCTTATCAAAGAATCCTATTTCTACATTTGCCACTAAGCTAATGGCAGACCAACTGTCATACTCCATATCATAAACAAGGAATCCAAGAATAGAATTTTCGAATTTGACAAGGGAAAAATGTAGTCATTACAATGCGATTTGGGATTTCAAACTGCGAGTTGAAATCATAAGAAGCGAAGAAATACTGTTGCAACCCTGCTTCCATCGCTTGTCCATGCTGACCTTCTGGGCATTTGCCAGTTTCATAATAGTGTTGATTTTGTGGCGATGTATGATGGTCTCAGGGCATGTCACTGGTCCAGACTACCGCTTGATGATCTGAATCCCCACTGGTCCAAGCCTCCGATTGAGGGCATGTCACTGGTCCAAGCCACCGCAATGTTGCATAATCCTTAGACACATGATTTTGGGGATCAGTCCATAAGGAATCTGAATTGTTAGGGTTATCTATGAAAGGGGCAACTTCATGAGAATCAAGGGAGTTGAAGGAATTCCTAGAAATACTCATTTCAATATCGGAAATGTCATCGAATTTGAACAGTTCATCAATGTGGACACTGTCAAAATCAAATTCATTGTCCTCAAATGGCAATGAATGGAGTCTTGTATTATTCTCCTGATAGTTCAAAATATTAATGGATTCCGAGAGAACGAAATCAAAGAAGCGACCAGTTGAGGCTTTGATTTCTGGTATTTGGAAAGAAGACCTGTCTATTGTAATTTTGTTTGTTTCCTTTATTAATTTATGAACTTCACCTAAAGCTTTTGCTTCAATTGCTCTTGCTTTACGTTCCCTTTCCTTTGCATGATCAAAGCTTGCTTTTAGTTGTATGATCAAATCTTGAAGCTCTTCCATAGGAATTTCAAGGCTCTGATACCAATGTAGCAGATAGCGTGTAGCTTGAACGCTTAATGATTAAAATATACGAACTAATGTATATATAAAATATTGTACTGGATAAAAGATGAATGAAGTCCTACAATGAAAAATTGGCCTCACTTATATAGGCTGTAAGATGACCCTTCACATAAGGTCACCTCTTTTAATAACACCTATTCCTAATTACTATAATATTAATATTAAATATTATAATATAACATTGACCACTTATGTTCACAACATTTTACAAATTGATTCTGATGGCTTGTGTTTTCTCTCTTTCAACAGTGGAACAAAACCCACGGCCACTTTCCACCATTAATATTGAAACTGTAATAACGGGTTACAAACAGGGACAACTTTATAATCCCCTTACAGTTACACAACATGATAATTTCCTCACCTCATAAACCAAATCACCACAACCAACCAACCTTGAATGGTTCATTTGATTCTAATTCCAAAAATCCCTTGCCTTCTCCTACGGTTGAACATGTTGGTCAATCTCAGTGTGAGAGTGAAGAAAGAGGGTAACTGGTCAACTTTGGAACATGTTGAGTTGGAATAATAGGGGAGATATCATTCTTTGTGACAGTTATAAGGTGCACCATGTCTTATCTAGTTGTCTAGCTTGTTGCTCACATGGTTCCTTGACAATTTCAATTTGTATTTATGTCATGCACGTGATTAGATTTCATATTTTGGTTTAGGAACACGGTTATGTTATAACAACAGTATGAATTGGATGGATTTGGCTTTAATTTCTCCTTGCATTATAAACGTTGATTTTTAATCTGATGGTGATGACACTTCAAATGTTAAATCTGGTTGAAATAACTTTGTTTAGATTGGAAGTAATTGGTTCATAGTCATGTACATGCCTAATTTTGTCAAAAGGCAATTGATTTTAATTCCTTGAATGGTTGAACAGATTCTTGCTTCGCATTTCATAATGATACTTATTGCTTTCAAAATCCATGATGACATGCAGGGGCTGATGCAGGTGTTCAAGTGATGACTAAGGCAAAATATGGGCAACCCCAACATAACATATGATGATTTAATCTACTTGCTATCTATAGTAAATAACTTACCTAGAAAGGATAAGAGCCCCAAAATGAACAAAGACTCGTTTCAAGGATGCGAACCTTGTATTATTTACATCTTGAAATTCATCATATTTTGTAAATGTCGATATGTAACGTAAAAGTCGTGTTTTTCTCAACAGGCCAGAGCCCATACTTGTCAGAAAGGGGTTAAAGTGAACTTTAACTTTGTGACAGCCTAGTCACTTAAGATGTAGACCAACTTGTCATCCCCACAACGCCACCAACTTTGTGTGCTAAAGGCAAGTCGATCTAATTTTATTACAAGAGGTGCTATTCAATAAAGTGCACAAAAAGGAACACCCTAAAAGGCTAAACACCTATTGTAAATTACTTTTTCAAGTCATTAGTTAAAGAAAGCAGTTGACACCCCCCTCCAGCAATAAAAGGGGGACAAGGAAAGCGGCGAAAGGGAAAGAGATTTGTGTCAGCGGATTGTAATCACATAGGGAAATTTTGAGTAATAATAAAAGACATAGCACCTGGTTCATCTAGGTTGGAGTATGCCATTCTACTATTGTTTTCGTTTATTTATATTTCATATTCTAATCTGATTGTGCTTTAGCCTGTAAGTTATGGATTTGGTTTAGATATGAATCCACATATGTAAATTGTTTTTAATATTGGTACATGTCTTTGGTCCATGTAAAAATAATGGAGGTTAAATATATCTTTGTTCTCATGCTGCTATTTAATCTAAAAGACTCTTGGTTGAAGGATTTCAAAGCATGTTGTCTCACTGTTTCATTTATTTAAACTAATAATAATAATAATTTAAATTTTAAGGTCATGGCCAAGCTAGACATCAAATTGGTGTATGAGATCCCATTTTTTGTGGGACATGGGAACCCCTTCATGCATCAATTTGGCTGCTAAAATCTATGAAGGTGTACATACCCTACCCCCCTTTGGATTTGAACCTATGGCCTCCTAATGAGGAAACACATGTTCTTAACCATTGGGCCCACTCAAGTTGTACTTGAGAGTATGTTGCATTGTTGTGTTTGGCTTAGATTTGATTTTTCTCATTTTCAATTAAGTATAGTAATTGCATGAGATTGCTGTCTTACATTCTTTGTATATTTGACTAGTATTTAGGAACCTGTCCTTTCACTAGAAACTTGTTGAAACATTAACACCTTACCATTGGGAAGTTTCAAAGATGAACTTTGCTTTCTGAAATATATGTAAAATCTTTCTTTCTTTCTTCAAAAAATCATAAGCATTTATATCATATGAAACTTTGTATATGTATACTTATTTAAGTGAAAATCCATAAAAACTACATAAACCAAAACACAAAAGAAGATAGTTTATGGTAGGACAAAACCTAATTAATTTGGAGGATACACCACATAGGGCAGGAACTCCAAACCAAGTAAGTAAGTGTTAATCCGATCTATCCCTAGGTTTCCTTGGGTCAGTGCAAACCATCAACAATATTGTCAATTATGTGTTAACCCTTTGAGTGCATGTTGTCTTAGAAGTTGACGATGTTTTCTATGCCAAGCATAGGAAGATATAGTGATACCAAACAACTCTTGGGCTCATACATGTTTGTTGTCTACTCTACTTAGACTAATATTTTTAAAATAAAAAATGATCTTTCAAAAGAAATCGATGAAGAAGGTCAAGGATATCAGGAGATTAAAACTAAGGATCAAAAGATATAGATGAAGAAGATCAAGGATATAGGGAGTTTGAAATTGAAAACCCTTAGAATTTCAAGTCCATGCCATCAATCAATGCCCCATATCGGTGTATTGTTTCTTTTGTTTTAGTTATCAACATGTTTTATCATTAGCCAAAGGGTTTAGATAAATTGGTTGTCACCAATGTTGTTGGGCATTTGATGAGATCCATGCCAACATGTGACTAATTTGAATTCACTTGGGTGAGGTGCACTAGTCTACATTAATGAGTTTAGTAGGGATTCTATCCAGAAATGTGGAAAAGCATCCCATGGATTTCCTTATGATTATTAATTTTCTCCCACTTATTTATATTCTCTCAATTTTCTAGTGGTCAACACCGAGTGAGGTACATCCCTCCACTCATCAAAAGGATAGAATCTCTAACTCATTGCTATCTTAGAATGATTCCCACAATTTTTCTAGTAATGAAAATTATTCCAAGAAAAATTAAATCCCTTAAGAAATTATACTTATGGAGGGACTGAGGGCGATTATGAAAAGTCCCTAAAATGAAAGATCCAAAACAACAAAATATCTCATTGTAGAAATGTATGCCTTTAGTACTTTAATGCAAATTTAGAAATTTCATCTCTTTCTTTAAGGTTTCCCAGATCCAATACTTGTGAATTTACAGCCTTAACGTTGGTTTGAAATATAATTTATAGTGTTAAACAATGGACCATATTTTTCTTTTTAACCCCAGTCAACAAGGCAATCCAAGAAAAAAGATATCAAATGTATGATACTAACTTTCAACTCTCTAGAGTGTTGAGATTTGTATCTCAGGATGTCCTTCATGTGATCATGCCTAGCATGAATGGACATTAACTACGTAGGAATGAATGTATTGTGTGAGAAACACTTTACTAGGATGTATGGCTTCAATGGTGGAAGCATGCAGAGATTTCCGAGACTTTTATATTTTGCATGTGAGGGATTTTTTAATGCGGAAGTATGATTTTGCATGCAAAGGAAATTAGGGATTTGGAACCCTAATCAAGCATTGAAGCTTATAAAAGAGAGCATAGCGGCAAAGGTAAAGTATGCTTGACAGATCTTCAAAGATTGAAGAGTTGGAGAGAGGAGGCGCACTTCTGAGATAGAGAGGGCACACTTCTTGAACCGAGAGGGCAGAGAGAAGAGAGGGTCTTCCTTCAGAGACTGAGGAGAACATAGTGAGATCAATCAGAGATTGATTGAGAGATAGTGAGGGGCACACTTCAGAGATTGAGAGAGGGTGCACTTTAGAGCAGGGGCACATGTCAGAGATTAAGGGCACGCATTCTTCATTAGAGCAGAGGCAAAGGACACACTCTCAGAGATTGAGAGGTAGAGGGAACACTTCTTCTTCCAAAGATTGGCAAAGGCAATCTATCAAATATTTCATAGCAGAGAAGAGCAGAGGGCACATTCCTCAAAGCTATTGCAGAGTTTGGGTTTTACCACAAATCTAGCAAACCTTTCAAGGCATCAGGTTTCTCTTCTTATGTAAATTTCTGATTGTAAAACATTATATATTTCTCTTTGGCTCGAGATTGAAGAATGCCCTAGTTTGTTTGTTTTCCCCACTAGGGTTTCAAGGGTTAAATCATTGTGTTAAATTGTGTGATTGGTTTCCTATTCCGTTGTGCATGTTTGGCAAGTTAACGAGTTTATGTGTTATTGCTTATACAAACAGATATGGGATTTATTTTTGTGTATGCATTTGGCAATTGTATTGAAAGTAGTATTCAGAGTGATAAGCTCAAAGATAAAATTAGCTTGGTATCAGATCCTTGTCTTTGAAAGAAACCAAGGGTTTATATAGTGATATTGCAGAGAGTGCACAATGATTACAGATCAGTTTGATTCAAGAGGTTTTGAATCATAGGTTACCAGATATGTAACAGAGAATACCATATATGTGAAAGAAACACCAGATTTGTAAGAGAACACATCAGATTTGTGAGATCTGAGAGAGTAGAGATTAGATCTGTGATAGAGAGGGTTAGTTTGCTCACTAAGACAAAGATCAATTGTGGAGTTTGTGGCGACAGGACTGAGATTTGTAGATCTGATTGAAGCAGTTTTGCTTGGTGATCAG
The DNA here is from genome assembly GCA_027924585.1 of Larix kaempferi. Lineage (NCBI taxonomy): Eukaryota > Viridiplantae > Streptophyta > Pinopsida > Pinales > Pinaceae > Larix > Larix kaempferi. The sequence goes on along the minus strand of BSBM01001005.1, from coordinate 41,628,037 downwards.
AGGGATCAGAAGCACGTGGTGCGTGGACATCCTACGTCAGGAGGATCTAGGTGGATATTAGATTCTATATCAATATCTGAGACAGATGGAGAGTGAGATGCTCCAAGGATTGAAGTGGTACTAGGTAGTTAGTCCTCGGTTCAGGGAGAAGAACGGAAGCTCATTTTAGTACTAGTAGTAAGATAAGTTGGTTCGAGATGACACAACTGGATAGTGCTCAGGAGCGAGATGAGATATCTTGAAGCACTAGAGGCAGTCACAAGTCTTTAGTAGCAGGGCGAGCTTCAGAGTCAGAGGGAGCTTCTACAACAAATCGTGTGATGTGTTTGGAAAGGGATTATGGTGGTGGACTTGTCAGAAGGACCTCCCTCACTAAGGAGTGTTGAGATTTGTATCTCGGGATGTCCTTTATCTGATCATGCCTGGCATGAAGGGACATTAATTGAGTAGGCATGAATGTGTTATGTGAAAAACACTTTACCAAGCTGCATGGCTTCAATGGTGGAAGCATGCAGAGATTTATGAGACTTTTACCTTTTGCATGTGGGAGATTTTTTAATGTGGAAGTGTGATTTTGCATGCAAAGGAAATTGGGGATTTGGAACCCTAATTAGACACTGAAGCTTATAAAAGAGAGCATAGGGGTAAAGGTAAAGACACTTGATAGATCTTCAGAGATTGAAGAGCCAGAGAGAGGGGGCGCACTTCTAAGATAGAGAGGGTGCACTTCTTGAGGTGGGGATGCACATCTAAAAGAGAGGGTGCACTTCTTGAGGTGGGGATGCACTTCTAAAAGAGAGGGTGCACTTCTTTTGAAGCTGTGAGGGCAGAGAGAAGAGAGGGTCTTCCTTCAAAGATTGAGGAGGACATAGTGAGGTCAATTAGAGACTGATTAAGAGATAGTGAGGGGCACACTTCACAGATTGAGAGGGGGTGCACTTTAGAGCAAGGATGCACTTCAGAGATTGAGGGGGTGCATTCTTCATCAGAGCATAGGCAGAGGGCGCACTTCTTCATAGAGAGAGAGGGAGGGAGTCACTTCTTCCACAGATTGGCAGAGGGAGTCTATCAGATATTTCAGAGCAGAGGACACATTCCTCAGAGTTGTTCCATAGTTTGGGTTGTACCACAGGTCTGGCATGCCTTTCAAGGCATTAGGTTTCTCTTATGTAAATTTCTTATTGTAAAACATTGTATATTTCTCCCTGGCTTGAGATTGAAGAAAGCCCTAGTTTGCTAGTTTTCCCCATCGGGGTTTCCAGGGTAAATCATTGTGTTAAATTGTGTGTGATTGGTTTCTTGTTCCGCTGCACATGTTTGATGAGTTAATGAGTTTATGTGTTTTTCTTATACAATCAGATTTGGGATTTATTTGTGTTTGCATCTGGGAATTGTATTGAAAGTAGTAATCTGAGTAATAAGCTCAGAGATCAAATTAACATAAAGAAATTTTATTGTCGAGAGGGAATTAATTCCATGTTTGATCATTTCCATGAGCATAAATCACTTATTTACATATTAGTATGACTCTTGGATTTCATCTTCCAAGATGATATATGGGTGACTCTTCACCTTATTTAATAATTGAAATTATAGCAAATATTTACAAAATGAACCATAATACTGTAGGATTAGGTTTCCAACATTTCCCCCTTAATCTAAAGCGGTATTCATCAGTCCAAGTATCTTTTTAAACTTTTCAAGCTTCTCTTTCAAGAACATTGGTGAAGATGTTTGCAATTTGTTCATTTGTGGAACAATGTCTCAAATGAACTGTCTTGGCCTCTACATGATATCAAATCATATGTTACTTCGTGTTGGTGTGCTTGGTTCGATCATGGAATCTAGGATTCTTGGCCAACTTGATTCTAGAGGCGTTGTCAATCAGTAGAGGAGTATAATTCACTTGTTTCTCTTGCAAATCTTCATACATTTTCTTGAGCCACATAATCTGTTTTGTTGCTTATGCCATAGCCACATATTCTAGCTCTATTGTGGAATCTTCTAGAACAGATTGTTTGTGTGATCTCTAGGAGACAGTTGTTGATCCAAGACTCATGATGTAACCTAAAGCAGACACTCCATTCTCTTTGTTGCCATCAAAGTCTAAATTGGAATAGCCAATTAGTTTGAAGTCATCCACCTTATAATACTTGAGTCCAAAATTTTGGGTCCCCTTCAAGTATTTTAGAACTCTTTTTGCAACAGACCAATGTCCTTCACAGGGTTTTTGCATAAAACTAGAAATGATCCCAAGAAGAAATGAAATATTTGGTCTAGTGGTGGTAAGGTAGATAAGACTTCCCACAAGCTATCTATACTTGGTTGCATCCTCAAATTCATTTCCTTCTTTTGATGTTAGCTTCAAATTCTATTCCATTGGAGTAGAGAGAGTGTTGCACTCTATCATGCCAAATTTGTTCAACAACTCTCCAACATACTTCTTCTGGTAGATGAATATGTACTTGGGATTTTGAGTCACTTCAATTTCTACGTAGTAGTGAAAAAGTCACAAATATATCATTTCAAAGCCTTTCAATTCTTTCTTTAGGGATATAATGTAGCTTTCAGTGTTCTTTATCATCAAAATATCATTTACATACATCACAAGATATACAACAGATATTCCAACTTTATGTACAAACAATGTTGCATCATTAATATTAAAGTGTTTGAAATTTAATTTCAAAAGATTCTTAGTTAACTTTTCATACTATGCGTGAGGTGCTTGTTTTAGGCCATAAAATGACTTGATGAGTTTGCATACCTATTGTTCTTTCCCCTTCATGAAAAATCCTTCTGACTAAGACATGAAGACATTCTCTTTCAAGTCTCCATTCAAGAAAGTCGTCTTCACTTCCATCTTATGAACTCTCCACCCATTATGTGCAGCCAAAGACAATAGAGTGTTGATGGTAGCCCATTTTGTTGTGAGGGAGAGTCTCCTCATAGTCAATGCCTTCTTTCTATGCAAAACCTTTTTCCACAAGCATCACCTTATGCTTATCAAGTGAGCCATCCAATTTGCACTTGTTCTTGTACACCCACTTGCAGCCAATTATTTTGGTTCCAAATAGAGGGTCCACCATCTTCCATGCCCCATTCTTGATGAGAGCATCATATTCATTTTGTATGGTTTCTTTCCACTCATCATGAGAAACAACTTCTTCAAAGGAAGTTGGTTCATGGTTAGTAGATAAATTCAATTCACAATCATATGAAACATTCATATCTTCTACATTGCCTAAATTTGAATTATCTGCATCTCCTCCATCTTCTTGGCTGGTTGAAGTTCGTGTTCATGTCTGTTTGAATTCATCAAGATGAACGCTTTCAAGTGTCTTTGTGTCCCACTTTGGGACTTTCCGTGAAGGTCCAAGTTGCTAAATTGGAGGTGCTTCATTCTCTTCAAGATTCAATCTTCCAATCCTCTCAATCACATCATCCAATTGAACCTCCTATTCTGGTGAAGTGGAAAGAAATTCTTCATGAGGGAGAGATGGTGCTGCAAAAGGAGACTCCAAAGATTGATCTAAGATAGGGATCCCCCCTTCAAGATGTGAAATCTCATTGTCAACTTCATGAAATTTCTTTACATGGGAAAATTTATCTAGGCGATCAAGTTGCTTCTAAATAGTCTTGTCAAATTTATTCATTTCAAGAAAAATGACATCTATGGATAGTATAAAATTTTTGTTCACCTCATCACAAGACAATATGCCTTGGTGGTGTTCGAGTGCCTCGAGAAAATGTACTTTTGACTCTTTGTGTTGAGCTTGTTTCTTTGTCTTCTAGGATTAAGGCATAACATGTGGAACCAAATACCTCAAGATGCTTTGTCAAAGGAATGCAACCATACTACCTTTCATATGGAGTCTATTCCTCAAATAAACTGCACATAAAACGACATCACCAGAAAACATCAATTTTGCATTCTTGAAAAATAGCATGGAGCGTACCACATTCAAGAGTGCATTGTTCATTCTTTTTGCCACACCATTCTATTGAGGATTGTATGGAATTGTAGTTTGATGCCTAATCCCATGTGGACAAAGATAGTTTTCAAATAACAAATAGTGCCAATGTGAGATTGTGCTTCATTTTCAAACCACACATAATGTGTCTTATGCCTCAATTTTTTCTTTAGTAAATAGACCCAATACATCATGGTGTAATCATCAACAAAGTCATGAGATATTTATGTCAATTTACAAAAGGAACAAGCATGGGACCACACAGGTCAAAGTGTATGAACTCTAGTTTTCTACATGCTCTAAAATTTGACTCATGAAAAGGTTGCTTACTACGTTTGCCAATAATACAAGCATCACACGGTTTCAACTTCTTTGGAAAGGTGGGAAAACCAAATACAACATTAATTTTCAACAATCAGACACTATCATAGTTGATGTGTCCATATGTAGCATGCCATAAAAGAATGGAAGATAATGTACCTTCTTCATTTTGAGAGAGGCAAGCAAAATTTTGAACTCTTGTAGATGTTCCTTTCAACTTCAATAGTTTCTCATCTTCATATCCAGTCATGATGACCTAGGTGTCAGAGTATCTCCATATCAACGATCCCATCAAACATGTTGATGGAATGGCCTTGTTGTCGAATGTGCACCAAGGACAACATCAAGTTTCTCTACAACTTTCGAAGATATAGAACATTATGCAATAGAAAGTAAATGAATCTAGGCAATTTGAGCTTCATGGATCAAATTCACTTGTGCTTGATGTCGGATTTTGTACAACTTCAGAAGATATTATTCATTATATTTTATTGTACTTTCATTGTACTTGTTTATACCTCCTAAGGGAGAAGAACCTTATGTAATCAATTATGTAAACACATGAAAGAATCAATGTAAGCTTTGGGGTGCAAAAGAAATTAATAAAAAGATTAAAATAAAATATTTGTTGCCCCCAAGACAAGTCGGCCCCATAAGGGATTTTCTAGTTTCAGCACTTGTATAAATATGAGGTTAGTGCTCCTCATTTGTTCATTCTCACACTTGAGAGTGGCGCATCACTTGGGAGAGGAGAATTTCGCATCACCTAAAGGAGGAGGCTGATTTCTAGGGTTTCTATTTGTGGAAAACATGTCCACACTTTCTATTTTCTCATTTGTACTATGATCTCAGAATTATCATCCCTCTGCGAAGGTTGCTGGGTTTTCTCCGTTTCCCAGGGTAAAATATGTGTTGTTGTTTTGTGCTTTGTCTTACTTCTAGTGATCTCGGTAATGCATTTATGTTTTATGCTATGAATGTATGAAATTTAACACTCGAGGCTGGACTTATTTGCAAAATACACTACAATGTCTCTTCTAAACATCATTTGGGAGGTTGCATGTGTTAAGATTCAATATGCTAAGATAGATAACATCAATATTCAATTTAATTTCACAACGATAGCATATACATGATCACTGAAAGAAACAAAATCACAAGATAGACACAGATTTATCCTGGAAAACCCTTTAGGGGAAGAAAACCCAGAAAAACTTCCTCAATATAGATAATCAAAAGTACAAAGACAAAACCCCAAACAAGTGCTCCTTCTCCTTGCATCTCTCTCTCTCTCTCTCTCTCTCTCTCTCCTATGCGAATTACACGCGTGAATGCGTGTGTCCAAATGAGGAGCACATCACTCCTATTTATACTTTATCTTGCACTCGACTTTTTCCCTAACTAGGTCGGCCCCAACAACTTAACCTAATATTGATTGGGCCGACTCCTCTAGGGGAATTAAACACCCCATAACATTTGACTCTAGGGAGATCTAATGCCCCGACTTACAAGGGAGGATTTACCTCAATGAATTTACATAATCAAATACAATAATAACATCCCAACATGGGAATAAAACATCTCCGAATAAATTAGAATAATAAAATGCAATAGAATATTCTTCAAAGTTACAATATTTCAACACTCCCCCTTAACAAGAAGGGTATTCTACTGACAACAAAAACAACAACATCAACTGTAGGAGCAAGGAGAGAGAGCATCATTAACAGCATCAAGGTGATACATCTATAAATCATTGGAAGTTTTCTTCAACAGCGTCAACAACTGGAACATCTTCAATATCTTCAACATCTTCATTACTGGAGCATCATCTTCTACGACACTGAGTCTTCATCTTTGATCTTCATCTTCTGCAGCACTCGATCGCTCGATCGTCTACAACAACACTTGATCTTTCGATCAGCAACAACATCATCTTGATCTTTCGATCAGCAACATCATCTTGATCTTTCAATCAACAACAACATCATCTGCAACAACATAACCTGTAATACACATGATCCAGTTACGGGATGATCAATCCCTCCCACTTTAGGACATAAGTCCAAGGATGATGCAATCCTATCCACACTCTCGGAGACAAAAGTCTGTGGATCCATTTAGAACTAATGTCCAGGGATGATACAATCCCACCCACATTCTCGAAGACAAAAGTCTCTGGATCACTTTAGGACTAATGTCCAGGGATGATGCAATCCCAACCACATCCTTGAAGACAAAAGTCTCTAGATCACTTTGAGACTAATGTCCAAGGAAGATGCAATCCCAACCACATTCTCAAAGACAAAAGTCTCCGGATCACTTTAGGACTAATGTCCAAGGAAGATGCAATCCCACCACATCATAAAAGTCTGCAGATCACTTTAGGATTAATGCCCAGGGATGATACAATTCCACTACAACATCATCATCACTGCAACTACATCATAGAGACAAGATTCTATGGATCACTTTAGGACTAATGTCCAAGGATGATACAATACCACTGCAACATCATTATCATTGCTCCCCCTTTTGAGGAAGGTCCTTTCGAACCACACCAAGCTTGTCACAGAAGTACTCAAACTTCACTCGAGATAGAGGCTTAGTCAACACATCAACAACTTGCTCATCATTGCTCACATACTGGAGCTTTATACCTCCCTTTTTTAGATTTTCAGAATTTACTTCAATCTGAAAATCTAAGATCTTAACTGAGAGAACAACATGTACAGCATATCTACAGCATATCAATCATGGAGACAATAATGCAAGCACACAAGAGACACAAAGATTTACTTGGGGAAAACCATAAAGGTGAAAAACCCCAATAACTTCCTCAGAGATAGATAGAGCAATGATACAACCAACCAAGAGAGATAGCCATAACCTAGCAGCAGATCCTCCTCCTCCATAAGTGTGCCACTCCTCCTTGAGTGCATGTGTGAGAAGTGAGTGAGTAAATAGAGTGCCTCCCGCACTCTATTTATACTTGACTTGACTTGCCTTTTTACCTAACTCATGTAGGCTCGAACTTAACCACATAACATAATGCTGAGTGGGCCGACCCCCAATAGGGTGGTCTAATAACCCTTTGACCCACATGGCCGACCCCCAATAGGGTGGTCTAATAACCCTTTGACCCACATGACTTATAAAGGGCCGACCCCAAATAAGGTGGTCTAATAACCCATCAAGTATAAGTTACGACACTTACAATATAAATGACGACACTTCTTTATAGAGGAATAATACCATCTCTATAGGAATACAATATACATATATGTGAAATACATTCCGAAGTTACATATACATCAACACTCCCTCTTAACTAGGAAGGTATTTCTCAGCACAGTTCTTCTAGCACAAGTCATCTTCTCTGGATCATCGTCACTGGATAATCGTCATCGAGTCATCATCATCATCGTCACTGCTGCTGCTATCTCAATCAATCTCTGAATCTACTCGTCATAGGAAGTTCTACAGAGCCAGTCCTTTTTCATACTTGGATGTAGGCCCACCACCTGCAGGTCTTCATCATCACTGGCCATACTATGGAATCCTCAGGACTTATTACGTGCATCACAAAACCTGGCTGCAGCATCCCAGGCTATTACGAGCACACAGCTCTACCTGTAGGATCTCCCAGGAGCACATTACATGTGACCCATCACAAAACCTGGCTGAAGCATCCCAGGCTATTACGAGCACACGGCTCTACCTGTCGGATCTCCCAGGAGCACATTACATGTGATCTCACCACAAAACCTGGCTGAAGCATCTGAGGCCTTTTTCATCCTGTCCAGATCTCCCAGGAGCAAATTACATGTGGTCATGGCAAAACCTGGCTGAAGCATCTGAGGCCTTTTTCATCCTGTCCAGATCTCCCAGGAGCAAATTACATGCCATAGGACAAAACCTCGCAAGAGCATCTGCCAGATATCCCAGGGCATCGAATTACATGCCATAGGCAAAACCTCGAAAGACTATCTGCAGATCTCCCAGGGCACAAATTACATGTCCTCCCAAGCAAAACCTCGCAAGAGCATTTGCCAGATGTCCCAGGGCACCGAATTACATGCCATAGGCAAAACCTCGAAAGACCATCTGCAAATCTCCCAGGGCACAAATTACATGCTTTCCTGCACAACCTGATCCACGACCACAAAGTATCATCTGATACTCATCGTCATCACTGCAACATCCTGCTGCATGTCATCTGGAGAAGCTCGTCATCCACGATCATCCTGATCATACAATGCATCCATCTGATGCACACATAGATACATGATCCACACAATGTATCCATCAATCATACATGATCTACCTGATCATACAAAGATACATGATCCACACAATGTACCCATCAACATACATGATCTACCTGATCATACAAAGATACATGATCCACACAATGTATCCATCAGCATCCATGATCTACCTGATCATACAAAGATACATGATCCACACAATGTATCCAACAGCATCCATGATCTACCTGATCATACAAAGATACATGATCCACACAATGTATCCAACAGCATCCAACATGATGCGTTCATACAAAATACATACACATGATCCAACCGATCATATCCAGCATCCAACATGATGCGTACATACATAAATGATCCAACTGATCATATCCAACATCCAACATGATGCGTACATACATAAATGATCCAACTGATCATATCCAGCATCCAACATGATGCGTACATACATAAATGATCCAACTGATCATATCCAAGCAGAAACCAGAACATCGACCTGATGCCCATTATCCAACGCTTACATCCACAGCCATGTGAAGGATCCTCCTTCCAACATGCTTGGAATGGCTTCAGCAAATGTGTCCATCACTTCTTCCTCGAAGTGTCCTCGATCTGAAGAACGCCAAGCCTCTCTCTGAAGTACTCAAACTTCACTCTGGCTAGCGGCTTCGTCAGCACATCTGTAATCTGCTCGTCTGTCGCAACATATAGGAGCTTCACAGCTCCTCTCTGCACCATATCCCTGATATAGTGATATTTGATATCTATGTGTTTCGACCTGTCATGAAACACTGGGTTCTCGGACAGCTTCACACAACTCTGGTTATCACAGAAGATACCAGTAGCCTCCAATGGGAGATCAAATAACCCAGACAGTAGCTTCCGTAGCCATACTGTCTCACAACTAGCTGAACAGGCTGCAACATACTCTGCCTCAGCTGTACTCAGTGCTACGCAGGACTGCTTCCTGCTAAACCAAGAGATCACACCTGATTCCATACTGAAGCAACACCCAGATGTGCTCTTCCTATCTGCAGCACTGCCATCCCAATCTGAATCAACATAACCCTGCAGGTTAAACTTTTGATTCTCCTCATACCTGAGCCCATAATCCACTGTACCCTTCAGGTACCTCAGAACATGCTTTACAGCAACCAGGTGAACACTCCTCGGATCCGTCAGGAACTGGCTCAATGTGTTCACAGCAAAGCAAATGTCTGGTCTCGTGTTCGTCAGGTTCATCAAGGACCCAATCATCTGACGATACAAAGAGACATCAACCGGCTCAGATGAAGCATCACATAGAAGCTTCAGATTCGATGCCATAGGTGTGGCCATATCCTTGCAGTCCATCATCCCGAACCTCTTCAGGATCTCTACTACATACTTCCCTTGTCCAAGGAAGATTCCATATGCACTCTGCCACACCTCCATGCCAAAAACAAATATTGCATCATCCCCAAGTTCTTCATCTCGAACTTGGAAGAAAGCTTCCGCTGCGTGTCGGCAATCAATCTATCTTTACCTGTAACAAACAGGTTATCTGCATACAAAAGTAGTATCACTGGATTGCCTTCTTCAACCTTGTAGAAAAGGTTGGAATCTGCTTTACTCTTGGTAACGCCCAAACTGGATAGAAAGCTGTCTATCCTACCATACCAAGTTCTGCACACATATATGACTACACCATGCTGTCTTGAGATCCATCTGGTGCATCTTCTATTTCATCACTTTTATATTTCTCAATGCTGCCATCTGCAACATGCTTGATCTGATAGTTCCATTTGGAAGTCATAACAAACTTCCCTTCACATCTTGGGACTACATCCCAAACATCATTCTTCATGATCGACGGATCATGGCATTCCATTTCTTCATCCCAGATCCTGGGAACTTCAATATCTTCAATAAATAAATTTGTTGCTGAACAAATGTTGTAGTTCTTCTTTTGTAGGAGATGGCATACGATCTTTCCTACACAACAAGTTAAATTGCATGATTAGAAAACATCTCATAGTTTTTAGAACAAATTCTTACACATAAATAAATATGTCATACAGTCATGCAATTATCTTAGCCAATGCTTCAATACAACATTTATCCATATCCCGTAACTTTCTAGATGCCTTCCAATCTCTACCAGAACATTGTTAAGAGTGTGCACAACTCCCAACATGTCAGCAAAGAGGTTTCATTCTAGATAAGTAGCAATGGAATGTTGTACAGTGCCATAGGCTACTTACCCATGCATATTAGTAGTATACTGTTCATTAATGTAATTATTCTAATATGCACAATACATATCCTAAGTCTAAGACCATGAGCATATACATCATTGAACAATTTTATTTAAACAAACAAATATGTAAGAAATGATAATTAAAATACTTATCTTTGTTTGTTGGGTGGACTCCCTCTGAGTCTTCGCTTCCTTGCAGGAGCTGCTGGAGTCCTAATCTGAAGTAGCTTCTTCTACACGTTTCTGTTGTGGAATGTAGAGAGATGGACAACTCCCTCTGAATATCTGCATCCTTGCATAAACCACTAGAGTGTACTCCCTCTTGATCTTTGCTTCCTGGATTACCTATTCTTGAACTCATATTCATCCTTGGTCCCTATGCATGCTTATTAGTATCATGAATGTGTTATCCTTGTGATCTCATATAAAATCATACATTCATTAGTATACTATTAAAACACAATAATCTCAAGCATGTATAGTCATGATCATTTCAAACAGAAATAATAAGCATTAGCATTCAAGGTTTATGTAGGATTCTTATGGTTAGTCAAATCATAACATGTCTAAACCTGTAATTACTCAAACCTATGACTCTTCAGGTTAGTTGAATCATCAATCAAGATAAGAGATATAATATGCATAAAACCATGATTATTCAAACCTATGACTCTTCAGGAATAATCATTATCAACAACAGTATGAGATCCTAACACAAGGTAGGATTCTAGCTTGATATAGGAAAAACATACCTGGATTAGCATGCTAGCTATTTATGTCTAACATACCCGTATAATGTCTTTTGTTTCTCTTCGGTGACTTGTGCTAGTAACCTGCATGTCTCATAAGTTAACCATTGTATAAACAAGTTATACATACCTCGTAAATGGATCTTGTATGAGATCCATGACAATGGATGAATCTTTGTCCTCATGTTATCATGATCATATGTTCTTGGAACAGAACATGATTTGTCTTTGTTGGTGTACCTTTCATGTTAGTAGACAACATAAACCTCATACAACACCATAATGCATTAGTACAATCATAAGTGTCAACACCCTAACCAGTGAATATCTTCTATCATGCATTCATAATTTTGTTAAGGTTATACGACAAATCTAAAATCAAAATTGTACTAACCGTAATAACATGAAGACAAACATACCATAAACTTAATCATGGACAAATATCGAAACATACATCGATGAGTCATACCTGTCGAGATCGCTTGTAATCTTCTTATGTAAGGCCTTATCCTCATCTCCCTCTGAGACAGGAACTTCTTCACTTATGCAGGTGATCAATCCATCTTCTTCTAGGATTAACCCAATCCACTTGATTTGCAAGAACTGGACCTTGAGCTGGATATGGGTTTGTCAGAGAAACCCCAAAAATTCAAACTTTGAATTTCAAACTTCTGACAGGATAGAAATATGTGCCTTGATGAGCTGATCAAGTTGGTATATTCAGAATTTGAAAACTGCAAAGTTTCACTCCTCAATTTTGCTTTTGAAACTTCTGGATTCACTGGACGTGACCCTGAACTGGGGTTTGATGAAGCTCACTCTTCTTCCCAATCAAAATGTTTGATCCAAAGCTCTAAGCTTCTATTTTTCTGAGGAGCTTCCAGCCGTGGTCACAGATTTCAAAAATTCCCATTTTTACAGAAGCCCTAATTTTCCACTTTTCTGATCAAAGTCCCGAACTAGGGTCTAATCAAGCCCGGCCTTCTGCCCAACCAAAAATTCTGATCTTGGTCTCTAAATTTCTATTTTGATGAGTAGCATCCAGCCGTGGTCTCCGATTACAAAAATTCCAACTTTCTCCAAAGCCCTAAATTCCGGAAGCCATGAATGAAGGTACCAAAAAATAATTCTGTTTTGACAGAAATATGTACCTGATTGTTTCTGGTGTAACTCTGAAATTTTTGATCCACAGGGTCTGAAAAAGTTTCCTGAGATAGCCTGACCTGTTATCTTTCCATCCTGACAGGTCTGACCTCAATTGGATTCTCTGAGAGAGAGTTATGCCAAATGTCGCAACATGACCTGTTTTGGGATAAAACAGGAGAGCGAACTTGTACGGCGTGCCACGTGTCACTGTTTTAACTTAGGCCTCTGAAAAAGTTTCCTGAGATAGCTCCACCTGTTACCTTTCCATCCTGATAGGTCTGACCTCAATTGGACTCTCTGAGAGAGAGTTATGCCAAATGTCGCAACATGACCTGTTTATGGGATAATACAGGAGAGCGCACTTGTACGGAGTGCCACATGTCACTGGTTCAACTTCGGCCTCTGAAAAAGTTTTCTGAGATAGTACAGTCTGTGTACTACCTGTCATTTTTCACGAAATTTCATTTGGAGCTTCCTAGCCCAAGTTATGACCTTTTTCCCAAAGTCACCTGATTTTAACTCAGATTTGGAAGAGGCAGAAACCCTATATTGCACAGATCATAAATCACAAAGTACAACGAATTAGAGGTTTTACTTTGGACACAAGGTACCTGGAGATCTTAGCTTCATCCTGTAACAATTTCAGATCCAAAAAATTCACCAAAACGGATTTATAGTGAAAGTGCTACGATGACTGGTTTTTTCTATATCAAGCCCTAGCATCGTAAGTGCAACAAGTGTCATACATGCCATATCATGCCTTCTTTAAGGCTAGCTCTGATACCATGTTAGATTTTCAGAATTTACTTCAATCTGAAAATCTAAGATCTTAACTGAGAGAACAACATGTACAGCATATCTACAGCATATTAATCATGGAGACAATAATGCAAGCACACAAGAGACACAAAGATTTACTTGGGGAAAACCATAAAGGTGAAAAACCCCAATAACTTCCTCAGAGATAGATAGAGCAATGATACAACCAACCAAGAGAGATAGCCATAACCTAGCAGCAGATCCTCCTCCTCCATAAGTGCGCCACTCCTCCTTGAGTGCATGTGTGAGAAGTGAGTGAGTAAATAGAGTGCCTCCCGCACTCTATTTATACTTGACTTGACTTGCCTTTTTACCTAACTCATGTAGGCTCGAACTTAACCACATAACATAATGCTGAGTGGGCCGACCCCCAATAGGGTGGTCTAATAACCCTTTGACCCACATGGCCGACCCCCAATAGGGTGGTCTAATAACCCTTTGACCCACATGACTTATACAGGGCCGACCCCAAATAAGGTGGTCTAATAACCCATCAAGTATAAGTTACGACACTTATAATATAAATGACGACACTTCCTTATAGAGGAATAATACCATCTCTATAGGAATACAATATACATATATGTGAAATACATTCCGAAGTTACATATACATCAACACCCTTCTGTACCATATCCTGTATGTAAAAAATATCGGATTTCCATGTGGTTTGACTTGTCATGGAACACTAGGTTCTCCGTCATCTTTATACAGCTTTGGTTGTCACATAGAATCATCGTGGTATCCAACTCTAGGTCAAATAGACTTGAAATCAACTTTCAAAGCCATATGGCTTCACAACTAGCAGAACAAGCTGCTATATACTCTTCTTCAACTATACTGAGAGCAGCACCAGACTGCTTCCTGCTAAACCATGAGATCATGGCGTATCCCAGAAAATAACATCCACCTGAGGTGCTCTTCCTGTCTGAGACACTTCCATCCCAATATGCATCTGTATAACCATACAATCTGTAGTCATGATCTCCAACATAGTATAGACCAAAGTCTATTGTACCTTTCAGGTACCTCATCATATGCTTTGCAACTACCAGGTGAACACATCTAGGCTCAGCTAGATACTGACTTAGGGTGTTCACAGGAAAGCATATATCTGGCCTGGTATTCGTCAGATACATCAACAACCCAATAATCTGTTTGTATTGAGTCACATCCACTAACTCTGATGATTCATCAGCTAACAACTTCAGGTTGGTATCCATGGGTGTGGCCATGGCTTTACATTCCAACATATCAAATCTTTTTAGGATTTCCACAGCATACTTTCCCCGGTTGAGAAAGATTCCTTCTGGACTCTGCCATACTTCCAGACCTAGAAAATAGTGCATCAATCCAAGGTCTTTCATCTCAAATTCTTCAGCGAGCTTCTTCTTACACTCCACAATCTATTTCTCATTTCCCGTCAGAAATAAATCATCCACATACAAGAATAATATGACAGTTTCATCATCCATAACCTTAAAGTAAAGGTTAGGGTCATCTTTACTTTTGGTAAAGCCCAAGCTTGTCAAAAAGATATATATCCTTCTGTACCAAGCTCTGAGAGCTTGCTTCAATCCATACAGAGCCTTCTTCAACTTGCATACGTGAGTCCATCTTTCTTCAACTTCAAATCCATGTGGTTGTTTTATGTACACTTCTTCCTCAATTACACCATTCAGGAAAGCTATCTGTTAGGAACCCATGTCTTTACTTTGTTAGTATGTTGTTATTGGACTCATATGCGTTGTAAGTCGCCCGTAGTATTGTTGATCCATAGTTTCTAACGGCCCATGGTTTCGACCCATTGTATTGGCGCCTAGAATTAGTATATAAGTGTGTGTTGAGACCTATGAAGGCACCATGAAGTTAATTCTATTGAGCTTGCTCAAAGGAGGTTGCCCCCTCGAAGTGGCCTATGATCAATATAAAAGTGATTCTAAGTTCTATCATTTCTGCTATTTCGCATATTCTTGTTAATTAATTGTTGCAGGTGCCTCTCATCTAGTATCAGAGCACTTTCTTGGGCTCACTGGGTGAAATTTCTGCCAAATTTTTTTCGCATCTGTTGCAGGTTCAGATTTGGGAATAATCCCTATCCGCTTAACTATGGGATGTACTTGGGAATAATCCCTAAAACTCATTGTGAGGAGTACCACAGGAACCTTGAAGTAGCTGGCCCATTGAGAGGACCTGTCAGCGAAAAGGGAAACGACCCCTACCTGATTGACTAGTTCCCACCCGTGAGGTAAACCAAGAGTTGTCGTTTGTGGCAAAGCGGTTATCAGTCTTACCTTAGCCGTGGAGTGAGGGGTACTGCTCCAATATGCAAGCCATCAGATAGCATTGGTGGCCGAGTGAAACCCCTGAACTGTTAGGAAGCCGCACATACCTGGGGTCCATATCTACTTTCAGTTAAACTATTGTCGATCACTACTGTGCCATTTGGATCCATTTTGCAAGTCATTTTAGATCCGACCGCTTTCAAAAAAAAAATCCTGGTTATGGTTGTCACCCGTGCAGGAGCAAAAACCATGGAGGAAGCACTTGCAGCCATCCAAGCCAAACTCTAGGATCTGGATGAAAAATTTATTTGCCTCCATCTTGAACATCCAGTTATGAACAACAAACGGCAATCCGAGTCTTCATTAGACAATGGGTTCTCCTCTTCCAGCACTTTCCGTGGTCCGAAGCTTGATTTTCCTCTCTTCAATGGTACTGATCCAATTGGATGGATCTATCATGCAGAACAGTGTTTCAGTCTGCATAATATTTTTGATGTCAACAAAGTTCTGCTGGCATCCTTTCACTTGGAACAGGAAGCTCTTCAATGGTACCGTTGGTACATCAAGGCTCATCTAGAGCCCAAATGGCCAGACTTTTGCCAACTCCTTTTGCAACGATTTGGTCCTAGTGCTTTTGATGACTTCACAAGATCCCTCACTAAACTTCGCCAAATTGGCATGGTGAGAGAGTATCAAACCGAATTTGAGAATCTAGCCAACCACACCGAAGGACTGTCTGATGACTTTTACCAGAGTTGTTTTATCAGTGGTCTAAAGGATTCCATCCGCTCTGAGGTCAAAATGTTCTGTCCCAACACAATGATGGAAGCCCTAGGATTGGCTAAGTTGGCAGAAGACAAGATTGCATCCCAACAACGCTCCAAGCCCACTTTTGTTCCCTTCCGAAATATGGGTTCTCAGCGACCACCTATACCGTAGGCTCCTCGACCGACTCCTATCAAGCATTTGTCTGAAACAGAGATGCAAGCATGCAGAGAAAAGGGGCTTTGCTATAATTGTGATGAGAAATTCACTCGGGGACATAGATGTGTTCAGCAAAAACTCTATCTCTTGGATGTGGAGTCTCCGCCTACCTCTGAAATTGGTGACGAAGATCCAGAAACACTGGATGCTCCGGTCGACATTCAGGAACCGCCTATTGACCCTCCGTCTCAGGATGACCAGCCAGAGATATCTCTCCATGCTTTAGTTGGAATCACCACCCCCCAAACAATGTGGGTCAGGGGTTACTTCAAGAAGCTTCCTCTTACAATACTCATTGATTCTGGTAGCACTCATAATTTCATTGACCCTCGGATCGCCAAACAAGCTGATTGTTTTATCCATCCTTGCTCCAACTTTGAAGTCATGGTTTCCAATGGGGGCACCTTACCGTGCAAAGGGAAGTGTCGAAATGTGTGTATCTCTATGGGAGACTATACCTTGCGCTCTGACATGTTTGCCTTGCCCTTAGGCGGATGTGATGTGGTTTTGGGCCCTCAATGGCTACGCACACTTGGCCCTATCTTATGGGATTTTGCTGAACTTTGGATGCAGTTTTCCCTCAATGGAAAAAAACACACATTGATAGGATTACAACCAGGTTCTCTCAGCATCATCAGTTCACATCGCATGGAAAAAATCCTCAAGAAGAATTCACATGGTGTCATCGCTCAAATCCATTCCATCCAGATGCAACCATCAGCGGTCTCCACTACTCCTTTGGATCTACAACAAATTCTGGATCGATATATAGGTGTCTTTGCTGAACAATTGGGATTACCGCCTTCTAGGATAGGAGACCATCGTATTCAGCTCCTTCCTGGCAGCGTTCCTCCCAACATCAGGCCCTATTGCTACCCATTTCACCAAAAAACGGAGATTGAAATGCTCGTTCGGGACTTATTGAAGCAAGGTATTATTCGTCCAAGCACTAGTTCCTTTTCTTCTCCAGTTATTCTTGTCCACAAAAAAGATGGGTCATGGCACCTCTGCATTGACTTCCGAGCACTTAATCACCTCACCATCAAGGATAAGTTTCCAATTCCTGTTGTTGATGAGCTTCATGGGGCTCACTTTTTCTCCAAGTTGGATCTTCGTTCTGGGTATCATCAAATTCGGTTTCATGAGGAGGATATTCCTAAAACAGCTTTCCGCACACATGATGGCCATTATGAGTTTTTGGTCATGCCCTTTGGCCTCACTAATGCTCCTTCCACATTCCAGGCCTTAATGAATAAAATATTTCGACCCTACTTGCGGAAATTCATTCTGGTATTCTTTGATGACATTCTCATCTACAGTAAAACATGGGATGAACATCTCCAGCATCTGGATCTTGTCATGCAACTTTTCTCTTACCATCATCTCCATGCCAAGCAGTCTAAATGTGTTTTTGGACAGAAGGAAGTTGAGTATCTCGGGCACATTATCTCAGCACAAGGGGTTCGCGTGGATCCTGCCAAAATCGATGCCATGAACAATTGGCCACAGCCTCAGACACTCAAGAGACTTCGTGGTTTTTTGGGGTTGACTGGCTACTACCGCAAGTTTGTCAAGGATTATGGGAAGATTGCAGCTCCATTAACTGCTCTATTGAAAAAGGATGCTTTCACATGGACACCAGCTGCTCAGTGTGCATTTGACAAACTAAAACAAGCTATGTGTACTACACTTGTGCTAGCTATGCTCGATTTTTCCAAGCCCTTCACTATTGAGAGTGATGCTTGTGGCAATGGACTTGGTGCTGTTCTCCTTCAAGATGAACACCCCATTGCGTTCACCAGCAAAGCCCTTTCAGGTAAGAATTTAGCTGCCTCTACCTATGAGAAGGAAATGATGGCTATTTTGCATGCAGTACAAAAGTGGCGCCCATACCTATTAGGGAATCATTTCTGCATCAAGACTGATCACCAGAGTCTGAAATATTTCTTGGACCAGCTTGTCTCCTCCCCAGCACAACAGAAATGGGTTAGCAAACTCATGGGTTATGACTATGAGATCACTTACAAGAAGGGTAAAGACAATATTGTGGCAGATGCTCTTTCTCGCACATTTGATGTCCAAGGTTCTCTTTCAGCTATTTCTATGCCGGTTCCAAATTGGTTGCAATGTGTTCAACAGGGTTATGTCAATGACTCTTCCTTATCTCAAATCATCCAACGCTTGACCAACAACCCTTCTGCTGTACCACATTACTCTTGGGATGGTGCTTCTCTGCGATACAAGGGTCGTCTGGTGCTTCCCTAGAGCACAGATCTTCAGCAGGCTATCTTCTATGAACTCCATGCTTCTCCATTGACAGGGCAGTCTGGGTTCCTCAAAACATATGAACGAGCACGGCGTAACTTCTTTTGGCAGGGCATGAAAAGGACAATTCAACAGATGGTGGCTGAATGTGATACCTGCCAGTGCAATAAGGGTGAAACAACACTCCTTCTAGGATTGCTTGAACCCTTGCCCATACCTACACGGATTTGGATAGATATTTCTATGGATGTCATTGAAGGGATCCCTAAATATGGTGGGAAAGACGGTGATTCTCATTGTGGTTGATCGCCTCTCCAAATATAGTCATTTTTGTGCTCTCAGCCATCCCTATACAGCCTCCTCCGTCGCTCAAATTTTTCTGGACTAGATCTTTCGTCTTCATGGCATCCCTTCTTCCATTGTCTCAGATCGTGATGCGACTTTCACCAGTCATTTTTGGACAGAACTATTTCGCCACACTGGCACCAAACTAAAGATGAGTTTAGGGTATCACCCACAAACAAATGGTCAGACTGAAATTGTTAATAAATGCTTGGAAAATTATCTTCGTTGCTTCACCTCGGAACAACAACATCAGTGGGCAAAGTGGCTCCCTCTCGCTGAATGGCGGTACAATACCTCTTAACACACTGCCTCTAAAATGACCCCATATGAAGCAGTCTATGGTTAGGAACCTCTAGCTCTTCTTCCATACACCCCCACCAGTTCACCAGTTCAGGAAGTTGACACGGTCCTTCGCAACCGCGATCAGATTCTTCGCATTTTGCGGGACAATCTTCACATGGCAAGAAATCGCATGAAGCAACAAGCTGATCAGCACCGTTCGGACCTCACTTTTCAAGTTGGTGATATGGTTTTTCTTCGTCTCCATCCATACAAACAATCCTCCTTGAAACTCAAAGGGCGTCATAAGATCGCTCCAAAGTTCTATGGGCCATATCGGATTCTTTAGAAGATTGGGTCCGTTGCTTATAAATTGGAACTTCCTCCTTCTTCCCGCATTCATCCAGTCTTTCATGTCTCTTGTCTGAAGAAAGTTCTTGGCACCAACATCAGCAGACAAACGATTTTACCCGAACTGGATAATGAAGGATCCATCCTTTTGGAGCCAGATACCATCCTCAATTGGCGCACACGTCAGCTTCGCTCTCGCTCTATCACAGAGGTCTTAATTCAGTGGCACGGCATGCAACCAGAGGATGCTACATGGGAACCACTCCTTCAGATTCAACAACAATTTCCACATCTAAAGCTTTGAGGACAAAGCTTTTTTTAAGGGGGAGGGGATGTTAGGAACCCATGTCTTTACTTTGTTAGTATGTTGTTATTGGACGCATATGCGTTGTAAGTCGCCCGTAGTATTGTTGATCCATAGTTTGTAACGGCCCATGGTTTCGACCCATAGTATTGGCACCTAGAATTAGTATATAAGTGTGTGTTGAGATCTACGAAGGCACCGTGAAGTTAATTGTATTGAGCTTGCTCAAAGGAGGTTGCCCCCTCGAAGTGGCCTGTGATCAATATAAAAGTGATTCTGAGTTCTGTCATTTCTGCTATTTCGCATATTCTTTTTAATTAATTGTTGCAGGTGCCTCTCACTATCTTCACATCCATTTGGTGTAAACTCCACTTTATCATGGATGCAAGTTCCATGATGGTTCTAATGGAAGTGTACCTTGCTACTAGCGCAAATGTCTCTTCATAATCAATTCCCTCTTTCTGATAAAATCCTCTAGCCACAAACCTTGCCTTGTATTTCTCAATACTTCCATCAGTTGCATGCTTTATCTTGTAGATCCACTTGGAAGATACCACAATTTTTCCTTCTGGTTTGGAAACTATATCCCAAACATCATTCTTCATTATTGATTGGTATTATTCTGTCATTGCTTCTACCCATTCTTTCTTTTGTATAGCTTCTTCATAACTGATAGGTTCTTGATCTACAAGATCACACATCAAAGCCACATAACTGGAAAATGGCTTTGGCTTCTTGCTTGCTCTTGTGGATCCTTCTAGAGCTACATACTTCTCTGCTTCTTGTATAATTTCAGGCTTGGCCAAGAAAGCTTTTTCTTTTGTGATATATTCATAGTGGGAGTTTCTTGAGGTTCTAGCATATCATGGTCTTCTGGTGTTTCATCTTCGGGGGAGGGTGTAGCTTCTACATTCCTAGGAGGTACATCTTCTTCATATACTTCTTCATGATGGCACTTTCTGGATCTCTTGAGAGTTGCTTCTTTGTTAAATGTTACATCTCTACTAATCTCCATGTGATAGAATCCTGGAATGTATATTCTGAAGGCTTTGGAGACTTCACAGTATCCGACAAATATTCCCTTCTTCCTAGAAGGGTGGGTCAACTTGGTTCTCTTTTCTTTTGGTATGTGAACATATAATGGGAAACCAAATATCTTGAGGTGGCTTACTTCAGGTTTCTTTCTTGTGAACATTTCTTCTAGAGTCTTGAATCCAAGGGAACTAGCGGATAATCTATTTTGTACATAAACTGTCGTCCTTGCTGCTTCAGCCCATAGATGCATTAGAAGATCTTGATCATGTATCATTGTCTTTACCGCTTCCATAATGGTCCTATTCTTTCTTTCTGCAACACCATTTTGTTGAGGATTGTAGGGAGTAGTTAGTTCCCTCTTGATTCCATCTTCTTTACAAAAGGCTTCAAAATCTTTTGAAGTATATTCTCCACCATTGTCCATTTTGAGTGTTTTGATTCTTCATTTTGAATGATTCTCTATCAAGGCTTTGAATTCCTTGAATTTTCCAAATACTCCATCCTTTGATTTCAAGAAATATATCCATGTCTTTCTTGAATAGTCATCAATAAATGTAACATAATATTCATAACCACTCAAATATGTGGAGGGCATTGGACCACATACATATGAATAAATCAATTCCAACGTACCTTTAGTCTTTGTCTCACTCTTTGGAAATGAATTCTCGATATTCTTTCCTTTTGCACATCCTTTGTAAATGCCTGCATGATCGATCTTCAAATATGGTAATCCCATCACTACTTTGCTCACATGGGGTAGTGCTTTGTAGTTGATGTGAGCAAGCCTCCTATGCCATAGTTCACTTGGGCTAGTGGTCTCATGCACAAGGGTTGTTTCTGAATGTCCCTTGAGTTTATATAAGCCTCCTTCTTCTTCACCAATGACAACTGCATCTTCAATTGATTTTCCTTTAGGCCACATAATTACTTGTCCATCTATGAAGGAAACCTTATAGCCTTTCTTATCTAATGCTGAGATAGAAAGTAGGTTCTTCTTCAAACCTGGTACATATAAAACTTCCTTCATCTTCATGGGGGTTCCAAAATCAAGCTTGTAGCTTGATTCACCAATTCCTTTGATAGGATATTGATAGTCATATCCTAATGATGCCTTTTGAGTAGATTTCTTCTCTTCAAGTTTTGACATAGTTTTATTTTGTCTCGTCATGTGCTTTAAAGCACCACTATCAATAAGCCAAGTATCTTCTCTAGGTGTCACAAACCCAGAGAGTGCAGAGAATAATACATATTCTTCTGCATCTTCTTCTTTTGCTTGTTTTCTTCGAGTTCATTCTTCCTCTTTTTCTTCATCTTCATATTCAAATAGGTGTGCATGATGTCTTTTGTTGTTCCTCTTCTTGTACTCTTCTTTCTTCAATGGGCAATTTCTGGCAATGTGTCCTAGCTTGTCACAATGGAAGCATTGAAATTTGGAGTGATCTCTCCTTGAATTGTTTCCTCTTGTCCTTTGGAACTTCCTGGGAGGTTGAGACTCCTTGTGGCTTTCCCTTTTGAAGTTAGATTGAATTCTTCTTCTTTTGGTATAGGTGGCTAGGGCTTGATCATATTCTTTTAGTAGAGATTCTCTATTGGCTACTCTAGCCTCCTCTTGGATGCAATCTTCCCATACAATGTCAAACTTCATGCTTTCCTTTCTGGCACACATAGTCTAGATGAATGAATCCCAAAGTCCAGAGAGACCATTGAGAGCAGTCATAACTAGCTCATCTTCATCAAGGGAGTCTCCAATGGCTTCTAGTTGCTCCTTGAACTGGGATACCCTTGTGAAGTAGTCTTGGATGGATTCTCCTTGGCTAATCTCGGTACTCTTCAATTGAGATCTCAAATTCATCTTCCTATTGATGTTCTTTCCTTCATACATTCTGGAGAGGGCATGATACATTTCTTTTGGGGTCTTCTTGGATGACACTTGATGAATCAAGTGGTCTTTGATAGAATCATCAATGATCCTCTTTGCCCTAATTAGATCCTTCTTGTGCTTCTCCTTAGCTTCAACCTCTACAAGTTCTGCAACTTCATCCTTGATGTATTTGGCAAGATCATGCTCTTCAAGAATGAGGCCAATCCTATATTTCCATGCTCTGAAATTCTCTATGCCTTCTAGCTTATCCTCAAGCTTAGTGCTTGGGGCCATCTTATCTAGGAGGTCACCAAAAAATGAAAATTCTCAAAATGCAAAACTGAACTTACCAGGAGATGTGGAGGCGAGTTGACTGGTATACTTGGTTTCTGGAGATTCCAAATTTTTACCCTCAAAATTGACTTGCGAATTTCAGATCTGCAGCAGTTTTTTGGTTCACTGGTTTTTCTGGTTTTCTGGTTTTTCTAGTCCAGATTCAAACTAGGGTTTGACTTTTCCGGAGAACTACCCACTCAAAAAATTCTATCCAGGGCTCTAAATTTTTCTTTTGGAGAGGCACATATTTCTATGCAATTAGATTTCCAAAATTCCAATTTTGACAGAAACCCTAATTTCTTGTCGGAGGAAGAAGAGAGAGAGTTTTACCTTGTGAAAGTTGTCCTATTCAGGATAGCTCTGATACCATGTTAAGATTTGATATGCTAATATAGATAACATTAGTATTCAATTCAATTTCACAACAATATCATATACAAGATCATTGAAAGAAACACAATCACAAGATAAACATAGATTTATCTTGGGAAACCCTCTAGGGGAAGAAAACTGAGCAAAACTTCCTCAATATAGATGATCAAAAGTAAAAATACAAAACCCCAAACAAGTGCTCCTTCTCCTTGCAAATCTCTCTCTCTCTCTCTCCTATGCGAATTACACAAGTGAGTGTGTGTGTCTAAATGAGGAGCACATCACTCCTATTTATACTTTATCTTCCACTTGAATTTATCCCTAAATAGGTCGGCCCCAACAACTTAACCTAATGCTGACTGGGCCGACTCTTCTAGGGGACTTAAACACCACATTACATTTGACTCTAGGGGATCTAATGCCCTGACTTACAAGGGAGGATTTACCTCAATGACTTTACATAATCAAATACAATAATAAAATCCTAACGGAGGAATAAAACATCTTTGAATAAATTAGAATAATAAAATACAATAGAATATTCTTTGAAGTTACAATATTTCAACAGCACAAGTGTCAAGCAGCCACGTATCTCTCCAAGATGCAAATGAAATCTTGAATGTGACTTGATTTATTCCAACATCACAATGTGCAACAATAAAGTGAATATATTTATGAGCTTTACCTTTGTCTTCTTTCTTCCATTTATACTTCTCAATCATATCCCATGGGGCCCAACAATGTTTTGCATCATGTCCATTATTGCCACAGTGGCCACAATGAAGCTCAGGTCTCTTGTTGTGATTGTTTCTACCCCCCTGCCTCTGAAATTATTTCCTGCACATCCTCTCTTATTGTTTTATCATTTAGAAGAATCCTTTGATTGATTATTCCCTTCCTGGTCAGGGTACAAGGTCTCTCTAGTGGGTTGAATTGTCTTCATTCCGAAGACTTTCTCTTTTCGCAACCTTCTCCACCAAAGTGTCAAAAGTGAGATCTTTAAATTTACCACTAGCTTAAAGTGACTCAAGGTAGTGGGAATATGTGGGGTAGATGAACTTGACGAAGGCTGTGAGATTAATTTCTACCTTCGCATTAATGGCGTTGATGTCATGCATGATTTCTCTAATCTCAGTTGTTGTAGTCATGGGATCATTGTCCTTCACCTCAGGTTGAAGAGCTTCAACATCAGATAAATTAGCTCCAATTTTGAATGTGAATCATACAGATATTTTAATCTCTTTAGGAATCATAAGAGTTTTAAGTAAGTGTTATATACCGAATCACCTCTTCGCTTACTGTATTAGTTATAAGAGCATATTCCTTCTTGTCTTTGATTTTCCCTATTGCAAGCTCTTTGTTTGTTGTAGGCTTTCTTGGTGTAGTGATTATAAGGCCATGCACTCCTTCAACAATTTATCATTCGTATATTCCATCCCATAGATTGTTAAAGATGAGTGTGCTTGATCTTTCTCAACCATTCTGATTAATTGTCCTTCTTGGTGAGCATTGCTCCGATAATGGAAGCCAAATAATGCATTTGAATTAGGGTTTCTAGAATTGAGAGAAAGGGAAGAGGAAATGAAATGTTTGGCTGGAAAAATAGGTTGTATTAGCTCTAAATATTCTCCTCATAGGTACAAACTTGAGAGGCCTAAGACAAAGGGCACACTAAGGAGGTGGACTGGAAGGACAATCTCAAATCACTCATGGAGCTAAAAAAAAATCCAGAGCTCTGATACCAATGTCAAGCTTGGATTAAATCCACGGTTTGATCATTTTCATTGATTATAAATCACTTATTTACACATTAGTATGACACTTGGATTTCAAATTTATATACGTGGTGACTCTTCACCTTATTCAATAATTGAAACTAAAGAAAATATTTACAATAATTTACATAAGGAACCGTAATGCCAAAGGATTAGGTTTCCAACATTTATCAAGCATGAATGTGATCTTAAATTCACTTTGTGACCAGTATAATTATAGTAGTAAATCTATCATAATTTATTCAATATCAATGTTAATACTCTTAACAATTTCAACCTTAACTTACATTCAATTAGTGAGACATATAAGTGTTGGAAATTACCAAACTTGAAGACAATGATGGTTGAAAAACAATTAGACAATTTTGGACAGTTGAAACCTTCACAGACACAGACATAAAAGAGATGAAGGTCAAGTACATAATTTCAATGTAAGATAAGATGGTACAACCCTCTAAGCTCTTCCAAAACCCTAGTTCTGCCAAATATCTTCCACAAGCTACCATCATCAGTAACAAGGCTCTCTGGCTCCAAGAAAGAGGTCTCATTTATTTTCTTCTTCTCCAACAAGTACAAACCTAGGTTTTATCACTCAACCCTAAGTCCTTACATTCGTAGGGTAGAAACTGTTGAAATATTGTAACTTCGAAGAATATTCTATTTGTACTTTATCCGGAGATGTTTCATTCCTCCATCAGGATGTTGTAACTAGGGTTATTAGACTTCCCTAGTGGGGTCGGCCCTGAGTTAAGTGTTTAGGGGTTATTAGACTCTCCTAGGAGAAGTCGGCCCAGTTAGGGTTAAAATTCAAGTGAAGTAAAGTATAAATAGAGGAGGTGTGTTCCTCATTTAACACACTCACTCACTCATTCACTCACTTGTGAATTGTGCATAAGAGAGAGAGAGATCTACGAAGGAAGAGAAGGAGCTCTTGTTTGGGGATTACATATTTGTATTTGTTGGTCATCTATATTGAGGAAGCTTTGCTAGGTTTTCTATCCCATGAGGGTTTCCTAGGATAAATATGTGTCTATCTTGTGATTGTGTTTCTTTCAGTGATCCTTATTATGCTCTTGTTGTGAATTTTATGCTAAACTTAACATGGTTTCAGAGCTAGCCTAAATATGACATCTTTCACAAGGTGAAAATATCTCTATCTCCTCCTCCGGTGAAAATTAGGGTTTTTGCAAAAGTTGGAATTTTTGGAATCTAATTGCATGGCTGGATGCTCCTCCTCAAAAGAAAAATTTTGATCCCTAGATCGAACTTTTTGAGTGGGTAGATCTACGGGAAATTCAAACTCTAATTTGACTTCTGGACTAGAAAACCAGAAAACCAGTGAACCAGAAAAACTGCGAACCTGTGCACTAGTGAACCAAAAACGCTATGCACCATTGAACCAGTAAAACCAGAAAATATGTTGTAGATCCGAATTTCGCTGGTCAAGTTTGAAGGGTGAAAAGTTGAAGTTTTCATAAATCAAGTACACCAATCAACTCAATTAAGTCAAGCACATCTCCTGGTAAGGTCAGATTTTCATTTTAAGTATTTTTAATTTTTGGTGACCTCCTAGATAAGATGGCCCCAAGCACTAAGCTTGAGGACAAGCTAGAGGGTATACAGAATTTCCAGGCATGGAAATATAGGATTGGTCTCATTCTTGAAGAGAATGATCTTGCCTAATACATCAAAGATGAAGTTGCAGAACCTGCGGAAGATGAAGCTAAAGAGAAGTACAAGAAGGATATGATTAGGGAAAAGAGAATCTTTGTTGATTCTATCAAAGATCACTTGATCCCTTAAGTGTCATTCAAGAAGACCCCGAAGGAAATGTATGATTCCCTAGCCAGAATGTATGAAGGGAGGAACATCAATAGGAAGATGAACCTGAGAGCTCAATTAAAGAGCACTAAGATGAGTCAAGGAGAATCTATTCAAGATTACTTTACAAGGGTCTCCCAGTTCAAGGAAAAACTAGAAGCCATTGGGGACACCCTTGATGAATATGAACTAGTCATGACTGCTCTCAATGGTATCACTAGACCTTGGGATTCATTCATCCAAACCATGTGTGCCAGATGTTACACCTAAATCTCGTCATCATGACACCCTTGTTAATTCAATGCCTTGATTCCCCAAAGTCCCTATGATCAAGTAAGTCAGTTAGAGTAATTTGATGCCCTTTTGTCCACATTTCTAGTTGGGCCAGCGCACATTGTCTTTGAGCAAGTAGTGCCCAACTAGGGTCGACGCAGAATATATTCTTCCATCCTGCGTCGGTGGGGCAGAGCATCTTTGTACAACTTGCGTTTTCCCTCTCAGGCACTGGTTGTATTCATTCAACCTATGCCGGGGTTGGTTAAGTGGGATAAAGGGAGATTTTGAGTGAGTTCTAGAAGTTGATGAGGTGGATCCCTATCCCTAACTCCTAGATGAGTTGTTCTACGGTTCCCTAACCTCAAGGGAGGATCCCTTAGCCCTCTCCCCATGATCCTCAACCTACTCTATCCACTTGGTCCTATAAATACAAGGCCCCTCTCCATTCCAAGGGGAGGAAGTCTATAGCACTTTCATGCTGGTAAAATTATCTTAGGAGATCCCTACTCATATTTGGGAGACTCATAGTTCCTTTGGAGGCATTGGCTTGGCTTGTTGGAGGAGGATTGCGATGTTAAGGCTTGGGTTGTGATCACACCTCTACTTTGTACTTTCCCTCTTTTAATAGAGTAATATAAACTCTTTCCGCAAATGTTATCGTGTTTATATTGTTTGTAGTTTACTTCCTTAACCATTTACTTAGATTAGTTATTGTTTAGACATATTTTACTGCTTGTATTTTTTCCATATGTCTTGGCACGTCTTGTAGCTAAAGATCTGACGACCGTGGGATTTGGAGCAACAACGAGAAGAAGAAGATCTACGATATGAAGGTAAGACGTCTATTACTTGATCTCTAACTAGATCTAGGAAAGCAGTTCTATGTTCTGTCTTATTTGTTCTAGATTCACATTGAACTAGGGAGATCTTGCTTGCGTCCGCTTGAGTAGATTGTCCAATAACACCAGAAAAGAAAGCATGAAGTTTGATATTGTATGGGAGGATTGCATTCAAGAAGAGGTTAGAGTAGCCAATAGAGAAGCCCTTCTCAAAGAAGATAATCAAGCATTAGCTACCCATACCAAAAGAAGAAGAAGTCAACCCAACTTCAATAAGGGAAACCACGAGGAGTCTCAACCTCCACAAATGTTTCAAAAGAAAAGAGGAGCTAATTTAGAAAGAGATCACTCGTCATACCAATGTTACATTTGTCACAAAATAGGGCACATTGCTAGAAATTGTTCTTCAAATAAGAAGAAGGGTATCCACCACAAAAGACATCAAGCACATCTAGCAGAAGATGATAGTGAAGATGAAGAAGAGGAAAGACCTCAAAGGAAAGAGCTAAGGTAGAAAAAGAAGATGCATAAGAGTATGTTCTATTCTCTACACGCTCTGGTTCTGTAACACTTGGAGAAGACACATAGCTTATTGATAGTGGTGCTTCAAAGCACATTACGGGACAAAAGAAAACTCTTTCAAGACTTGAAGAAAAGACCTCTCCACATAAAGTATCTTTAGGAGATGACTATCAATATCCTATCAAAGGAATTGGTGAAGCAAGCTACAAGCTTGATTTTGGAACCCCCATGAAGATGAAGGAAGTCTTATATGTACCAGGTTTGAAGAAGAACTTACTTTCTATCTTAGCATTAGATAAGAAATGTTATAGGGTTGCATTCATAGATGAACAAGTACTCATGTGGCCCAAAGGAAAATCAATTGAGGATACAGTTGTTATTGGGGAAGAGGAAGGAGGGCTATATAAACTCAAGGGACATTTAGAAGCAACCCTTGTTCATGAAGCCACTAGCCCAAGTGAGTTATGGCATAGAAGGATTGCTCACATAAACTACAAAGCACTACCCTATGTGAGTGAAGTAGTATCAGGATTACCATATTTAAAGGTTGATCATGAAGGCACTTGCAAAGGATGTGCAAAAGGGAAGAATATCAAGAATCCATTTAGAGTGAAACAAAGACTAAAAGCACTTTGGAATTGATCCATTCAGATGTATGTGGTCCAATTCCCTCCACATATTTGAGTGGATATGAATACTACCTTACATTTGTTGATGACTATTCAAGAAAGACTTGGATATATTTCCTAAAAGGAAAAGATGAAGTCTTTGGAAAATTCAAGGAATTTAAAGCCTTGATAGAAAATCATTCAGAAAAGAAAATCAAGACACTCGGGACAGATAATGGTGGAGAATATACTTCAAAGGATTTTGAAGTCTTTTGTAAAGAAGCAGGAATCAAGAGGGAACTAACCACCCCCTATAATCCTCAAAAAAATGGTGTTGCAGAAAGAAAGAATAGGACCATTATGGAAGCAGTGAAAACAATGATACATGATCAAGATCTTCTTATGCATCTATGGGCTGAAGCAACAAGGATGAAAGTCTATGTCCAAAATAGATTGTCTCATAGTGCCCTTGGATTCAAGACCCCAGAAGAAATGTTCACAGGGAAGAAACTTGAGGTAAGTCACCTCAAGATATTTGGGTACCCCATATAAGAGAAGAGAACTAAGCTGGACCCTTCCGGAAAGAAGGAAATATTTATTGGGTATTGTGAAGCATCCAAAGCATTCAGAATATACATCCCAGAATTCCATCACATGGAAATTAGTAGAGATGTAACTTTTGATGAATAAGTTGGTCTCAAAAGATCTAGAAAGAGCCAGTGTGAAGAAGTATATGAAGAATATATACCTCCTAGAAATACAAAAGTTATTTCCTTCCATGAAGAAGAAACACTAGAAGACCATGATATGATAGAACCTCAAGAACCCTCACCTATGGTCATATCAAGGAATACAAAGCCAGCATGGGAAAGAGAAATTATACAAGAAGAAGAAATATATGGAGCTCCAGAAGGATCCACTAGAGCAAGCAAGAAACCAAATCCATTTTCTAGCTATGTGGCTTTGATGTGTGATCTTGTAGATCAAGAACCTATCGGTTATGAAGAAGAAGTTCATAAGAAAGAATGGGTAGAAGCAATGACAGAGGAATACCTGTCAATAATGAAGAATGATGTTTGGGATGTAGTTCCCAAACCAAAAGATAAGAGTGTGGTGTCCTCCAAGTGGATATACAAGATAAAGCATGTTGCGGATGGTAGCATTGAGAAGTATAAGGCAAGGTTTGTGGCTAGAGGATTCTCTCAGAAAGAGGGAATTGACTATGAAGAAACATTTGCACTAGTTGCAAGGTACACTTCCATTAGAACCATCATGGCACTTGCATCCATGATGAAGTGGATGTTGCACTAGATGGATGTGAAGACAACCTTCCTTAATGGTGTGATTGAGGAAGAAGTGTACATAGAACAACCACAAGGATTTGAGGTTGAATATAGAAGAACTCATGTATGTAAGTTGAAGAAAACTCTGTATGGGTTGAAACAAGCTCCTAGAGTTTGGTACAGAAGAATTGATAGCTTCTTGATAAGCTTGAGCTTTACCAAAAGTAAAGTTGATCCTAACCTTTACCTTAAGGTTATGGATGATGAACCTGTCATACTATTATTGTATGTGGATGATCTCTTTATGACAGGGAATGAGAAACATATCATGGAAAGCAAGAAGAATCTAGCTACAAAATTTGAGATGAAATATCTCATATTGATGCATTACTTCCTAGGTATAGAAGTATGGAAAGGCCCAGAAGGAATCTTTCTCAACTAGGGAAAGTATGTTGTAGAAATCTTGAAAAGATTTGATATGTTGGAATGTAAATCCATGGCCACTCCCATGGATTCCAACTTAAAGTTATTAGCTGATGAATCGTCATAATTAGTGGATGTAACTCAGTACAGACAGATTATTGGGTCATTAATGTATTTGACGAATACCAGGCCATATATATGCTTTGCTATGAACACCTTGAGTCTGTATCTAGTTGAGACTAGACGTTTTCACCTAATAGCTGCAAAGCATGTGATGAGGTAACTAAAATGTACGATAGACTTTGGTCTATATTATCTTGGAGATCATGACATCAGATTGTATGATTATACAGATGCATATTGGCATGGTAGTGTCTCAGACAAAAAGAGCACATCGAGTAGATGTATTGTCTGGGATATGCTATGATCTCACGGTTTGGCAGGAAGCAGTCCAGTGTGGCTCTCAGCATAGCTGAAGTGGAATATATAGCAGCTTGCTCTGCTAGTTGTGAAGCCATATGGATTCGGAAGCTATTATCAGGACTATTTGACTTAGAGATGGACTCCACTGTGATCCTGTGTGACAACCAGAGTTGTATCAAGATGACGGATAATCCAGTGTTCCATGATAATTCAAATCACATAGAAATCCAATATTTCTATATAAAGGATGTGGTGCAGAAAGGATCTATAAAGCTCAAGTATGTGAGCACTGATGAACATTGCTGATGTATTGACCAAACCTCTATCTCGAGTAAAGTTTGAGTATTTTCGAGACAAGCTTGGTGTAGTTCAAAAGGACCCTCCTCAAAAGGGGGAGTGATATGGTCAATGAGGATACCTGTTCTGACGATGAGGTCGATGATGAGGATACCTGTGCCGACGATGAGATCCATGTGTGGTCCTTAGACTTGGTCTAAGTTGATGAGTGGATTGTATCATCCCTGGACACATGTTCTAAAGAGATCCGTAGACTCTTGTCTCCGAGAAAGATGTTGTAAATCCTATATTTGATCTAGGTCACAACTAGTATAAAAAGGACTGTCTCTGTGGTTGTAAATCCTAGATTTGATCTTGGTCACAACCAGTATGAAAAAGGACTGGCTTTGTGGTTGTAAATCCTAGATTTTGATCTAGGTCACAACCAGTATGAAAAAGGTCTGGCTCTGTGGTTGTAAATCCTAGATTTGATATAGGTCACAACCAATATGAAAAAAGACTGCTCTATGGTTGTAAATCCTAGATTTGATCTTGGTCACAACCAATATGAAAAAGGACTGGCTCTTTGGTTGTAAATCCTAGATTTGATCTAGGTCACAACCAGTATGAAAAAGGACTGTCTCTATGGTGGTAAATCCTATATTTGATCTAGGTCACATCCAGTATGAAAAAGGACTGGCATTGTGGTTGGGATTGCATCGTCCCTTGTAATACCCCAATTTTGGACTTGGAACCCCTATTATATTTCTGCTAAGTATTATTTCATTTTACTTAGGTGATTTCAGAAATCTGATAAATTGATTTTTAATGACCATGTGGACCAACACATTAATGAGATGGGAGTCACAATCCCCTAAGGGTTGGTGGGAAAATGCCACATAATAATAATAATAAGAAATTATTATTGGAGAGAAATGGAAAACCCTAAAGAAGATATTTGAGAAACTAATGAATTAAAAGAATTCATAAAATAGGAATTTTCACCTAAGTGAATAAAAAAGTGGACTTCATTGAAACACTCATTCGTTCATCATTATCACTATTCACATTCTCATGAGATGAATACACAAGAGAAATGGGTGTTGGGGAAAAACAAACCCTGAGACAAATGAAGATTGGTGAGGGAGGACAGATTTGGGAGAACCAAACTGGTCCTAAAGCCAAGTGATTGAGGGAAGATTTGGGAGGACCAAACTGGCCCAGATTAAGAGGAATCATACAACTTGGTATGAGCTTGGCCACTTAATTGTGTGCAGGTGGGAGAACTACCCCAAGCTGCAGGAGTACTGCATTTACCTGAATAGGCTATGTTTTATTGATTCTCTTAATGGCTAAGGCTTAAAAGCCCCTGGAGCATCCTGGAGATCAGGAGTGCTGAGTTGGGTGTTGGGTTTCCTGCTACCTCTGAAATAATCCTGAATAGCTTGGGAAAAAAAGTTAAGGGTAATTTAAAAATATATACTCTACCTGGGGGACTCTGAACTCAGCTCAGGGGTGACTTGAAAGCAAGTAGAACTTGCTGGTCAAAGGCTAAGAGGTTTGTGCTTGGTTCCACTGGTCAACAGATTTCAGATAAGTATCTATATGCTGTACTTGCAGAGTATTTGTTTATGAAGCAATATTTGCATGTGTTTCTGAATATCTCTGACTTACAGTTGAATGACCTATTCATTACATCTGACCAGATGTAGAATGTATTATTGATTATTCTGTGCACAAATCTCAGCTAGAATGATAGATCTTTGTAATAAGTTTTATCTCATGATTAGACTTACAGATATGGAATATTTATGTGTGGGGATTAATGTGAGGATACTCACATTCTGTTTCCAGTAGATTTACAACATTTGAACCCCTATGAGTTTTATATTTCTGCAGCAATTTATACAAGGTATTATGGTCCATATATTAACCTAGGGTTTTATGGAGCCTATTTATAACTGCAAATAATTGTACTAGACTTATTCCAGTTTGGACAGAGCTTGTATTTATTTTATCATTATGATATAAATAGGGAAGCCATGCAAACCATGAGGTTTAAATGACTAGCCCTCATATATTCGCTTAACTCTTGATGTTAGAGTTTATTGCAGAAAACCCTAGAAATATTAATGTTCAGATCTACAGTATCAGAGTTTGAGATTCTGGATGAATTTGTTTTGGAAGATTGTATACTATAGTATAACATTTCTGGGTTAATCATGTTATGAACTATGCTATTCTATTCATTGCTTTATTTCTGAGTTGAAGCATTGATATAAATCCCATGCTGGGATGTACCATTATCATTTTATACAGAAATCATTGTAAGTTCAATATAATAATATTTATATGATTTCTATTTGCCTATGGCACAAAACGAATTGTGGCTGACTTATCTCGCCATGCTATATGTTTGCATGTAATATAAAGATTGTATGAATGCATATGCGCAGAAGAAAATCATTATATGCAGTTTACCCATAGCTCGGAGGGCGTTATCATAATCTATGCATTTATCATTCAACAATTACAGTGTAATAAGAGACTGCAATTTCATACATTGTATAAATATATTACAAACATGTATATTTATATACCTAAGCTATGACAAAGATTGAGCTTAACGTTTATGCACAAGGAGTATGTATTTAAATATGAAATCATTTATAATGTAATGCTGACAGAGGAACGGTATTTGTAAATGCATAACCATTTCTCATACAAGCTGGGAAGGCGTATCGCCTTCACCCAAAACCCTTTAATCATTCAATGGTAAAACGACATTACTTTTTATTCATGAATGCAACATTTAAATGCAAGTAAACTTCAAGATGCGAAGCCCGAAGGGGTTTCCATTTTAATAACCATAATAAACCCAGTAAGTCTTGTATGCATATCGTATTCATCTATATGCTCTGATTTACTGTAGTATAACTCATGCATCGTATTAATATCCAAGTGTAGCGAAGTTTTCATTTAAGCAAGCTTCATATCCTTTACATATTGCATTAAAAAGAATTTAAATAGTCTCGGCCAAAAACGCAGAGGGGCGTTATAAATCCACATAGCCATGCATATATTACACCATAATGAATTCATAGTATTACGCATACACATAAACAGAGAACTCATGGTTTAAGCTACAACTTTCCATTAAAATAAGTGGAGCATCTTTTTATACATGGTATCGACGCAACTTCCTAGGGAAGAGCGTCCTTGGATTTCATAATCATTCACGACAGTGAGTCTTGAGCTCAAAACATATCATTTAAATGTGCAGACTAGCCTACGTTGCCAATTGAAGCACACAGAGGTCGCGAGGACCCATCGTAGGCAAGATTCATGCCCCTACTAGCTTGGCCGACATCCTTTCCCATTTTATCCACAAAAACAAAAGCAGGAAACCCTAATCACAGTCAAACCTAAATGTTCTAAGTAACTTGGCCCACCAACGGGGTAAACCAAAACCGAGGTGGTTGGTTGACTAGTTACCTGTTAACTTAACAAGCCTTCCACATTTCACATAACGATTGCAAGCTTGCCGGAGTGTGCCCCACTCCACCTTGGTCGTGCTTACCTGCACAAGAATTATGGCACGAGGTTAAACCTCTGGGAGACACCAAATTGTTAATCAAAATCCAAACAACACAATGAAGTTTGCATACGAGTGACAAGGCACATTACCGTGAAGAAGGAGGTACCTACAACATATCACACCGCATTAAAGGTCAAACGATTGAGAGTATAAACGTATGCATTAAACCAACAGTTAACCAAGAAACCATGTCAACGTAAAGCTTGAGAAGTGAACGACAATTACCTGCCAGTGTTGACGAATGCAAAAGTATGGTTGGAGACTGGTTCAATGATACACCCCGACAACAAAGGATCTGTAGCCATGAATATGTAACTCTTTCGCCAGTGTTAGCGTAGAGCCGAAGCTATCTGTGCCTAAACTTCAACAATGACCCGAACGCCTTAGTCCAACCGAGAACAATGAAGTTGCACCGAGTAGAGCAGGTGGTTAACCACCGCCACCGGTGATGGGAGAACTTAATGCAGCGATGTAGAGTTTGTTGGCACATTTTTCTATCACCTAGATTGATGGTGAGGATCCCCTCTCGTTTACCCATACATCGGATCGGATCACTATCGACGGTCTTGAGACGTTGAGTTTTCAATGGATTACAACTGTTGGTACAAGGTACGCTTTGGCGGGGTTACCTGCAGAAAATGACCACAGCTGGGTGAGGGAGCTCAATTAATGGAGTGACCTACCTTCACCATGTCAACAAGCCATGACGCAACCAACTGCAACTTCATCTACGTGACAAGCGTAGTGACGAACCTGCCAACGAAGCAACATAACATAGGTTTAAAACATGTTTGGGGAGTGGTCAAGCCAGCATGGTGCTAGCCACTCTGCCACTCAGTCCACCGGTTGATCGAGACCTCGTGAGACCAACCCCGTGACAGTATTATTCCATCCATTCTTGCAAGGGAGTAATGCTTTTTGTCATCACATAGCTCCACGTTGTTTTATTGTAGCTTATGGTCACTTACGTGGAGGGTGGTTCATAAGGTTGATATACGTTTAATTGTATAAGTGTTATAACTTAAGCCTGGTATAAACCTTATGGTGGTTGGGTCGGCTTTCACAAGTGTCCAAACATATTAACTATATGTTGATACATATTATATATATGTGTTATAACCTTGGTAATGTATGCTGGGTATATTGGCTATGTAAGCCATAGTTTTGGAAAGCGCATTATTTATATATGTGAATATATGACCATATATATATCTATATCTATATCTATATATCTATCTATCTATCTATCTATATATATATATAACCTTTGGTTATGGTGGACTTAAAATGAATCTCTTTGCATATGGTTTAATATATATAATCATATGTTTCTAATTGTGTGGAGTTCATTATATTTGTTGGTGGAATAATTTAATCTTTGTCTAAGTTAAATTTCTATCTCATGTTATTGCTTTTATATTGTGTATTATATATATGTAATATTAATACATATGGAATAGGTATTAATACATGGCCTTTTCCCATGTTTATCTATACTCCTTCAAGAGTATTGTAACGGCTAGTTAAACTATGAAGGTTTTGCAAATTGTGAATACATATATTAATTGATCATATTGATATATAGTTGGGCATATATATATTAATATGTGCAGTAAGTCTGAAAAGAACCAGGACCCAGGATAAAGATGGTTTGCGTACATTCTCATGTACAATATTTTAATCTAAGTGTAAGTGCATTGATTTAAACCATTAATTAATTACATATATCCTTGGTTCAGTTAGACATCATGTGTTGTTGTTTCTTGTGTAGAGGCTATTATGTTTACTCATGTCGACATAAAAGACCTCTAGCGCACACACACCGGTTCAGGTGAACTCTATCTTATAACACATAAGACGTAAGGGTGCGTATAGTTTGTAATACTATAGAACTTCAGTAAAGTTCACACCTGGTGGCATATTTCGTAAAACGTACTATAGGGTCTATAGACCCGTGCAAAAAAAAAATTGGTTAAGAGGATACATGACAAATTGGTATCAGAGCATGGTCACTACACTAGGACCTTAAGCTGATTTCCTGATTGCGGTGTTTTTATTTCAGAATTTAATATTTTAACTTCCTGTAGCATATTTTTTGTACTTTTTTCATTAATTACATTGTTGTTTATAACTTCTAACAAATAGTTGATTGGCCACACTTAGACAGCTCGGTGGCAGAAACAATTAATGGCAGAAATACATGCTGCGGAACAGGAAGGGAGGCTGGTTGTAGAAACATTTAGTCAACAAGGAGAAATGGCCAATAGGCAGAAGAGAAACTAGAATTCTCCACATGGAGCAATAACATCCAACGAGATGTTGGAAACAATCAAAATAATAAAATCTGAGCTAATGAGCATTAAAGAAGACAACATTAAGAACTTTGAAGAACAACTAGAAATCAATGTTATTTTGCTGCAAAAGTTGACAGAGAAGGAAAATAGTCACCTCCCAACACCAGAGGAGCAGCATGCAGAAAAATCAGTCACAAAAATAAATTTGAAATTTAAAGATACACCTCCAAGGAATTCAGTAAGCTATAATATCGATGTCAGTGACACAGAGTCACAGGGCGAAGATTCAGAAGAGTACATCCCCAAGAAGAAAAAGAATACTGGGAAAGTACATCACCTACATTCAGAATTGAGGAAAATCAAACCTCCTACTTTTAACGGAGAAATTAAAACTGGAGAAGAAGCAGAGCTGTGGCTGAGAGACATGGAAAAGTACTTATGCATGTTTGACTATTCCAGCCTCATAAAGGCTAGAATTGTTGTTTTTAACTTGTAGGGTAAGGCTTCGGCTTGGTGGGATGATCTCAAGATGACCCGCTCTATCAACGAGAAAAATGTAAAGTGGAAAAATTTTGCAACATTCTTCAAACTGAAGTACCTGTCTGAACGGTACTTTGATAAAAAGGTAAAAGAATTTTAAGACCTCAAGTTGGGACAACAAACCATGGAGGAGATAATCAGTAAGTTTATGGAACTGCTCAATTATGTTCCTTACATATAGGATGAGAAGGTCATAATTCAACGTTTCCTGAATTGTTTACCATTTGGGTACAAGGATCGGATAGAGTTTGACGATCCCAAGACATTGGATGATGCTTTCAAAAAATCTAGACTGTGTTATGTACAGGGACAGAACAAAGCTGAAGTATCAAAAAGGTGGAATGAAAAGAAGAAGACCAAATTTGAAAGTAGGAAAAAGGGTCATAATCCCAACCATTTCATAACCAAAGCATGAGGGCACCTTTCAGCAACAAGTTTGACGGCAGCAAGCCACAATCCAAATTTGTTCTTCCCACTAAAAAGTTAAACACAGAAGGCACCAGAGAACCAGAACAAGCACCATCAAATCCACCACTCAAATGTTGGGGCTACAGAGAAAATCATCGATGGTATGATTGTCCTCATAAAAAGGACATAATCAAATCTGTGCATAATCTGCAAGAGGCTTCAACGGTTCAAGACATAACACGGAGCCCAAAAATCTATGCTACATTGAACAACTATCAAGCAAAACATCGGGCTTCAGAAATCGAGGTTGAAGGTATGCTTTCCAGGACACTTGTGTCTATCTTGATTGATTATGGCGCATGCAAAATTTATCTAGACCCAAAACTGTGTGAGTCATGCAAACTTAGTAAACATAAGTACATGCAGCCTTGGATGGTTCAAATGGAAACCAAGGGATCGTAAGAGTAGTGAAATTAAGGGAAATTTATGCTCTTCAATTGAAAAGAAACGCACGAAAAGGGTGCAAACTGTATGCTGTCCACATGACCGAAAATCAGAAAACTGAAAGTGTAGATTTATCTAAACATCCTGCTTTGGCTGAATTTAAGGATGTGTTTCCCGAGGAAATTCCAGAGTTACCTCCTAGACAAAAGCTGTATTTTACCATTGACATATCCCCGGGAACTGTACCAAATTCTAAGGCACCGTATTGGATGAGTACACTTGAATTGATTGAGCTGAAAGCACAATTACAGGAGCTATTGGAAAAAGGTTATATCTGTCCAAGTGTATCCCCGTGGGGAGCACCGGTGGTTTTTGTACGGAAGAAAGATGGCACTTTCTGGCCGTGCATTGATTATAGACAACTGAACAAGGTAACCATCAATAATCGGTATCCCTTGCCAAGGATAGATGATCTATTCGATCAGGTTGGGGGTGCTACTATCTTTTCAAAGATTGATCTAAGGTTAGGTTATCACCAAATCATAATTAAAGAAGAGGATGTGCATAAAACAACTTTACGTACTCGCTATGGACATTATGAATTTGTGGTGATGCCATTCAGTTTGACGAATGCACCAACCATGTTAATGTGCTTAATGAATAATATTTTCAGCAAATACCTGGATAAATTTGTTGTAGTGTTCATTGATGACATCCTCATATATTTGAAGAATGAAAAAGAACATGAGGAACACCTAAGGTTGGTGCTGCAAGTTCTAAGAGAAAATCAGCTTTATGCAAAGTTATCCAAGTGTGACTTCTACAAGGACCAAATACAATACTTGAGTCACATTATTTTAGTGCAAGGTATTGTGGTGGACTCCGACAAGATTAAGGCCATAATGAGCTGGCCTACTCCCCAAAACGTGAGCGATGTCCTTTCTTTCATGGGATTGGTTGGGTACTACCGAAAGTTCATTGAAGGTTTTTCTAAAGTGGCCCATCCAATTACCACTCTAATTACCACTCTTTAGAGAAAGGAAGCTAAGTTCCTTTAGACAACCAAGTGTGAGGCAAGTTTCACAAAGATGAAACAGTTGCTCACTTATGCTCCTATCCTAAAGGTGGCTGATCCATATGGTGATTTTGTTGTATGCACGGATGTGTGTAAGGATGGTTTGGGAGGCGTGCTAATGCAAGACGGTTTTGTAATCGGCTATGAGTCTATAAAGTTGAAGACGCATGAAATAAATTATGCAATGCATGATTTAAAACTGGCTGCCATCATTCATGCTTTAAGAATGTGGCGACATTACCTTCTTGGAAAATGGTTTGTTTTGAAAATTGATCACATTGGGCTGAAATATCTTTTCGAACAACCAAACTTAAAAGGAACACAAGCAAGGTGGTTGGCTTTCTTAAGCGAGTTCGACTTTGAAATTCAGCATATAAAGGGCGAGGAAAACAAAATTGTTGACACACTTAGTAGACGCATGCATCTACTAACTATGGCTTCTGTTAATAGTTTTCAGACTGATTTATTATTGCAGATCCAGACAGCAGCTGAGAAAGACTAGAAATATCTGAATCTGAGACAAATGTGTCTTGCAGAAAATTCAGACCAGCAAGCAACATATTTCAACATGTCCAAGGATGGACTGCTGCTGTTCAAAAATAGGTTGTACATACCGGATCAGCCAACATTAAAACAACTGATTATGGATGAATTTCACATGAGACCATATTTTGGTCATCCTAGCTACCATAAAATGTTGATTGCTGTTA
Organism: Larix kaempferi; assembly: GCA_027924585.1. Taxonomy (NCBI): domain Eukaryota; kingdom Viridiplantae; phylum Streptophyta; class Pinopsida; order Pinales; family Pinaceae; genus Larix; species Larix kaempferi. The sequence continues at coordinate 41,586,780 of BSBM01001005.1, read as the reverse complement.
AAAAACATCATTATTGGCCAAGACTGAAATTAGAAATTGCTGAATACATTCAAAAATGTATGGACTATCAGTGGGTGAAAATAGAACATCAACATCCGGTTGGTTTGTTGCAGCCCATACTAGTGCCAGACTGGAAGTGGGAAACCATTTCCATGGATTTTATCACTGACTTGCCTAAAAATAATAAGCAACATGATGCAATCATGGTTGTGGTGGATAAGCTGACAAAGTCAGCTCACTTCATACCTGTTAAATCCAATTTTAAGGCAATAAACATTGTAGAGTTTTTCATGAAAGAAGTCTTTCGACTTCATGGAATTCCTAAGGTGATTATATCTGACCGGGACACCAAGTTCACCTCACAATTTTGGAGGGATTTGTTTGCAGGTTTGGGGACTAAACTGAGTTTTAGTACAACCTACCATCCACAAATAGATGGGCATACTGAGAGGGTGAACCATATCCTTGAAGACATGCTTTGTCTTTATGTCATGGAAAACCCAAAACAGTGGGAAAACTACCTCCACTTAGCTGAATTTTCCTACAATAACAGTTATCAAACTTTTGGAGGAATGAGTCCATTCGAAGTGTTGTATGGAAGGAATTGTAAGACCCCCATGACATGGGATGATCCGGTGAAATGGATAGTGATGGGTCCTGAAATGTTAGCTAAAATAGAAAACATTGTGCAGAAAGTTAGAACAAACTTTAAAACTGCCCAAGACAGGTAGAAAAGTTATGCTGATCTGCATAGGGAAAACAAAGAATTTTAAATTGGGGATCATGTATTCCTAAGAGTGAAAGAAAAGAATTTTTTTTTGAGCTTGGGAAAGGTTTCCAAACTTGCACCAAGATTTTGTGGTCCTTTCCAAATACTTGCTAGACTAGGAACTGTTGCTTATCAGTTAGCTTTACCAACAAATTTTAAAGTACATGATGTGTTTCATGTTTCATTGTTGAAGAAATATGTATATAATCCTAAGCATATTGTAATCTAGCATGTGATTCAGGTGGAATCAAAAGGAGACTTCCAGACATACCCTATATGCATATTGGATCAGAAAGAGGTGGTACTTCAGAATCGAACCATCGTTCAAGTAAAAGTGCAATGGGAGCATTACAAGCCTGAAGAGGATACCTGGGAAATGGAAAGGGAAATGCAAGCAGCACACCCTTTCTTGTTCGAAGAAGACCATGGTACAAACTGAATTTTGTTTTTTGTGATTTTGTTGTTTTGCAAAACTGTTTAAAACCGAGGACAGTGAAAAATTAAGGGGAGGGGAAATGTAATACCCCAATTTTGGACTTGGAACCCCTATTATATTTCTGTTAAGTATTATTTCATTTTACTTAGGTGATTTTAGAAATATGATAAATTAATTTCTAATGACCATGTGGAACAACACATTAATGAGATGGGAGTCACAGTCCCCTAAGGGTTGGTGGGAAAATGCCACATAATAATAATAATAAGAAATTATTATTGGAGAGAAATGGAAAACCCTAAAGAAGAGGTTTGAGAAACTAATGAATTAAAAGAATTCATAAAATGAGGAATTTTCACCTAAGTGATAAAAAAGTGAAATTCATTGAAACACTCATTCATTCATCATTATCACTATTCACATTCTCATGAGCTGAATACACAAGAGAAGTGGGTGCTTAGGAAAAACAAAACCCTGAGACAAATGAAGATTGGTGAGGGAGGACATATTTGGGAGAACCAAACTGGTCCTGAAGCCAAGTGATTGAGGGAAGATTTGGGAGGATCAAACTGGCCCAAATTAAGAGGAATCATATAGCTTGGTATGAGCTTGGCCACTTAATTTTGTGCAAGTAGGAGAAATACCCCAAGCTGTAGGAGTACTGCATTTACCTGAATAGGCTGTGTTTTATTGATTCTCTTAATGGCTAAGGCTTAAAATCCCTTGGAGCATCCTAGAGCTCAGGAGTCCTAAGTTGGGTGTTGGGTTTCCTGATGCCTCTGAAATAATCTTGAATAACTTGGGAAAAACAAGTTAAGGGTAATTTAAAACTCTATACTCTACCTCGGGGACTGTGAACTTAGCTTGGGGGTGACCTAAAAGCAAGGAGAATTTACTGGTCAAAGGCTAGGAGGTTTGTCTTGGTTCCACTGGTCAACATATTTCAGATAAGTATCTATATGTTGTACTTGCATGCTATTTGTTTATGAAGCAATATTTGCATGTGTTTCTGAATATCTATGACTTACAGTTGAATGACCTATTCATTACATCTGACCAGATGTAGAATGTATTATCGATTATTCTGTGCACAAATCTCAGCTAGAATGATAGATCTATGTAATAAGTTTTATATCATGATTAGACTTATAGATATTGAATATTTATGTGTGGGGATTAATGTGAGGATACTCACATTCTGTTTACAATAGATTTACAACATTTGAACCCCTATGTTGTTTATATGTCTGCAACAGTTTATACAAGGTATTATGGGCCATATATTAACCTAGGGTTTTATGGAGCCTATTTATAACTGCAAATAATTGTACTAGACTTATTCCAGTTTGGACAGAGCTTGTATTTATTTTATCATTATGCTATGAATAGGGAAACCATGTAAACCATGAGGTTTACATGACTAGCCCTCGTATATTCTCTTAACTCTTGATGTTAGAGTTTATTGCAGAAAACCCTAGAAATACTAATGTTTAGATCTATAGTATTTTTGAATAGATAGATCATCAGAGTTTGAGATTCTGGATGAATTTGTTTTGGAAGATTGTATGTTGTAGTATCACATTTATGGGTTAATCATGCTATGAACTATGCTATTTTGTTCACTGCTTTATTTCTGATTTGAAGCATTGATATAAATCCCATGCTGGGATGGACCATTATCATTTTATAAAGAAAGCATTGTAAGTTCAATTTAATAATATTTATATGATTTCTATTTTCCTATGGCACAAAACGAATCGTGGTTGACTTAGCTCGCCACGCTATATATTTGCATATAATATAAAGATTGTATGAATGCATCTGCGCAAAAGGAAATCATTATATGCACATGAGGGTTTTACCCATAGCCCGAAGGGCGTTATCATAATCTATGCATTTATCATTCAACAATTACAATGTAATAAGAGACTCCGATTTCATACATTGTATAAATATATTACAAACATGTATATTTATATACCTAATCTATGACATAGATCGAGATTAACATTTATGCGCAAGGAGTATGTATTTAAATATGAAATACACAGAGCCGTGCATATATTACACCATAACGAATTCACAGTATTATGCATACACACTGACAGAGTGTTAGGATATTCCTATACTCCATCCTAGTCCCACCAATACTTTGATCATTTACATTTTCAGTCATGCATGCACTTTTAGGGTTTACATGCATCCGAGTCATCATTCCAGCACCTAGCCCTTAGTTAGCCAGCCTCCGGGAGCTTCTCACTATTCAGTTTTATCCCTCCAATTGCTTAATGTGCCCTTCTTCCTTGATTTTAGGAAGCAACTCGCCCTTCTTCACCTACCAGTCTAGTTGTCTTAAGTTTATACTCAGTTACACTCAGTTACTCTCAGTTACGCTCAGTTAAAGTCAGTTACACTCAGTTACACTTAGTTACACTCAATTACACTCAGTTACACCTACTAGAGTTAGTTTGACTGATGGTTGACAATTACTTGAGGATTGATGACTCCACTGATGATGATGATGACTTCCAGTTGTGCTCCGATGATCATGAGGACACCTAGTTGTGTTCCGATGACACTCTATTGATCTTATGATCACTCTGAGAGGCTAATTCGAATTTCCACCTTAGGCATTCAAATCCTCTCTACCATTGTACTATTTATTTGTCCATACTATGATTAATTAATTAGTGTGTGTGAAGTATTATTGCTTCTATCTAAGTTCTACTGTACCATATTATTATGTTGCTCCTTATACTGTATTGTTCACTCTTCTTCTATTTTCCTGCTTAATCATAATTACTCTTGTGAGGTACACATCATCTCTTAGATCTGCTGTGAGGATTTTCACATGGTATTGGAGCATGTTGAGAGTATTGTTTATCTCCATTCTTGAGAGTTTTTTGCAGGTTATTACCAAGATTTAGAGTGCAGCAGTTGCAGCAGTTTCTGCATTTTTGCAGCAGTAGCAGTTGCAGTATATTCTAATTGTTTTTGCAGGTCTTCTACAGCTTCAATGAATTTAGAAGAAATCGCTCCTCTTTCTCCTTTCTCTCCTCTCAGCTATGATGATTGGAAACAAAAAATGATAGCATACTTGAAGAGCCATGATCTCTTTGACTGTTGTTTTGAAAGAGAGTTCGAATCTTTTGAGGAGAAGATTGATTGGTTAAATAAAGTTGATGAAGCCTTTGGATCAATGTTGGATGCTATGTCTGATTGGATGTTATATGACCTCCCTGATTTTTCATCACCAAAAGAGCTATGAGCTCACCTGGATGAAATATTTGGAAGAGAGAATGAAGGACTTGGTCCCAACCCATTCGAAAGAAAACAAAGTGATGCATTCGCTCCCCTTGATGGTCTCTCAGATCATGAACCACTATCATCTCATATTGAAGTTGTTGACAAAGAACTTGCAGATTCTCCACTCATGCTCAAACCTTCTTCTCTTTCTGTGCCATCTCACACTCTAGATATTGAAAAAGGTCCTAAATCCTCTCTTGCACCAGAGTCTATTGGTTTGCATCATGATCACATGATTATTTTGGAGGTCAAAACAGCTATTGAAGGTAATGCATTTGCTCCTCTCCAGCTATATCCTCTTTTATACTACTATATGATCATAATTCCATGCTTTTAGAAGGTCATTGAAGAATATGGCCATTGCCATTCGCTTGGGAATATTTCTCATGAATCTATTGGTTTTGATCTCACCTCTCATGGTTCAAAGGAGATCTCAAGAAACCATGTTTCAAGTCTTGTATCTAATTTGGGTTCTAAGCAATTACTGCTTGGGAAAATTTCTCATGCATATGATAGTTTTGATCTCACCCTTATTGGTTCAAAGGAGATCTCAAGAAACTATTTTTTAAGTCTTAAATCTAATTTTGTTTTCAAGCAAACATGTAATAGTTCTTTTTGGCATAATCTCACCCATGGTGGTTCGAAGGAGAAGACAAAAGACTATATGCACATTCAAAAATTTGATCCTACCTCAGCTGATTCAAATCACAGGTTCAAGGATCATTCTCATATTGTTGGATTTGTTCTCATCACATTCGAACTGAAGAGCAAGTACAAACGCATGCTTTTTGAGCATGATCCACTTCTTCCCAAGAAGAAGATACCTCCAGACATATGACCAAGCATCACACCTGCATGAGTTTGGAGCATTTATTTTTGTGTGCCTTACAGTCTGTTTTTGAGAAGGGGGTATGTTTCCCATGAAATTTTCCCACTTTCTTGGTTTATTGATTGTTATTATTCATTGTATTGGGTAGCCTTTGGTCTTAGTTACCAGGGCCCAAGATGGATTAAAGGGGGGTGTTAGGATATTCCTATACTCCATCCTAGTCCCACCAGTATTTTGATCATTTACATTTTCAGTCATGCATGCACTTTTAGGGTTTGCATGCATCCCAGTCATCAGTCCAGCACCTAGCCCTTAGTTAGCCAACGCCCAGGAGCTTCTCACTATTTAGTTTTAGCCCTCCAATTGCTTAATGTGCCCTTCTTCCTTGATTTTAGGAAGCAACTCACCCTTCTTCACCTACCATTCTATTTGTCTTCAGTTTATAATCAGTTACACTCAGTTAAAGTCAGTTACACTTAGTTACACTCAATACACTCAGTTACACCTACCAGAGTTAGTTTGACTAATGGTTGACAGTTACTTGAGGATTTATGACTCCACTGATGATGATGAAGACTTTCAGTTGTGCTCCAATGATCATGAGGACACCTAGTTGTGCTCCGATGACACTCTATTGATATTATGATCACTCTGAGAGGCTAATTCGAATTTCCACCTTAGGCATTCGAATCCTCTCTACCATTGTACTATTTATTTGTCCATACTGTGATTAATTAATTAGTGTGTGTGAAGTATTATTGCTTCTATCTGAGTTCTAATGTACCATATTATTCTGTTGCTCATTATACTGTATTGTTCACTCTTCTTCTATTTTCCTGCTTAATCATAATTACTCTTGTGAGGTACACATCATCTCTTAGATCTGTTGTGAGGATTTTCACACAGAGAACTCATGGTTTAAGCTGCAACTTGCCATTAAAATAAGTGGAGCATATTTTTATACATGGTATTGACGCAGCTGTCCAGGGTAGAGCATCGTTGGATTTCATAAGCACTCATGGCAGTGAGTCTTGAGGTCAAAACGTATCATTTAAATGTGCAGACTACCCTGCGTTTCTGTCACGTCCCCTCCCATCATTCCAGCTAGATGGAGAGGATCGTGAGGTTCAAACTGGACATCTAGTCCCATACATAGTAGACAAACATTCAAATTACAATAAACTTATACATATGAAAGTGCATAACGGACGTTGTACTAAACTGGGAATCTATCCCCATGAAAATTTTAAATATAGCATTCACATAATATAATAGAGACATATGGAAATGTATGATTTTTAAGAAAAACATAGCGGAATATTAAGAATTGCACCTCCACCATACATTTAAGATGTTCATCAAATAAGTAATTGCAAGTTAATACAGGAGAATACTTATCTTATGCGAAAGTAGTCCCACACAACTGGCTATGCAACTGCAACGTTCCACCCAACCGTAGGCCAGTGTGCTCCTCAATCTCTCAGCACCACTTCCACCCTTGAGCTAGGCATGATCTCTATAAGGAACCAGGGAACAACAGACTCACACATAGCCAAGCATACACCAAGATGAGCCAAGCCAATCTACAATTGGGTTTATCAGGCTACTAGGAGATGGAAAGGAAGAGTTGCTAAGCTAGTGAGCTCCAGCACAGAGCCAGGGATAACCTTGCAAGATCTATCTAGCTTGGCACCCACAATACCTACACACCCAGCACAAGGAAGTATTATTTTCACTGCTGTATAGTCCCTCAAGCCATACCTTCCCTATCTAGTGCTCTCAGGGTATGCATAGAAGAGTAACCAAATCCCTCTTGATCTTCTTGAGAGGTTGTCTCCCCCACTAGGTTTATCAAGCCACTTCTGTCCACTACCACTCCAAAACTTCAGTTCACAGGTTCAAACCAAAAACGAGGATGCACACAACAGCAGAACACAATTATGGGGCAGGATAAAACGTTTTTACAGTGAGATGCATGAGATGGGGTTTCAGCTAACTCAGAAAAACGTGGGAACCCACAAAAACGAAAGGAGAAGTTGGGGAACAACCCAGGGAAGCCAAATCCATTTTTAGAAAAACGTCCTTGGACATTCAGGGACAAAAACGACCTCCATACAGTCCCCAAATTGTGGCCCTTCTCTCCCAAGCTACTGTATATACAAAAACGAACTCCTAGGCATGGAAAAATGCAGGATTTGGATGAAAAACGTGTAGGGAAAGACCCAACTAGCTCCAACTGCGTGAATGAGTGAATACTGCCTGTTCAGAATGGCTTTGGGCACCATTTCGTGGGTGTTTTCTTGCCCAAGGAGACAAAACACGAATTTCCAGGTTGATGGCTTGCCCATGCACAAAATTGGCTGCCATACTTCTTCATTCCCAAGGCATTAATTGCCTTAACCAATTTCTTGGAAGAATTAAATGATTGGGTCCATAGCCCAAAATGGGTAGTTGGTGGTTTATGGGCTTTCTCATTGACACATGGATTAACACCATTGGCTCAAGGGTTTGAATAATTTCCCTCCCTATTCCTTGTAGAATCATGCCCCCATCTCTTTGTTGCATTGCATAGCTAGTTGTGGGTATTTTTCATTAAAATTCGTATTTACATGATGTCTTATTTACATCGTGCCCATCTAGCAAAAGAACCATAGGCATCTATTTCTTTAATTGCCGATACATAAAACGCTAAATCAATGGTGGGGCCTTGGCCTTGAGCTCCTCACCATGATTAAGTAACAATATTTACATCATTTACGATTTAAGTGCGAAGGGGGTCAAAATGGGTACGTGACATACCCCTCCCCTTACATTAGCACTGTCCTCAGTGCTCATCAAAATTGAACAAAAATGGATATGCCACCCTCATGGCATCCTCCATCTCCCATGTAGCCTCATCGGGACCGTAGTGCTTCGATTGCACCTTTACCTATCCGATGGCTCGGTTCCGGAGCAATGTTACTTTCTTGTCTAGGATGCGCAATGGATCGGTTTGGAATTCTCCCTCGGGTTCCACCTGGATCACATCCCAATTAATCACATGGTTAGGATCATGTAAATATTTCTTAAGCAAAGAGACATGAAAAACATTATGAGCTTTAGTGCTAGCAGGCAAGGCAAGTCTATATGCAACTGGCCCTATTCTTTCAAGCACTTCAAATGGCCCACAATATCTAGGTGATAGCTTGGCACAACTCCCAAGCTTCAAGGAACTCTTTCTTGATCTTACTCTAAGATACACATGATCCCCAACATTGAATCCCCTATGCATTCTATGTTTATCTGCATAGATTTTGTGTCTATCCTAGGCTTCTTTTAAATTTTGCCGGATCTTTGCAACCTTTTGTTCCATTTCCTTAAGCAATTCTGGCCCAAGTACAATTTTGTTCACTGGATTGTCCCAAGTCACTGGTGTCTTACACCTTCTTCCATACAAAGCCTCATATGGACTCATTCCCAATGATTCTTGCTGCCCATTATTATATGCAAACTCTACTAGGTGCAGATAATCCTCCCACTTGGATGGCTTGTCCATTACATACATGCGAAGCATGTCTTCAAGCACCTGATTTACTCTTTCTGTTTGCCCGTCTGTTTGAGGATGGTACGCAGTGCTAAAGTTCAACTGTGTACCCAAATATGCAAAGAGAACTCTCCAAAAATTGGAAGTGAACTTGGTATCCCTGTCAGAAATTATTGCCTTAGGCAACCCATGTAATCTGAAAATTTCCTTAATGAAAATATTTGCAATGGCATCGGCTTTATGTGTGGACTTAACCGGTATGAAATGTGTTGCCTTTGTTAACTTGTCCACCACAACCATGATGGAATCATGTTGTCTCTTAGTCATTGGCAATCCTGTAATAAAATCCATGGAAATTATTTCCCATTTCCATTCTGGGATTGGCACTGGGTGCAATAAACCTGCTGGGTGTTGGTGTTCAACCTTCACCTTTTGACATTCCATGCACTTAGAAATGTATTCAGCGACATCCTTCTTCATACCTAGCCAGAAATAATATTTTCTTGCTGTAGCAATTGTTTTCTGATATCCTGGGTGACTAGAGTATGGAGCTTTATGGATTTCATCCATAACAATTCTCCTTAAATCTGTCGCATTTGGGATATAGACTCTATTCTTATAAGTAAGAAGCCCGCCTTCTTCCAAATGATAGCCTTCATACTTCTTGCCAAGGTCTTGCTACCGCAATTTGTCCTTGATCTGCTCATACACTTCATCCTTAACCATATGGTTAACAATTTGTTGCTTCAAATCTTGTTGGCAAGTACTAAGCGCTGCCACATACATTTCATGTACCTTCCTGCTGAGTGCATCAACCACCTTGTTTTCTTTCCCTTTTATGTGTTTGATCTCAAAATCAAATTCACACAAAAATTCCAACCATCTAGCTTGCCTAGCATTTAAAGTTGGCTGATCAAATAAGTATTTCAAACCACAATGGTCTGTCTTTAACTCAAATTTTCTTCCCATTAAGTAATGCCTCCACATCTTCAAGGCATGTACTATGGCCGCAAGTTCTATATCATGAGTAGCATAGTTCTTCTCATGCTCCTTCAACTTTCTTGACTCATAGCACATCACGTGGTTGTCTTGCATAAGAAATCCTCCAAGTCCTTGATTGCATGCGTCGGTACACACCACAAAGTCTTTTTCCAGGTCTGCAATCTTCAAAATTGGTGCACTTGTAAGAAGATTCTTCAACCTTTGAAAACTTTCCTCACATCTTGGTGACCATTCAAACTTTATCCCCTTCTTTTGCAAAGAAGTGATCGGGTTTGCAACCTTGGAGAATCCTTCAATAAACCTCCTATAGTAACCAGCAAGGCCCATAAAAGATCTCACATCAGTCACATTCCTTGGAGTTGGCCAATTCATAATGGCTTCAATCTTCTCAGGGTCTACAGATATTCCTTCGTCAGATATGATGTGACCCAAATAATGAATTCTATCCTTATAAAAGTCACATTTTCTTAACTTGGCATACAGCTTATGCTCCCTTAGTAATTGCATTGTCATTCTCAAATGTTCTTCATGCTCTTCTTCATTCTTAGAATAGATGAGAATGTCGTCTAGGAATACAAGAACAAACTTGTCCAAATACTTACTAAAAACATTATTCATGAGACACATGAATGTAGCTGGTGCATTTGTGAGACCGAATGGTACCACTACAAACTCATAGTGTCCATACCTCGTTCTAAAGGTGGTCTTATGAATATCTTCTTCTTTGATTCTTACCTGATGGTAACCAGATCTCAAGTCAATTTTTGAAAATACCTTTGCTCCTCTCATTTGGTCAAAAAGGTCATCAATTCGGGGCAATGGGTATTTGTTCTTCAGAGTGACTTTGTTCAACTGCCTGTATTCAATACATAACCTGAGTGTTCCATCTTTCTTTTTCACAAATAGAACATGTGCTCCCCACGGGGACACACTTGGCCTAATATATTTCTTTTCCAACAACTCTTGTAATTGCATTTTCAATTCTAGCAATTCTGGTGTACTCATCCTATAGGGTGTCTTAGACACTGGTGCCGCTCCTGGCACAAGCTCAATTGTAAAGTCAATGTCTCTCTTTGGAGGGAGTCCTGGAATCTCATCAGGAAAAACATCCCTGAATTCTTGCAATACATGATAGTCCTCCAATTTAAGAGTTTCGTTCTCTGTTGCCTCTAAAATGTGGGCTACATACAATTGACATCCCTTCCTACAGAACTTCTTCAACTGCATGGCTGAAACCTATCTAATAGAAGTCACCTTTGGAATGCCTTTTACAACCCTCAGGTTTCCTTCTTCGTCCATGCATTCAAATGTCTTATTGTAGCAGTCAAGTTTAACCCTATGTGCTTCTAACCAATCCATTCCAATGAGAATATCATAGGAACCAAGTGGCAAAATATTCAGATCTGCATAAGTGAATAGCCCATCCATCTCTAATGGACATTTCTCTACTATTTCACTAACTTTTCTCTTGGTTCTAGTGGCTAGTTGAACTAACCATGATTTACTATGCTTTAATTTCTTGAAAGCACAAACCTCAACAATTCTAGGAGTGACATAACTGTGAGTAGATCCAGGATCAATCAAAATAGAAACAGATTGCTTAGCAATCTTACCTTCAACTTCAACCACAGTTGATTGATGATCTGCCTGGTGGTCTTCTACTACTGCATAGATTCTAGGGATTGCTCTCGCCACTTGACCCACAGTTACATCTCCTTGGATGTTGTGAACTTGATTTGCATTCCCATTCTGATGTGGACAGTTCCTAAGCATGTGGTCTCCTCCACAACCCCAACATTGAAGTGGTTCTCTTGGCTCCTTTGGATCTCTTGGCTTGTCTCCCATCATCCTAGTTGGCTTAGTCACAACCTGTGATGGCTGCCTTTGCTAATTCCGGAATTGAGGAGGCTTGAACCCCTTCTTCCTTTGATCAAACTTCTTATTTTTCTTATCCTTCCATACCTTATGGAATTCTGGTTTGCTTCTGTTTTGATCAAAGCAATACTTGGCCTTTCTTATGGCCTCCTCTAGAGTTCGAGGTTCGTCAAACTCAATTCTATCTTTATATGACTGGGGTAGTCCACTTAGGAAACGCTGAATTTTCACCTTATCATCTCAAATGTAATTGACATACCTTAGAAGTTCCAAGAACTTGTTTGCATATTCTTCCATGGTCGATTGTCCCAATCTTAGCTCATGGAACTCTTTGATCTTATCATCATAGTACCTATCAGAGAGGTACTTCTGCTTGAAGTATTTCTTGAACTGCTTCCACACTATCTTCCTTTCGTTGATCTTCTTCACTTGCCTGGTGTGTTCCCACCATATAGATGCTCTTCCATTCAAGTTGAAGATGGATACCCTTGCCTTCATATTCCCCGAGTAGTCTTGTACTTGGAAATAATTTCTCATCCCAAGAAGCCAAGCCTCAGCTTTTTGACCGAAATTTATCTCTCCATCAAATGTAGGAGGTTTTGCCTTCTTAAATTCCCCATGTGAATTGTTCTTGTAGTGCTTCTTCCTCTTACTCATGCGAGATGAAGAGATTGAACCCTCAATGGATTCCTCAGAGTCAGATGATTCATTAGAGGAGGTTTCTGGAGTATATGTTCTGTCTGTAGAAACTCCTCTTGGGCTATTGGCCCTCTTGCGGGAATTCCTTCTAGAGCTACTCCCACCCCTTTCTAGATTTGATATCTGATGCCCAGAGTTTATTTGCCTCTGGATATCTGTCAAAATCTGTAGCATGGCTGCATTCAGCTTATTTTGCTCTTCCTGAGCTTTAATCATCCTTTCATTATCTTCCCTACAACTTTGCAATTCCACCCTTAGGCTTCTCATGGTGGCTGCAACATCTGGAGGGGTCTCTTGATTTCTTCTCCCATTAGATTCTTTTTTAGCATTCTCAACCTGTATGTTCTCCCCCATGGAATCTATCTCAGGCTCATAGGGATCCTGTGCATCATTCATGATGTTCATTTTCTTGGCCCAACCAAGATCCAAAACTTTCCAACTGTATTATCTAGAGTGCTACCCTGCTGTAACTGTGACTCTCTGAAATGTGTTCATCAGCACAATTGTTTGTTGCATTATATTCTCAGAATTCCTAACTTACTTCATGCATGTGGAAAAATTCCATACTGACAATTCATCAAATCACAACAATGACATATGAGGGGAAAAAGAAAAATGGGGTCAAGGGGGCTTGCCCCCTTGTGGCCGCCACTGTAGGGCGGGTCGAGGGCATCGCCCTCGTTTTTTTTGTTTTGTTTTGTTTTTTTTTTTTTTTTTAAGGAATCATGCCGCATCGGGTGGTTCGCTGAATCCTGCCGCAACGGGCGGTTCGCTGAATCCTGTCACGACGGGCGGTTCACTGAATGCTCCCGCAACTGCGGGGCGGTTGGCTGTAGCCTTCCGCAATTGCGAGGCGCTTGGCTGAAGCCTTCCGCAATTGCGGGGCAGTTGGAGGAATGTTTCCGCAATTGCGGGGTGCTTGGCGGAATGCTTCCGCAATTACGGGGCCATTCGGTAAAGGCTCCTGCAGTTGCGGAGCCATTCGGCAAAGGCTCCTGCAGTTTCGGGGCGATTCTCGGCTCGCCTCCATTGCAGGGTGGTTTGCCGGACGCTTCCAAAATTTCGGGGAGTTTTGTGGAAGCCTTCCACAATTGCGGAATGATTCAGCGAAGTCTTCCGCAGTTGCGGAACGATTCGGTGAAGTCTTCCGCAGTTGCGGAACGATTCGCTGAAGTCTTCCACAACTTCGGAATGACTCGCCGAACTCTTCCGCATTTCCGAACGATTCGCGGAATCCTTCCAAAATTTCGGAAGAGAATTCCTTCCGCAATTTCGAAAGAGAATTCCTTCTGAAAAAATTTCCTTTCGACGCCGATACTTAGAAAATTTTTCTCCGCTGTTTCGGAGTAGTTTGCTGAATTCTTCCGCAATTGCGGGAAGGTTCGCGGAATTCTTCCGCAACGGGAAGGTTCGCCGAACTATTCCGCAATTGCGGGAAGGTTCGCGGAACTCTTCCGCAATTGCGGGAAGGTTCGCGGAACCTTTCCGCAGTTTCGGGATGACTTCCCGAAACAGACTTAAAACCAAAATTTCCAGAAACAGACTTAAAACAACAAAATTTCCAAAAACTCTTAAGAAAAAACTTTTTTCTTATAATTACTATCAGATTTGGCCCATAGATTCCCAATGCTGCAACGCAGCTCTGATACCATTCTGTCACGTCCCCTCCCATCATTCCAGCTAGATGGAGAGGATCATGAGGTTTAAACCGGACATCTAGTCCCATACATAGTAGACAAACATTCAAATTACAATAAACTTATACATATGAAAGTGCATAACGGATGTGGTACTAAACTGGGAATCTAGCCCCATGAAACTTTTAAATATAGCATTCACATAATATAACAGAGACATATGGAAATGTATGATTTTTAAGAAAAACACAGCGGAATATTAAGAATTGCACCTCCACCATACATTTAAGATGTTCATCAAATAAGTAATTGCAAGTTAATACAGGAGAATACTTATCTTATGCGAAAGTAGTCCCACGCAACTGGCTATGCAACTGCAACGTTCCACCCAACCGTAGGCCAGTGTGCTCCTCAATCTCTCAGCACCACTGCCACCCCCCGAGCTGGGCATGATCTCTACAAGGAACCAGGGAACAATAGACTCACACATAGCCAAGCATACACCAAGATGAGCCAAGCCAATCTACAATTGGGTTTATCAGGCTGCTAGGAGATGGAAAGGAAGAGTTGCTAAGCTAGTGAGCTCCAACACAGAGCTAGGGATAACCTTGCAAGATCTATCTAGCTTGGCACCCACATTACCTACACACCCAGCACAAGGAAGTATTCTTTTCACTACTGTACAGTCCCTCAAGCCATACCTTCCCTATCTAGTGCTCTCAGGGTATGCATAGAAGAGTAACCAAAGCCCTCTTGATCTTCTTGAGAGGTTGTCTCCCCCACTAGGTTTATCAAGCCACTTCTGTCCACTACCACTCCAAAACTTCAGTTCACAGGTTCAAACCAAAAACGAGGATGCACACAACAGCAGAACACAATTATGGGGCAGGATAAAACGTTTTTACAGTGAGATGCATGAGATGGGGTTTCAGCTAACTCAGAAAAACGTGGGAACCCACAAAAACGAAAGGAGAAGTTGGGGAACAACCCAGGGAAGCCAAATCCATTTTTAGAAAAACGTCCTTGGACATTCAGGGACAAAAACGACCTCCATACAGTCCCCAAATCGTGGCCCTTCTCTCCCAAGCTACTGTATATGCAAAAACGAACTCCCAGGCATGGAAAAATGCAGGATTTGGATGAAAAACGTGTAGGGAAAGACCCAGCTAGCTCCAACTGTGTGAATGAGTGAAGACTGCCTGTTCAGAATGGTTTTGGGCACCATTTCGTGGGTTTTTTCTTTCCCAAGGAGACAAAACACAAATTTCCAGGTTGATGGCTTGCCCATGCACGAAATTGGCTGCCATACTTCTTCATTCCCAAGGCATTAACTGCCTTAACCAATTTCTTGGAAGAATTAAATGATTTGGTCCATAGCCCAAAATGGGTAGTTGGTGGTTTATGGGCTTTCTCATTGACACATGGATTAACACCATTGGCTCAAGGGTTTGAATAATTTCCCTTCCTATTCCTTGTAGAATCATGCCCCCATCTCTTTTGTTGCATTGCATAGCTAGTTGTGGGTATTTTTCATTAAAATTCGTATTTACATGATGTCTTATTTACATCGTGCCCATCTAGCACAAGAACCATAGGCATCTATTTCTTTAATTGACGATACATAAAATGCTAAATCAATGGTGGGGCCTTGGCCTTGAGCTCCTCACCATGATTAAGTAACAATATTTACATCATTTACGATTTAAGTGCGAAGGGGGTCAAAATGGGGACGTGACAGTTTCCAACTGAAGCACACAGAGGTCGCGAGGACCCTTCGTAGGAAGGCTTCATGCCCCTACTAGCTTGGCCGATGGCCTTGCCCATTTTATTCACAAAAACGAAAGAAGGAAACCCTAACCAAAGTCAAACCTATAACACCCACTAGGGTAAACCAAACTCGAGGCGGTTGGTTGGTGAGTTACCTATTAACTTAGCAAGCCTTCCATATTTCAAATAATGGTTGTGAGCTTTCCAGAGTGCAACCTAGTCCACCTTGGTCGTGGTTACCTGTACAGGAATTGTGGCATGATTTTAAACCTCCAGGAGACACCAAACTGTTAACCGAAATCAAAACAACACAATGAAGTTTGCATACGAGTGACAGGGCACATTACCGTGAAGAAGAAGGGAGTTGTTGTGCATCTTAGCTCCGATGGTACCTACAACATATCAGAGTGCATTAAAGGTCAAACAATTGATAGTATAAATGTATGCATTAAAAAACCAATCAACCAAGAAACCATGGCAATGTAAAGCTTGAGAAATGAACGATGATTACCTTCCAATGTTGACAAATGTAGAAGTATGGTTGGAGACTGGTTCAATGATACACCCTGGCGACAAAGGAGTCGTAGCCATGAACATGTAAATATTTCATCACTGTGAGCACAAAGGATAAGCTCTCTGCGCCTAAAATTCAACAATGACATGAATGCCTAAGTCCAACGGAGAACAATGAAGTTGCACTAGGTAGAGAAGGTGGTTAACCACTGCCACCGGTGATGGGAGAACTTAATGTAGTGACATAGATTTTGTTGGCGCATTTTTCTATCACCCAGATTGACAGTGAGGATCCCCTCTCGTTTACCCATACGTCAGATTGGATCACTATCGACGGTCCTGAGCCGTTGAGTTTTCAATGGATTACAACTGCTGGCACAAGGTACGCTTTGGCGGGGTATACCACGGATAGCGAGCACATCTGGGTGAGGGAGCTCCATTAATGGAGCGACCTACCTTCACCACATCAACAAGCCACAACGCATCCAACTGCAAATTCATCCACGTGACAAGTGTAGTGACGAACTTGCCAACGAAGCAACATAACATGGGTTTAAAACGTGCTTGGGGAGTGGTCAAGCCAGCATGGTGCTAGCCACTCTTCTACTCAGGTCATCGGTTGATCGAGACCTCGTGACAGTAGTATTCCATCCAGTCTTGCAAGGGAGTAATGCTTTTTTTCATCACATAGCTCCACATTGTTTTATCGTAGCTTATGGTCATTTACATGGAGGGTGGTTCATAAGGTTGATATACGCTTAATTCTATAAGTGTTATAACTTAAGCCGGGTATCAACCTTATGGTGGTGGGGTCGGATTTCACAAGCGCCCAAACATATTAATGATACATTGATACATATTTTATATATGTGTTATAACCTTGGTAATGTATGTTGGGTATATTGGCTATGTAAGCCATAGTTTTTAAAAGCGCACTGAGTATATATATGTGATATAATATAGCCCTTTTTTTTGTATGTTGGTGTATGAGCTATGTAAGCCTTAAGTGTGAAAGCACATTATTTATATACGTGAATATATGACCATATATATATATATAAAACCTTTGGTTATGGACTTAAAATGAATCTCTTTGCATATGGTTTAATATATATAATCATATGTTTATAATTGTGTGGAGTTCATTATATTTGTTGTTGCAATAATTTAATCTTTGTCTAAGTTAAATTTCTATCTCATGTTATTGCTTTTATATTGTGTATTATATATATGTAATATTAATACATATGGAATAGGTATTAATACATGGCCTTTTCCCATGTTTATCTATAGTCCTTCAAGAGTATTGTAATGGCTAGTCAAAATATGAAGGTTTTGCAAATTGTGAATACATATATTAATTGATCATATTGATATATAGTTAGGCATATATATATAGTTATGGAATATATATATATATATGCAGTAAGTCTAAAAAGAACCAGGACCTAGGATAAAGATGGTTTGCGTACATTCTCATCTACGGTATTTTAGTCTAAGTGTAAGTGCATTTATTTAAACCATTAATTAATTACATATATCCTTGGTTCAGTCAGACAGCATGTGTTGTTGTTACTTGTGTAGAGGCTAGTATGTTTACTCATGTCGACATAAGAGGCCTCTAGCACACACACACCAGTTCAGGTGAAATCTATCTTATAACACATAAGACGTAAGTGTGCGTATAGTCTGCAAGACTATAGCACTTCAGTAAAGTGTGAAAATCCTCACAATAGATCTAAGAGATGATGTATACCTCACAAGAAAGATTAAGTAGGAAAATAAAAGAAGAGTGGACAATGCAGTGTAAAAGAGCAGCAAAATTATGATACAGTAGAACTCAAATAGAAGCAGAATAACATCACACTAATTCATTAATCATAATATGAACAATAAATAATACAATGGAAAGGATTCGAATGCCAAGCTGGAAATTCGAATTAGCCTGCATGAGCATGGCTTATCTGCACTAGGATTCCTAATCATCAAATTAGTAGTGGTGTCATCAGATCACAAGTGGTTCTCCATGTGTCAAACTGAGCTAACTGAATGTAACTGAGTCTAACTGGATGTAACTAAGTGTAACTGATAGATGTGACACTGTTTGTAGTCAGAATAGATCAACTAGTCTCTCTGGAGGTCTCACTGAGTGTATCAGTCAGTAAACAAGTCAATCTATCCTCAAATCAAGGATCAGATCCATAAATCTAGTAACTAACTGAGTGTGTCACTGGTGGTGGGTGAGAGAGGGTGCACTTCTTCCTGTGGTAGGTGAGAGAGGGCGCATCACAGACTAGGAGGGCTAGAACTGAGTGGAAACAGGCTCCTGGGGCAAGTAAACTATGCATTAGGTGTTGGGAGACACCATACTGATGACTGGAAGGCATGCATTTGCATGGATGCATGCAATTGCATGACTGCAAGCAAAACTATTGCATGCAGAACTGACATAATGCTGGTAGGACTAGGATGGAGTATAGGAATATCCTAACAACCCCCCTTAATCCATCCTGGGCCCTGGTAACTAAGACCAAAGGTCACCCAATACAATGAATAATAAAGAATAGTCCATGAAACAAGCAAATGGGGAAAAACCTCATGGGAAAAATACCCCCCCTCAAAAGAGATTGTAAGGCATACAAAAAAAATAAATGCTCCAAACTCAAGCAGGTGTGATGCTTGGTCATATGTCTAGAGTTATCTTCTTCTTGGGAAGAAGTGGTTCATGCTCCAAAAACATGTTCTTGTGTTCTCCTTCAGTGGATGCAAGCAAATATGGAGACATGTGCTTGTACTTGCTCTTCATACCGAATGTAATGAGAACATATCCAAAGGTAGGAGGATGATCTTGGAACCTGTGATTCGAATCAGTCGAGGTAGGATCAAATCCATGAATGTGTAGATAGTCTTTTGTTATCTCCTTTGAACCATCAGAGGTGAGATCATGCCCAAAAGAACCATCACATGATAGTGGTTGCTTGGACTTCAAATCAACTCCAAGACTTGATAAATGGTTTCTTGAGATCTCCTTTGAACCAATAGGGGTGAGATCAAAACCAAATGAACCATGAAACAATGGTAATGGCTTGGATTTCGAATCAGCTCCAAGAAATGATGAATGGTTTCTTGATATCTCCTTTGAACTAGCAGGGGTGATATCAAAACCAAATAAACCATGATATGCATGAGAAATGATACCAAGTGAATGGTAATGCCCTACATCTTCAATGAACTTATGAGAGCATGTACACATGATCATATAGTAGTACATAAGAGGTAAGTGATCAAGGAGAGAGAATGCATCACCTCCAATTGCTGATTTAACCTCCGAAACATTCAATAGATCATCATTATGCAAACCAACAGACTCTTGTGCAAGAGAGGATTTAAGAACCTCTTCAGTTTCTAGAGTGTGAATTGGCTCAGAATTCGAAATGGAAGACATTGAGAACATGAGTGTTGAATATGCAAGTTCTTCTTATTTTTGGACAACTTCATTATGAGATATGTTTGATACTGAATCATGATCAGAGAGACCATCAAGGAGGGAAAATGCATCACTGGGCTTGCTCTCCAAATAGTTTGCACCAATCCCTTCATTTTGTTTTCCAAATCTTTCATCTAGTTGGGCCCATAGCTCTTTTGGAGATTCAACATAGTCATGGAAGTGGGGTAACATACAACGAGACATAGCAGTCAAAATTACTCCATAGGCTCTGTCACCTTCATTTAACCAATCATTCTCCTCTTCAGAGGATTCGAACTCTCTTTCAAGACAATAATAAAAGAGACCATGTCTCTTCAAATATGCTATCATCTTTGGTTTCCACTCATCATAGTTGAATGGAGAGAGAGGAGGAATTCCTTCCAGATTCATGGAAGATGTTGCAGAAGACCTACAAAAACAATGGAGAATATTTGCTACTACTATTGCTGTAAAACTGCAGAAAACTACTGCAACTGCTACTACACTCGAAATCTTGGTAATAACCTGCAAAAAAAACTCTCGGGAATGGAGATAGACTATACTCTCAACATGCTCTGATACCATGTGAAAATCCTCACATCATATCTAAGAGCTGATGTATACCTCACAATAAAGATTAAGCAGGAAAATAGAAGAAGAGTGGACAATGCAGTGTAAAAGAGAAGCATAATTATGATACAGTAGAACTTAGATAGAAGCATAATAACATCACACTAATTCATTAATCTTAATATGAACAATAAATAATACAATGGAGAGGATTCGAATTCCAAGCTGGAAATTCGAATTAGCCTGCATGAGCATGGCTTATCTACACTAGGAGTGCTAATCATCGGATCAGTAGTGGTGTCATCAGATCACAAGTGGTTGCAAACTCTTGTGCAAGAGAGGATTTAAGAACCTCTTCAGTTTCTAGAGTGTGAGTTGGCTCAGAATTCAAAATAGAAGACATTGAGAACATGAGTGTTGAATATGCAAGTTCTTCTTATTTTTGGACAACTTCATTATGAGGTATGTTTGATACTGAATCATGATCAGAGAGACCATCAAGGAGGGAGAATGCATCACTGGGCTTGCTCTCCAAATAGTTTGCACCAATCCCTTCATTTTGTTTTCCAAATCTTTCATCCAGTTGGGCCCATAGCTCTTTTGGAGATTCAACATAGTCATGGAAGTGGGGTAACATAGACCCACCATATGTGGGTCGGCCCTGTAGTTACATTTTAGGGGTTATTAGACTTCTCCAGGTGAGGTCGGCCCCAACATGTCTTTTAGTCAGTTGAGATTCAAGTATAAATAGAGGAGGTGAACTCCTCATTAGATCACTCACTCACTTGTGTAAGAGTGCACACTTGTCTGGGAGATCTGCTAAGGAGACTTAGAAGGAAGGAGCACATCTTGTATTTTGGTTGATCATCTTATTGAGGAAAGCTTTACTGGGTTTTCTACCCCATGAGGGTTTCCCAGGATATATTGTGTGTTTATCTTGTGATTGTATTTCTATCAGAGATCTTGCTTGTCTATTTGGTTTAAAGTTAACATGGTATCAGAGCTTGACTGAATAGGACATCTTTCACAAGGTAAGATCATCTCTCTCTCTCTTTGGTGAAGTTAGGGTTTCAGCCCAAAGTTGGTATTATTGATTTTTGGTTGCATGGCTGGATATCCCTCATCAATACCTTTCTTTTAAGCCCTAGATCAAACTTTTTGGTTGGGTAGAACTCCGGGAATTGCAAACCCTAATTCTACCAAAAGTGCGATACGTCAGATTTTGGTTTCAGAAAAAAGTTGGAATTTTTGATTTCTGTTTACATGGTTGGATAGCCCTTATCAAGAGCATTCTTTTAAGCTATAGATCGAACTTTTTGGTTGGGTAGAACTCCGGGAATTGCAAACCCTAATTCTACCAAAAGTGCGATAAAATTCTGTTTCAGTTTCCGGAAAAGTGAAAAGTAACTTTCCAAGTTAGTCTACTCTGTCTCTTGGACTCCCCCAAGAGAAGATGGCTCCAAATACTAAGCTTGAAGACAAGCTAGAAGGAATAGAAAATTTCCGGGCATGGAAATACAGAATTGGTCTCATTCTTGAAGAGAATGATCTTGCTCATTATATCAAGGAGGAAGTTGCAAAACCAGAAGAAGATGAAGCCAAAGAAAAACACAGGAAGGATTTGATTAGGGCAAAGAGAATCATAGCAGATTCTATTAAAGACCACTTGATTCCCCAAGTGGCTTCCAAGAAGACTCCAAAGGAAATGTATGATGCCCTAGGAAGAATGTATGAAGGGAAGAACATCAATAGGAAGATGAATCTAAGGACTCAGTTGAAGAGTACCAAGATGCACAAAGGAGAATCCATTCAAGACTACTTCTCAAGAGTCTCCCTAATCAAAGAGCAACTAGATGCCATTGGTGATACTCTTGATGAGGATGAACTTGTGATGACAGCTCTAAATGGTCTCACTAGACCTTGGGAGTCATTCATTCAAACTATGTGTGCCAGAAAAGAAAGTATGAAGTTTGATATAGTTTGGGAAGATTGTGTGCAAGAGGAGGCTAGGGTTGCAAATAGAGAGGCCTTACTCAAAGAAGATGACCAAGCCTTGGCTACACACACCAAAAGAAGAAGGAGTCAATCCTACTCCAAGAAGGGTGGTCACAAGGAGTCTCATCCTCCTCACAGATTTCAGAAGAAAAGAGGATCTACTCAAAGAAGGGATTACTCTTCCTTCCAGTGCTATTCTTGCCACAAATTAGGACACATTGCTAAAGATTGTCCTCTACAAAAGAAGAAGGGTTCCTTCTACAAAAGACACCAAGCACATCTTGCAGAAGATGACAGTGAAGAAGAAGAAGTTGAGGAAGAAAGGTCTCACAATAAAAGGCCTAGAGATAAAGGGGAGGAAGAAGAAAGGACCTTCTCCAAAAGAAGGACAAGGAGAAATACAGAAGAAGATGTAGAAGAATATGTTCTCTTCTCCGCACTCTCTGGATCCATAACCCCTGAAGAAGGTACATGGCTTATTGACAGTGGTGCTTCAAAGCACATGACAGGACAGAAAAGAACTCTCTCAAAACTTGAAGAAAAGACTTCTCCCCAAAAGGTATCTCTAGGAGATGACTATCAATATCCCATTAAGGGAATTGGTGAAGCAAACTATAAACTCGATTCTGGAACTCCCATGAAGATGAAGGAAGTTCTATATGTTCCAGGATTGAAGAAGAATTTACTTTCAATCTCAGCTTTGGACAAGAAAGGCTACAGAGTTGCTTTCATTGATGGACAAGTGTTAATGTGGTCCAAAGGCAAAACCATTAAGGATGAAATTGTTATTGGTGAAGAGGAAGGAGGTTTGTATAAACTCAAGGGTCACCCAGAAGCTGCCCTTGTTCATGAAACCTCTAGTCCCAGTGAGCTATGGCATAGAAGACTAGCTCACATTAACTACAAAGCCTTACCCTATGTAAGCAAGGTGGTCATAGGACTACCAGATTTGAAGGTTGATCATGATGGCTCATGTAAAGGATGTAAGAAAGGAAAGAATGTCAAGAACCCCTTTCCAAAGAGTGAAACAAAGACTAAGAGTATCTTGGAGCTAATACACTCAGATGTATGTGGTCCAATGCCCACCACCTCTCTAAGTGGATTTGAATACTATCTTTCATTCATTGATGATCATTCAAGGAAAACTTGGATTTACTTTCTAAAAGGAAAGAATGAAGTCTTTGGAAAGTTCAAAGAATTCAAGGCTCTAATAGAGAATCTCTCAGATAAGAAAATCAAGATTCTCAGGACAGACAATGGTGGAGAATATACTTCAAAAGAGTTTGAAGAATTTTGTAAGGAAGCTGGGATCAAGAGAGAGCTAACCACTCCCTACAATCCCCAACAAAATGGGGTTGCAGAAAGGAAAAATAGAACCATCATGGAAGCTGTGAAGACTATGATACATGACCAGGATCTTCCCATGTATCTATGGGCTGAAGCAGCCAAGACAGCAGTTTATGTGCAAAATAGATTATCTCATAGTGCTCTTGAATTCAAAACTCCAGAAGAAGTGTTTACAGGTAAGAAGCCTGAGGTAAGCCATCTTAAAATATTTGGGTGTCCTGTGTACATCCACATTCCAAAAGAAAAGAGAACCAAGTTGGATCCCTCAGGTAAGAAGGGAATGTTTGTTGGTTATTGTGAAACTTCCAAAGCCTTCAGAATCTACATACCAGGTTTCCATCATATAGAAATAAGTAGAGATGTAACCTTTGATGAGGAAGCAGCTCTTAAGAAATCCAGAAAGTGTCAACTTGAAGAAGTTTATGAAGAAGATGCATCTCCTAAAATCTCAGAGACTGTTCATGTCCCTGAAGAGGATACTCCAGAGGATCATGACATGCTGGAACCACAAGAACCTCCTGTAGCAGAATTTTCTAGGAAAAGAAGACCAGCATGGGCTAGAGATATTATTCAAGGAGCTGAAAGATATGGTGCCCCCTAGGGCTCCACTAGAGAAAGGAAGAAACCAAAACTAGTGTCAAACTATATGGCCTTGATGTGTGATCTTGTGGATCAACTACCTACCAGCTATGAAGAGGCATCTCAGAAGAAAGAATGGGTAGAAGCAATGACAGAAGAATATCAGTCAATAATGAAAAATGATGTTTGGGATATAGTCCCCAAACCCAAAGATAAAAGTGTGGTTTCTTCCAAATGGATTTTCAAGATAAAACATGCTGCAGATGGTAGCATTGAAAAATACAAGGCAAGATTTGTTGCCAGAGGATTCTCTCAGAAGGAAGGAATTGACTATGAAGAAACTTTTGCACCTGTTGCTAGGTATACTTCAATTAGAACTATCATGGCACTTGCATCCATGATGAATTGGAAATTGCATCAAATGGATGTTAAGACAGACTTCCTGAATGGTGTAATTGAAGAAGAAGTATACATAGAACAACCTCAAGGTTTTGAGGTCAAAGACGGAAGGACCCATGTATGCAAACTGAAAAAGGCATTATATGGTTTGAAGCAAGCTCCCAGAGCTTGGTATGGAAGAATCGACAGTTTCTTATTAAGCATGGGCTTTACCAAAAGTAAAGCTGACCCCAATCTCTATCTTAAAGTAATGAATGATGAACCTGTTATATTGCTATTATATGTAGATGATCTATTTCTAACAGGAAATGAGAAACAAATCATTGAAAGCAAGAAGAAGCTTTCTTCAGAATTCGAAATGAAAGATCTCGGTTTAATGCACTACTTCTTAGGCCTAGAAGTGTGGCAAGAGCCAAAAGGGATCTTTCTAAATCAAGGTAAGTATACTGTGGAGATTCTCAAAAGGTTTGATATGTTGGAGTGTAAAGCTATGGCCACTCCCATGGACTCCAACCTGAAACTACTAGTTAATGATTCATCAGAACTAGTGGACATAACCCTATATAGACAAATCATTGGTTCATTGATGTACTTGACAAATACTAGGCCTGATATATGCTTTGTTGTAAATACCCTAAGTCAGTTTCAAGTAGAACCTAGAAAGGTTCACCTTATAGCTGCAAAGCATATAATGAGGTACCTAAAAGGTACAGTGGACTTTGGTCTTTACTATCTTGGAGACAATGAACTCAAGTTGCATGGTTTCTCAGATTCTGATTGGGCAGGTAGTGTCTCAGACAGAAAAAGTACTCCAGGTGGATGTTATGGTCTTGGATCTGCCATGATCTCCTGGTTCAGCAAGAAACAATCTAGTGTGGCCCTCAGTACCGCTGAAGCAGAATATATAGCTGCTTGCTCTGCCAGCTGTGAAGCGGTGTGGCTTCGGAAACTCTTATCTGGAATTTTTGACTTAGAAATGGATCCCACTGTGATTATGTGTGATAATCAAAGCTGCATTAAGATGACTGAAAATCCTGTGTTCCATGATAAGTCAAAACACATTGAGATCCGTTACTTCTATATACGAGACATGGTGCAGAGAGGAGCCATCAAGCTCGAGTATATAAGCACTGAGGATCAGGTTGCTGATATCTTGACTAAACCTCTGTCTCGAGTAAAGTTTGAGTACTTCCGAGACAAGCTTGGTATAGTCCAGAAGGACCCTCCTCGAAAGGGGGAGTAGTATAGTATTTGATAACAACTCTGTCGCTTATCTTTTGGTTTGTTAGCTACTTACAATTATTTAGATTTAGAACTCTTACATATCTTTTATGCTAGTGATGTATACATGTTTTGATGTGATATGCACATGTGTTGATTAGTGATGTATACATGTTTTGATGTGATATGCACATGTGTTGATTAGTGATGTATACATGTTTTGATGTGATATGCACATGTGTTGATTAGTGATGTATACATGTTTTGATGTACACATGTTTTGATGTGATGTGTACATGTTTTGATTAGTGATGTATACATGTTTTGATGTACACATGTTTTGATGTGATATGTACATGTGCTGATTAGTGATGTATACATGTTTTGATGTACACATGTTTTGATGTGATATGTACATGTGCTGATTAGTGTTGTATACATGTTTTGATGTACACATGTTTTGATGTGATGTGTACATGTTTGTACCTGTATGGATGAGAATACAGTTGAGGGGATTGGATCATCCCTGGACTTTCAGTCCTAAAGAGAACCGTAGACGTGAGGTCTCCGAGAATAAAGTCCTTAGTGGACAGTTGAGGGGATTGGATCATCCCTGGACTTTCAGTCCTAAAGAGAACCGTAGACGTGAGGTCTCCGAGAATAAAGTCCTTAGTGGACAGTTGAGGGGATTGGATCATCCCTGGACTTTCAGTCCTAAAGAGAGCCGTAGACGTGAGGTCTCCGAGAATGAAGTCCTTAGTGGACAGTTGAGGGGATTGGATCATCCCTGGACTTTCAGTCCTAAAGAGAACCGTAGACGTGAGGTCTCCGAGAATAAAGTCCTTAGTGGACAGTTGAGGGGATTGGATCATCCCTGGACTTTCAGTCCTAAAGAGAACCGTAGACGTGAGGTCTCCGAGAATAAAGTCCTTAGTGGACAGTTGAGGGGATTGGATCATCCCTGGACTTTCAGTCCTAAAGAGAGCCGTAGACGTGAGGTCTCCGAGAATGAAGTCCTTGGTGGACTTGAGGGGATTGGATCATCCCTGGACTCTCAGTCCTAAAGAGAACCGTAGACGTGAGGTCTCCGAGAATAGAGGATAGGACTGCATCGTCCCTGGACCTTAGTTCAAAATGTACGTGATGGGGATTGCATCATCCCGAAACTGATAGTTCAAAATGTACGTGGTGGGGATTGCATCATCCCGGAACTGATAGTTCAAAATGTACGTGATGGGGATTGCATCATCCCGGAACTGATAGTTCAAAATGTACGTGATGGGGATTGCATCATCCCGGAACTGATAGTTCAAAATGTACGTGATGGGGATTGCATCATCCCGGAACTGATAGTTCAAAATGTACGTGATGGGGATTGCATCATCCTGGAACTGATAGTTCAAAATGTACGTGATGGGGATTGCATCATCCCGGAACTGATAGTTCAAAATGTACGTGATGGGGATTGCATCATCCCGGAACAGATAGTTCAAAATGTACGTGATGGGGATTGCATCATCCCGGAACTGATAGTTCAAAATGTACGTTATGGGGATTGTATCATCCCCGGACTTCGGTCCCTGAATTGATCCGTAGACGAATGGTCTCTGAGAAAGAGTATTGATGAGGTATCGGTAGGATACTTGTGTTGCTGATCGTGTGATGACGATGCTGCTGATCGTGTGATGACGATGCTGCTGATCGTGTGATGATGATGCTGCTGATCGTGTGATGACGATGCTGCTGATCGTGTGATGACGATGCTGTTGATCGTGTGATGATGATGCTGCTGATCGTGTGATGACGATGCTGCTGATCGTGTGATGACGATGCTGCTGATCGTGTGATGACGATGCTGCTGATCATATGGTGACGATGCTGCTGATCGTGATGTTGATGTTGATGTTGACAGTGATGTACCAGTAACTGTTTGAGTTACTGATGAGGACAGATTGAAGAAAGCTTCCGATGATTTATAGATGTATCATGTGTGGTGACTCCTTGCTCCTGCAGATGCTGTTATAATATCCTTCTCGTTAAGGGGGAGTGTTGAATATTGTAACTTCAAAGAATATTATATTTGTACTTTATTATTCCGGAGATGTTTCATCCCTCCGAGGTAATCCTATTATGTATCCGGAGATGTTTATTCCTCTGATGGTTAGTATTAACTAGGGTTATTAGACCCACCATATGTGGGTCGGCCCTGTAGTTACATTTTAGGGGTTATTAGACTTCTCCAGGTGAGGTCGGCCCCAACAGGTCTTTTAGTCAGTTGAGATTCAAGTATAAATAGAGGAGGTGAACTCCTCATTAGATCACTCACTCACTTGTGGAAGAGTGCGCACTTGTCTGGGAGATCTGCTAAGGAGACTTAGAAGGAAGGAGCACATCTTGTATTTTGGTTGATCATCTTATTGAGGAAAGCTTTACTGGGTTTTCTACCCCATGAGGGTTTCCCAGGATATATTGTGTGTTTATCTTGTGATTGTGTTTCTATCAGAGATCTTGCTTGTCTATTTGGTTTAAAGTTAACAAATATTTGCTACTACTACTGCTGTAAAACTGCAGAAAACTACTGCAACTACTACTACACTCGAAATCTTGGTAATAACCTGCAAAAAAAACTCTCGGGAATGGAGATAGACTATACTCTCAACATGCTCTGATACCATGTGAAAATCCTCACATCATATCTAAGAGCTGATGTATACCTCACAATAAATATTAAGCAGGAAAATAGAAGAAGAGTGGACAATGCAGTGTAAAAGAGAAGCATAATTATGATACAGTAGAACTCAGATAGAAGCATAATAACATCACACTAATTCATTAATCATAATATGAACAATAAATAATACAATGGAGAGGATTCGAATTCCAAGCTGGAAATTCGAATTAGCCTACCTGAGCATGGCTTATCTGCACTAGGAGTCCTAATCATCGGATCAGTAGTGGTGTCATAAGATCACAAGTGGTTTCAAACTCTTGTGCAAGAGAGGATTTAAGAACCTCTTCATTTTCTAGAGTGTGAGTTGGCTCAGAATTCGAAATAGAAGACATTGAGAACATGAGTGTTGAATATGCAAGTTCTTCTTATTTTTGGACAACTTCATTACGAGATATGTTTGATACTGAATCATGATCAAAGAGACCATCAAGGAGGGCGAATGCATCACTGGGCTTGCTCTCCAAATAGTTTGCACCAATCCCTTCATTTTGTTTTCCAAATCTTTCATCCAGTTGGGCCCATAGCTCTTTTGGAGATTCAACATAGTCATGGAAGTGGGGTAACATACAACGAGACATAGCAGTCAAAATTGCTCCATAGGCTCTGTCACCTTCATTTAACCAATCATTCTCCTCTTCAGAGGATTCGAACTCTCTTTCAAGACAATAATAAAAAAGACCATGTCTCTTCAAATATGCTATCATCTTTGGTTTCCACTCATCATAGTTGAATGGAGAGAGAGGAGGAATTCCTTCCAGATTCATGGAAGATGTTGCAGAAGACCTACAAAAACAATGGAGAATATTTGCTACTACTACTGCTGTAAAACTGCAGAAAACTACTGCAACTACTACTACAGTCGAAATCTTGGTAATAACCTGCAAAAAATACTCTTGGGAATGGAGATAGACTATACTCTTAACATGCTCTGATACCATGTGAAAATCCTCACATCATATCTAAGAGTTGATGTATACCTCACAATAAAGATTAAGCAGGAAAATAGAAGAAGAGTGGACAATGCAGTGTAAAAGAGAAGCATAATTATGATACAGTAGAACTCAGATAGAAGCATAATAACATCACACTAATTCATTAATCATAATATGAACAATAAATAATACAATGGAGAGGATTCGAATTCCAAGCTGGAAATTTGAATTAGCCTGCATGAGCATGGCTTATCTGCACTAGGAGTACTAATCATCGGATCAGTAGTGGTGTCATCAGATCACAAGTGGTTGCAGACTCTTGTGCAAGAGAGGATTTAAGATCCTCTTCAGTTTCTAGAGTGTGAGTTGGCTCAGAATTCGAAATAGAAGACATTGAGAACATGAGTGTTGAATATGCAAGTTCTTCTTATTTTTGGACAACTTCATTATGAGATATGTTTGATACTGAATCATGATCAGAGAGACCATCAAGGAGGGCGAATGCATCACTGGGCTTGCTCTCCAAATAGTTTGCACCAATCCCTTCATTTTGTTTTCCAAATCTTTCATCCAGTTGGGCCCATAGCTCTTTTGGAGATTCAACATAGTCATGGAAGTGGGGTAACATACAACAAGACATAGCAGTCAAAATTGCTCCATAGGCTCTGTCACCTTTATTTAACCAATCATTCTCCTCTTCAGAGGATTTGAACTCTCTTTCAAGACAATAATAAAAAATACCATGTCTCTTCAAATATGCTATCATCTTTGGTTTCCACTCATCATAGTTGAATGGAGAGAGAGGAGGAATTCCTTCCAGATTCATGGAAGATGTTGCAGAAGACCTACAAAAACAATGGAGAATATTTGCTACTACTACTACTGTAAAACTGCTGAAAACTACTGCAACTGCTACTACACTCGAAATCTTGGTAATAACCTACAAAAAAAAATCTCGGGAATGGAGATAGACTATACTCTCAACATGCTCTGATACCATGTGAAAATCCTCACATCATATCTAAGAGCTGATGTATACCTCACAATAAAGATTAAGCAGGAAAATAGAATAAGAGTGGACAATGCAGTGTAAAAGAGAAGCATAATTATGATACAGTAGAACTCAGATAGAAGCATAATAACATCACACTAATTCATTAATCATAATATAAACAATAAATACTACAATGGAGAGGATTCGAATTCCAAGCTGGAAATTCGAATTAGCCTGCATGAGCATGGCTTATTTGCACTAGGAGTCCTAATCATCGGATTAGTAGTGGTGTCATCAGATCACAAGTGGTTTTCCATGCGTCAAACTGAGCTAATTGAATGTAACTGAGACTAACTGGATGTAACTGATAGATGTGACACGGTCTGTAGTCAAAACAAATCAACTAGGATTTCTGAAGGTCTTACTGAGTGTATCAGTCAGTAAACAAGTCAATCTGTCCTCAAATCAAGGATTAGATCCATAAATCTAGTAACTAACTGAGCGTGTCACTGGTGGTAGGTGAGAGAGGGCACACTTCTTCCTGTCGTAGGTAAGAGAGGGCGCATCACAGACTGGGAGGGATGGAACTGAGTGGAAACAGGCTCTTGGGTCTAGTAAACTAAGCATTAGGTGCTGGGAGACACCATAGTGATGACTAGAAGGCATGCATTTGCATGGATGCATGGAATTGCATGACTGCATGCAAAACTGTTGCATGCAAAATTGACATAATGCTGGTAGGACTAGGATGGAGTATAGGAATATCCTAACATAAAGTTCACACCTGGTGGCATATTTCATAAATAGTACTATAGGGTCTATAGACCTGTGCAAAAAAAAATGATTAAGAGTAGACATGACAAATTGGTATCAGAGCACGGTCACTACACTAGGACCTTAAGCTCATTGCATGATTGCGGTGTTTTTATTTCAGAATTTAATATTTAAACTTCATGTAGCATACTGTTTTACTTTGTTTCATTAATTACATTGTTGATTATAACTTCTAACAAACAGTTGATTGGCCACACTTAGACAAATTGGTGGTAGAAACAATTAATGGCATAAATACATGCTGCGGAACAGGAAGGGAGGCTAGATGTAGAAATATCTAGTCAACAAGGAGAAATGGCTAGCAGGCAAGGGAGAAACAAGAATTCTCCACAGGGAGCAACAACATCCAGCGAGATGTTGGAAACAGTCAAAAGCCTAAAAGATGAGCTAATGAGCATTAAAGAATACAACATTAAGAAATTTGAAGAACAACGAGAAATCAATGCTAATTTATTGCAAAAGTTGACCGAGAAGGAAAACAGTCACCTCCCAAAACCGGAGGAGCAACATGCAGAAAAATTAGTCACAAAACTAAAATTGAAATTTAAAGCTACACCTCCAAGGAATTCAGTAAGCTATAATATGGATGTCAGTGACGTAGAGTCACAGGGTGAAGATTCAGAAGAGTACGTCCCCAAGAAGAAAAATAAGACTAGGAAAGTACATCACCTACATTCAGAATTGAGGAAAATCTATTGCTGGCTCAGGAACCTCCACCATCAACTGGGACAAGTTCCTGTATACCTCCTCCATATCCTCGAGGGAAGCATGAGCACCTGGGGGCACAACTGCTTCCCCACCTCTATCTCTCCTCGCTAGGAGGGAAAGTCCTACCGGCCGTACTGGCCCCACATCTGCACACACATGTTATATACTTGTCAGCATTGCATAAAAAAAAATGATGATAAATATTGTTAACACCCAAAAAGTGTTCACTACCTCATCTACCCCATTACATGGCTCATTTGTCCATTTTCCTACCATATTTCCCTTAAAAACCCTGAAAATCCCACTAAAAAGCCTCCAAAAGGCCACAAAACCATCAAAAAAGCCTCAAAAAGGCTAAAAAACCCCTTTTTCCTCCAAAAATATCCAAATTCCTCTAAAATAGAAAAAACCCTCTAAAAAGGGAATAAAAATATATAAAATAATGAGGAAAAGGAGGAAAAAACCCTATACAGCTGACCTAAACCATATGGTTCCCAAAACCATGGGCCAACACTCCACCACCAAAAAACTATAAATAGGTGATGGAGACCCCTCATTCCATATCCACAATCATAAGCACCCTTACTCTGCCAAAATAGCTCTTGAAACCCTAGCTTACCCTTGAGCTACTTTCACCTTGAGAACCCCTTTTGGCCCATTTCCACCATTGGAGAAAGAGAAGGAGCAAGTTGGAGCTTGGAGCAACCCTCTTGGAGCATTGCAAGAGCTTCACCAACCTTCACATTGGAGGTAAAATTAATACAAAAGCCATTCTTTACATCTTATTTTTTCTGTTTCATGCACATGTTTAGAGTAATTTATATTTCTATTTTAGCACTTTAATTTACAATTTACTGAACTGCTACTAAGGAGTCCCTTCTCCTTAGTAGGTGCTTATTCGCACAAGCTAGGGGTAAAACCCTAGCTACAGTTTTGGCGACTCCCCTAGGTTTGAATTTTTGGTTTCAGTTTAATTTTTTTTTAGTTTTTTGCAACAATTTCCCTTTTTTCTTTTCGGCTGTCCCTTTCGGCTGCCGTAAACCGCATATTTTCCCTCTGCAGTCGCATCCCGACCGCGTCTTTCAGGCCTTTACCTATGACCCGACCGCAGCTCTCAGACTATTTCCGGCGCCCTGTCGGCGGATTCAAGTCTGTTACCTACGATCCGACCGCGGCTAATCCGCCTATTTGCTGCGATCTGACTGCGCCTGGCGTCCCTTTTTCGGCGTCCTGACTGCGTCTGTTAGCCTTTTTCCCACGACCTGACTGTGTATTTTTCTCTATTTCCTGTGGTCTGACTGCCTCTGTTGGCCAAAAAGTCACGACCTGTCCGTGCCTGTTTCCCTCAAACCCGCGGTCCGACTGCTCAGGTTCGCCACAGACCCGCGGTCTGATTTCTGCATTTTTTCCCTGTTTTTGAACCCAACCCCTTTGCTGCAATATTTTCTGCATCTGCACAGCCATCTATTCCACCTGCAACCCTACTTCCCTACATCCTTTTCTGTAACATAATTTATGTTCCATTTACAGAATCTTTTTAAAATTTCAACATTTTAATTCAGAAAATTTTGCATGTTAAAGTTTCGAATTCAGTATTATTGTTAGTTAGAAAGTTGCCCCCCTTGTGGCACTTCTATTTTGGGTTCATCACCTCACGAGCACACACTCTGTCACATAATTCAAGTGAGCCTTAAAAACTACTTAACTCAACCAATATTCTAACCCCACTTGGGGAACACAAAAGAATATTTGTAGTTAGGTAGGATCGGGGGGATAGGCTTCCAATAACACCCCTCGGTTACTTACACTTGAGACATAGTTGTTGTCCAATTAGGGAACCAAAATCCCCTAGTACTTTTTGGCACGGTCACAACCAGTTTACCAGAGGGCCTCTCCCCTAGGAGGGTTGAAGTCGCGAGACTGGTTCCGGAGGCCTGAGTGGGATACCGCACTCCATTCAGTAACCGAAGGGCTACCTTTCGCAGTTCTCGGGATATCCCTGTATAGGGGTATTGCGGTAAAAGGACCAAACGACAGATTCACCTTTCTGGACGTGTCATGAACGAGGTATCTTAGTTGTCATTCTTCTAGGATTGACTACCCGGTGTCCCTCCTAGTAGGGGGATATCTTAGCCACTTGGCTTTCCTATTCATATTGTCTGACTTGGATTTCATCACCTTGTAGAGGATATGTCTAGTTGAGTCAAAATACTTTTTAGTTAGGTGTTTGCATGCTCCCTTACCTCCTTTTGGTCTAGTGAGTCCACCATTTTTTATTTTTAGGAAACCTGCTACTTGTTGGTACTCTGACCATTTTTTTTGACACTCCACCTATTGTAGCACAGCTGTTACAGTAGGTGTTTTGAGTTGGTTGTTGGCCTCAGTGCCTTGTTTTTTGAGCTCTCCTTCTGCACACTCGGTTGCATTAGGATTTTTGAGCTATTTTTTACTCACCTCAACCCACAGAGATTTGACACCATCTGTCACCATTGAGTCCTCGAGACAAGGGTTTTTGTTCTCACCTGTGTCACCCCATGCTGCATCCTCGGGCACCACCAAGTCAGGATCCTCTCTGCAATCTGTACCGCCATACAAGAAGTCCTCAACCATGAGTAACTGGCCTTCCAGCTAGCTGAAGAACTCGGGACCAAAGCTGATGATAGGTCCTCCACCATGGCAGGTCATCACCTCAGCCCATCTGAGCATGTGGGGATCTCTAAGATCCCTGTCATCTAGTACTACCTGTGGACGCAAGAGAGGGATCCAATCCAAGAGGAACGATACCACGATCGACCCATAACCAAACTGCTTGAGCTCTCCCCGCCAAAACTTGGTCAGCTGACATTGGAGGTTTGCAAGGAGACCCTTGCACCAGTTGAAAACCATGAGGGACATGTAGTCCTCCGCATAAAGCATCTGAGTCCGAGTAGCCATGTGTGGGGCTTGGCTACCCGCCGCTCTAGTAATAGTAAACAATATGGTACGTAGTGGGAGGCTCACCACATCCCTGATAAGAATCTTCCCACTGGAAGATCGAGCAGTAGCAGTACAATGCTATGACACCATCTCATCAACGGTGTGGTCACTGTCCTGTGTTCCCGTAAGAGCTACAGGTTCCTCTCTCTGGGACAAACCAGTAAGGAAATAGATGTCCTTGACATCTATTGTGACAATGTGCTCACCAACCACAAAATATTGTTGGGCCACATACCAACTCTAGAGCATGTGTGATAGCAATGGGATTTGGGATCTCATCCCCTGAATCTCAAAGAACTTGAGCAAACTACAGTTCCTCAAGGCATCCATGCATTCTGGATCATCGACAGCTTGTTCATCTTCTACTTCATGTTCTTGCTCCTGCCATTCTAAAACCATGTTGGCTTGCTAGCAACCTGCCAAAAGGGACATTTAAACACTGTTAGATCCTACTTCAACCACAGCAAGTTCCTTTTTTGGGTTCATTTTTATGTTTGGAAAATGCAACTCCATCGTCGCACTGTACTTTTGCGTACAGTGCGATGCCGTCGCACTTCACCTATTCAGGACTTGTGCCAAATCGGTCTCATAGCAGTTCCCGAAAGGTCCAACTGCAACGAGCCGAGAGCACAGTAGCCCTCCATGAATTCATCAAAAAACCCAAAAATTGAACCTAAAAACAAAATCTAATCCACTAGAAAGTTGTTGGATGAAGTTTAGGCTTACCTGCTCCTGACGGTGGGTGAAATGGCGGATCGTAGCTATCATAATCGGCAAAGGAAGTTTTGGCTCCAAATTGGTACTTCTCCTCCCAAATTAGCAAATGAAACAATGAAATCTATTTTTGGCCCATTTTTCTATTTATAAATAGAATAGAATATTTCTTTTCAAATATTTTGATGCTCTTGGGCCATTTACCATAGTTTTTTACCATTTTTGTCATATTTGAGGCTATTTGACACATTTTCTAGTGTGCAGGAGTTGTAAGTAGTCTTTCATGTCGTTTCTTGTATCACAACGGTCATCACTGGTATGAACACTCCCTTGAATGTTTTGTCGTTACTTTTGCAAATGGTCTGTAATTATTGTGTGATGATGAGTTTACTCTTCGTTTGTTATCGTACTCACGGAACTATGAGAAAAAGTACCGAGTTATGATTTATCACTTTTCCGGGTTCGTTAAACTTTCACGGAAAAGGACACCCCCCAGAGTCTACTGTTAAGCTCTTTTCAGGCTCTCAAAAAATGAAAATATTGCCAAGCGAACTTGTCATGTTCACGCTTGTTAAAGTATTTGAATGGTCATCTTCCTGGTGATAGTTTACCCCTTTTTCAAACCAGGAGGCACTAATTACGAAAAAGGTATACTCCATCCAATCATGATTGGAAGAGTCCTCTCCCACATTGTTTTACCCTTTTTTGGGTGATGAGGCTAACTTTACGAAAAAGGACCGTTGGAGTCTTCTTTAGTTCTTTTCAGATTCTCTAAACATGAAATGATGACCAAGTTTACCTTCTATGGACTCATTAAAATTTTCACATTGAAGGGACCGTCATGGAACGAACCCCTCCTATCCCAGGTTCGAAAAATATTTGGGATTGGACTCATCTATGAGATGAGCTATATCGAGCATATGGTTACCCTCATCAAGCTTGTAAAAAACACATGAGGCACTCATCATTCATGATGGGGAAAAAGGAAAGTGTTTGTGTTACATACCTCATTAGTGGCAGTATGTAGTCGTTCTTGAACATGGCACTCATCTGCATTTTCATACAGCACTTGGATCATCCGTTTGTCTTTGAGTTCCACTTATTTCCTGAGTATTATTACTCCTTTGAGTCATTCAAAGAAAAAATTCCATCATCAGTTTCTTTGAGAATTTGTGTCGCACTCGTCATGTCAATACTGCCAAGTCATGCCATGCCCATGTTCAAGAATATGTCTATCATTTATCATTTGTAATCAGTACACCGGTCATCACGTCGGTCTACTCTGAGTCAGTCTTGCATGTTACTGTACCTTCCAGTCTACCCTATATATTTTTGTCATGTTTCGTGTCGATTGATGGGGGATTCATCATGGCCCTCCTTCGACGGATTCATCCTTGTCAACTTCAACTCATCATCCGAGGATTGAATCTAGAAACCAGTCAAGTACCTTGGCCCTGCATGCCTCAATGGCAGGTTACCTCGCTTTCATCATGAGTTTACATCATTGACTCTTGATTTGAAAGATTTCATCTTGCGTTCGACTTCAACTCATTTATTCACGCTTGATGATATGTACTGTGATACCTTGGGAATCATTGACATCAATGGTGATCTCCCTTGTACTTGTTAATAGTTTACATCAATGGCTAGTAATCAAGTGGTTTCTACCATGTTCAACGTCAAGACATTTGTAATCACATGGATAGATTCATGTCATTGCGGGTTCATCTTAAAGACCCTAGGGATTCATGTTTTACCCAGGTTGCGATGGAGTTTGTATTGAGTTATATCACATGGATCCACTTTTGTATTGGTCGTGGCTGTGTTATCATCTCATCATGGATCTACGCTTGTGTTTAGTAGCCATGATTGTGTTCAGTTAGCCATTACTACCATGGATTTGCAATGTATTGGTCGGAAACCATGTTGTACTTCATATGAGATTGTCAGTTCAGAGTCAGTTGTACTGCAGCAGTGTCCTTCGTCTGACGAGTCTATTGCCATTACTTCTATCAAAGCACTTCACCTGTCTATCCTCAACAGCTTCATGCTTTGGGAGGCATTCTGTTACACCCAAAATCTATTCATCATAAGATTCAATGTATACACCCCTGAAGATACTTGGAATAAGTAATCATCCTAGGAGGATTTGTACCCAATTGTGCTAATTTTTGAAGGTTCGTCGTAGGCTGCACACTAGCAACATGCAACGTCGCACCTTGCTCCATTACAGGGTGCGACGAAGTCAGCTAGATGGAAAAAATAGCTTCTTCGAGGTCCATCTCGAAGCTTGTTGACTTGGGACCCTATCCCTGACCTATTGGAAGAGTTGGCACTCGATTCCTAAACCTTTGGAGAGATCCCCTAATCCTCTCCTTGTTACCGGACAATCCACTCGACTGGAGGCGAGCCGGATCTCCCTAGCTTAATGTGAGTCTAGAACAAATAGAACAGACTACAAACATGTTTCCTAGATC
This sequence comes from Larix kaempferi, assembly GCA_027924585.1. Taxonomy (NCBI): domain Eukaryota; kingdom Viridiplantae; phylum Streptophyta; class Pinopsida; order Pinales; family Pinaceae; genus Larix; species Larix kaempferi. The sequence continues at coordinate 41,548,481 of BSBM01001005.1, read as the reverse complement.
TACTTAAGGATCAAGTGCTTGATGTCTTACCTCTTTGATTTCGCTATCCTTTCTCTTGAATGTTGCTCCACGTCCCATGGTCGTCAGATCCAAGACCTATCAAGACACAGAAAAGAGAAATGAGTAAAGAGAATCTATACAATAAGAGATCTATGTAAACAGTTAAGCAGATAAACAACACAACATCATCACACATCAAGAACGATATTGGTGGAAGCATTTGTATTAATGCAAATAGAGTACATGATAGAGATATAGAACCACAACCAATGACTTAATGTATCAGCCCTTCTCCGCACAAGCCAATTTCCAAGCCCTTCCAAGGAAGCATGCATTCTCCAAGAGGTGAGTGAGGGTGTCTAAGAGAGATTTCACTAGCATGTAGATACCATAGTCTTCCTCCCTTTGGTATGGGAGTGAGCCTCATATATATAGGACTAAGTGGATGAAGTTATGGATAGGATAGGATGAGAGATGGTAGGAGAGAGATAGGGGATCTTCCCAATAGGCTAGGGGTCAAGTACCAGCTCTCCAAGAGATCAGGGATAAGCCCCTAAATGGGAAAGCTTCGAAAAAGATCTCGAAATGGTTATTTTTTCCCATTAACAGACCTCGTCGCACCCTGCTATAGAACAACCTGTGACGTCGCATGTTGCTAGTGTGCAACCTATGACGACCTCTCAAAAGGTTGTACAAACTGAGTATAAATCCTCCAAATGAGCACTTGGTCCAGACGACTTCAGGGATGTATACACTAAATCACGATGATGAGTAGATTTTAGGCATAACAGAATTCCCCCCAAAGCATGAAGTTGTTAAGGAAGTACAGGTGAAGTGCTTTGATAGAAATAATGGCAAAAGACTTGTCAGATGAAGGACGTTGCTGCAGTACAACTGACTCTGAACTAACAATCTCATATGTAGTACAACATGGTTTCCGACCAATACATTGCAGATCCATGGTAGTAATGACCGACTGAACACAATCATGGCTACTAGACACAAGCATAGATCCATGATGAGATGATAACACAACCACGACCAATACAAAAGTGGATCCATGTAATATGACTCAATACAAACTCCATCGCAACCTGGGTAAAAACATGACTCCCCAGAGTCATCCCGCAATGATACGAATCTATCCATGTGATTACAAATGTCTTGACGTCGAACATGGTAGAAACCACTTGATTACCGGTCATTGACATAAACCATTACCGAGTGCGAGGGAGATCACCATTAATGTCAATGATTCCCAAGGTATCACAGTACATATCATCAAGCATGAATAAATGAGTTGACGTCGAACGCAAGATGAAATATTTCAATCAAGAGTCAATGATGTAAACTCATGATGAAAGCGAGGTGACCTACCATTGAGGCATGCAGGAACAAGGTACTTGACTGGTTTCTAGATTCAATCCTTGGATGATGAGTTGAAGTCGACAAGGATGAATCCGTCGAAGGAGGGCCATAATGAATCCCCCATCAATTGACATGAAACACGACAAAATATGTGTAGAGTGGATCAGATGGTACAATAACATGTGAGACTGACTCAAAGTAACAATGGCATGACGACGTGTGTATTGGCTGAAAATAATGAGTGATGAATGTGTTCTTGAACATGGGCATGGCATGACTTGGCAGTATTGACATGAGAATGACGCAAACTTCTAATGCAACTGATAGTGGAAGCTTTCTCTGAATGACTCAGAGGAGTAACAAGACTCAGAAAGTAAGCGGGGACTCATAGACAAACAGATGACCCAAGTATTGGTATGCAAATGCAGATGAGTGCCATGTTCAAGAATGACTATATACTGCCACTAAGGTATGCAACACAAACACTTTCCTTTTTCCCCATCATGAACGATGAGTGCCTCATGTGTTTTTTAACGAGCTTGATGAGGGTAACCAGATGCTCAGTATAGCTCATCTCATAGATGAGTCCAATCCCAAATATTTTCCAAACCTAAGATAGGAGGGGTTCATCCCATGATGGGCCCTTCAATGTGAAAATTTAACGACTCCATAGAAGGAAAAATCGGTTGTCATTTCATATTTAGAGAGTCTGAAAAGAACTAAAGAATACTCCAACGGTCCTTTTTTGTAAAGTTATCCTCATCGCCTGAAAAAGGGTAAAACAACGCGGGAGAGGACTCTTCCAGTCATGATTGGATGGAGTATTCATTTTTCGTAATTAGTGCCCCCTGGTCCGAAAAAGGGGTAAACTGTCACCAGGAAGACGACCATTCAAATACTTTAACAAGCGTGAATGTGACAAGTTCGCTTGGCGATATTTTCAATTTTAGGGAGTCTGAAAAGAGCTTAACTATGGACTCCAGGGGGTGTCCTTTTTCGTAGGAGTTTAATGAGCCTGGAAAAGTGATAAATTGTAACTCGATACTTCTTCTCATGATTTGACGAGTATGAGAAAAAACGTAGAGTAAACTCATCCTCATGCAATAATTACGGCTTAACCAAAAACAATAATGAAAAAACGTTCAAAGGAGTGTTCATACCTGTAATTACCGTTGGTAATGCGAGAAACGCTATAAAAGACCACTTTACGACTCCTATACACTAGAGAAAGTGTCAAATAGTCCCAAATATAATGACAAACGGTCAAAACTATAGTAAATGGTCCAAAAGCATCAAAATATTTGAAAAGGAATATTTCATTCCATTCTATAAATAGAAATATGGGCCAAAAATAGAAACATTGTTCAAATTGCCAATTTGGGTGGAGAAGTACCAATTTGGAGCCAAAACTTCCACTGCCAATTCCGGGAGCTACGATCTGCCATTTCACCAACCGTCCGGACCAGGTAGGCCTAAATCTTAGCCAACAACTTTGTAGTGGTTTAGTTTTTCCATTTTTGTTCATTTTTTGAGTTTTTTGATGATTTGGGGAGGGGCCATTGCGCCCTCGGCTCATTGCAAGTGGTCCTTCCGGGACTTGCGACGAGGCTGATTCATAGCGAGTCTCGAAAATAGGACTTGCGACGACGTCACCCTGTACCTAAAGGTGAGGTGCGATGGCGGAAACCCACAACTCAAACATCAAAAATATTTCAAAAAGTGAGCTTGTGCCAGTTGGGAAAGGACCTAACATGTTTTAAATGCCCCTTTTCGCAGGTTCCCAGCAAGCAGAGATGGTGCTAGAGTGGCGAGAGAGAGAACACGAGATAGAGGATGAGCAAGCCGCAAACGATCCACAATGTGTGGTTGCTTTGCGAAACTGTGGGTTGCTCAAATTCTTTTAGATATAGGGGATGAGAGCCCAGATCCTGTTCATGACACACATGTTACAGAGTTGGGATACATCCCAACAGTACTTTGTCATAGGTGAGCATATCCTCAATATTGACATTGAGGACATATACTTTCTGACCGGTTTGTCCCGAAGGGGGGATGCTATACAACTTACTGGGACACGGTCCAGTGATCGTATAGTTGAGGACATGGTGTCATAGCACTGTGTTGCTACTTCTCGTCCTTCCAGCGGGAAGATACTCATCAGAGATGTGGTGAGTCATCCACTGAGGACTATACTGCTTACTATAACCAGGGTGGTGGGTAGCCAAGCTCCAAATACGGCTACTCGGACCCAAATTTTATATGCGAAGGATTGTATGTCCCCCATGGTGTTCAACTAGTGCGAGGGTCTCCTCGCAAACATCCGAGCTTTGTTGACCAAGTGTCGGCGAGGGGAGCTCAAGCAGTTTGGATACGGATCAATCATAGTGTCGTTCCTCTTGGAGCGGGTTCCTCTCTTGCTCCCGTAGGTGGTACTGGATGACAGGGATCTGAGAGATCCACACATGCTCAGATGGGCAGAGCTGATGACCCGTCATGGTGGGGGTCCCATCATCACTTTTGGTCCTGAGTTTTTCAGCTGGCTAGAGGGACAGATGCTCATGGTTGAGGACTTTCCATATGGCGGTACAGACTTTCAGGAGGATCCCAACTTAGTGCTGCCAGAGGATGCAGCATGGGGTGATATTGGTAAGAACAAAACCTTTGTACTTTTTAGTTTTGTGAATTATATTATTTTTTTGATGTAGTGCTGAAAATTACTTTATATGTGTGTACAGATGTGGGTCCCATGCAACCAGTGGGTCTCTCTCTTCTGGCGAGGAGAGACAGAGATGGAGAGGCAGTGGTTCCTGCAGGTGCTCATGCTGCCATTGAGGAGATGGAGGAGGTATACGGGAACCTATCCGGGCTGATTGTGGAGATACTAGAGCCATCCATTGATGACCTACCGAGGCCCATGTAGAGGTATGGGGTTGGAGCATCTATGCACTTCAACACCTTACTCTACAAGGTGGCTCGTACTGTAGACTGCTTTCTCACCTAGCGTCAGAGAGCTACTAGAGGCAGGGGTGGTGTACGGGTTAGGCATCCAGCTTGATTTCACTTTCGGACTTGTACTGAGATCTTAGAGGCCTTAGAGTTTTGTACTTACTGAAAGCTATGTAGCTTCAGATTTTTGTAGAGACTCACTGAAAGCCAGTGTGCTTCAGATTTTGTACTAGCACTACTTTTGAGCGATTTATATATATATATACATTATCGGCGATTTATACATTATGTGTCTTTGGAATGATTAGTGATGTGATCTTGTTTACATGTTTGCTTTTGTACATTATATTTACATGTTATGAATGCTTTTACATATTATGATTATTATGTGTGTGCAATATACCAACCCAGAATGAAATTGGCCATCGAGTCATCAATTGTGTTTAACTCTCGTGGAATGTGTAGGTATTGAACAAATTCAAATGACCTTTCTAGGAGACATACTCATTTGAAGAGACAGATTAATATGGGATCACGGATGGCATATATCCAGTTCAAATGGAAAACCACTAATTGAGAATCCATGTGGATGACAATGTGGTTCATACCCAAGGAAATAGCATCAGTTAGGGTTCCGATTACTGCTTGATATTTTGCGGCATTGTTGGTCGCAAACCCTAGGCAACTTCCTCCTGAGCTAATGAGCTCACCTATTGGGGAATATAGTACCTAGGCTACCGAAGCAAGGTGAAGGGTATGCCAGCTGGCGCCGTCCGTGAATCCATAGCATGTTTCCATCTGCACACGCAGACAGAACATGGTATGAGAAGCGGAAACAAGATCAAAAGACACTCGAAAAGAAATGCGTCACACCACACAAAAACACAAAAACAAGCCATGTATAGTATATACAAGTAAGTCTATGCATGAGAGATCAAGCATAGTAGCTCTTCAAGTAAATCCCATTGCGTGGTTCACCTAAAGAGATTCCATCATAATCTTCAAGCTCGTAAGCACCTTTTTCCAACACATGTTTTATAACGTAGGGTCCATGCCACATGGACTCGAACTTCCCATCTCCTAGCTTATTGTGTTTCTGGTCATAAGTGAGGACCAGATCACCCTTGTTAAAGATACGAGGTTTAAACGATTTATCGTATTGGGCCTTGATGCGTTTCTTATGTGCTTCATTAGCAAGAGCAGCATCACGATGAGACTCATCAAGTTGGGCTAGGTGTAAGAGACGTTCTTCCTTAGCAGTAGTGTTAAGAAGAAGTTTGACCGCAAGCTGTAAAGATGGGATTTCGCACTCTATTGGTAGAACAACCTCCAATCCATATACCAATTGGAAGGGAGTGAAGCCTGTGGTGGTTTTAACGGTAGTTCGGTAGGCCCATAATGCTAAAAAGAGCATATTATACCAGTTGGTATTTTGTGTCCCTACCATCCTCTGGATCATGGTTTTCAAGACCTTGTTAACTGCCTCAACCTGTCCATTGGATTGCAGGTAGTAGGGTGTTGAGTTTTCATGGCGAAAACCCAACCTGTCACTCAATTCAGCAACCATATGGTTCTCAAAGTGAGAACCATGATCGGTAATTATGGCCTACGGAACTCCAAACCATGCTATCACATGATTAAACATGAAGAGTGCGGTGGTTTTGCCATCATTTTGGTATATAGGCATAGCCTCGGCCCACTTTGTTAAGTAATCCACAGCTACGATGATGTAACTATGCCCCCCGGCCTAGGTAGGCTTACAGTGCATAAAATCAATGCCCCATTTTGCAAATAAGCCAAAGGCAATAACCGGATGTAGTGAGGCAGGATGAGTGCGCTTCTTAGTGTGGAAGTGTTGGCAAGGAGGACATCTTTTAACGGCCTCAATACAATCTTTGAAGATAGTAGGCCAGTAATATCCTGCACGCAAAATATTCTGGGTTGTAGCCATCCCAGAGAGATGACCACCACATGCCCCAGCGTGACAGTCATTCGGAACGTGTTCAGCCTCATCAAGAGTGAGACAACGTCGAAGGATTGAATCGACGCCATGACGATACAAAGTATCATTGATGATTAAATAATACTTTGCATGGTGATGAATCTTACGACGGTCGTCACGAGAAAGTTGAGGATCGAAGCATTGGGTTTGAAGATACAACAGAATATCTCCATACTAGGGGTCAGTCGTACTGATGAGAAACAATGATTCATCTGGAAATGAGTCATTGTGCTCAACTTCTATATCAGGACGGGGAAGGTCACAGATGAGCTCGGAAAACACCAAAGACTTATTAGACTTGTCTTTCTCAAAAAGAAGATCGAATTCTTGCAGTATCACAATCCAGTGTGAATACTTTCCCCCAAGCACCTGACGTGTCAGTCCGTGGTACATGGGGTTCAAGTCGGCAATGATAGTGGTGGTGCGGAGCAAAATGTAGTGACAAAACTTCTGGACGGCAATAACTGCCGCGAAAGCAAGTTTTTCAACAGGTGAGTATCTAGTTTCGACATCCGCTAGACCCTTACTTGCATAGTATATCACATGTTCCTGAGCGTTTTGATCCTCCTGTATCAAAACCATGGTGATAGTGGTAGAAGAAGCGGTGAGATATAAAATGTAATCTCGATAATAATTAGGCGGTTGGAGCACAGGGGCATGCTTGATGGCATGTTTGATACTGTCGAAGGATTTTTGAGTTTGGTCGTGTTAGATTTTGAGTAGTAATTCACAATACTCTAGGATCTTTACTGAGAGAATAACATATATAGTATATCAATGCATGACAATCACAATAAGTATGACAAGCATGACAAGAATCAAAAGCATAAGAGACAAGAGACACAGAGTTTCCATGGGGAAAACCCTAAGGTGAAAAACCCCACAACTTCCTCAGAGATAGAGAGAGCAATGGCTCAACCAAAGTACAACCAAAATACACTGAGATAGTCTCCTAGTAGCAGATAATCCTCCTCCTCACTAGTGCACCACTTTCTGATTGAGAGAGATGTACTTTTCCAAATGATCTATATATAGATCACCTGATCTCTATTTATACTAACTTGTTTGCCCAGTGACCTTATGGGGCCGACTTGTCTATCTAGGTACATCCACATTATAATATATATTTTAGGGCCGACCCCACACATGGTGGTCTAATAACCCATCAGCAAGTACACACACTTGCAACACTTGTCAATCCACATGACGACACTTCCTTATAGAGGAATGACACATATCTTATAAGGATACAATAAATATATATAAAATACACAGATGAGATACATTCCGAAGTTACATATACATCAACACTCCCTCTTAACTAGGAAGGTATTTCTCGACATAGATCTGCTAGACAAGTCTTCTTCTCGGGATCATTTTCATCGATGCATCGTCATCATCATTGTCACTCCTGCTACTATCTCAACCAACCTCTGAATCTACTCGTCATAGGAAGTTCTACAGAGCCAGTCCTTTTTCATACTGGATAAAGGCCCACCTCCTGCAGGTCTTCATCATCACTGGCCATACTATGGAATTATCAGGACTTATTACATGCGTCACAAAACCTGGTTGCAGCATCCCAGGCTATTACGAGCACACAACTCTACCTGTAGGATCTCCCAGGAGCACATTACATGTGACCCATCACAAAACCTAGTTGAAGCATCCCAGGCTGTTATGAGCACACAGCTCTACCTGTCGGATATCCCAGGAGCACATTACATGTGATCTCAACACAAAACCTGGCTGAAGCATCCCAGGCTGTTACGAGCACACAACTCTACCTGTTGGATCTCCAAGGAGCACATTACATGTGGTCCACCACAAACCCTGACTGAAGCATCTGAGGCCTTTTTCATCCTGTCCAGATCTCCCAGAAGCAAATTACATGTGGTCATGGAAAAACCTGGTTGAAGCATCTGAGGCCTTTTTCATCCTGTCCAGATCTCCCAAGAGAAAATTACATGCCATAGGACAAAACCTCGCAAGAGCATCTCACGATGTTATGGGTACACAACTCCGACCTGAAGATCTCCCAGGGCACAAATTACATGTCCTCCTAGAGCAATGTCTCGAAAGAGCATCCCAGGCTGTTATGGGTATGCAACTCCAACCTATAGGATCTCCTAGACATGCTCATTTGCACAACCTGATCCATGGCCACAAAGTATCATCTAATACTCATCATACATCATCTTGATGTACACATGATCATCCTGATCATCATCACTGCAACATCCTGCTGCATGTCATCTGGAGAAGCTCGTCATCCACGATCACCCTGATCATGCAATGCACACCAAGTATCTACCTGATACATATCATCATACACAGTGTATCCATCTGATACATAGATACATGATCCACACAATGTATCCATCAACATACATGATCTACCTGATCATACAATGTATCCACCTGATACATATATAGATACATGGTCCAGGCATCCAACATGATGCATATACAAAATACATACAAATGATCCAACCAATCATATCCAGCATCCAACATGATGCGTACATACATATAAATGATCCAACTGATCATATCCAACATCAAACATGATGCGTACATACATATAAATGATCCAAATGATCATATCCAGCATCCAACATGATGCGTACATACATATACATATAAATGATCCATCTGATCATACAAAGCAGAAACTAGAACATCATCCTGATGCTCATCATCTAGTGCTTACATCCACAGCCATGTGAAGGATCCTCCTTCCAACATGCTTGGAATGGCTTCAGAAATGTGTCCATCACTTCTTCCTCGAAGTGTCCTCGATCTGAAGAACACCAAGCCTCTCCCTGAAGTACTCGAACTTCACCTTGGCTAGTGGCTTCGTCAGCATATCTGCAATCTAATCGTCCATTGCAACATACAAGAGCTTCACTGCTCCTCTCTGCACCATATCCCTGATATAGTGATATTTGATCTCTATGTGTCTTGACCTGTCATGAAACACTGGATTCTCGGACAGCTTCACACAACTCTGGTTATCACAGAAGATACTAGTAGCATCCAACGGGAGATCAAATAACTCAGACAGTAGCTTCCATAGCCATACTGCCTCACAACTAGCTGAACAGGCTGCAACATACTCTGCCTCAGCTGTACTCAGTGCTACGCAAGACTGATTCTTGCTAAACCAAGAGATCACACCTGATCCCATACTGAAGCAGCACCCAGATGTGCTCTTCCTATCTGTAGCACTGCCAGCCCAATCTGAATCAACATAACCCTGCAGGTTAAACTTTTGATTTGCTTCATACTTGAGCCCATAATCCACTGTACCCTTCAGGTACCTCAGAACATGCTTTACAGCAACCAGGTGAACACTCCTTGGATTCGTCAGGAACTGGCTCAATTTGTTCACAGTAAAGCAAATGTCTGGTCTCATGTTCGTCAGGTACATCAAGGACCCAATCATCTGACGATACATAGAGACATCAACCGGCTCAGATGAAGCATCGTAGAGAAGCTTCAGATTCGATGCCATAGGTGTGGCCATGGCCTTGCAATCCATCATCCCGAATCTCTTTAGGATATCTACTGTGTACTTCCCTTGACCAAGGAAGATCCCACCTGCACTCTGCCACACCTCCATACCTAGGAAATAATTCATCATTCCCAAATCTTTCATATTGAACTCAGTAGCAAGCTTCCTCTTAGTATCTGCAATCAATTTGTCATCTCCTGTTACAAATAAGTCATCCACATACAGGAGTAGAACCACAGGATTCCCTTCTTCAACCTTGTAGTAAAGGTTGGAATCCGCTTTACTCTTGGTAAAGCCCAAACTAGATAGGAAACTGTCCATCCTACCATACCAGGTTCTGGGAGCTTGTTTCAAGCCATACAAGGCTTTCTTTAATCTGCACACATATGACTCCCTGTCATGTATTTCGAAACCGAGTGGCTACTCCACATATACTTCTTCTTCAACTACACCATTCAAGAAAGCAGACTTGACATCCATCTGGTGTATTTTCCATTTCATCGCTGCAGCTAGGGCAAGTACTGTTCTGATGGAAGTATACCTGGCTACAGTGCAAAAGTTTCTTCATAATCTATTCCCTCTTTCTGAGAGAAGCCACGAGCTACGAATCTTTCCTTGTATTTCTCCACACTACCATTTGCAGCATGCTTGATTTTGTAAATCCATTTGGAAGTCACAACAGACTTCCCTTTAGGTCTTGGGACAACATCCCAAACATCATTCTTCATTATTGATTGATATTCCTCAACCATGGCATTCTTCCATTCTTTATTTTTCGTTGCTTCTTCATAACTGGAAGGATCTTTGTTCATAATGTCACAGAGTAAAGCAACATAGCTGGTATGTGATCTGGTTCTCTTCTTTGCTCTGTGTTCCTCTTCTGGAATGCCAAATCTTTCTACATCTTGAATGAGCTCTCTAGCCCATGCAGGTTTCCTCTTGTGAGAGTTATCCTCACGGGGTGGATCTACAGGTTCTTGCGGATCTTCAAACTCACAAACAACTTCTGGAACTGCTTCAGTCATGGTAGTGTCTTGAAATCTAGTTTCCTTAGGTTCTTCATAAAATTCGATCGGTGCCTTCCTTGATTTGATGAATGCTGAGTTCTCATCAAATGTCACATCCCTATTGACATCAATCTTCTTGAACCCTGGAAAGTATATTCTGTAATCCTTTGAGCTTTCACTGTAACCCACAAAGATACCCTTCTTTCCTGAAGGATCTAGTTTGGTCCTCTTTTCCTTTGGGACATGAGTGATTACTGGACAACCAGATATTCTGAGATGGCTGACTTCAGGTTTCTTACCAGAAAAGGCCTCTTCTAGTGTCTTATTGTCCAATATCTTGTGGGGTGTTCTGTTCTGCCCATAGATGCATAGGTAGATCCTGGTCATGGAGCATTGCTCTTGCTGCTTCCATGATTGTTCTGTTCTTCCTTTCTGCAACTCCATTCTGTTGTGGATTGTAAGGAGCAGTCAACTCCCTCTTAATCCCTGAATCACTGCAAAGCTTCTTGAAGTCACCTGAGGTGAATTCTCCACCATTGTCGGATTTGAATGTTTTGATCTTCTTGTTGGTTTGATTCTCCATCAAGGTTTTGAATTCCTTAAACTTATCAAACACCTCATCTTTGTTCTTCAAGAAGTATACCCAAGTATTCCTGGAGAATTCATCAATAAATGAGACATAGTAAACATACCCACTTAGAGAACTGGATGACATAGGACCACATACATCTGAGTGGATGATTTCTAGGATGTCTTTTTCCTTGCTTTCACTTCTTGGGAAAGCCTTCTTAATGTTCTTACCTTTTGCACATCCTTTTCAAACACCTTCATGTTTGGTCTTGATTTCAGGAAGACCCTCTACAGCCTTGCTTGCAATTGGAAGTGCTCTATAGTGCATATGAGCAAGTCTTTTATGCCAAAGTTCACTTGGCTCCATAGATTCATGTACCATGGCATGTTGAGGTTGTCCCTTCAATTTATACAAACCTCCCTCTTGCTCTCCAATCACTACTGCATCATCTATGTTCTTTCCCTTTGGCCACATTAGGACTTGGCCATCCACAAATGCAACCCTCATGCCTTTTGCATCCAATGCAGAGATGGCGAGTAAGTTCTTCTTGAGCCCAGGTACATAAAGAACTTCTTTCATCTTCAAAGATTTTCCAGAATCTAGGTTGTAGGAGGCTTCACCACTTCCTTTGATTGGGTATTGATAATCATCCCCAAGTTTCACCTTATGGGGTGATTCATGTTCACATAGATTCACAAAAGATTCCTTAAACCCAGTCATGTGTTTGGAAGCCCCACTATCAATCAACCAATCATTACAACCATGGGAGATGGTACCTGTGAGAGCAAAGATCAGAACATACTCTTCTTCACTTGATGAGTTATCATCACTTTCTGCCTTAGCCTTCTTCTTGGGTGGTTCATCATCCTCGGTAGCATGAGCATGAAGCCTTCTTTTGATGCCCTTCTTCTTGTTGTTGGAGTTGTTGTTGTCCTTCTTGTTCTTGGGACAATTTATGGCAGTATGTCCTTTCTCATTATAGGAGAAGAATATTCTTCTTTCTTTGAAGTGATGCGAAGATTTCTTGGAGTGAGATGGCTCTCTCTTGGGGTTCCCTTTCTTGGTGTGATCTGTGAGAGATTTATCTTCATTCCCCATATTTTCTTCTCGTGCCACAATCCTTTCTTCTTCTTGTGAGCATTCTTCCCGTAGTCTACTGAAGGAAATCAACTTCTTTCTTGCACAGATTCCTTGAATGAAGGAGTCCCATGACCTAGGTAAGCCATTCAGAGTGGCCATGACAACTTCACCATTCTCTACCATTTCATTCACTGCTTCTAGTTGTTCCTTGATCTGGGAGACTCTTGAAAAATAAGATTGAATGGTTTCTCCATTCTGAAACTTTACCCCTTTCAATTGGTTCCGCAGGGTCATCTTCCGATTTATGTTCTTCCCTTCAAATAGCTTGGTCAAAGAGTCAAACATCTCTTGGGGTGTCTTTAGAGAAGACACATGGGGTATGAGATGGTCTTTGATAGAATCAGCAATGACTATTTTTGCCTTGACCAAGTTCTTCTTATGCAATACTTTAGCCTCTTCATCCTCTGGGATAGAGATGTCTTCTTTTATATATGAGTCCAACTCATTCTCTTCCAGGATTAACCCAATCCTATACTTCCAAGCTCGGAAGTTATCAACCCCTTCAAGCTTATCCTCAAGCTTGGTGTGGTGAGACATCTTAAAGGGTACTTCAAATGGAAATAGAAAAGATTTAGGTCTTACCACTTGAAATGCTAAAAACTGGATCTGGTCCTGGATTAGGATTTGTCAAAAAAACCCTAAAAATTTAAAATGTGAATTTCAAATTTCTGAAAGGATAAAAAGATGCACCTTGATGCGCTGATCAGCCTAGTGCATTCAGAATTTGAGATCAGCAAAGCTTTACCCTTCAGATTTGTCTTTTTGTCCTCCTGGGTTCACTAGGGAGAGCCCTGAATTAGGGTTTGAGTTTCCCGGAGATCTACCTAGCCAAAAATCTCGATCCAAAGCTCTAAACTTCGATTTTTGCAAGGAGCTTCCAGCTATGTCTTCATATTTCAGAAATTCCTATTTTTGTGGAAACCCTAAGTTTTAGGGCCAAATCTGAAAAAGCTTGGAATTGAATTCTGATTGGACAAATATATGCGCCTTGATGAGTAGAGCCAATCTACTATATTGCTTTTCCAAAATCTGTGGAGAGAAACCCAATAAACAAGAAACTCAAGTTTCCGTCACTGCAAAATGTCTTCTTCTCAAGTTAGCTCTGATACCATGTTAGATTTTGAGCATTAATTCACAATACTCTAGGATCCTTACTGAGAGAATAACATATATAGTATATCAATGCATGACAATCACAATAAGTATGACAAGCATCACAAGAATGAAAAGCATAAGAGACAAGAGACACAGAGTTTCCGTGGGGAAAACCCTAAGGTGAAAAACCCCACAACTTCCTCAGAGATAGAGAGAGCAATGGCTCAACCAAAGTACAACCAAAATACACTGAGATAGTCTCCTAGTAGCAGATAATCCTCCTCCTCACTAGTGCGCCACTTTCTGAGTGAGAGAGATGTACTTTTCCGAATGATCTAAATAGAGATCACTTGATCTCTATTTATACTAACCTGTTTTCCAAGTGACCTTATGGGGCCGACTTGTCTAGCTAGGTACATCCACATTATAATATATATTTCAATGCCAACCCCACACATGGTGGTCTAATAACCCATCAGCAAGTACACACACTTGCGACACTTGTCAATCCACATGACAACACTTCCTTATAGAGGAATGACACATCTCTTATAAGGGTACAATAAATATATATATAATACACAGATGAGATACATTCCAAAGTTACATATACATCAACAGGTCGTCCCAAATGAACTGGACGACCTTCTTAAGCAGTTTCATATAGCGCTGAGTTTTCTCTGCGAAATTGCACACAAAACGTCTGAGGTAAGTCGCCTTCCCTTGGAGATTTTGAAGTTCCGTAACATTAGTTGAGGTTGGTAGGTTGATGATGGCCTCCACTTTTAAGGGATCAATGTGGATCCCATCCTTCAAAATGATAAATCCTAAGAGGTGTCTGGATTCAACGCAAAAGATACACTTGTGAGGATTCAGATGGATATTGTACCGTCTGCATCTGAGGAAAATGGCCGTCAGATGATCGATGTGGAACTCACGCTGCTTTGAATGGGCAGGGAGATCATCCAAGTAGGGTTCCACAAAGTCCTTAATATCGTGGAAGGCATATGACATAGCCCGCTGAAATGTGGCGCCAGCATTTTTAAGGCCAAATGGGAGCTTTTGATAAGTGAATGTACCCCATGGGAAGATGAAATTTGTCTTATGTTGGTCAGATGGGCTGATTTCAATTTGGTTGTAACCAGAAAAGCCATCCATAAATGAGAAGATGACGCTTCCAACATAGTTTTCGATGATCTGGTCAATGAAGGGGGTCGGGTAGTTTTCTTTTGGACAAGCCCAATTAAGGTCCTGATAATCAACACAGACGCGAATGGTGCCCTGTTTTTTGTTCACAGGAACGACGTTTGAGACCCAATCTGTCAATGGGATAGGATAGATAAAGCTAGCCTTTAAGAGCTTTTCAATTTTTGCCTTTACTGCCACAGTCTTCCGAGGGTGTACCGATCGCAAATTTTGATGTACAGGTTTGATGTCGAGATAGGTCTTTATCTCATGAGAAACAATCACGAGGTCTATCCTAGGCATCTCCTCATAGAACCAAGCAAACACGTCTCGAAATTGTTTGAACAAGGTCGTGCTAACAACGATTTCTTCAGGGGAACACTTCTGGCCTATGCAAATGTGTTCCACTATACCTGGTTTCACTGAGATGTCTACCTCAGTAGTTGGCTCAATTTTAGCCAAGTTGCCCTCTGTGTCTGTAAGACATGTGAGGATGGGAAAATGAGGGGATGGGTAGATATTTGGTGAAAAGAGAGTATGAATGTTGTTCCCTACGTACTCCAAAGGAGGAAGGAAATATGACCTATGATGGAGATCATCCCACAAACCGTCGTCCACATTCATTACTTCCATGATGGACTCGTCTGAATGAAAAGTCTGAAGTAAGAGATCGAGTAGAGAGGGTGCCCATCGTAGAGAACAGGAAGGAGGGTCCATGGATGGATGGTCCTTCGGCACTGTTTGGATAGCCTCATAAATACGTTCAGTAGGTGAAAGAGGCATTGCGTCTCCAAACAGGTGTGTTGTGGATTCATTCGGTACAAGCCAAGCATCGTTTGAGTGAGATAAAATCTAAATGGAGATCATGTTCACTGTGGCAACATGATTAGGGGGGTCTGCAGTTGGAAAAAATCCCATGAGAGATGAATCTTTCAAAAGGCCAGCCCCTACACTCTCATATTGGTTTGATGACTGTCCAATGGAAGGAACATGGTCACCAGGATGAGTAGTGGCGCCCGGTGTACAAAAATCTAACTAGTCGATAGTAACAATTCGTCCTTAGTGGGGCAATTGTATTGTGCAGAATACTGAAGAGGCTACCGCCTGCATGGTATAAAACCAATTGTGACCAAGCAATAGATTATAATCTAACGGGGATGAGACCACTTCCACGTTAATGATTAAGGTCTTTCCACCCAGCTCAACTGCAAGAGCTTGTAGGAGCCCATGAGGTTGAAAGCCATGCCCGTCGAACACTTTCAACGTGGTAGGAGAATGATTCAATTCAGGGAAGCCAATGGCTCTCCAACAAGCGATGGACATGATAGAAGTGGAGGCTCCTTCGTCCAAAAGAGTGTGATGGACAATATTCCCACCAAGGTTCGCAGTAACTTGGAATGCGAGCTGGTGTGAGAGCCTCGGCTTAAGGTTGTCAAGATGAAACATGATGGTGTTCGAGGAATCCAGGTCAACTGCACCAATAGCTATAAGGAGAGTTCTACGTTGATTGGGACAATTCTGCAAAACTTCTGGGGTGGACATGGAACAAGGAGCTTGGGCCAAGTCCTCTACTATATTGTAATTTTGTGTCGCGCAAGCATTGGGATTGAAAACAGCTTTTCGAATTGTACTCTTGGGCGGACGCAATATCGAATCTAAAGAGGGTCTCTCTATGGTGAGAGAAGTCGATGGTAGAGTGACATCAGTTAGAGAGTCGGAAGCTTTTTCATTATTACTTCTAGTGGGTTCCTTCGAAGGGACCTATTCGTAAGATCACGAGCAAGTAGTTAAATTGATCGCCTCGTTATGCAACATGAGAACATGCGCGGTATTGGATGGTTCCCCCTGGGATGGGGGGGTTTGAGAAATCATCTACTGATTTTGAGCAGGAAACGGATCATTGAGGACTGTGGGAGTCGGTTTACCCCTAAGAAACTTTTGAACTTCGTCTCTATGGGGACACTCTTTGGAGAAATGATCTTCTCCACATAGTAAGCAAGGATACTTCAGTTTCCTTTTATGCTTAGTATCTTCGGGAGTGCTCTAAGTTTCCTGCTGGGAAGAAGACTTCTTGGGTTTCCCCTTGTTCTTCTTTTTTACATTAAACTTCTGGGATGAAGCTAATTGAAAAGAATTCACCTCTTCAGTTACAGCAGGAGGAGTGGACTTGGCAGTGTTGTGTCCAGCTGGAGTTGGGTTGGATGATCCAACATTGCTAATAGCAGGCTGGGTGGTAAGGGAACCTATGATCCCGTCAGCTTGGGGTCCCTTATGTGGTTTCGTGGGATCGTTAACATCCCGGGGTGCATCAGGAAAAATATTGAATAGAGTGCCAGACTAGGTGTAGACCAAATCTAACAGATGAGCACTCACGATGGCTTGTTCTTTGGTGATAGCACCTCGCATGGCAACATCTTTTGCTATGATAGGAAAGAGTGACTTTGTAAACTAGTCTGCTAGGAGCTGATCTATAATGGGAGCTTTAATGAGACATCGTCTCCTTTGCCACTGGTGGATATGATCCGAAATGTGAGTGGCGGTATTCTGATGGAGCGAGGTTAAAATCTTAGTACTAGTCTCATACTGTATAGGTAGTTGGAAATGCGTCAAAAATTTCATAGCAAGAGAGCCAAAGTCAGGAAAAGAGTGCGGTGGAAACTCAATGTACCACTTGGCAGCCGAACCAGTGAGAGTCCTTTGGAACAATCTAAGATGAATTGAATCGTCCATTAAGGAATTAGATGAACACCATAAATGGTATGTCATCACATGGTTCTTGGGGTCTTCACCCGGCTTGCCGTCAAACTTGGGGATATCAAACGAAAGTTTCATCGGAATCGGTGGCCAGTTAGATCCATGGTAAATGGGATCATTGGTTAAACAAGAGAGATCAGGTAGGTCCAAAGTAGCCAAAAAGGGCAGCTGTGGATTAGGCTGTGCATATTGATAATGCAGATATGGTGTGTAAGGACTAAACTGACCGTAAGGTGTACCAGGATAAAACTAACCGTAGGGGGTTGTGCTGCTCGGACCGTAAGGAGGTCCACCACCATAAGGTGGTCCATTCCAATAGGGTGGGGGTCCGCCTCCACCTCCGGGAGGGGGTGGAGGTCCGCCGCCACCACCGGGAGGAGGTGGGGGTCCATAACTGTAATAAGGTGGCCCACCTCTGCCTCTCCCTCGAGGGGGTGGTGGACCACTTCCGCCGCTAGATGGGTGGGGGCCCCCACCACCTCCGTTGCCAGAAGGTTGAGCGTTTCCACCACCAGTGCCACTACCAGGGTAATTAGGTCCTCCATCGCCTCCGCCTGGAAGGGGAGGTGGACCACCACCACTGCCCGAAGGGAAATTTCCTCCTCCAGCATGATAAGGTGGTCCACCGCCTCCTTCGCCTGGAGGAGGTGGTGTACCATTCCCGCCACCGCCTGAGGGGTGAGGGGCGTTGTAGGTAAAATGGGGTGGGCCTCCGCCAGCGTTAGGTGGGGGCTCACCACCTCCAACAGGAGGTGGGGGAGGACCGATCGGGGGTGGTGGTACTTGAGGGATAGTCGGTTTGGGTCCGTGTTGCAACATAGGTTGTTACCCCCACAGAGTGTAAGGATTCCCAGGATAAGGTATCCCATATGGCGCATTTCTGGGATTAGGTTGGCCCGGCGCACGGTTAACGGAACTTGGATACGCTTGAATCCATGAGGGTTGGGTTACATTTGACGGCCCTCCAACATGGGATAATTCTGTGGTGGATGGTCTAGCCGGTTGGGTAGGTCCAACGGATGGCCCGTTGGGGACTCCACCAACGTTCTAGTTAGGAAACGAGGGTTTCCCCCCAACCACAATAGGCTGACTACTATTCAAAGGTTGAACCAACGTGGGTTGTTAACTAGCTACCGTGGTAATAACATTACCAATAAGATAATCCGTAGGAATGGAGTACCCTCCCCTCGAATTTTGAGGTGGGGGAGGAACTGGTAAAGTAACTGTGGTAGTGACATGTGTATTGGACCGTTTTCCTTCCACCGGTTGGTTCACTTGAGGTGTAGGACTGGATTCCTGCGAGGGTTGACCAGTCTCATTAGTGGTCATGTGGTGGGGTGCTTCAGGTGATCCGAAAGATATCAGATGAACTGGGGTGTTTCCGTTGTCAAGTCATAGTTGGAAATGACGATTATGGAACTCTTCAAAGTGTCGTTCGAGACTTTGTCTTCGAAGCTCATCACCCTTAACGCATAATTGTTCCAAATGTTCATGGATGGGGCCAAAAATTTCGGCAGGGTTAGGCCTATAGTAAGGCCTAGTGAACTCTGGAGTTGTCCAGCTAGGTGGGGATGAGATGGAAAATGAGCCACTGGGTGGTCTATAGAAGATGACCAATAAGCTGTTGAAGGGCCAACAGCTGCTGTAGGGTCATCCTAGGGTCGTTTTATCCATTCCAACGATCCAGGTTCTCCCGGAATGACGGGAGAAGGGTTTTGTGAATTGGGGTATGTGCTTCTTCATCCTGCGTGGGATGAGAGGTAGGTGAATCTGGTGGAAACAAATGTCCGCCAATATTCAAGGTGGGGTTCCCTACTTCAGTAACTATGATCGTGTTACGCCGATCCATTCTTAGCCCTCAAAATAACCTTCGGATTAAGGGGAAATTCGGGTGGCAAGTTCAAGATCCTACGGGACCTTCTCCAGGGAAAATCTGCCAAAGTATCAGGAAAATCAGCCAAAAAAGGCCGAAACAACGTTTCTCCTAAAGGTATACTAAAATAAAAGCAGTCCAAGAAAACCTACTCAAACTAAGGCAACAAGAAAACTTATGTGACAGAGTGGATTCAAAAGTTTGGAACCCCACAGGATTATCAAGGCATCGCAAACCGCAATATACTACAGGGTCCAACAGTATGACGCGACAAGGAGGATTGGGACCGTACCCTTGCTTTCATACCCAACTACCTGGACAGGACATGCATGCTAATCTACCAGAGTGTTGTTCTCGGTGTATTGCTTTTCCAAGACAGCCAAATGGTTAACTCGATTGGTTTCAGGAATCCTAATGGTGTCTCTCGATATACACAAGGTACGTGGGAGCTCAAATTCATAGTGGTGTTGTCTAATGCACAACCATTGGCATGAGACCTTCCGATATACGTGTCGAGTACGTGATACACCCTTCGATATACGCCAAGTACGGATTATGGTACTTGGTGGGTACGTGAAGGAGCTTGATATACCGATGTACGTGGAAGACTACAATACCCCTGGACTATAGTGCTGGAAAGTAACGACAACTGCCATGCTTAACGATGCCGGAACATGTCTCTAACTTACACACAACTTACTAAAAATTTTACCTAGTTCTACCGTTAATTTTATCTTGGATGGTTAGGTGAATGCATGAGGTGAGTACATAATTGGAAGCAGAATGCAATTCCTAGCTACATGCACGAAATATTCTTTTCTTTCGATGAATTCTACCTATGGTAAGGAGAAATGTTTTTCCAATGGTATTTCCAAACAAACTCAATGCAACACAATTCCCAATGCAAACAAATTTGACAATGAAAGTACTCATTTCGTTTTCAACGAAACACACAAACGTACACAATACTACTGTCCAAATCAAAGTATTTTTTTCTTTTCTTTTTCAAATCAAAACAACACTAAGTAATGAAATGAGAGGATTTTGAAACGGAAATGCAAGCTTTTCACTTTCTCTTTTCAATGATCTAAAGACAACAAAAATAAAAAATGCACCTATCTTTCCCTAGCATGGAAACAAATTTTCAAAAAAAACGAAATGTACTAGAGCTTTTCAAGAAGATGAATAATTCATAATTCAAGAAAAACACAATTAATCATATTTCCATTCATCTTTTCCAAAACATTCCAATGCACAATGATCTTTCTTCAATAATTTTTGAGAAACAATGGAAAAGGAGCACTTTTAATCTTTTGATGGATGTACCAAAGCAATAAACTTGAAGACAACTTTGCTTTTGGATCTAAATGAATGAAAAGAAAATGTTACTTGTGGCACTCATACACTCAGAAAACTCAAGAAAAGACAACCACTCAACCAAGCAGAAATTACACTCTTAACTCAAAATCAAGCAGCAGCAAGCAAACTAAGCAAGAAAAGCTCAAAATAAAAATAGATGAGGTATGGAAGGTGATCTAATGCACTGATCAGATCAGGGATGGAAGGAAGGGAATGCAAGAGTGAATGGATGAAGGTGGGGGAGGCAAAAGTATCCACCATTACCGATTTCAAACTCATCCAAAGCGGAACCCAAAGTCAATCCAAACAAACCAAACTCACAACACACAAACCAAAATGGGATCTCTGACTGAATGTTGCAGCATAGAGGGAGTTAATACACTAAAACAAAGCTCAGACTAACAAACAGGAGGGTGGATGCCTGCATGCTAAGTCTCGACAGATCGGCACACTCTGGCTTTGCAGATAGTGCGACATCACAGTTTACCTGCACGGGAGAAGCAATGATGTCCCAGTCTACTAATACACATGACACGACAAGCAAGCAACATTCAGAGAACAAAGACCCAGAAAAACACAATTTCGCTCTGTTTTCACTGCCCAGGTGTGACAGGCGAGTTCTAGATTCAAAAATGAATCAGATCTCCTGATAATGAACCACCAACAAGTTTGAAACTGAGTTGTACAAACTCAAAGGAAGAAGATCAGGACCTTCAATGTGAAGATCTGACAATGGAATCAATCCTAAGAAGGAAAAAATGGCAAAAATGACAACAAGGCTTGTGACAAGTAATCAACTGAAAAATGACTCATCTTAACGATCACTAAACAAGAATACTCCCCAGTATGGTTGCCAGATTTGTTACCGGACAATCCACTCGACCGGAGGTGAGCCGGATCTCCCTAGCTCAATGCGAGTCTAGAACAAATAGAACAAACTACAAACATGTTTCCTAGATCTACTTAAGGATCAAGTGCTAGATGTCTTACCTCTTTGATTTTGCTATCCTTTCTCCCGAATGTTGCTCCACATCCCACGGTTGTCAAATCCAAGCTGCAAGACCTGTCAAGACACAAAAAAGAGAAATGAGTAAAGAGCATCTATACAATAAGAGATCTATTTAAACAGTTAAGCAGGTAAACAACACAACACCATCACACATCAAGAACGATATTGGTGGAAAGCATTTGTATTACTGCAAATAGAGGAGTACATGATAGAGATATAGAACCACAACCAATGACTTAACGTAGCAGCCCTTCTCCGCACAAGCCAATTGCCAAGCCCTTCCAAGGAAGCATGAATTCTCCAAGAGGTGAGTGAGGGTGTCTAAGAGAGATTTCACCAGCATGTAGATACCATAGTCTTCCTCCCTTTGGTATGGGAGTGAGCCTCATAGATATAGGACTAAGTGGATGAAGTTATGGATAGGATAGGATGAGAGATGGTAGGAGAGATATAGGGGATCTTCCCAATAGGATAGGGGTTGAGTACCAGCTCTCCAAGAGATCAAGGATAAGCCCCTAAATGGGAAATCTTTGAGAAAGATATCAAAATGGCTATTTTTGCCCATTAACAGACCTCGTCGCATCCTGCTATAGAGCAACCTGCGACGTCGCATGTTTCTAGTGTGAAACTTGTGACGAACTCTCAAAAGGTTGTACAAACTGAGTACAAATCCTCCAAATGAGCACTTGGTCCAGATGACTTCAGGGATGTATACACTAAATCACGATGATGAGTAGATTTTAGGTGTAACACTCCTACCATCTCTCAACCTATCCTATCCATACCCTATCCATTTAGTCCTATATAAATGAGGCTCACTCCCATCCCAAAGGGAGGAAGGCTATGGTATCTACATGCTGGTGAAATCACTCTTAGAACATCTCCACTCACCCATCGGAGAACTCATACTTCCTTGGAAGGATATGGCAATTGGCTTCGTCGGAGAAGGGCTACAACGTTAAGCCTTGGTTGTAGTTCTATATCTCTATTATGTACTCTATTTGTAGTAATAAAAATGCTTTCCACCAATGATGTTCATGTGTGTAATGATATTGACTAGTTTACCTGCTTAACTGTTTACTTAGATCTCTTATTGTATAGATGTCTTTTACTGGTTTCTCTTGTTTCTTGTCTTGACAGGTCTTGCAGCTTGGATCTGACGACCATGGGACGTGGAGAAACAATCAGGAGAAAGGATTGCGAAGTGAAAGGTAAGGCATCTAGTACTCTATCCTTAAGTAGATCTAGGAAATGCATTGGTAGTCTGTTCTATTTGTTCTAGACTCACTTTGAGCTAGGGAGATCCTGCTCGCGTCCGCTTGAGTGGATTGTCCGATAACATCTTTGAGCGCCCTTGATTTCCGGTATTGGAGGGAAAATAAGGTGTGATTTTTTCCTATGTAAAGGATGTAGTGATTCATGGTTTATCGACATCATATTACACTTGTAGGGTGAAGGTTCTGGTTTATTTGATTCCACTTTTCATTCTTAGTTTTCTCAACATTTTAATCTTCATATAACATCTCCATTGTTGAAATATCAAGTCTTGAAGGGAATGCCACACATGCAATTTATCAGAGAATACATTATTGCATCATTCTTTTTATCCAATCATTAATGCAGTATGTTTTTTATCCACATCTACAATAGATTATTATACTGTAAATTTGTCTTTTATCATGCTTTTTATCATGGATGCTTTTTAAGGCCTGTTGAATTCTAGGGTGCTCTTGATTCTTAGGAATAATTCAATGTTGTTAGGGTTTTAATCTATCCTAGGAATATTGGTTTTGTGAAAGCATTATAGAGCTCATAAGATATGATTTATTTTATGCCTTGTTGTCTTTAAACCATCGACTGACATTTATACGTTGTTAGTGGCTGTTACTCATGATGGAGAGACACCACATGGTTTTTATATATTCATACTAAATTTGACCCAGTTGTTTAAAATGTTCTTTTATTAGGATCTTGCTCTACAATTATTATTGGATTTGAGATATTCATGAGAATGTGTATGTTCATATTTTTTGTCTATTATTGTTGATGTTTGGGGTGTTTGTAATATAAATGAATGCACATTAATTATAATGGTGGGGATATAATGGAATGGTCATTATTTTGGTACTGTCTTCCTGTAGAGTTGTCAAAAGCATTTTATTATATTATTTTATTTGTATTGAGAAGTTCGTGACTAGTATATTTTTTTATTTGTATTGCCAAATTCGTCAATTTTCTCTGTAACCTAAATTTGTTGGGTTCAATATTTTTTTACGGTATATTTTTTTTGTAAGGGTCATTCAAAAGTAAAATGTCTTTTGGTGATTTGTTTTGATGTGTAATTGCTATCATCATCCAAAAATGGATCTAGTTATGTATGATGAATACATTTCCATCACGATTATATATAGTATGACCAAGGCATGTTTGACCTAAGGTGTAGACAATTTTCTATTTAATATCTTGTCTTTTGCATTCAATGAGGGTGCTAAAGGAGTTTTACCACATTTTGCATGCCTTCGAAAATATTAAGGACATGGATATAGACAACACCTAATTTTATATGAGAAAAAGTAGTCGTTAACAGAGTAGTTCTAATGATATGCATGATGATGCATTCGTGTGCATTTTATTCATGTTAGTGTATGTTCTTTTTTCTAATAACCATTTCAATTTTCTAAATAACTCTAAAAATTCTAAATCTATTGACATAATTCAGATTTTGATTATCAACAAAAGAAAGGAAAAAGTGGTATCCATATCTAGAAATAGATAAGATTCAAAATGGGAGATTTGTAAAATAAGCTAATTGGGAATTCATACACTATATTAAGGTTGTAGGTATCGATAAGACTCCATGTTGTGATAATGGTTCATGGGTGCCATAATCACTCGACAATGTAAGGTGTTTGATTCTATCAGTTTGTTCATTTGTCAAGATTTGGGTCCCCACATGTCCATTAGACAATTAAGGGATGAGATAACAAGCGGAGTACCCACTTTCCCTTAATCTAGTTAGTGCAATTGTATTTTACCGACACCTTGTAAAATGTATAAATAAATCCCTCCTCTCATCATTCATGCATTTTTTTATTCGAGAGTCTAGGATTCGAGAGAGTCTAGAGTTGATCTCTAGTATATGCTCTTCTATTCCACTACCTTAGTAATCTGTAGAATCAAAACCTGAGTCTTCTTGGCAAAAGATTCCCCAAGACGATACAAGGTTTTATAATTTGAAGAAAAATTCGCCATGTTTTTACAATATTTTATAACTCAATGAAATATTTGTTAATATTATATTCTACCATATATTATATTGCAAATTCATTATCATGCAATACATTATTCACAATAGAAGCATAATCAAGATCTCTGAAAGATACACAATCACATAGCACAAAACAATATACCCTGGGAAACCCTCAAGGGGAATAAAACCCAGCAAGAACTTACTTAATATAGATGATCAAGTACAATGCCCCAAAATATGTCTCACAAATAAGAGAGACAAAAAGACCAAACTCTTGACTCAAGCCACTCCTCCTTCTCCTTCGTAGATATCTCTCTCTCCACTAATGTGAATTGCACAAGTGAGTGAATGAATAAATGAGAGAAGCTCTCCCTTTATTTATACTTTACTTTTCACTTAATATTTAACTCATCTAGGATGACCTCAATAAACCTAATTGGGCTGACTTCTCTAGGGAGACTTAATTACCACTTATATTACATTTACTTGGGTGCTAATGACCCGACTTACAATGGAGGGTTAACCTCATGACCTTTACATGACCAAATCTAATAATGACTTCCCCGATGGAGGTAAAACATCCCCGACGGAGTTACAATAATAAAGTACAAGTAGAATATACTTCGAAGTTACATTAATTTAACACTCCCCCTTAACAAGAAGGGTATTCTACTGACAACAACATTTGCATGTGTAACTCTACACAACATCATCAGAGAGAGGAGGGCATAAACAACAACATTGATACATCTATAAATCATTGTAATTTATTCAACATCATCATCTTCAGCACAGGAGGATCCTCATATTCAACACTGGAACATCAACATCTTCAACACTGGAGCATCCTCATCTTCATCACCGTAACATCACCTGCAGCACTGGAGAATCCTCATCTTCAGTATTGGAACATCACTTGCAACACTGGAGAATCCTCATCTTCAGTACTGGGACATCATCATCTGCAACATTGGAGCATCCTGGCATGTCATCATCTGCAGCACTAGACCATCCTCATCTACAATACTGGAATATCATCAGGAGCATCACCTGCAATACACATATGATCCTTCCTTTCGGAACTAGGGATCAAGTCCAACACTAGATCAACATTTAAGACTATGATTCCTTTCAGAACTCGGGACCTCTGTCTAGGGATGATCAATCCTACCACAATCATTTAATACTATCTCAGTCTAGGGATGATCGGACCCAACACAATCCTTTAAGACTATCTCAGTCTAGGGATGATCGGACCCAACACAATCATTTAAGACTATCTCATTCTAGGGATGATCGTACCCAACACAATCATTTAAGACTATCTCTGTAGGGATGATCAGACCCAACACAATCATTTAAGACTATCTCTGTCTAGGGATGATCGATCCCAACACAATTATTTAAGATATCTCTGTCTAGGGATAATTGAACCCAACACAATTATTTAAGACATCTATGTCTAGGGACAATCAAACCCAACACAATTATTTAAGATATCTTTGTCTAGGGACAACCGAACCCAACACAATTATTTAAGACATCTCTATCTAGGGACAATCGAACCCAACATAATCACTTAAGACATCTATGTCTAGGGACAATCAAACCCAACACAATTATTTAAGACATCTCTATCTAGGGACAATCGAACCCAACACAATTATTTAAGACATCTATGTCTAGGGACAATCGAACCCAACACAATTATTTAAGACATCTTTCTCTAGGGACAATCGAACCCAACAAAATTATTTAATACATCTCTATCTAGGGACAATCGAACCCAACACAAATATTTAATACATCTTTGTCTAGGGACAATCAAACCCACTACACCACAGTATCATCAACACTACTCCCCCTTTCGAGGGAATTCCTTTTGTACTATACCAAGCTTGTCACGGAAGTGCTCAAACTTCACTTGATACAGAGGCTTAGTCAACACATCTGCAACTTGATCATCCATGCTCATGTACTGGAGCTTTATAGCTTCCCTTTGCACCATATTATGGATGTAGAAATATCGTATCTCTATGTGTTTTGACCTCTCATGGAACACGAGGTTATCTGTCATTTTTATACAACTTTGTTTATCACATAGAATCACTGTGGTATCCAATGCCAGATCAAGCAGATATAATAACAACTTCTGAATCCATATGGCTTCACAACTTGCAGAACAAGCTACAATATACTTTACCTCTGCAGTGTTGAGAGCCACACTGGACTGCTTCCTGCTTAGCCATGAGATCATGGTTGACCCCGGACTGTAACATCCACTTGAAGTGCTCTTCCTGTCTGAGACATTTCCATCCCAATCGGAATCTGTATAACCATGCAGTCTGAACTCATGGTCTCGAGTATAATTGAGACCGTAGTCTATTGTACCTTTTAGGTACCTCATCACAGGCTTTGCACCTACAATATGCACCCATCTAGGTTCAACCAGATATTGACTCGAGGTGTTTACAACAAAGCATATATATGGCCTTGTATTCGTTAGATACATCAGCGACCCAATAATCTTCCTATATAGAGTCACATCCACTAATTCTGACAAAGTATCGGATAATAACTTCAAGTTGGTATCCATGGGTGTGTCCATGGATTTGCACTCCAAAATATCAAATATATTCAATATTTCCACTGCATACTTCCATTGGTTAAGGAAGATTCCCTTTGGGCCCTGCCATACCTCAAGACCTATAAAATAATGCATTAAGCAAAGGCCTTTCATCTCGAATTCTGCAGCGAGCTTCTCTTTGCACTCTGATATTCTCTTCTCATTACCTGTCAGGAACAAGTCATCCACATATAGAAATAATATGACTGGTTCATCATGCATAACCTTGAAGTAAAGGTTAGGATCAGATTTACTCTTAGTAAAGCCCAAGCTCGTCACAAAACTGTCAATCCTTCCATACCAAGCTCTTGGAGCTTGTTTTAACCCATGCAGAGCCTTCTTCAATTTGCATACATGCATCTCTTTATTTTCAACCTGAAAACCTTGTGTTTGTTCTATGTACACTTCCTCCTCAATAACACCATTCAGGAAATCTATTTTCACATCCATCTGGTGTAACTTCCACTTCATCGTGGTTGCTAGTGCCATGATGGTTATGATAGAAGTGTACCTTTCTACATGAGAAAATGTTTCCTCATAATCGATTTATTCCTTCTAAGAGAATCCTCGATCCACAAACATAGCTTTGTATTTCTCAATACTTCCATCCACAACATGTTTTATCTTATATATCCATTTGGAAGATACCACACTTTTACCTTCTAGTTTGGGAACTATGTCCCATACATCATTCTTCATTATTGACTGGTATTCTTCCGTCATAGCTTCTACCCATTGTTTCTTTTGAATGGCCTCTTCGGAGCAGGTAGGTTCTTTATCTACAAGATCACACATCAAACCCACATAACTCGAAAATGGCTTTGTCCTCTTTCTTTCTCTTCTGAAGCCTTCTGAAGCTCCATACCTCTTTGCATTTTGAATAATTTCATGAGCCCAAGTTGTTTTTCTCTTGCAAGAAATATAGTCATGGATGGAGGTTCTTGGGGCTCCAAAATATCATGATCTTCCGAGGTATCATCATCGTGAAAGGGTGCAACCTCTACAAATCTAGGAGGTACATCTTCATATACTTCGATCACACCATGAGTCTGGCTATCTCATCATAGTCAACTTCCTCTACTTGATTTCACAAGTCTTGTTTATATTTGAACCATTGTCACTTGTTCTACGGAAAAAGTCTCATCATTCTTCATTTGTAGGTGATCGTTGTACGATACTTCCTACAAGTCAAATTCAATAGCATGGTTAGAAACATTTCATAGTTTCCAAAAACATATGCATAAATCATAAGTCACACTGTCATAATGCTATCAATAACACAACATTTATTCGTACCCCACATTCATATGGTAACTTTCTAGATGCCTTCCATCTCTACCAGGACAGTATGAAGAGTGTGCATTACTCCCAATATGTCAGCAAAGAGGTTTCACTCTAGATAAGTAGCAATGGAATGTTGTATAGCACCATAAGCTACTTACCCATCACATGCATAACACACATCCTAAA
This sequence comes from Larix kaempferi, assembly GCA_027924585.1. NCBI lineage: Eukaryota > Viridiplantae > Streptophyta > Pinopsida > Pinales > Pinaceae > Larix > Larix kaempferi. The sequence continues at coordinate 41,519,309 of BSBM01001005.1, read as the reverse complement.
TAAATGTGTACACAACTTGACACTATCATGACAATTCAAATACTTATCTTTGTTTGTTTGGTAGGATCTCTTTTGATCCTAGTCTCCTTGCAGGTATTACTGAAATGTCTGATGGTGAGCTCTACTTCATCATTAGAGTTCCTGAACCAATCTTGTATGTTGCTTCTCCTATTCTCCTAGTGAATCTTTCTAAGGGGAGTCATTTTCTTCAATATTGGAGAGAGTGCTTTGAAAACACCACTATTATAAGACATTCTTCGAATTCTTCTTTTGCAACCTTCCTGGGAGGTTCTTCTTCTTCGTCTTCTTTTTCTTTATCTTCGAAAAAATGAGCATGATGTCTTTTATTGATCTTCTTCTTGTAATCTTCTTTTCTGTCTTTTCTTTTTGGACAATCTTTCGCAATATGTCCCATCTTATCACAACAGAAACATAGATAAGAAGAGAAGTCTCTTCGCTTGTAGTTTCCCTTCTTATACTTTTGAAACTTCTTACGAGGATGGAATTCCTTATGATTTTCCTTCTTGAAATAGGGTTTTCCCTTTCCTCTCTTTGTATGGGTATATAGAGCTTGATCATCATCCTTAAGTAGTGCTTCTCGATTTGCTACTCTAGCTTCCCCCTAGACACATTCTTCCCATACAAGTTCGAATAGTAGAATTTCCTTTATTGCACACATGGTCTGGATAAATGAGTCCCAAGGTATACTAAGTCCATTGAGAGCAGTCATTACCAACTCATCTTCATCAAGGGTTTCTCCAATAGCTTCTAGTTGTTCCTTGAATTGGGAAACCCTTGTAAAGTATTCTTGAATGGATTCTCCTTGACTCATATTTGTGTTCTTGAGTTGGCCTCTCAAATTCATCTTCTGATTTATGTTTCTTCCTTCATACATTCTAGTTAGGGCATCAAACATCTCCTTTGGAGTCTTCTTAGAGGAAACTTGAGGAATCAAGTGATCTTTAATGGAGTTTGCTATTATCCTCATATCCCTAATCATATCCTTCTTCTACTTCTCCTTAGCTTCATCTTCTTCGGGTTCAGGTACAACTTCTTTAAAAAACTTGGTAAGGTCATTCTCTTTTAGAATGAGATCAATCCTATACTTCCAAGCACAGAAGTTCTCTATTCCTTCCAACTTGTCATCAAGCTTGGTGCTTGGTTCTACCGCAACTCGGGGAGCATAAAATAATCAAAAAAGAAAATTTCTCAAAATGAAAAACTAAACTCACCAAAAGATGCACTTGACTGAGGTGAGTATGCTAGTGTACTTGGATTTTGAAAATTCCAAAATTTCATCGTTCAAAATTGACTTGCGAATTTCGGATCTGTAGTTTTTTGGCTTTTTTTGTTTTTTTGGTTTTTCTAGTCCAAATTCAAATTAGGGTTTGACTGTCCGGTAATTTTACCCACTCAAAAATTTCGATCTTGGTACCAAAATTCCACTTTTGGAGAGGCGGACTTCCTTATGCCTATTGCACTAAAAAATTACACTTGTGTGAAAAGCCCTAATTTTTCACTTCCGGAGAGAGAGAGAGAGTTTTACCTTGTGAAAGTTGCTCTTTTCAGGAAAGCTCTGATACCATGTTAAGATTATATGCTACCATAGACTAGATTTCAAATTCATTAGCATTCAATACATTATTCACAATAGTAGCATAATCAGAATCTCTGAAAGATACACAATCACAAAGAACAAAACAATATACCCTAGGAAACCCTCAAGGGGAAGAAAACCCAGCAATAAATTCCTCAATATAGATGATCAAGTACAATGCCCCAAAATATGTCTCACAGATAAGAGAGACAAAAAGACCAAAATCTAGACTCAAGCCACTCCTCCTTCTCCTTCGCAGATATCTCTCTCTCTCCACTAATGCGAATTGCACAAGTGAGTGAATGAATAAATGAGGGAAGTTCTCCCTCTATTTATACTTTACTTTTCACTTAATCTTTAACTCAGCTAGGTTGGCCTCAATAAACCTAACTGGGCTGACTTCTCTAGGGAGACTCAATTACCACTTATATTACATTTACTTGGGTGATAACGACCCGAATTACAATGGAGGGTTAACCTCATGACCTTTACATGACCAAATGTAATAATGACATCCCCGACAGAGGTAAAACATCCTCGACAGAGTTACAATAATAAAGTACAAGTAGAATATACTTCGAAGTTACATTAATTTAACAATATTCACCAAGATTTTACAATATCTTATAATTTAGTGAAAGATTTGCCAAGATTTTACAAGATTCTATAATAGACTGAAAGATTAACCAAAAAATTATATATACATATTATATTATTGATAAAATAACCTTCAAATTTTCCTACATATTAGGGAGATTCGACCATTTATTATACATAGAAATGGGGGGGTTCTTAAAATTATACCTTCTCTAATGCTCCGATGCCCTTCCAAATCAATGTGCCATCTCTGGGGTCCACCCAACTATATGTCCACTTCCTTAACCCAAGCTAACAAAATTTGAATGAAATCCTCCATGTAAACAATCCAAGTAATGTCATGTTTTCTAGGGCTCAATGCTCTCCTTTGAAATTCCAAACACTCCTCCTTCAATATAGAGCGTTATCCAAGCAAGCAACCTCTCCATGTGACCAGTATGTAGAAAGTCACCAAGTTGTCTGAGGATCTCCAATTCTGTAAGCAATATTGTTAGGGAAGCACCAACATGAGGTCTAGCAACTAGTGAGTAATCCACTTCCTAATTGTAATTCCATTGTAGATCTACCAAGGTCTAACCATGCACCCCACATCTTGTGAAGCATGCCCAAACATGGTGTAAACAATTTTTGAGTAACTCCAAAAGCTAACTCTCCATGTACAAGGAAAGTATTTTCACCAACACTAGTCAACTCCCCCTACAACCAACTCATCTAAACTTGCCATCTGAAAAATTTGAACTTGTTGTATGTAGTCTTGGAATCAACCACTATCTTCTAAAAATGAATTGTCACCCATCCATCATAGTTCTTGACCAAGACATCACAATAAACCTAGAATATATCATATGAGGTCAACTTTCCCTCATTGAAGATTCAGGTGTTCATTCCTACTCATGTGCCACATGTAATGTTTGGGGTAAGCTATCTCAACTTTCTACATGTTGGAGTAGAAGGTGATGGCATATCCATATGATAAGATTACCTCGCCCACCCTTGAATATGACTTTATGGAAGTGTGCACAAATTATATGCCCCTATTCCATCAAATACTCAATCAACATCAACCTATAAGCCTATGACCATCATGATGAACATGCCACATGCTAATAATCCATAATTAGCATGCATGTGCATAGAAACAACGTAACTCAAAAATCAATATACTCCACACACAACCTACTTGGGAAGGGTCTTGAAGCTAGGGCATGCTCTCATACAATAAGGGGGATAACATGCCCCTTTGTATTACCCCTTCTAGAATTCCAACACGTTGTAAAAATATTTCTTGCTTACCTCATCTATGCTTTTCACATTCAATAGCTACAATTGCCATTAAATATGGCTGAATAGGTCTCCAAAGTATTTCACTATATACCCAACATACTTCCAAAGACATACCCAACATAATGGCTTACTTCTAAAGTTTAGATGTGTATTCTTTTACATGCTGCCCTTAAGGTATTGCCACTTCATAAATTATTACTCTTCATAACCTACGAGATAGAATCATGATTTCAATAGTTCCTTGAAATTCTCCCATTTTGTTACCATAGGCTTCTTACTCGGCCTCATGACATCTTCATAGATCTACTACCATAAAAAGGCATGTCTAGACATTTTGAACTAGGAAAAAGAAATCCTTTGGGTTTATTTTATCTTATAAAGGATAAAATAGACCTCTTCTTGTTTCAACTGACTATTGATTTTCTCAACAATAACTTGACCTAACATGTCAATATTTCAAGTTTTGCTTCAACCTTGAATGGAGTATTTGAAGATGAAGGAAGAGAATTGATGTAATTACCAAAATCATCACATTATTCACCCTTGGGTTGTTTTGTACTTTTTGTTATGTAATTAATTCTCGGTAAATATATCTCTTCATCATTTGTTGCCAATAGCTATCTCACCATCTTGGTCAGTACAACAATGCTTTACTCTAGCCTAGTAACCTTGACTTCGATGTTTTCCTTGGGTTGTTTCTCATTAGAATTACCCATCATTTTTTTTTCAACTTTTTCCAAAACCTTGCAACAATGGTTCCCCATGCTTCTATTATTTAGTGTGGGTGTTTGTAACCATACAATACGTTGTTCCCAAGTGTTTTTGAACTCGGGCTCTAATTCCAATATGACATGTAATCACTCAACCTATGATCTGTAGTAGTGATGTGCAATAATGGGAATCAACAAGGTTAAACAAATTGTTGGTTGTCTATATTGTTCTTGAGGTTTTCTATAAAGACCTAGGTTCTGCGTGGTTCAAGGAACCAACAAAACCCCTTTTCACTGCCCTTTAGGCAACAATCTGCGAACAGACTGAGGTCTCACCTAAGGAAAAGTAATGGGGGGGCTGTGGAATCAGGTTTCCAAAACTAGGTAATGAGTGTTTAAACAGATTGGCGAGCAACGCGCTACAGGACTCACGCTGCGGACTTGCGCGAAGTTCCACTTCTTTGCGACTAATACTTAGACTATCGCGCATCCAAGTACTGCGCGATGCGTGATGATTCTTCTCCAACAGGACATCGCCACAAAGATTGTGCTTCCTCTGTGTTGGTACTTAACCACTTTAATGGGTCTTACTTAGTGTAATAAGACGCATTCTACAAGCATAATAGACTAAACCCTTGCGAACTTATACACTATGACAATAATGACGTAACTGTGCACTTCCGTTGCTGTGCTAAGTGTTATCCGACTAGTTCATGCACTCATCTAACTACGAAATACTAGTGCATTCGTCATTCGTTCATACATGTGATTACTTAACATATTATTCCCATCATTATCCTTATGGCGAATACATATAAAAGAAAAACACATGAACTCATAAACAGAGTCTTAACCATTCACATAAGCAAATTCATAGATCTAAATGCATACAATCAGTCACATAACATAGAATTCAACGTGGTTCACCCCCAGGATGGGAGCTATGTCCACAGGAATTATTGTTATATTATCTTGGGGAAGGGTACAATAGTTCCAGTATGCGCACTCAGCTATAGACTCTCTTCTCTCTCTGTAGGTCTCTGCACACGCAACTTGCAGAGCCTTGCACAATAGCATTCACTTCTTAACACTTAGAAGATTTTACAATGAATATTATTCAGATACTACAGATTAACCCTTTCCCATACAAAATGTTCCCTTTTATAGATCGTTCCCGTAGGTCATGTCTTTACAATGCATAGGCTAAAAAAACCCTAAGGTTCCCCAAAACTTGTGTGGTTACCCGCCACCTCGCCTGTCGTCATTGACAGCTTGCTCCACTCACTTCAGAATGCCTTGCTGGGCCACTCATGGCTCACACGTTCTTCTGACAGCCAGAGTCATCACCAAAACAGTTACAACTGCATTATGGCCTGTTGCTTTCCGCCCCTTTATCCTTCCTGTCGCCATCGGATTAGTGGATTAGATTCTAACGGTTTTTCCACCACTCCCTTGACAGGTCGCTTTCGTCTTCCATTATGCCACTCCCTACCCACTACCAAGAATCCTGGAGGTGCTTTACTCAAAATAGTCGCTTTCTCAGCTCGACCTTCCCTTATACTCCTTACCCAAAATAGCAACTGCGCTGGCACTACGCACCAGCATAACTGCTCAAAACTGACTATGCAATTCAAACTGCGCATTCTGCAAAAATGTTCCATCTGACTTCGAATCCCAAACTACGCAGTTCCGAAAACTGTCCTTCTTCAAAAGTATTCCAACTTGGGCCATGCCCAACAGGACCCTAACACTTACTTTTGGCTCATCCCCGAGCCACTTTCTTCGCCGATCAACTTTGTTTGCACATCTTCGGTGGTGTGTAGCTTTGCAATGAAGTTGTGCAAAGTAATGGTTATCTCTGCAACCATTTCCCTTTCCTTATTCTCAAATTATTTTATGGTCTCCAGCATCGCCTGCGAGACCTCCACCTGAGCTTGTTCCTTCAATGTTCCCTCATTGATTGAATTTCAATGAACTTCTCATCAATTTGTTGCATCAGTGCCATCCCTTCGTCCTCTATAGGTTGCAACTTTGTTGAAACGATAGCCTCTCTTTTACTTAGCACTGCTAATTCTTTCTGCATTTCTTTTACTTCATTGAATTTTTGCATCTTTGGTCTTGCTAGAAAAGTCTTCATTTCCACATTTGCAACCTCGATTTCCTGTTGCCTTTGCTGTAAATCTCCTCTAAGATGCATAAGGTCTGGATCTTCACTCAATCCAGCCAACACCGTATTTGCTTCTTCTAGCAAATTCTGACACTTTGCCACCTCAGCCGAAATGTTGTCTAAAGTGGCCTTTACCTCTTCTGTTGGATCTGCGCTCTTATCCGGTGGGGTACTAGGATGCCGAGCCTCCAAGTCCGCAATTTTACCTTTATAGAAAATTTCCATTTCCATCATTTCTATAATAAGGGACTCCACTTTGGCCCCAATCTTGATTATTGTGTCTTCGACACTTGCTTCTTCTTCACATTTGTCAATCTTTGCGCATACCGCTGATACAGTTTCTTTGATTTTGCGGCTTCTTTCTTGAGCCTTGGACAATTCCTTGGTGTTCCGCGCTGATTCTTGTTTCAGCTCCTTGAAGCTTTCTCGAATATGGATACTCTGGTCATATGAGGCAATGCCTCTTTCATGAATGTCCTCTACAATCTACATATGAAATTTTTTCAAATCTTCAATCGGTAATGACCCAATGTTGAGGTCAAAATGCTCCAAGTCCTTTGCCGCTTCATTCACCTTATCATTTGGAAAAATAAGGTGCATAGGTTCAATATGTGCCACCCGAGGGTGTGCGCTCATAGCATGGGGTTTCCTCTTCCGCTTGCTTGAGCCACCTGGTTTTCCCTCTGATTTTGATCCTCGGACCAACTCTGGCTGGGATTCTCGAATGTCCACGATCATCGTTTTCACTGATTCGACCACTTGGAGGATGATTAGCTGTAGCTTCTCTTGTATTGCCTCTTTATCTGTGCACATCTCCTCCAATATTTCCTGGACCTTTGTTGCAATGGTTTCACAATCATGCTCGTGCAGTATTGGCACCAACTTAGCCTTATTAGCCTTTTGCTTCTTATGTTTTCCTTATCCCAATGAGGGGCTCGTAGTTGCTTTTCTCTTCTCTCCCACCTGGCCTTCTGGATTTTCTTGCGCACCTTCTTTTTCCTCATCAATAGGTGTTTTTGTGGTTTCTTCCTTATCCTCGTCTTTCTCTTTATCTTTGTCCTCTTCATAGTCGGACTCAACGCCAATTGGTTGGTCCACTTTCCATTCCGCTGGCCATATCTCCATCATCTGCTCAATTCTCTCAGCATCCAGCTAATAGAATCCTAGATACCATAGGTTTGTATCTGTGCCATCCCTAGGCCGAATGTATGTTTTATGTATATCTGCCATGAATCTCAATCTTCCTTTGTTTGCATCAGCCATCGGCTGTGAGACTCACGGTGTTCGACGAATCACATCACACAGCTGATGGTAATATGTGTAAAATACTTCATTGATTTGTCGTTGCCTCGAGGACTTTGCATTTTCCCATAAGTTAGCGAAGTGTGTTCCCTGGAATTTCCCTAGTAGAACTTGAACACCTTGGTAGCCAGCCGACTCTTTCTAACCGACAAAGGTAATCATTAATAATAACCAACTGTAGTGGAATGAAGTTCCATTGTCCTGAGTGTCTTCGACATATGCCAAAAACTCATCTAGCAGGTATTGTGCCAAGTTGTAAGGGGTACCTTTCATCGTTTTAGATGCGAGCCAGATTGCTGCAGCTGACACCTCTAGTGGTCAGATTTTGCGCAGTACCTTCCCTGCAAGCAGTTGCACTGTGAACCGCGTAGCTTGATCATTAATGTTGGCTTTAGGGAAGCCCCGCTTTCCCTGGATTATCCCAAATTCTTTCGTTATTTTGCTGGCAAGGTCTTTTTCCTGTCCCTTCCCTACAAACACTTTTGCAGGGTCTTCGCCTCTTTTATTGAGCATTGTGATGTAGTATATCATGTCGATATTTATATCGATTCTCTTGTCCAACCATAGGTATCCTGAGTGTACACGAGAAAGAAATGTGCGCACTATTGCGTTGAGCTCTGGGATCCTATCAAAGGGCAGGATGCGTAGCAAGTTAAGAAACCCAAATGGTTCAATCCATTTTAGCCAATCCTACACATACATAGTTTCGGTGTCGGATTCATCAACCTGTCGACACATGTATTGGTCGGGTTGAAACTGTTTGAACTTCTTCAGCTTCAACTGTGCTCCTTACAGCAAGTCATGTTCTTCAAACTTGCAGTCTTCCACTTTCCCTAGGAGGTCTCCTACAACCCTCACCCGACTGGATATGGGCGGTGTGGGAACCTCATAAACAAAATTTTTCTCAAGGATGATAATAGGTGCATCATCTCGCCGCGGTGGAATGTATTAAGGGACGATATGGATGGGTTGGTTTTGAGCCACGACTGGTGTCTATGGCTTCACTACCTTCGGCTCTTCCTGCTCTGTAGCCTCGTGTTTTTCTTTCTTCATATCTGCATGCCTTATAGAGCTCCTGGATGAGGCACCTTCCTCTACTATAGGTTTCTCGGCATATGCCGACATGAATCCTTTAAATCCTGACTGTCTGAACATGAATCCTTTAAATACTGACTGTCTGAATATTTTCAATACCTCATCGATGGCCAGTGGTTCGCTCATGCACTTACAGACTGCTCATCTCTCTGGCTGTTGAGGCTCTGTATTCACACATAGATGAGATAGAATTCGCGGTAAAACGCACAAGTGATTGGATGATGGCTATTTATAGAACCTGCTGGTCTGGAATATGGCGATCGGTCGTTAATGGGTTAGTTAATGTTTCATATGTCGTCCAGATCTCCTTTGAGATCTCGGCCTTGTCAACCAATCATTATCTCTGAACCAATGATGTTTCTTTAATTGTTAAAAGGTGTCAGTGTTGCCAGGATGTTAAATCAGTTAAGTGAGTGCTTAATTATCATCCTGTTAGCCAGATCTTGGCGAGATCTCGGTCACTTCACTATTTAATATGCCTGAATGGTCACATTCTCTTTTAATGCTTGATCTTGTCGGTGCTGCCCTTTTGGATAACGACTCACTAAATGGCCGATAATTGTCATGGTCACCTTTTTTCAACGTGATGCGCTGGCGGTCGTGATAGAAGGTTCTCTTGCACACATGTGCTTCTTCATCTTTTACTTCACAGTTGTGCTTTCGCCTCATGCTTCGCATCGCAGCTTCTCGTACTTCGCAGTTGTCCTCTTTCATTTGAATTGCTTAACTACGCAGTGCTACTCTTCTTCGTACTAGTCTTTGCATCCGTCCATGTTCTTTCAATCTGCGCGGCTACCTTTTTGAACATCGCAACTGCGTAGTTTCTTTTTATGTTTTTTTTTTTTTATCCGCACAGCTTCACTTCTTGACTAGTGTTGCGCGGTACATATATCCTTTATATCAAACTTTGCATATCGGTCCAAAATTGTGTACATACTCTGCCCAATTTCTAGCACCCAATTTCAACTATACTTGACACTTAGAAATTTCATTTTCTTTTGATCACTGCGGGTTCTGCGAAGTAGGACTATCCCGATAGGGTTTTAATCTACTTCCATTCACCAAACCTAGTAAGGTATATCCGACTAACGTGGCTAACTGAACTATGCCACCATTAGTAACATGCATAACAATATATGGGCCAAGCCAATGCATCTTAAATTTTCCAGGAAATTTCATAAACTTGCTATCATATAGGAGGACAAGGTCACCTACCTAAAAGGACTTGTTCTTGATATGACAATCATGCCATGATTTTTCTCTATCTTTCTGCACTTGCTGGTGGAAGCCTGCTATGAAACAATCTTCCTCCAATCCAACCAAGTGTAGAAGCCTTTCTTCTACTGTTTTTTCATCCTCCATACCTATGAATGCAACAATCCTTAAGCTTGGTACAATGTACTCCATCGGCATCACAACTACCTATCCAGAGGCCAATCTGAATGGTGTATGGCCTGTCAACTTCTTACAAGTAGTCCTGTATGCCCATAACAAAGCTGGAATGCACAGATCCTAGTCGTCTATGTTACATTGCACACCTTTGTCAGTGCATTCTCCAATACCTTGTTGAAAGCTTCAACAGTTCCATTGGCTTGAGGATGGTACAGTGTACTCCTCTGATGATAAATGTGGAACTCTTCAGTAAGGGCTTCAATAGTTATGTTTAAAAAGTGAATCCCTTGATCACTCGTCAAAATCTTCGGGCATCCAAATCTAGTGAGGATGTTCTCAAAGATGAATTTCGCGGAAGTAACTGCGCTACAGTCCTTCACTGGTTTAGCCTCTCCCATCTGGTGAGATAATCAGTCGCATTAATAATGTATCTCGCACCAGTCCTCTTTCCTGGTGGGTTTATAGGTCCCACAAAATCAATGGCCCATTTTTCAAATGCCTGAAGTGTCAACTACAGATTCAATGGCATTTCGTCTATTTGCGACGGCCTTCCTGTCCTCTGACAGACATCATAGCTCTGGCAATGTTCCCTTGCATGTTTGTGAATTGCAGGCCACCATAGCCCTACTCTCAATATCTTCTGCACAGTGGCTCTTCCTGCGTAGTGACCTCCCAATACACCTGAATGTGCATCAGCCAATATGAATGGCTTCTCATGCTCTAACACATATCTACGCAACACTTCATCCAGTCCCAACTTATATAATTGACCTGCGATTATAGTGAAGTATGCTGCTCTGACTACCAACTACTTCTTCTGCTGCATAGTGAACTCCGTGGGTACCAATCCCATGGTCAAAAATTCTACAATGTCTTTGTAGTAGTCATCTGTGATCTGTATAGAAAATAACAGCACGTCAGGAAAATTATTTTCAAGATTGGTTGGTTCTTTGCCTGACTTAATCCTTGAGAGATGGTCAGGTCCTAAGTTCGATCTGTCTGGCTTAACCACAATTTCAAAATCATACTCTTGAAAGAGTTATAACCATTTGCAGAATCTCCCCCCTAACATTGGATTATTTACCAAGTATTTCATAGCTGAATGGTCAGTGTACATGGAGAAGTGCGCACCCAACAAATAGTGCTTGAATTTATGCAGTGCATATACCATAGCTGGACCCTCTAAGATAGCTTCCTACTCGAGAATGCAATGGGGTGATCAATACCCCCTTCACCTGGTTGAGCAAACACAATGCCCAAATCTATAGATGAAGCATCAACGTGTACATGGAATGGCTTATCCCAATCTGGAAAAACTAGGATCAGCGCAGTTACCATCTTTTCTTTTAGTGTGTCTAGTCCCTTCTCACATTTTGCGTTCCATATGAACTGCACTTCTTTCTTTAGCAGTTTCTTCATTAGCGCAGTTATCTACGCATAACATTTAATGAACTTTATGTAATAACCTGTATGTACTAGTGTTGTGCGAAGCTGCTTCATTAAGTTTGGTGCAGGTAAATTCACAATCACTGCGATCTTCGCAGGATCAACCATCAAACCTTGGCTGCACATGATGTGTCCTAGTAGAATACCATAAGGAACACACAAAATACATTTCTTTAAATTCAATGAAATTTGATGTTGTCTGCACTTAGCTAACATCATTCTCAGGTTTTCAAAATGGTTCTTCAGCAAACCAAAGACATTCCAATCATCAAAATAAACCTCTAAACAATTATGGATAAAATCCTTGAATGCAGCCACAACAACTCTGGAAAATATGGCAGGTGCATTCTTCAAGCCAAAGGGCATAACTGTATACTAATATGATCCCCATTCAGTAGCAAATGTTGTCTTATGCCTGTCTAATGGATCAATCCCGATCTGATGATATCCAAAGAATCCATCAGTGAATGAGTAGGCCTCATTTCCTCCCACATTGTCTAATACTTCATCTGTAAAAGGAGTAGGAAATGGTTCATGCAACGAAGCATCATTTAGCTTCCTTAGATCTACACAGATCCTAATTTCACCTTTAGTCTTTTTATCTTGGATAACCATCAGGATTCTCCACTCTGATTCTTCAACGGGCTCGATGATGCCTGCATCAAGCATTTTATCAATTTCTTCCTTGAATCTTTCTTTATATCCAGGGTTTAGTCTATAAGGCATTTTTAACGGGATTTGCGCCTGGTTTGAGAGGTATCTTCATAACTCCCAAGTCACTCAAAATTCCTTTCATCTCGACAAACTTCGTCGGAAATAAATCTTGATATTCATGTAGAAGGTCAACGATCTGCATGACTGTCGCATCATCCCAGTAATCTCCAAAGGACTCAAACTTTGGCTCTTCACTTGTGCCAATGTTCACTTTTCTCGTCTTTACAGGGCCACTCGTATCTGGAACTTCAAGTGGAGATCCCTCTGCATCGCGCACTCCTTCTGAATCTGGTATATTGATGTTGCATGGATCGTCCTCATCGCTCTCTTCTTATTCTTCTTCATTTCCGGTGAGGTTATAGCATTCCAAGGCATGTTCTATCTACCTTCCCCATTCTGGTTGTAGATTCATAGGTACCTTTACATCTTGGAATACCTTCTCTTTGATTTCCTCCAATGCCTCGTTTATACTTGGGCATTTGACTCTGAATATAATTTCTTTGATAATCTTCAGAGCTTCATTTATGCTGGGACTTTCATCTTTAAAGATAAAAGTTCTCTAGAAGTTTGCAATTAAGATAGACCAATCTGTAGCTCCTCTGTGAAGCTACGTGTCTAGATACCAATTCTTTGGAATCTGCTCTTCCAGCATGTGCACAAACAGATGAACCCATTCTATATGTGGTCTCTTTATCCATGCTTGTGAAAAAGTTTCAATGTGATCCCTCGGATCCGTCTGTCCATTGTACTTTCCAAATGTCAGTGCAACTTTCTCTGCGAATCTGATTTGCATCATTTGTCTGCATTGATCCCATGTGGTCAAAGTCTTCTTATGCGCAGCCCACCATCTAGAAGGTGTCTCGCGCAGTGTTATATCTAGTGCTGGTATGCAATGTTCAGCTGCAACTGATGCAATATATTCTTGAATAAATGAATAAACATTAGTCGAACCATCATAGGTGGGGATTGGACTTACCTCAGTTCCAATCCAATGCAGTGACTTTGTGATCTGCGCACATCGTTTTGCAGATACTTCATGCATACAACTTTGCCAATTTTCCAGTCCTGCATTGGAATTTGATATGCAAGAACTGTCACATCGCCAACTAAGTGCTCCATCCACAGTAGGATTAATGTAGTCATCTTGTAAATGCGGTCAAGATCCTGTGCTCTGGATTCTTCCTGAATTGGCTCACTGTATCTTTCTCCTTGTGAAGGGTCCAATGGTGCTATGACCCTTATATCATGCACTTCAAAGATCATCTTCTTGGTCTTCAATTTTATAATGGCAAGGTTATCTATCGCCCAGTCTATAGCCAATAGTGCTGGATAAGGATAAATATCATCCACAATTTCAATAATCTCGAAGTCTGCATGACTTCGCACTCCATCGATGTCAACAATAATATTGGCTAATCTCCCAAAAGGTACGACTTTCTGCTGGTTGGCCAATCTCAACTGTATGGGTGACCATGACAACTTTTGCCTCCCCATATGATGCTATATCTGCTTAGTCAAGACATTTACCTCTAACCCTAAGTCAAGGATGATCTCATCCATCTCATAATATCCTATCTGCGCACTGAGCCTCATTTCTCTTCCTGTTCTTTTATGGCTCTTGATGTCATGAACTGCGCTTTGGGAAGTATCTATCTCACTGCGTGGTTCATATTGGTTTAGAAATTTTTGTAATTCCACTACAACATCTGTGCTCTTCAATAATTTCATGCATCTCCGTAGGAACTGCGCAATAGAAGTGCATGTTTATGTCGCGGGGCACGTTTTGTCATACATTGCTGAAATAGCTTAATGTGCGTTGTTTCACTTTGCAATGGGATTCTTGGTGACATAGTTGCTAGCTCTTTGAAGATGTCCTGTGCTTCTTCAAAGACTTCTTTGTTTTTCTCCAGATTGAAAGCAGGTGTTTTTCCAGTAGCTTTTTTGATCCAAACCACTTCAGCAGGGGTCTTCTTAGTTTCAAAATATCCAGAAGTCGAAGCTTCTGCTCGTCTATCTCTTCTTGTTGCAGCGCCACTTCGCGTCACAACATTAATACTTGGATCTGCAGTCCTTTTCTCTGTTGCGATCAACTAAATATTTGGGTTAGGTACATCTTGCTTTCTTTTCTGCATTTCTGCTACTAACACTGGGCATGCCTCAATAACATGATCAAAATATTTACAATAATTACAAGTGGTACATGGATTGGTACAATCTCTAGATAGGTGACTTGGTTGGACACAATTATAACAGATCATCTGGCCTCTTCCTCTTCCTTGTCCTGGGCCAATATTTCTTCCTCTTTTGCAGAATCCTCCATGGCCTTTGTATGCACCTTGATCATACTACGCATTATCCTTGTTCTGTGATGTTTCTTCTTGGACTCAGTATACTCCACCACCATGCATATGCTCCATATATTGCTTTCTTTCCATCATGAGGTCATATGCTCTACAGTTGGAATCATCATGTCCAACGGATTTACAGAATGTGCAATATAGATTCTTAGGTGTTCGCACATATTTCTGAATTAAGTAACAGTCTTTTGGGTAATGTACTCTAGTTCTGCAGATCTCACACCATGGCGCTTGGTTCTGATTCAGTGGGTTTGGTTGTCCACTGTTAAGGTATTCTTGAAACAAAGGATAGTTCTCCCGACAACGGAACCATTTGTTTGTTGTCCATATTATTCTTGAGGTTTTCTATAAAGACCCAGGTTATGCGCGGTTCGAGGAACCAACAAAACCCCTTTTCACCAGCCCTTTTGGCAACAATCTACGAACAGACAGAGGTCTCACCCAAGGCGAAGTAATGGGGGGGTTGTGGAATTAGGTTTCCACAACCAGGTGATGAGTGTTTAAACAGTTTGGTGAGCAGTGGGCTACAAGACTCACGCTGTGGACTTCGGACTGCGCGAAGTTCCACTTCTTTTGACTAATTCTTAGACTATCGCGCATCCAAGGACTACACGATGCAGGATGATTCTTCTCCAACAAGACAACACCACAAAGACTGCGCTTCCACTTTGGTACTTAACCACTTTAATGGGTCTTACTTAATGTAATAAGACGCATTCTACAAGCATAATAGACTAAACCCTTGCGAACTTATACACTATGACAATAATGATGTAACTGTGCACTTCCGGTACCGCACTAAGTGTTATCCGACTAGTTCATGCATTCATCTAACTGCGAAATACTGGTGCATTCATCATTCATTCATACATGTGCTTACTTCACATATTATTCCCATCATTATCCTTATGGCGAATACATATAAAAGAAAAACACATGAACTCATAAACAAAGTCTTAACCATTCACATAAGAAAATACACAGATCTAAATGCATACAATTAATCACATAACATAGAATTTAACGTGGTTCACCCCTAGGATGGGAGCTACGTCCATAGGAACTGTTGTTATATTATATTTGGGAATGGTACAACAGTTCCAGTCTGCGCATTCAACTGCAGACTCTCTTCTCTCTCTGTAGGTCTCTGCGCACGCAGCTTGCAGAGCCTTTAACAATAGCATTCACTTCTTAACACTTAGAAGATTTTACAATGAATATTATTCAACTACTAGAGATTAACCCTTTCCCATACAAAATGTGCCCTTTTATAAATCGTGCCCATAGGTCATGTATTTACAATGCATAGGCTCAAAAAACCCTAAGGTTCCCCAAAACTGGTGCGGTTACCCGCCACCCTTCCTATCATCGTCAACAGCTTGCTCCACTCGCTTCAGGATGCCTTGTTGGGCCACTCGTGGCTCACACGTTCTTCTGACAGCCACAGTCATCACCAAAATGGTTACAACTGCATCGTGGCATGTCGCTTTCCGTCCCTTTAGCCTGCCTGTTGTCGTCGGCTTATTGGCTTAGCTTCTAACATTTTTTCCGCCACTCCTTTGACAGATCTCTTTCATCTGCCGTTATGCCACTCCCTACCCACTAACAAGAATCCCGGAGGAGCTTTACTCAAAATGGTCTCTTTCTCGGCTCGACCTTCCCTTATACTCCTTACCCAAAATACCAGTTGCATTGGCACTGTGCACCAGCATAACTGTGCAAAATTGACTATGCAATCTGAATTGGGCATTCCACAAAAATGTTCCATCTGACTTCGCATCCCAAACTGCACAGTTCCCAAAACTGTCATTCTTCAAAAGTATGCAAACTTGGGCCATGCCCAACACAAATAGCCAAGGAAAACCCTCAATGGGGTTTATCTATGACAATTTTAGCCTCTAATTATATAAAATATCTCCACACATGGATGGTTGGCTTAGCCCATAGAGACCAGTCCAAAAGACCATACAAAATCTCAAGATGATGGGCATGGGAGCCAATCTATGTTTTGGATAATTGCTTGAGAGAACTATTTTAATTCCCCTATTGAGTTCTTTGTGAATGATAGAAAGGATTGTAGTTTTATATTGCTTGGACTTTGACAACAAGCATTATAAAATTAAACATGATTAATTATATTTGTAGTGCATTAATCACACAATCCCATTTGAATTGTGTCAAACCATTACCATTCACATTTTGATGCATGTGACAATAATGGAACACATAATTCATACTATATAGTGTTATCTTAGGAATCCGAGGCAAAATGTTAATGCAATATTTGCACTAAAGGATTAAAAACACTAAAGACCATAAAGAATCTAGAAAATAGATGCGGATGGACCTTCACAAGGCCTAATTGAGGATTGATGATGCAAGAGAAATTTGTTATTTCTTTTTGAAAAATGCCAAATGTGTATTTTCATCAAATTTCAATTTAAGATTTACAATAGAATGAAGAATTCATTGTATTGGCTTAAAACACCAATTATTTTATTTGATTGTATGATAATCTAATTTTGTTATTTCATTTTAGCCAGATGTATATTTTCATCAAATTCCTTCTTAAGATTTGCAACATACCATAACATGAATCGATTGTATTTGCTTAGAACCCCAATTCTTTTATTTGAAGTTAAAATAGCATAATTTTATCGAGAAAAATATAGTGTTAATCACAATGAATGGTTGCTTATTTTGATAAAGAATTGTACCTATATGTATGTTATGATATATTTAAAAAACATCTATATAATCTTTGGGGAGTCAAATGCAATGTTTGATTTTAAAATTTTAATTAATAAAATCATTGTTATTAGTCAGTATTCCATCAATTTCTATAAATTTTTATAATTCTTTTAAAGTAATAAAACCAAAACGATGCCATAAAGAAAAACAAAGACATGAAAAAAGTTACTTTATATTTTAACTTTTGAATGAATCTTGTGGGAATAATAATAATTTTAATATATTAATGTGATATTTTTTAGTTTTTTAAACTAGCCTAGATCCAAATCCTAGGCTCTATCAAGCGGTGAGAGGGATCAAATCTCCTGAGGTGCAAACCTCTCTCGAAAAGCTCATTGAGTGAAAACCTCTCCTCTCCTCTTCTCAGGTATTGCACTCAAGGAGCTTTTCGAAGATAGGTTTGCACCTCGGGAGATTTGATTTCTCTCTGTGCTTGATAGAGCTTATGATTTGGATCTAGGCTGGTTTCAGTAATGGGCAGTGACACAAAATTGGAGTTTGATCAGCATTGTAAGGAACAAGTGAAGTTGAAAACACAGATACATTTATGAGGATTATCATAATGTAAGTAATAAGTATTAAGGATTGAGTAAATTGTTAAACTGGAAAAATAGAGACAATTCACTTAAGTTTTTTTTTATTCTCTTTTTGTTAATATGCATTTTGTTTTGTTTGTTCTTCTCCTTCTTCTGCCGTCATTTCGTCATTTCATACATTTTGATTTATTTGTTGTTCTGCAAACTGATTTTTTTGTTCTTCAAGTTGTTTCAACTTTCTCTCTCGATACGCTCTTTGTCGATCAACGTTTCGTTTTATTTGTTCTTCTCGTTCTTCTACTGTCAATTCGCCTGACTTTTTTTTCGATTTTCTTTTTGTTGATATGCATTTTGTTTTGTTCGTTCTTCTCCTTCTTCTGTCGACATTTCGCCATTTCGTACATTATGATTTGTTTGTTGTTCTATAACTTGATTTCTTTATTCTTCCAACTGCTTCAACTTCTCTCTCGATACACTCTTTGTTGATCAACGTTTCGTTTTTTTTGTTCCTCTCATTGTTCTTCTGTCAATTCGTCTAACTTTCTTTTTCGATATTCTTTTTGTCGATCTGTGTTTCATTTTCTTCGTTCTTCTAGTTTTTGTACTATCATTTCCTCCAACTTCTTTTTCGAAATTCTTTTTGTTCTTCTGCTTTTTGTTTCAAGTATTTTTCTCGTTCTTTTGTTGTCACTGAAATCAATGTGTCCATACATTGAAATCTATGTGTCCATACACTGAAATCAATGCATCTACAGAATAACATATACACTGAAAAATATGCAATAAAAAATCTCATACACCAAAATCTATGCCTCCATACACTGAAATCTATGCGTCCATTCACTGAAATCAATGCGTCCATACAGTGAAATCAATGCATCCACAAAATAACATCTACACTGAAAAATATGCAATAAAAAATTTCAACATTGTAAGGAACAGGTTATGTTGAAAACATAGAAAGAATTATGAGGATTATAATAATGTAAGTAATAAGTATGAGTAAATTGTTATCACATTCGATGTATCCAAGTATGTCATATTCATTGGTAGTTATATTGATTCATATATAACTTTGAAATTATCTCTCATTCATGCTTTTGAGAATCCCTTTGCACAAATAACACTTCTTCACAATCTCTTTAGTTCACGGTCGTGTTTTCTTTCTTCTTCTGTATGTTTTGATGCTTCTTTTTCTGTTATGGATTCGAAACGTTGACTAAAGAACATGGATACTATGGATTCTCCAAAACCTCTTGAAATCAACAACCACATAAATCTTGCTACAAAGATTATTTTTATCTTTCTATTCTATACAGTTGTCCTACTTTTCTTCTTTGATATTTAATATCTTCATTATTTGCAATATTATCATGAGGATCCATGATATACCCTGAAATAGAGAACACCAAAATCTAATTTGTTGAAATCATTGCAGAGTAGTTTTTCTATTAAATTGATAAATTCAATGTATAGATGTAAATAACAAAAAACAATGCATTGCTGAAATTAATGAAAGATTTTTTTATTTATTAAATTGATAAATTCAATGCATACATGTAAAAAACAAAAAAAATGCATTGTTGAAATCAATGCAACGAATGAAATAAATATGCATATTTTGTTGTTTAACAACATTTGTGTGTGGTCTATTGGTAGGAATTAAGTTGATTGGGCTTGTGTTAACCTAGAGACCAAGGTTCAAAACCCTTTTTGCTTGGAGTTATACTTAGTTATCAAATCTAACTATTATTATGGCATTTTATTTTTAACACCATTTCTGTGTGATTTATTGGTAAGTAGTGAGGTGATTGGGCTTGTCTTAACCTAGAGACCAAGATTCAAATCTCTTTTTGCTTGGAGTTATATTTAGTTAGCAAATCTAACTATTATTATGGCTGCTTTTTTTTTTTTCTATTTTTATGTCGTCTACAATATTCTTTTTACTTCTTTGGTTTCTATTTCTTATGTCCACTATAATTTTTTTTTCTTACTTCTTTATTTCTTTACTTTTTATGTTTTTAGTTTTTAGGTTAGCTATAATATTTTAATATTTTTTTTTACTTTTTATGTTTCTAGTTTTAATGTCGGCTATAATATTTTTTTATATTTTTGTTTACTTCTTTATTTTATGTTGGATATAATATTATGTTTTTACTTTTCATATCCACTATAATATTTTTTTAACTTCTTTATTTTATGTCAGCTATAATATTTTTTTAACTTTTGTTTACAACGGACATAATATTTATTACTTTTTAGTTTGTAACTTTATATTAAATTTTATTAATGACTGACAAAGGTTACAAACGTTACATATTACATACATATTACATCGGTTACAAGATCTCCCTCATACTATTAATTTTTACATTTTATTACTTTTACATTTTATTTTTTTTTAAAACATTATTTTATCATTTTTTATGTTGGTTTTTTGTTTATTTATATAGACATTGATGTCAACCATGTTTTTCAATCCAAAATACATATTTAAATGAGGTATTTTTACTTATTTCATTATTCTTCATAATTTCTATTATTTTCTTTCTTTCTTTATCTTATTAACCCATCTTCTGATAATCATAACTTTTATTATTTTCTTTCTTTCCTTATTTATAAACCAATATTTTTAATATTAATTGCACTTTTTTTTTTTTTTAAAGTAATCCTATTTTATATGGGTGGAATAGAGGATAGGGAGGGCAATCATCTTCCAACAATCATAATCTGGGAGTTCAGATTCTGATCCGCGGACATAGCTGGGATTTGAGTGGGAGCGGACATGGCTGGCCAGCTTGTTGGACACTTTCCACACCCCTGATACAAGAGAATTGGCCGCTGCCGCACCAGGATTTCCACCATGCACTTACTGCTCTTCATCACATCGTCGCCCATTCTCTTCTCCACAGCCTCGCTGCAATCCTCCCATTTGGTATTGCCATCCGCCTTCAACGCTTCTTATTGACAAAGAGGGAGAGGTAATCGGTGCCATTCTCGGAGGTGTGATAGGCAACTGTCCTTCTCATGTCCATCAGAGTGGCCAGGCCTGTAACGCTTTTCAAGAATTGGAGAACACGATTTCTGGCAATGTGGAACTCATGTGATTTCTCTTGGAGTGTGAGGTTTGCCGCTTCCTGCTGTAGAGTTTCAAGGCGGAGGTTTTCTTGAGAATCGATGAGCCCCACAGCGTAAGCAACAGAGGCGTGCGACTGGACCTGAACAACGGGATGGACCAATCCATTGCCAATGGCCAGTCTATCCAGTCGCAATGGCAATGGAAATGCCCTCTCATCCTTGTTGTCCAGCTGGTTGATCATGTACAATCCCAGCGAGGAACATATAACTTTCCGGCATAGCTCTCGCCCGCTACATAAAATGGCCGCCCGCGAAACAGCGGATTGAGGTCGAAGAACGCTTGCAGGGCCGCGTACAAATCCTTGGCAACTTCTTCTTGATTGGTAGGAATGTAATCCTCAGAAGGGGCAATGCTGAATCCGCTTCCAATAGGACTCTCCAAGAAAAGGCATTCTGGTGCAAACGGAGATCCGGGCCTTGGACTCTCCAGGGCCCTAATTCGTAGAAATTTCCCTTCATGCCAGAGCAGCCAGGACCTCCTTGAAGCCACAGCAGAATCGGAATATCAGAGAGTTGTTCCATGGTTGGGGGAGATAGCCTCGTAGTGTGCATGGAACATCCTCGCGCCCTTCTTTCCCTCTATAATCAGATACCCGGATTGGCGGAAATCCTAGATGCGTTCTAGGTCCCATTCAGTATGGAAAAGGACTGGCTCTATGGTAGAAATCCTATATGTGTTCTAGGTCACATCCAACATGAAAAAGGGCTAGCTCTGTGATACATCCAACATGAAAAAAGGTTAGCTCTGTAGATGATGAAGACCTGCAGGTGGCAGGCCTACATCCAGTGTGAAAAAGCACTGGCTCTGTAGAATTTCCTATGACAAGTAGATCAGAGATTGATTGAGATAGCAGCAGCAGTGACGATGATGTTGATTCGATGATAATGATCCAGTGACGATGATTCAGAGAAGAAGACTTGTGCTAGTAGATCTGTGTCGAGAAATACCTTCCTAGTTAAGAGGGAGTGTTGATGTATATCTAAATTCGGAATGTATTTCACCTATGCATATTGTACTCCTATAGAGATGTTATTATTCCTCTATACGGAAGTGTCGTCATTTTTATTGACACATGTCGCAAGTGTCGTAACTTGTTGTGATGGGTTATTAGACCACCGAGTGTGGGGTCGGCCCTGATTAGTATAACCATGGGTTATTAGACTGAGTTAGACAAGTCGGCCCTACTAGGTTATTAGGCAGGTCAGGTCATGTATAAATAGAGTGCGGGAGGCACTCTATTTGATCATCTCATTATTCACTTCTACACTACTCAGAAAGTGGCGCACTAGTGGAGGAAGAGGTTCAGCTGCTAGGAGGACTATCTCTATGTACTTTGGTTGTATCATTACTCTTTCTATCTCTGAGGAAGTTGTGGGGTTTTTCACCTTTATGGTTTTCCCCAGTGAAAGTCTGTGTCTCTATTGTCTCATGTGATTGCTTGGTGTGATTGATATGCATTGTTATACTTGATATGCTATACATGTTATTCTCTCAGTAAAGATCCTAGAGTATGTTGAATTAATGCTAAAAAATTAACAGTTGAAGAGGTTTTTGTTGAAGAAGAAGTAGTAGAAGAAAAATAGTATTTTTTTAAAACCATGGGTAGAGATGAGGATGAAAACTTAAGACATTAGGAGGAACTTGTTGAAGCCTTAAAACCATGTTTTGATGATATTTCCATGGGTATGCCGGGGATTACCATGGGTATGCAAGATATGAGTAGACAATTGATGAAATGATTGAATTGTTGGGTATCCAACTGGGTTGAAATTGGAAATAGGAGGGAGCAGTGGTTCTCCTTTTGAGGAAAAAAAGGCAATGGATGGAAGTATTTGTGTCACAAAGGAGGAACCTCATGTAATGGTGGAACATGAGGTACATGTTGATATGCAGGTGCTTGAAGATTCTACACTCAAACAAGAAGAAGGACAAGCACTTGTCTTTGTTCAAAGGGATTATGAGTTGCCACATGGAGAGAATTGCAAATCCTTGGAGGAGGCACATGATCTCACAATAGTTGGACCAACCAATTATGAAGAAGATGAATTAAATATTTTGATAGGTAAGGGTTGTAAAGATTTAAGTTTGGTTCATAATTCCTCACCCCCTATTTCTTTTCCAGCCAGATCAATTAGGGATGAAAATTGGGTGAAAGGTTTTGTTTCTAATGGTGCCACGTGAGGGGTATGAAAATCCTACCTCTCCTTTTGATAATGACATGAATAGAGCACCTCAATATGTACATTTGCAGCAACATCCATTTTTACCTTATGATGATACATATCTTCATGGATTCCCTTATGATGCTCACTTGAGTCACTTGAAGACTCATGATTTTCCTTGCTCTTTGCTTAGTTCAATTGATGTTGGAGAAACTTCATTAACTACTTGGATGAAAGAATACAAGGCTGATTGTTTTGATGCATCTTACATATTTTTTGAGCAACATTATAGGACATGGGATAATCACCTATGTCATTGGAGAAGATTTGATTGTTCACTTGATGCTTGTACGCACCTGAAAAATGGTGGTCTACTTACTTGGAGAAAATGGGATCCATTAACTATGAATTGGAGAGCACTTCTAATTGTTGGAGTGCAATACAAGCAATGGGACCCTAGAATAATTCTTAGTCTTATTGGTTTCAATTTTTGGGTGAAACAAGTAGTATGGGGGATGGATTCCCCACTCAATAAAGTGATTTTAATCAGATTAGTGCAGTAGCAAGCATGGTGGTTCCTCTCTAAAATATTCATGGAAGCTGGAAGACTCAAAGTTGGGCAATTCAGTGGCAACTTCAAAGAATTATACAGGAAGCAGGTTCTTCAACACCCATGCTCGAAATTGCTTGATGAAAAGAAATATTGGGAAGGGAGGATTTGTCATGTCCCAAATTTTGCATTGGGTCACAATGTCCTAATCACATTGGACATATTCATTAGAGTTTGTCAAATTAATGTTAAGGGTCAAATAATTGCTAAGGAGGAAAATTACTAGTTTCCTAGGTTTGGGGTGGAAGCTTTGGGATTTGGAATAACGGGAATAATAAATGATGTTTGAACATTAGAATGGAATAAATATTTAATAAATGATCTAAATAAATATATACAAGTGAAAATAAAAGTGGCATTCGATCATGAAGACACATGGAGGAAGGGGGACCCACATATGGCTAGATTTGTCCACTACACTTGGCATCATTCTCTCACCAATTTGAATTCAAGGCGAATGGTAACATACTTGGGGAAGTTAAAAAGGTATTATTCATTGCATGACTCATCCAAGTTCTAATTGTAGAGGAAGAGTAACTCCCATGGAAGAGGAAGAGGCAATTTGGAGCTAGTGAGACACTTGGGCTAGATTCCCTAGCTCTATGACAACAATGATGAAGATGCTATGAAACCTATGACACAAATCAGACCTGAAGGCTGACATATAACATATATGACATTTCAGGGCTAAAAATATCCTCCAAGAGGGCTCTCAAGAGATTTAGGGCAGCTAAGATGCTTCCACATGTGATTTGGTGGAAGTGGGAGACTAGGAATTGATGTACAAGTGGCGTTCTTTGAAATCTCTTCCCAACTTGAATTGGCATGAGTCTCTTGGAAGGAATTCGACCCATGGAGGAAATTATAAGTTTATAAATTTCAATAAAAAACAAGGAAACCATCCTTTTATCATTTGAGAAATTTGCAATTGCATTTGTGAAGAGGGAGAGCTAGTGGAGAACTAGTTTCTTGCCTTAGCCAATTCGAGGGTGAAAGATTCCCATCCAAGTTGATAATTGGAAAGGCCATTCATACCTTTCATTTGTATATTTAATGGAGTCATTTGTTTTATGTGTAAGCTATAGGGAATATCATGGATTCTTCTAATGCATCATATTCTCTCAACCATTTCCAGTTTTGAAGGCATATTCTTGCTCCTTGAGGGAGGGCATTTTTGGTGAGATATTGTACTCTTTGGGGGAGATTATAATGCCCCATTAATTTTTAAATGTGAATGAAATACTCTTTTATTCATCTCCAAAAAATTTCAGGTCGAAATTCCAAGTAGAAATGTATAAATCTCATTATTAATGAAAGAACAGTGCAATTTCCCCACTGCCTTGTTGTGAACCAATGTGATGTTGATGGATTCAAATGGATAAGTAAAATACTGATGGTTTGTCGATTAATGGAATTTTATTGATGTATTATACAATTTTCATGTTCAGTACTCAAGCATTTGAAGTCATTTTACTCAATTCATTTACATTGGGAGAAGATTTGGTACCATTTCCCCAAGGGTCGAATTAGTATTTTTTGCTGTTGTTTGGGAGAAGGTTAGAAAAGACTTAATAACTGATTAATGGTGCATATTATACCTTAATAACATACTTGAGTCATCCCATACCTCTTTTCAGAAATTCAAGTGGATTTGGAGGCATTTGGGAAGCCATTTTCAGTACTTACCCTAGGGGGATTTGAATCCCAAAATACTAGTAAAATTACATACTTGGTACAGAATCTTAAGAGAGTTTGAATATGTATTTTGGTGTACATATATCATACCTTAAAATAAAATTCAAGTCCTAATATCATTCATACACCTTCCTTGAATATTTGAAGGCATTTGGAGCCAATTTGAGACCTAGAGATCAATACTAGTCATAGGGAAATTACTAGTAAAGTTCCCTACATTGGAAAGAATTGAAAGAGGATTTGAAGAAGTATTTTAAAGGTCCAAAAGCATCCATGAAACACATATTTATGTTCTAACATCATCCATATACCTTCTCAGAATATTTGGGAGCATTTGGGGCAAATTGGAGACCTAGGCATCAAAACTAGTCAAAGGTTGAATTTGGGGAAAAAGTGAAGAATTGGTCCTTTTAATAAAATTCTTAAAAAGGGACATTACAGACTTATAGATCAAATAATTATTTATCATCATTTTTATCACCATAAAGACACCACACAATTGACTTGCATCCACACAGCTTTATTGAATTTTCACTCCTAACATAGGTTTTGTTCAAAAGCTTATGCCATGTACTCAAAGCAAGCAATGAAAATTGTATATATGCAGGTTACTATGCCAAGGTTTAACATATTTCAATATATGAATCTTCTTACATTCCTCAACGAGTAGATAAAATGTGAGAAGATTCATTACACTAATACATATTCAATACATGGTGCGTTATACTCATTTGGATCGATTAAAGGATGGAGGGCGATCGTCTGCTAACCCAGGATTCAATCATAATATGAGAGTGAAGATTCTGATCGGTAGGCACAAGATGGCCCATGCCTGATACAACCACATGGGTGATATTTGAGTGAGAGCGGACATAGTTGATCATCTTGCTAGAAACTTTCCACACCCTTCTCTCCGCGACCAGAAAATCGGTTAATACTTCCTAGTCGAGAATAGAAATCCAGTCTTTGATTGAGACAACGACGTCCCGGAGGTCAAAATGCCCCTCATACAACAGAACTGGCCTCCGCCGCACCAGGGGTTCCACCATCCACTTATACTCTTCATCACATCCTCGCTCATCTTCTTTTCCACCGACTCGCTGCAGTCCTCCCATCAGATATTCACATTCACCTTCAACGCTTCTTTAACGACAGGCTGATTGAGGAAGACAGACAGGAAATCGGTTCCATTCTCAGAGGTGTAACAGGGGAGGGTCCTCCTCATATCGTACAGAGTGGATAGGCCTGTAACGTTGTTGAGGCATCGGAGAACATGATTTCTGTATGCCTTCCATCTCTACCAGAACATCATTAAGAGTGCGCACTATTCCCAATATGTCAGCAAAAAGGTTTCATTCTAGATAAGTAGCAATGGAATGTTGTACAACACCATAGGCCACTTACCCATCACATGCATATTAGTAGTATATTGTTCATTAAAACACTCTAACATGCATAAGAGACTTCCTAAATATAGAAATATCAATATGTACACAACTAAACAATACAGGAAATGACAATTCAAATACTTATCTTTGTTTGTTTGTTGGGTGGATTCCCTCTTGGTATTTTCTTCCTTGCAGGAACTACTGGAGTAGACTCTGTGTATCCCTACTTTTGTATCTTAATTAATGTTGAGTTGGATGAGAGGTTCTTCCATATTGATCTTTATTTGTTTTATGGAGTCTAACTTTGTAGGAGCTTCTCCTACTCCTTTCATGTAACACTGAAATTCATCTATAGCTTCACCATATGAGGTGGAACCTTCTAAATGAACCCTAGTAACTGGTTACCTTCATTTATTACAATACATATTCTTCATCACTTGAAGAATCATCTTTTTCTTTTGTGATTCTTTCCCTTGCTAGTTCATCGTCTTCAGCAGTGTGAACATGATGCCTCTTCTTGTTGCTCTTCTTGGAGGATCCTTGATTTCTAGGACAATTTCTTGAGTAGTGTCCCTTCTCATCACATGTATAACATTTGATATTGGATAGATCCCTTCTGGATCCATGATGCCTTATGTATATTATGTGATGGTGGCCCTCCCTCTTGTTGTGATTTATTTTAGTGTGAACAGTTAGAGCTTGGTCATCATTATCTCCCATCTTATCTTCTCTTGCTACTAGTTGAGCTTCTTCTTGGGTGCATTCTTCCCATAGTCTACTGAAGGTGATCAACTTCTTCCTGGCACATATTCCTTGAATGAATGAGTCCCATGATATTGGGAGACCATTCAAGGTGGTCATTACAATCTCTCCTTCATCTACTTTGTCTTCAATTGCTTCAAGTTGCTCCTTGATTTGAGATACCCTTGTGAAGTAAGATTGCATGGTCTCTGTGTGTTGGATCTTCACATTCTTGAGTTCGTTCCTTAGTGTCATGTTCTGATTGATGTTCTTCTCTTCAAGTATATTTTTCAAAGCATCAAACATCTCCCTAGGAGTCTGAAAGGACGATACATGAGGGATGATATGATCCTGGATGGAGTCTGCAATAATCCTCTTGGCCTTGACCAAGTTCTTCTTGTGGATTTCTTTTTCCTCATCTCCCTCTGGTGCTGGAACCTCCTCACCTATATACTTGTACAAATAATTTCCTTCTAAGATAAGAGAGATTCTATATTTCCATGCTCGAAATTTGCCAGCTCCTTCAATCTTATCCTCAATCTTGGTGTAGTTTGTAATTTTGAAATGAGAACCTCAAATGGAAATAGAAAATAATTGGAACTTACCAATTTTAGATTCCCAACCTGGTTCTTGTGAAGAACCTGAAATAATTAATTAATGAAAACACACAAAATAGTAGAAATAACAGAACTCGGAATCACTTTTATATTGATCGCAGGCCACTTCGAGGGGGAAACCTCCTTTGAGCAAGCTCAATGCAAATAACTTCACGGTACCTTCATTGGTCGCAACATAAACTTATATACTAAGTCTAGGCACCAATACCATGGGTCAATACCATGTGTCAATACAAACCATGGGCCAATACAAAATATGGATCAACAATTACTACGGAACGACTTACAAATCATATGCGTCCAACAACAATAATACAAACTATGGATCAACAAATACTACGGGACGACTTACAAAGCATATGCGTCCAACAACAATATACTAGCAAAGTAAATAGAAGGGTTGACATGGGTTCCTAACATCCCCTCTCCCTTAGAAAAAGCTTTGTCCTCAAAGCTTTAGATGTGGAAATTGATGCATGATATGAAGGAGTGGTTCCCCTGTAGCATCCTCGGCTTACATTCCGGCCCACCGACGCCTTTTGAGTTTTAGGGAAGATTTCTTGGAAGGATGTAGACGAAGAAGGACCATATCAGCTGCATGAAAAGTGCGCTCAAAATGATGCTGATCGGCTTGTTGTTTCAGTCGATTTCTTTCCATGTGAAGATTGTCCTGCAAAATGAGAAGAATCTGATCACGGTTGCGAAGAACCAAGTCAATTGCCTGAACTGGGGAGCTGCTATGAAAGAAAAAATGGCGGTGCCTATCCATAAATTGATTCATATGGTGTCCTTTTAGATGTGGTATTGTACCACTGGAGTGCTTCTAGGAAATCCATAGAAATAACTGTCCACATCTGTGTAGGAATGGGAATGGGTTCGAGCAGTCCCGGAAGGAATGTCGTTTCACCCTTGTTGACTTGGCAAGTATCACACTCAACCACCATCTGGTGAATTTTCATTTTCAGTCCCTGCCAAAAGAAGTTACATTGTTCCCGATCATAGGTTTTGAGGAACCTAGAGTGCCCTACTGATGAAGAAGAATGGATTTCATAGAAGAGATAGCCCTGTTGAACAGATTGCAACCAATTTGGAACAAGCAAAGAAATAATTGTAAGAGAAACTGGGTCATCAAATTGACAAGAAGGAGCATCTTCCATCATATTATCCTTACCCTTCTTGTAAGTGATCGCAGAGTCATAACCCATGAGTTGGATAACCCATTTCTAGTGTGCTAGTGAGGAGACCCGTTGTTCCAGAAAATGTTCCAGACTCTGGAGATCAGTCTTGATGTAGAAATAATTTCCTAATAGGGATGGTTGCCACTTCTGTACTGCATGAAAAATAGCCATCATTTCCTGCTGAGATGTAGATGCAGCTAAATGCTTACTGGAATGGTCTCTTGAAGGCAGCAAGCCCACTGGTGCAACAAACACACCTGCATATCTATCCAAGGAAGTAGTGGAGATCTTTGGTGGGTGCATCTGAATGGAATGGAGTTGAGCGATGACAGCATGTGAATTATTCTTAAGGATCGTTTCCAGGTGATGTGAACTGATGATGCGGAGAGACCCTAGTTGTAAGCCCATAAATTTGTGTTGTGTCCCATTGACTGAAAACTGCATCCAAAGTTCAGCAAAATCCCATAATATGGGGCCAAGTGTGTGTAACCATTGAACGCCCAAAACCAAATCACATCCACCTAAGGACAAGGAAAACATGTCAGAGCGTAGGTTATAGTCTTCCAGAGAGATACGCACATTGTGACACTTTACCTTGCAAGGTAAGGTGCCCCCATTGGAAACCATGACTTCAAAGTTGGAGAAAGGATGGAAAAAACCATCAGCTTGTTTGGCGATCCGAGGGTCAATGAAGTTATGAGTGCTACCAAAATCAATGATTATTGTAAGAGGAAGCTTCTTGAATTAACCCCTGACCCGCATTGTTTGGGGGGTGGTGACACCGGATAAAGAATGGAGAGATATCTTTGGGTGGTCTTCCTGATATGGGAAGTCAATAGGAGGCTCCTGAATGTCGACCTGATCATCTGATGTATCTGAAGCTTCTTCACCAACTTCAGAGGCGGGAGGAGAATCCACATCCAAGAGATAGAGCTTTTGTTGAACACATCTATGTCCCCGAGTGAATTTTTCATCACAATTATAACAAAGCCCTTTTTCTCTGCATGCCTACATCTCTATTTCAGACAAATGCTTGATAGGAGTTGGTCTAGGAGCTGGTGGAATGGGAGGTCATTGAGAACCCATATTTTGGAAGGGAACAAAAGTGGGTTTGGAGGGCTATTGGGCGGCAATCTTGTCTTTTGCCAACTTATCCAACCCCATAGCTTCCATCATTGTGCTGGGACAGAATATTTTGACCTTGGGCGTATTTTATCCTTAAGACCACTGATAAAACAACTCCTGTAGAAGTCATCAAACAATCCTTCTTTGTGGTTGGCTAGTTTCTCAAATTCTATCTGATACTCTCTCACAGTTCCAATTTGACGAAGTTTAGTGAGTGCTCTGGTGAAGTCATCAAAAGCACTAGGACCAAATCATTGCAAAATGAGTTGGCAAAAATATGTCCATTTAGGCTCTTCATGAGCCTTGATGTACCAATGGCACCATTGAAGGGCTTCATGTTCCAAATGAAAGGATGCAAGTGGAACTTTTTGAACATCAAAAGTATTATGCAGACTAAAATATTGTTCTGCACGATAGATCCATCCAGTCGGATCAGTGCCATGGAAGCGAGGAAATTCAAGCTTCGAACCACGGAAAGTGTTGGAAGAAGAGAACCCATTGGCTGTAGAAGATTCTTGATGTCGGTTATTGTTCATGGCTGAATGCTGAAGAAGGAGGCTGAGAAATTTTTCATCCAGATCTTGGAGTTTGGTTTGGATGGCTGCAAGTGCTTCCTCCATGGTTTTCGCTGCTGCGCGGGTGACAACCATAACCAGTAGTATTTTTTTTTTTTTGGGGGGGGGGAATGGATAGAAAAACACAAACAAAATATTATTTTGTAAAGGGAAATTTGGATTTGGGAAAAACTCGGATGGGTAATTGGGGTTTGACTAGGTTTTGGACACTTTTTGATGGACAGGGAAGCAAAAAATGGATATTTCAGAAGCGGGGTGAAAGAATGAGAAAATTTATCAAAGAGGGACAAAGAAGTAGAAATAGGGAATGAACA
Organism: Larix kaempferi; assembly: GCA_027924585.1. NCBI lineage: Eukaryota > Viridiplantae > Streptophyta > Pinopsida > Pinales > Pinaceae > Larix > Larix kaempferi. The sequence goes on along the minus strand of BSBM01001005.1, from coordinate 41,487,817 downwards.
TGGTGGCAAAATTTGGAGGTGAGTGGGTGAAAATTGAAGAAGTTATGGCAAACCCTAAAAATAGACAAATGTGAGATTTCTGGCTTTGGTAAGTAGAATTTCGGATAGTGTCCTCAGGAATGAAATATGCATAATGGGAATGTAGGGGTGTCCAAAAATTTTCAAGGGAAACAGAGTTAAAACAAGGGAGATGTGGAAAAAAATAGAATTTTATACTTTTTTTTCCAGGAATGGATCTGCAACGACACGGAAGGGATCGGAAACAGATAGATCTGCAACAGCGCGGAAGGGATCAACAACAGAATGGATCTGAAACGATGCCGAATGGATAAAAAATGGCTAGATCTGAAACGGATTTCAGAATAGATCTAAAACGGCTTGATCTGGAACGATTGTCAGAATGGATCTGAAACGACTGGATCTTAAACAGCTCGGAATGGATCTGAAACATCGTGGAAGTGATCGGCAACAGTTCAACTGAAAATAGATATGGACCCTAGGTATGTGCATCTTCCTATCGGTTCAGGGGATTCACTCGGCCACCAATGTTGTCTGACGACTTGCATATTGGGGCAGTACCCCTCACTCCACGGCTCAGGTAAAAATGATAACTGCTTTGCCACAAACGACAAATATTGGTTTACCTCATGGGTGGGAACTAGTTAATCAGGTAGGGTTCGTTGCCCTTTTCGTTGGCAGGTCCTCTCAATGGGCCAGCTACTTCAGGGTTCATGTGGTACTCCTCACAATGAGTTTTAAGGCTTATGCCTAAGTACTTCCCACAGTTAAGTGGATAGGGATTATTCCCAAATCCAAAGCTGCGAAAAAAAAATTTGGCAGAAATTTCACCCAGCGAGCCCAAGAAAGTGCTCTGATACCAGATGTGAAGAACCTGCAATAATTAATTAATAAAAACACACGAAATAGTAGAAATAATAGAACTCATAATCACTTTTATATTGATCGCAGGCCACTTCGAGGGGGAAACCTCCTTTGAGCAAGCTCAATACAAATAACTTAACGGTACTTTCATTGGTCTCAACAGAAACTTATATACTAAGTCTAGGCACCAATACCATGGGTAAATACCATGTGTTAATACAAACCATGGGCCAATACAAAATATGGATCAACAATTACTATGGGACGACTTATAAAGCATATGCGTCCAACAACAATAATACAAACTATGGATCAACAAATACTACGGGATGACTTACAAAGCATATGTGTCCAACAACAATATACTAACAAAGTAAATAGAAGGGTTGACATGGGTTCCTAACAGTTCTGGAGCTGGTTGACTAGGGTTTGTCAGAGAAACCCTAATTTTCCAAAATTGGAATTTTGAACTTTTGTTTAGACAGACAGATGTGCCTCCGCAAGGCAAGTTGACCAATGTACTCATTTGTCTATATTTATGGAGGAAAACCCCAAAGGCTTGATGCCCTAGTTTTCTCCCGTCACTAGAGTCTGGCTCAAAAATGAAAATTCTTCAAATTGAATTCTGCTTCCTCCAAAAGATGTGCCCTCCTAGGGAGAGTTATCCTAGCCCTCTTTTTTTTATGATCTGTGGAGAGAAGAGATTGAAATAGGAAGCCCTAGTTTCCTGTTGCTGCACAGTGCCTTCCTTCAAGATGGCTCTGATCGAGGTTATAGCTTGCACTTTAATTCAATTTAGTTAGATCTTTAAACTGGAAGAAAGACAAGCACAAAAAAACACAAAGACACAAGAAATTTTCCTCTAGGAAACCATAAAGGAGAAAACCCCGCAACTTCCTCAGAATAGATTTGTCACTAGTACAATATCAAGCAAGATGGAAAACCCAAAACATAAGATGTATTATGTAGCTCTCTCTCTTTCTTCACTAGCGAACTTGTCTTCTCTCTCTCCTTATGCGAACTTGCTTGAGTGAGTGATGTGTCACATGAGAGAGTGATCCTCTCTATTTATACTTTATGTGTGGGTGACCTTTCTCCTAATGGGGCCAACCTCACTAACTTGACTGGGGTGACCTATCCTAGGGAGACTCAAAAATACAATTTACGTTTAAATTTTGGGGGGCTATTGCCTTGACTTACAATGGAGGTTTTACCTTGATATCCTAGCATGACCAAATAAATTAATGACATCCCCGAATGGAGGAAAAACATCTCCGACGGAGATACAATAAAAAATACAATAATAATATAATAATAATAAATAGAAGAATATCTTCCGAAGTTACAATTACAACAACACTTGGGAGATCTCATTTTCTTTTTTAGGACTTCTATCATTTTGGACATAATTCCAAATGATGTTTCCTAGAATTCTCATCTATGTAAACATCTGTGTCACAATGTTTGCAATACTTCTTGGGATCTTTAACTCTCTCTGTTGTCATTGCAATCTTCCTACCTTTATTTCTGTCAGTATCTTCTTGACCCTTTTGTTTTTGCCCCTTTTTGAAATGTAGTTGTATATAAAGAGTTTTATTATTGGCATCAATCTATGCTTCTCACATTCAACAATTGCAATTTCCTTTGGATATCAATGAGTAGGCCTCCAAGGTATTTCAGTACTACTCTAGGTTCTTCCAAAGAGATACCCAACATATTGGCTTGATTTTGATATCCAAGCATGTATTCTTATACTATTTTGCATTTCCCTCACCAAAGGTATTTTCACTTCATGAGTCGTCCCTCTTCATATCCTATGGGATAAAATTGTTCCTTGAAATTCTCTCAATTTGTAACCATGGGATTCTTGCCTAGTCTCAAGGCATATACATAGCTCTCCCACCAAAATGAAGCTTGTCTAGACATGTTCAAGTAGGCAGAAGAAATCCTTTTGGTTTCCTTTATATGATAAAGTTTGAAATATACCTCTAACTATTTCAACCAACTATTAAGTTTCTCAACATTAACTTGACCATCATATGTTGGTATTTCAAGTTTTGCTTCAACCTTGAATGGAGTGAGTATTTGAACACCTTGAAAAGATAGTTAATATTACTTCAATTGTCATGTTGTTCACCCTTGGGTTTTTCCACACTTTCTCTTGTATTCAGTGCTTGGCACATATCTCTCTTCAGTCATTGTCGCAAGTCATTGTGCCACCATATCTTGGTCAATACAACAATGCTCTGCTCCAACTAAGTAAACCTGACTTTATGGACTTCCTTGTGTTGTTCTCATTAGAAATTTCTATCACTTTTCGGTTGTCTACTTTTTCCAAGACCTTGCAACATTGGCTTTTCACTATTCTAGTATCCACTACAGATGTTTGTTAAATTTTCTGAATTTACTTCAATATGATCTAGGATCTTAACTGAGAGAACAACATGTACAGCATATCTACAGCATATCAATCATGGAGACAATAATGCAAGCACACAAGAGACACAAAGATTTACTTGGGGAAAACCATAAAGGTGAAAAACCCCAATAACTTCCTCAGAGATAGATAGAGCAATGATACAACCAACCAAGAGATATACATAACCTAGAAGCAGATCCTCCTCGTCCATAAGTGCGCCTCTCCTCCTTGAGAGCATGTGTGAGAAGTGAGTGAGTAAATAGAGTGCCTCCCGCACTCTATTTATACTTGACTTGACTTGCCTTTTTACCTAACTCATGTAGGCTCGAACTTAACCACATAATATAATGCTGACTGGGCCGACCCCCAATAGGGTGGTCTAATAACCCTTTGACCCACATGGCCGACCCCCAATAGGGTGGTCTAATAACCCTTTGACCCACATGACTTATACAGGGCCGACCCCAAACAAGGTGGTCTAATAACCCATCAAGTATAAGTTACGACACTTACAATATAAATGACGACACTTCCTTATAGAGGAATAATACCATCTCTATAGGAATATAATATACATATATGTGAAATACATTCCGAAGTTACATATACATCAACACTCCCTCTTAACTAGGAAGGTATTTCTCAGCACAGTTCTTCTAGCACAAGTCATCTTCTCTGGATCATCGTCACTGGATAATCATCATCGAGTCATCATCATCGTCACTGCTGCTGCTATCTCAATCAATCTCTGAATCTACTCGTCATAGGAAGTTCTACAGAGCCAGTCCTTTTTCATACTGGATGTAGGCCCACCACCTGCAGGTCTTCATCATCACTGGCCATACTGTGGAATCCTCAGGACTTATTACGTGCGTCACAAAACCTGGCTGCAGCATCCCAGGCTATTACGAGCACACAGCTCTACCTGTAGGATCTCCCAGGAGCACATTACATGTGACCCATCACAAAACCTGGCTGAAGCATCCCAGGCTGTTATGAGCACGCGGCTCTACCTGTCGGATCTCCCAGGAGCACATTACATGTGATCTCACCACAAAACCTGGCTGAAGCATCTGAGGCCTTTTTCATCCTGTCCAGATCTCCCAGGAGCAAATTACATGTGGTCATGGCAAAACCTGGCTGAAGCATCTGAGGCCTTTTTCATCCTGTCCAGATCTCCCAGGAGCAAATTACATGCCATAGGACAAAACCTCGCAAGAGCATCTCAGGATGTTACGGGTACACAACTCCGACCTAAAATCTCCCAGGGCACAAATTACATGTCCTCCCAAGCAAAACCTCGCAAGAGCATTTGCCAGATGTCCCAGGGCACCGAATTACATGCCATAGGCAAAACCTCGAAAGACCATCTGCAAATCTCCCAGGGCACAAATTACATGCTTTCCTGCACAACCTGATCCACGGCCACAAAGTATCATCTGATACTCATCAAACATCATCCTGATGTACACATGATCATCCTGATCATCATCACTGCAACATCCTGCTGCATGTCATCTGGAGAAGCTTGTCATCCACGATCATCCAAGTATCCACCTGATACATACATAGATACATGATCCACACAATGTATCCATCAACATACATGATCCACCTGATCATACAAAGATACATGATCCACACAATGTATCCATCAGCATACATGATCTACCTGATCATACAAAGATACATGATCCACACAATGTATCCATCAGTATGCATGATCTACCTGATCATACAAAGATACATAATCCACACAATGTATCCATCAGCATCCATGATCTACCTGATCATACAAAGATACATGATCCACACAATGTATCCATCATCATCCATGATCTACCTGATCATACAAAGATACATGATCCACACAATGTATCCAACAGCATCCATGATCTACCTGATCATACAAAGATACATGATCCTCCTGATCATCAATGTATCCACCTGATACAAATACAAATACATGATACATATCACCATACATGATCCACCTGATCATACAATGTATCCACCTGATACATATACAGATCCATGGTCCAAGCATCCAACATGATGCATATACAAAATATGTACACATGATCCAACTGATCATATCCAACATCCAACATGATGCATACATACATAAATGATCCAACTGATCATATCCAACATCCAACATGATGCGTACATACATACATAAAAATGATCCAACTAATCATATCCAGGCAGAAACCAGAACATCATCCTGATGCTCATCATCCACTGTACCCTTCAGGTACCTCAGAATATGCTTTACAGCAACCAGGTGAACACTCCTTGGATCCGTCAGGAACTGGCTCAATGTGTTCACAGCAAAGAAAATATCTGGTCTCGTGTTCATCAGGTACATCAAGGACCCAATCATCTGACGATACATGGAGACATCAACCAGCTCAGATGAAGCATCACATAGAAGCTTCAGATTCGATGCCATAGGTGTGGCCATAGCTTGCAGTCCATCATCCCGAACCTCTTCAGGATCTCTACTGCATACTTCCCTTGTCCAAGGAAGATTCCATCACTCTGCCACACCTCCATGCCAAAAACAAATAGTGCATCATCTCGAACTTGGAAGAAAGCTTCCGCTGCGTGTCGGCAATCAAACTATTTTCACCTGTAACAAACAGGTTATCTGCATACAAAAGTAGTATCACTGGATTTCCTTCCTCAACCTTGTAGTAAAGGTTGGAATCCGCTTTACTCTTGGTAAAGCCCAAACTGGATAGAAAGCTGTCTATCCTACCATACCAAGTTCTGCACACATATATGACTACACCATGCTGACTTGAAATCCATTTGGTGTATCTTCTATTTCATCACTTTTATATTTTTCTATGCTGCTATCTGCAGCATGCTTGATCCATATGGAAGTCATAACAAACTTCCCTTCAGGTCTTGGGACTACATCCCAAACATCATTCTTCATGATCGACGGATCATGGCATTCCATTTCTTCATCCCAGATCTTGGGAACTTCAATATCTTCAATATCTTCAATAGATATCTTTGTTGCTGGAACAAATGTTGTAGTCCTTTTGTAGGTGAAGATATACGATCTTTCCTACAAAACAGGTTAAATTGCATGATTAGAAACATCTCATAATTTTCAGAACAAATTCTTACACATAAAGAAATATGTCATACAGTCATGCAATTATCTTAGCCAATGCTTCAATACAACATTTATCCATATCCTGTAACTTTCTAGATGCCTTCCAATCTCTACTGGAACATTGTTAAGAGTGTGCACAACTCCCAACATGTTAGCAAAGAGGTTTCATTCTAGATAAGTAGCAATGGAATGTTGTACAGTGCCATAGGCCACTTACCCATGTATGTTAGTAGTATACTGTTCATTAATGCAACTATCTTAATATGCACAATACATATCCTAAGTCTAGGAACATCATCATTGAACAATTTTATTTAAATAAACAAATATGCAAGAAATGATGATTAAAATACTTATCTTTCTTTGTTCGTTGGGTGGACTCCCTCTGAGTCTTTGCTTCCTTGCAAGAGCTGCTGGAGTCCTAATCTGAAGTAGCTTCTTCTACATCTTTCTATTGTGGAATGTAGAGAGATGGTCAACTCCCTCTGAATATCTGCATCCTTGCAGAAACTACTGAAGTGTGCTCCTTTGCTTTATTGCAGGAACAACTGGAGTGTGCTCCCTCTTGATCTTTGCTTCTTGGATTACCTGTCTTTGAACTTATACTCATTCTTGATCCCTATGCATGCTTGTTAGTATCATCATTGTGTTATCCCCGAGGTCTCATACATAATCAAAAATTCATTAGAATAATCTTAATATTATCAAAAACACAATAATCTAAAGCATGTATAGTCATAAGCATTAGCTTTCAAGGTTTATGTAGGATTCTTATGGTTAGTCAAATCATAAGAAACATAACATGTCTAAATTTATAATTACTCAAACCTATGACTCTTCGGGTTAGTCATATCATTAATTAAGGTAAGACACATAATATGCATATACCCATGATTATTCTAACTTATGCCTTCATGATTCTTTTGGTTAGCCATATCATCAAATATGGTAAGAAACATAATATGTATACAACCATGACTATTCAAACCTATGACTTCATGAATAATCATTATCAACAACACAACAGTATAAGATCCTAACCCAAGGTAGGATTCTAGCTTGATATAGGAAAAACATACCTGGATTAGCATGCTAGCTATTTATGTCTAACATACTCACATGATGTCTTCTTCTTCTTCTTCAATGACTTGTGCTAGTAACCTGCATATCTCATAGGTTAGCCATTATAAAATCAAGTTATACATACCTCGTAAATGGATCTTCTGTGAGATCCATGACAATGGATGAATCTTTGTCCTCATGTTATCATGATCATATGTTCTTGGACCAGAACATGATTTGTCTTTCTTGGTGTACCTTTCATGTTAGTAGACAACATAAACCTCATACAACACCATAATGCATTAGTACAATCATAAGTGTCAACACCCTAAATAATGAATATCTTCTATCATGCATTCATAATTTTGTTAAGGTGATACGACAAATCTAAAAACAAAATTGTACTTAACTGTAATAACATGAAGACAAACATACCATAAACTTAATCATGGACAAATATCAAAACATACCTCGATGAGTCATACCTGTCGAGATCGCTTGTAATCTTCTTATGTAAGGCCTTAGCCTCATCTCCCTCTGAAACAGGAACTTCTTCACCTATGTAGGTGACCAATCCATCTTCTTCTAGGATTAACCCAATCCACTTGATGTGCAAGAACTGGACCTGGAGCTGGATATGGGTTTGTCAGAGAAACCCCAAAAATTCAAGCTTTGAATTTCAAACTTCCGAAAGGATAGAAATATGCGCCTTGATGAGCTGATCAAATTGGTATATTCATAATTTGAAAACTGCAAAGTTTCACTTCTCAATTTTGCCTTTGAAACTTCCGGATTCACTGGACGTGACCCTGAACTGGGGTTTGATGAATCCCACTCTTTTTCCCAATCAAAAGGTTTGATCCAAAGCTCTAAGCTTCTATTTTTCTGAGGAGCTTCCAGCCGTGGTCTCAGACTTCAAAAATTCCCATTTTTACAGAAGCCCTAATTTTCCACTTTCCTGATCAAAGTCCCGAACTAGGGTCTGATCAAGCCCGGCCTTCTTCCCAACCAAAAATTCTGATTTTGGTCTCTAAATTTTTATTTTGATGAGTAGCATTCAGCCGTGGTCTCCGATTACAAAAATTCCAACTTTCTTCAAAGCCCTAAATTCCGGAAGCCATGAATGAAGGTACCAAAAAATAATTCTGTTTTGACAGAAATATGTACCTGATTGTTTCTGGTGTAACTCTAAAATTTTTGATCCACAGGGTCTGAAAAAAGTTTCTTGAGATAGCCTGACCTGTTACCTTTCCATCCTAACAGGTCTGACCTCAATTGGATTCTCTGAGAGAGAGTTATGCCAAATGTCGCAACGTGACCTGTTTTGGGATAAAACAGAAGAGCTAACTTGTACGGAGTGCCACGTGTCACTATTTGAACTTCGGCCTCTAAAAATGTTTTCTGAGATAGCTCGGCCTGTTATCTTTCCATCCTGACAGGTCTTACCTCCATTGGATTTTCTGAGAGAGAGTTATGCCAAGTGTCGCAACGTGACCTGTTTATGGGATAAAACAGTAGAGCGAACTTGTACGGAGTGCCACGTGTCACTGGTTCAACTTCGGCCTCTGAAAAAGTTTTCTGAGATATTACAGACTGTTCACTACCTGTCACTTTTTACGAAATTTCATTTGGAGCTTCCTAGCCCAAGTTATGACCTTTTTCCCAAGGTCACCTGATTTTGACTCAGATCTGGAAGAGGCAGAAACCCTATATTGTACAGATCATAAATCACAAAGTACAACGAATTAGAGGTTGTACTTTGGACACAAGATACCTGGAGATCTTAGCTTCAGCCTGTAACAATTTCAGATCCGAAAACTTCGCCAAAACGGATTTATAGCGAAAGTTCTACGATGACTGGTTTTTGCTATATCAAGCCCTAGCATCGTAAGTGCAACAAGTGTCATACATGCCATATCATGCCTTCTTTCAGGCTAGCTCTGATACCATGTTAAATTTTCTGAATTTACTTCAATATGATCTAGGATCTTATCTGAGAGAACAACATGTACAGCATATCTACAGCATATCAATCATGGAGACAATAATGCAAGCACACAAGAGACACAAAGATTTACTTGGGGAAAACCATAAAGGTGAAAAACCCCAATAACTTCCTCAGAGATAGATAGAGCAATGATACAACCAACCAAGAGATATACATAACCTAGAAGCAGATCCTCCTCATCCATAAGTGCGCCTCTCCTCCTTGAGAGCATGTGTGAGAAGTGAGTGAGTAAATAGAGTGCCTCCCGCACTCTATTTATACTTGACTTGACTTGCCTTTTTACCTAACTCATGTAGGCTCGAACTTAACCACATAATATAATGCTGACTGGGCCGACCCCCAATAGGGTGGTCTAATAACCCTTTGACCCACATGGCCGACCCCCAATAGGGTGGTCTAATAACCCTTTGACCCACATGACTTAAACAGGGCCGACCCCAAACAAGGTGGTCTAATAACCCATCAAGTATAAGTTACGACACTTACAATATAAATGACGACACTTCCTTATAGAGGAATAATACCATCTCTATAGGAATATAATATACATATATGTGAAATACATTCCGAAGTTACATATACATCAACAATGTTTACCATACATGTTGTTCACCTAGTGTTTTCAAACCCGGGATCTAGTACCAATATGATCTATAATTTAGCCTATGGTTCACTCAAATCAGTAACATGGACCTTAATTAATTCAATGGAATTAAATTGTTGTTATCTTTGCTTGCTATTTCCCTATGGATTAATTTCGATTTGCATAATACTTGCAAACTATAATTAAATGCAAAAAATAGTGGGCACTAAAGATATCAATCATAGACATAGCAATAACACAAATAGTTTACCATGGAAACCCATTTGGGAAAATCAACAAGACATGGGCTTTGTTTGGTCATTTTTATACTAAGGAATTATTACAAATGGAAGCTATACACTCTCATATATAGATTTTATGTATTCGTATTCCTTGGATTTGCATTGTAGATTTGTTGTTGCCTCTAAGATAATCCTCATTTTTTGTGTGCAAGCTCATACACTCCTCTTTTCCCCCATGTCTCACATTATCATTGTTCCTCTATTTCCTTATATGCCATATTAATGTCCCAAGCTTTCAATTTTCGGCTCTGTAAAATTCAACCTCTACTTTTTTTTTAATAGAGCAAATCCCATTTGGGTCCTCCCTTCACTTGTGGTTGACCTACCTCTCTATTACTTCCTCCAGTGATTTTTTCTCCCCGTGATGACCAAGAGACCCCTCGAACCTATTCATTTGCCTCCCTATCTATTTTCTAAGAGACGACACATTTTCCTTGGTCATTTATAATTCTAGCTACTTTAGATTTTTCCAAAGTATCACATGGCATCTCGTGGTTAGAAAATCTGCATATCGACTATTAGGTGTCCATGTCCACATCATCTACCATGTAGGGTGCCACCCTCTATGATGGGCTCCTACCTCAAATGTTAGGCATATGGACTGATGTAGAGGCAACCATGTCTCATGTTTTGCATGCCTGATCTGCATGCCTTTCTCCCTTAAGCCCTTTTCTCCTTGGTTACTATGTGCATCATACAAAGCCATTTATAGTTTATGCTTGGCTTTGCATCCATATGCCTTAACCTTGTACCTTAATCTTGTGTGTGACAAGCGGTGTTAAGTCTTCCACTTCACTTTACCCACACCTCCATATAGCCTATATGCCACATAGCTAGCTTCACATAACCTTTACCCCTTTCTGTACTTTACTTATATGGCACAAAGAGAGTAGAGCTAAAGCGTCCACTTCACCTTTCCCACACCACCTCATAGGCCTTGCGTTAATTTTTTGTTTTCCATGTTTTTTTCAAAAGTGATAATATTTCTTTCTTTTTTCTTACCTCAACATAGCCATAATTCCACATCAAAATTTTCTAGAGCATGACAATAAGACTTTGGCCTAGGTTTTGAAGAATCTTTAAGAGCATTATGAATCTTTAAGACCATTACACTCGTGTCTAAAACAAACCTCTGGATGATACATTTTGAATCATAAATAATTTGTTCATCCATCATTTTGAAATTCTTTTCCGCTATATTCTATTGCTGATTTATAGATCAAATAAGTATTTATCATCATTTTTAGCACCATAAAGACACCACACAATTGAATTGCATCCACACAGCTTTATTGAATTTCCACTCCTAACATAGGTTTTGTTCAAAAGCTTATGCCTTGTAATCAAAGCAAACAATGATCATTGTATATATGTAGGATACTATGCTGAGGTTTAACATATTGGAATTGTAATAAAATATTTCAATATATGAATCTTCTTACATTCCTCGACGAGCAGATAAAATGTGAGAAGATTCATTAGACTAATACAGATTCAATACATGGTTCGTTATACTCATTTGGATCGATTAAAGGATGGAGGGAGATTGTCTGCTAACCTAGGATTCAATCATAATCCGAGAGTGAAGATTCAGATCGGTAGGAACAACATGGCTCGTTCCTGATACAACCACATGGGTGAGATTTGAGTGAGAGCAGACATAGCCGACCATATTTCTAGAAAATTTCCACACCATTCTCTCTGAGGCTAGAAATCGGTTAATCCTTCCCAATCGAGAATAGAAATCTAGTTCAGTTGAGACAATGCCATCTCGGAGGTCAAACTGCCCCTGATACAATAGAACTGGCCTCCGCTGCACCAGGAGTTCCACCATCCACTTAGTTCTCTTCATCACATCCTCGCTCATATGCTTGTCCACTGACTCGCTGCAGTCCTCCCATCAGATATTCACATTCACCTTCAACGCTTCTTTGACGACAAGCTGATTGAGGAAGACAGACAAGAAATCAATGCCATTCTCGGAGGTGTAACATGGGAGGGTACTCCTCATATCGTATAGAGTGGTGAGGCCTGTAACGTTGTTGAGGCATTGGAGAACATGGTTTCTGGATGCCTTCCATCTCTACCAGAACATCATTAAGAGCGCGCACTACTCCCAATATGTTCGCAAAGAGGTTTCATTCTAGATAAGTAGCAATGGAATGTTGTACAACACCATAGGCCACTTACCCATCACATGCATATTAGTAGTATATTGTTCATTAAAACACTGTAACATGCATAATACACTTACTAAATATAGAAATATCAATATGTACACAACTAAACAATATAGGAAATGACAATTCAAATACTTATCTTTGTTTGTTTGTTGGGTGGACTCCCTCTTGATATTTTCTTCCTTGCAGGAACTACTGGAGTAGACTTTGTGTATCCCTACTTTTGTATCTTAATTAATGTTGAGTTGGATGAGAGGTTCTTCCATATTGATCTTTATTTGTTTTATGGAGTCCAACTTTGTAGGAGCTTCTCCTACTCCTTTCATGTAATACTGAAATTCATCTATAGCTTCACCATATGAGGTGGAACCTTCTGAATGAACCTTAGTAACTGGTTACCTTCATTTATTACAATACATATTCTTCACCACTTGAAGAATCATCTTTTTCTTTTGTGATTATTTCCCTTTCTACTTCATCGTCTTCAACAGTGTGAGCATGATGCCTCTTCTTGTTGATCTTCTTGGAGGATCCTTGATTTCTGGGAAAATTTCTTGAGTAGTGTCCCTTCTCATCACATGTATAACATTTGATATTGGATAGATCCCTTCTGGATCGATGATGCCTTATGTATATTATGTGATGGTGGCCCTCCCTCTTGTTGTGATTTATTTTAGTGTGAACAGTTAGAGCTTGGTCATCATTAGCTCCCATCTTCTCTTCTCTTGCTATTGGTTGAGCTTCTTCTTGGGTGCATTATTCCCATAGTCTGTTGAAGGTGATTAACTTCTTCCTGGCACATATTCCTTGAATGAATGAGTTCCATGATATTGGGAGACCATTCAAGGTGGTAATTACAATCTCTCCTTCATCTACTTTGTCTTCAATTGCTTCAAGTTGCTCCTTGATTTGAGATACCCTTGTGAAGTAAGATTGCATGGTCTCTGAGTGTTGGATCTTCACATTCTTGAGTTGGTTCCTTAGTGTCATCTTCCGATTGATGTTCTTCCCTTGGATATATTTTTGAAAGCATCAAACATATCCCTGGGAGTCTGAAAGGATGATATATGAGGGATGATATGATCATGGATGGAGTCTGCAATAATCCTCTTGGCCTTGACCAAATTCTTCTTGTGGATTGATTTTGCCTCATCTCCCTCTGTTGCCGGAACCTCCTCATTTATATACTTGTCCAAAAATTTTCTTCTAAGACAAGAGAGATTCTATACTTCCATGCTCGAAAGTTGTTAGCTCCTTCAAGCTTATCCTCAATCCTGGTGTAGTTTGTAATTTTGAAATGAGAAACTCAAATGGAAATAGAAAAGAATTGGAACTTACCAATTTGAGATGCCCAACCTGGTTCTGGAGCTAGTTGACTAGGGTTTGTCAGAGAAACCCTAATTTTCCAAAATTGGAATTTTGAACTTCTGTTTAGACAGAAAGATGCGCCTCCTCAAGGCAAGTTGTCCAATGTACTCATTTGTCTAGATTTATGGAGGAAAACCCCAAAAGCTTGATGCCCTAGTTTTCTCCCGTCACTAGAGTCTGGCTCAAAAATGAAAATTCTTCAAATTGAATTCTGCTTCCTCCAAAAGATGCGACCTCCTAGGGAGGGTTAGCCTAGCCCTCATTTTTTTATGATCTGTGGAGTGAAGAGCTTGAAATAGGAATCCCTAGTTTCCTACTGCTGCACAGTGCCTTCTTTCAGGATGGCTCTGATACCATGTTAGACTTTGCACTTTAATTCAATTTAGTTAGATCTTTAAACTGGAAGAAATACAAGCACAACAAAACACAAAGACATAAGAAATTTTCCTCTGTGAAACCATAAACGAGAAAACCACACAACTTCCTTATAATAGATTTGTCACTAGTACAATATCAAGCAAGACCGAAAACCCAAAATATAAGATGTATTCTACAACTCTCTCTCTTTCTTCACTAGCGAACTTGTCTTCCCTCTCAACTTATGCGAACTTTCTTGAGTGAGAGATGTGTCAAATGAGAGAGTGATCCTCTCTATTTATACTTTATTTGTGCCTGACCTTTCTCCTAATGGAGCTAACCTCACTAACTTGACTGGGGTGACCTGTCCTAGGGAGACTCAAAAATACAATTTACATTTTACTTTTGGGGAGCTATTGTGCTGAATTACAATGTAGGTTTTACCTTGATATTCTACCATGACCAAATATACTAATGACATCCCCGAATGGAGGAAAAACATCTCCGACGGAGGTACAATAAAAAATACAATAATAATATAATAATAATAATAAATAGAAGAATATCTTCCGAAGTTACAATTACAACAACACTTGAGAGATCTCATTTTCTTTTTTAGGACTTATACCACTTTGGACATAATTCCAGATGATGTTTCCAACACTTCTCATCTATGTAACCATCTGTGTCACAATGTTCGCAATGCTTCTTGGGATATTTAACTCTCTTTGTTGTCATTGCAATATTCTTACCTTTATTTCTGTTAGTATCTTCTTGGCCCTTTTGTTTTTGCCCCTTCTTGAAATGTAGTTTTATATAAAGAGTTTTATTATTGGCTTCAATCTATGCTTCTCACATTCAACAATTGCAATTTCCTTCATATATCAATGAGTAGGCCTCCAAGGTATTTCAATACTACTCTAGGTTCTTCCAAACTAATACCCAACATATTGGCTTGATTTTGATATCCAAGCATGTATTCTTATACTCTTTTTCATTGTCCTCACCAAAGGTATTTTCACTTCATGAGTCATCCCTCCTCATAGCCTATGGGATAAAATTGTTCCTTTAAATTCTCTCAATTTGTAACCATGGGATTCTTGCCTAGTCTCAAGGCATATACATAGCTCTCCCACCAAAATGAAGCATGTCTAGACATGTTCAAGTAGGCAGAAGAAATCCTTTTGATTTCCTTTATATGATAAAGTTCGAAATATACCTCTAACTATTTCAACCAACTATTAAGTTTCTCAACATTAACTTGACCATCATAGGTTGATATTTCAAGTTTTGGTTCAACCTTGAATGGAGTGAGTATTTGAACACCTTGAAAAGATAGTTAGTATTACTTCAATTGCCATGTTGTTCACCCTTGGGTTTTTCCACACTTTCTCTTGTATTCAGTGCTTGGCACATATCTCTCTTCATTCATTGTCGCAAGTCATTGTGCCACCATCTTGGTCATTACAACAATGCTTTGCTCCAACTAAGTAAACCTGACTTTACGGACTTCCTTGGGTTGTTCTCATTAGAAATTTCTATCACTTTTCGGTTGTCTACTTCTTCCAATACCTTGCAACATTTGCTTTTCACTATTCTAGTATCCACTACAGATGTTTACCATACATGCTTTTCACCTAGTGTTTTCAAACCTGGGCTCTAGTACCAATATGATCTATAATTTAGACTATGGTTGAGTCAAATCAGTAACATGGACCTTAATTAATTCAATGGAATTAAATTGTTGTTATCTTTGCTCGCTATTTACCTATGGATTAATTTCGATTTGTATAATACTTGCAAACTATAATTGAATACAAAAAACAGTGGGCACTAAAGATATCAATCATAGACATAGCAATAACACAAATAGTTTACCATGGAAACCCATTTGGAAAAATCGACAAGACATGGGCTTTGTTTGGTCGTTTTTATACTAAGGAATTATTACAAATGGAAGCTATACACTCTCATATATAGATTTTATGTATTCTTATTCCTTGGCTTTGTTTTGTAGATTTGTTTTTGGCTTTGTTTTGTAGATTTGTTTTTGCCTCTAAGATAATCCTCATTTTTTGTGTGCAAGCTCATACACTCCTCTTTGCCCCCCATGCCTCACATTATCAGTGTTCCTCTATTTCCTTATATGCAATATTAATGTCTCAAGCTTTCAATTTCCGGCTCCATAAACTTCGACCTCTACTTGTTTTTTAACGTTAGAGCAAATCCCATTTGGGTCCTCCCTTCGCTTCTGGTTGACCTACCTCTCTATTACTTCCTCCAACGATTTTTTCTCCCCATGATGGCCAAGAGACCCCTCGAACCTATTCATTTGCCTCCCTATCTATTTTCCAAGAGACGACACATTTTCCTCGGTCATTTATAATTCTAGCTACTTTATCTTTTTCCAAAGTATCACATGGCATCTCATGGTTAGAAAATATGCATGTCAACTATTAGGTGTCCATGTCCACATCATCCACCATGTAGGGTGCCACCCTCTATGATGGACTCCTACCTCAAATGTTAGGCATATGGACTGATGCAGAGGCAAGCATGCGTCACGTTTTGCATGCTTGATCTGCATGCCTTTCTCCCTTAATCCCTTTTCTCCTTGGTTAGTATGTGTAGCATACAAAGCCCTTTATAGTTTATGCTTGGCTTTGCATCCATATGCCTTAACCTTGTATCTTAATCTTGTGTGTGACAAGCGGTGTTAAGTCTTCCACTCCACCTTACCCACACCTCCATATAACCTGTATGCCACATCACCAGCTTCACATAACCTTTACCCCTTTCTTTACTTTACTTATATAACACAAAGAGAGTAGAGCTAAAGCTTCCACTTCACCTTACCCACACCACCTCATAGGCCTTGCCTTAATGTTTTGTTTTCCACGTTTTTTTCAAAAGTGATAATCTTTCTTTCTTTTTTCTTACCTCAACATTGCCATAATTCCACATCAAAATTTCCTAGACCATGAAAATAAGACTTTGGCCTAGGTTTTGAAGAATCTTTAAGAGCATTATGAATCTTTAAGACCATTACAATTGTGTCTAAAACAAACCTATGGATGATACATTTCGAATCATAAAAACTTTATTCATCCATCATTTTGAAATTCTTTTCCGCTATAATCTATTGGTGATTTATAGATCAAATAAGTAATTATCATCATTTTTAGCACCATAAAGACGCCACACAATTGACTTGCATCCACATAGCTTTATTGCGCCGAGAGGCACTCTACAAGCTTTATTGCGCCATCTTGTAACATGTGTGTGTTTGTCAAGTGTTTGTCGAATTTGTCGAGTAACAAAATAATACAAAGTAAACAAAAAAGAATAATACAAGGTAAAAAGTAATAAATATTATGTCGGTCATAAACAAAAAAGAATAATATAAAGTAAAAAGTAAATATGAGACTTAAACTAGAGACTTTAGTTTTTACTTTTAATATAAAGTAAAAAGTAAATATGAAATTTTAGAGTGTTTGTCGAGTAACAAAATAATACAAAGTAAAAAAAAAAAAATAATACAAAGTAAAAGTAATAAATATTATGTTGGACATAAAAAAGAATAATACAAAGTAAACAGTAAATATGAGACTTAAACTAGAGACTTTAGAACTTAAGATTAAGTGATTAAGGTATTACACTAATACAAATTCAATACATGGTTCGTTATACTGATTCGAATCGATTAAAGGATGAAGGGCGATCGTCTGCTAACCCAGGATTCAATCATAATCTGAGAGTGAAGATTCTGATCGGCAGGCACAAGATGGCCCGCGCCTGACACAACCACATGGGTGAGATTTGAGTGAGAGCGGACATAGCCGGCCATCTTGCTAGACACTTTCCACACCCTTCTCTCGGAGGCCAGAAAATCGGTTAATGCTTCCCAATCGAGAATAGAAATCCAGTCTTCGGTTGAGACAACGCCGTCCCGGAGGTCAAACTGCCCCTGATACAACAGAACTGGCCTCCGCCGCACCAGGATTTCCACCATCCACTTAGTGCTCTTCATCACATCCTCGCTCATCTTCTTGTCCACCGACTCGCTGCAGTCCTCCCATCGGATATTCACATCCGCCTTCAACGCTTCTTTGACGGCAGGCTGATTGAGGAAGACAGAGAGGAAATCGGTGCCATTCTCGGAGGTGTAATAGGGGAGGGTCCTCCTCATATCGTACAGAGTGGCGAGGCCTGTAACGTTGTTGAGGCGTCGGAGAACACGATTTCTGGCAATTCGGGCATCCTGCCATTTCTGTTGTCCGGTGAGGGTCGCCGCCTCCTGCTGCAGAGTTTCAAGGCGAAGTTTTTCTCGATGATCGATGAGCCCCACAGCGTAAGCAACAGAAGCGTGCGACTGCACCTGCAGGACGGGATGGGTTAATCCATTGCCGATGGCCAGTCCATCCAGTCGCAATGGTAATACTCTCTTCTTCTCCTTCCCCTTGTTGTCCAGCTTGTTGAGCATGTACACACCCAGCGAGGGAACATACTTTCCCGCGTAGCTCTCACCCGCTACATAAAACGGCCGCCCGCGAAACAGCGGATTCAGGTTGAAAAACGCTTGCAGAGCCGTGTACAAGTCCTTGGCAACCTCTTGTTGGTTGGTAGGAATGTGGTCCATGGAAGGGGCGATGCTGAATCCGCTTCCAATAGGACTGTCCAAGAAAAGTACGCCAAATACACGATTCCAAGGCGCAGCATTTTGGTGCAAACGGAGATCTGGGCCTTCGATTCTCCAGGGCCCTAATTCGAAAAAATTTCCGATCATGCCAGAACAGCCGGGTCCTCCTTGCAGCCACAGCAGAATGGGAATATCAGAGAGTTGTTGCTCGGTTGGGGGTGAGATAGCCTCGTAGTATGCATAGAACATCCTCGCGCCGCTCTTTCCCTCTATATTCAGATACCCGGATTCCGTGGGCTGCGCCTCCTTGGGAAATTCCATACCCGTACCCAGAACCGCCACAACATCCCAACATAATGCTATGAACTGCGCGACCACCACAGCTGCTATTGCAACTTCAATCGAATTTCTTCCTCCCAGCTTCATTTTCCAGTGACGCCAATCTCTTGCCTGCCTTCCTTCAACTCTCGAACTCTAGTTAAACGATGAGCGCGTTGACGTTGGCTTTGAGAAAAGATACGTGGCTGTGGATATGGCAGAGACTTTCAAGGCCAGGGCCTACTCTGAATGTCTCTGATGGGTTATTGCTCTTTGAGTCCTTGGAAGAGGAGGGTGACATATACCTAATAGAGGAGACTTTGACAAACAAAGGATTAACTTGACTGCGTGATATCGAAACGCATCCTTTCTCCCATTCCCGTGACCCGTTCCGTGGATTTCTTCGAAACCGGGCAATGATTTTAGAGTGTCCCTGTCATTTGAGGACAACTGCCGAAAAACTAGAGGGCAAGACTAAAGTTTTTCCGAAAAAGTACTTTGAAGATTTAGAAACGGTGGGATAATTGGCATTCAAATCGCCTTATGTTGTTGATGGAAAATTTTCCAGCGAAACACAGTTCAATTTTTTCTTATTATTTTTTTGGAATTTTGACGATTTAGAAACAAAGCAATTTTTGCCAGTTATCCCAAGCCACAGAAACCATACTAAACGTAAGTGATCAGCAATGAAGGAAAAAAGACAGTCGATGGGACCTCCTTGGCCCACCTAGTTATACATCCTTAACAATAGTTTATTTTGAGAGTTAAAAATAAAATAACATTGAATTTGATATTTTCTTTTCTTACGTATATTCATGAATAATTTTATTATTGTTTGATAATACTGGTTTCTATTTCGTATAAAGAGTTTTACACATAATTATTTGAAAGGTAATACAATTCATTAAAATTTGCTTGGTATAGTCTTTTGAAAACTAATAAAATTTATTAAAATTTAGTTTGTTAAGGCCCACCTAGTTATACATCCTTAACAATAGTTTATTTTAGTTTATTTTGAGAGTTAAAAATAAAATAACATTGAATTTGATATTTTCTTTTCTTACGTATATTCATCAATAATTTTATTATTGTTTGATAATAATACAGAAACCATACTAAACGTAAGTGACAAGCAATGAAGGAAAAAAGACAATCGATGGGACCTCCTTGGCCCACCTAGTTATACATCCTTAACAATAGTTTATTTTGAGAGTTAAAAATAAAATAACATTGAATTTGATATTTTCTTTTCTTACGTATATTCATGAATAATTTTATTATTGTTTGATAATATTGGTTTCTATTTCGTATAAAGAGTTTTACAAATAATTATTTGAAAGGTAATACAATTCATTAAAATTTGCTTGGTATAGTTTTTTGAAAGCTAATAAAATTTATTAAAATTTAGTTTGTTAATTTGTATTTTTTTTAATATATAGTAGTAAAATTGGCGGTTCAATATAGGTCGAATCTGTCTGGGTCACGGGGTTGATCCTGGGTGGGGACGGCCACAGCCGACCGCCCTAGCCACCCGGGCGGCCCCTTTGTCAATTTGTACTTAAGACAATGATCATTGGTTATCATTAACTGCTATTTGTAAATGAAAGGTAATAAAATTTATTAAAATTTACTTGGTATAGGTTTTTGAAGCTAATAAAATTTATTAAAATCTAATTGGTCATTTTGTACTTACGACGATGATCATTGGTTATCATTAACTGCTATTTGTAAAGAGGGTGATTCATCACCATTATAACATTAAACAAATATTATTCCTTAACTAATGGATCATCTTAACTAATTACACCATATGGCACTTTATACAAATTGATTGTGATCAAGATTTAATGCAACGACATCTACATCATTAATCCATGCTTGTATCTCTATGGTGGGAGGAACGGGAGGAAATACATTGTATGATGATGAATGTAGGATTTTAATCCTTAAGTTTTGGTTAAGGGAGAGTTACTTTCCATCTCCTCCTTCGGAATTCAAGGATGGAAAGTAGGTATAACTTTGGAGTCTAGCGGCTAGCTCTTGATTGACTAATTTTGTCTTAATGTTGTCTTTGTTTGTGGATACTTTTTGCACGACATTGGGCCATCAAGTTCTCAATAGAGTTTATGACTACGGATTAAATAAACCTCACATAATAAAAGTATCATTAAATCCTCTATGAACTGAATGTAATCTAACATGGTTTTAGAAGAATAATGAGAAGGACATCATCAAAGCTAATTGAACAATAAGATGGAATTGTTGGAAGGATGAGTTTTCTAACCAATTTATGGTGGAAAACAAAGATAGAGATATAGATATATATGTGATCGACAATACAAAACACATTTTGGAACTATACAAAACATTCAATGGAAGCGATGTTTAGAACTTAGTGTTAAAATAAACTCTCTCAAGCAACTTCTTGAATGAATAATGATTTATTTATAGTTTTACTCCAATAAGTCACCTCACCACCTCCTTCCTTGGAGAACTTGAATTATAATGAGGATACATTCCTTAGCACCCAATCTGTAACCTTAGAGGAAGATTGGGGTCAATTGCACATCTTGTTGCCAATTTAGAGAGACGTTCTAACATTTCTAGATATCAATGTCGTGTAAGAACATTTTCAAACGTACCGATCCAGCTCCAAGAAACAACTATGTTACTTAATTGGTGCTTTTATGATGAATGACAACTTTGAACCTCTTTATATTAATGGTGAGAGATTCGAATTAAAAATCCAAGACATAATCTCTTAATTCAAAATCCAAGAAAAATCTACATTGAATGGTCACTCGGCAACACGTCCAATCAAAGTTGTATTTATCGATATAATTCTTAATTCACGTGTATTAAATATATACTTATTTTTCATGAACCCAAACCAAAACTTTGAGAGTCAAAGTTGTTTTAATCTAATAATTTGTAATTCATGTATATTAAATATATACTTATTTTTCATGAAGTACGTTGATTGTGCATTGTTATGGCACAGTGCTTTGTGAAAATTTTAAGTTGCATTGTAATATTTTATATGACTTGGAAAATATTTTTATTATAAAGCTATATATATATATATATATATATATATATATATAAAACCTAAATTTTATTTTAATAAATTTAAAATTTGTCTAATACAATTTCAATTTTTATGTTAATGTTAAAAATACATTTAAATTAATAATTGTTCCTTATTGGAATCTTTTGGGATTTTTGTAAATATTAATGATGTAAATAGCTTCAATTTTCAGTTAGGGAAGATGAGGAGTTAAAGACTCCAACAAATCTCTTGGAATACAAAGTCCAAGAGTCACATCTCTTATGTATAAATAAAGGCTTTTTCCTGTTGGGTGCAACCCAAGTGGAGCAGTTTTGAGTGAGTGAGGCTCAAGCACAGTAAATTTGATGGCGAAAGTACAAGTTAGGAGAGGCCTAGCATTGGCCTATTTTGGGAGAAGCAACTCTGCAAATCCCGGGAGCAAGGTATGGAGCAATGCGAGGATGGCGGATAAGGACATGTCGCCTTAGTAAAGACAAAGTACTAAGGACGGTCGAGGTAGTTGGAGCAGTTATGGAAGGAGTGGCGGGCTGACAGCTACATGAACAACGGTAAAGAGGCAGAGTGGTGTAAAGGACGCACCATGGTATAGTCAGAGCCGCGCAGTCAGAAGAAGCGACATAACTAGGGAAGCGGCGCAAAAGGACGGTCGAGGACAAGCGAAGTAGATGATAAGTTATGAAAAAGAATGGTTAGCAGGAGAACCGCCAGTTTGGGTTAAGGGTACTATGAGGTTTTGTCCCATAACTATTGTAAAGATTGACCTTCGGGCACAATCTATAAAAGGGGAAATTTTGTATAGGGAAGGGTTGGATTTTGAGTTAGTTGTTGTTGAGTTTTGATAGATATTGTGGGTTTTTTTAAGATCAAAGAGAGAAAGAGGCTCTGCAGCTGTGTGCGCAGCGACCCATTGTAGAGAAGAGTTTGCAGCTGTGTGCGTAGAATAGAACTGTTAACCTTTCCCATTAATATAAAGAACAGTTCCCGTGGAAGTAGCTCCCATCCGGGGGGGTGAACTATTACATCGTAATCTTCCACCCTATGAGCATCAACATTATTTGGCCTGTAGGATCCATTTCAGTGACTCAGATCCACTTATATCCTTCAGAGATACTATTTTTTTCTATTTTTGTTCCTACTCGCATGTTGCATCATTATAGCATGCGTACCCACGAGTTGTATCACTATAGCCCGCGGGTATCAAGTAAAATGGTAAAAACCACTATTAATTACTTTTTACTCCCAAAAAGTGGTCATTGGGTGACCTTTGGCTCTCCATCTGCCCAAGTAACATCTCGATGTGTCCTTTAACCTACCTTTGAGAGGACTATATATTGAGCACATATGGCTTATGGACGAGAGGAAGAAGAGAATAGTAAAGGAACTCTAGTGGATTTTTGCCCTATCTTGAGTCTGCACTCATTGATCCTTGTAGTTGTGGACCATTTATGTTCACCTTCCAAACTCCTTTCTAGTTTGAGTTTGCCATTCATGGAGGATTGAAGTGGTGGAGGCACAAGTGAATTGATCTAGATCTTAGTTCAGATTGGTTGCCGGCAAGAGGTCGTATCACTTTGTACTTCTTCTTGTTCATTAATAGAAATGCTCATATTCTCATCCATTCATGGTGTGAATGTTGTTTATTATACATTGGGTTACATTTGCTTATGATACTATGGACCATTGTTATTGATAATGTTAATGTCAATTATATATTATTTGTACTTGTTGGATATTGGCTGTCAAGACTAATTTGTAGATTACAAGTGCATGGATTGAAAGCTCCAATGGGGATCTACATCAAACGTTTGGATCGAGGTTGGTTACATTTCTTTATTATCTTAACAATGTCATTTATAATAGCATTACTTTGAGAATTGAGTAGATTTCCGGTAGTCATTTGTCTGTTGTGGTATTCCCAAGCCATAGTGAGTTTTCTTCAATACAAAAATGGCGACTCCACTGGGGAAAACATCCATGTTTGGGAAAAAAATTTGAGCATTAGTCCATAATTAGAGTTGTTGTTTATTGAAGCTCTGTGTCACTAATTGGCCGTTAAGATACACTGTAGAAAACTTGCTTTTTCTGAGCCCTTGGACTCTTTATTTTCCCATTTTCCTTTCCTCACCCATGGGCTAGCTTAGCTCAGCTCGTGTATACCCTACTCTGTTTACACTACTGCTCACGGGTACCCGCAGGTATTCCTTCGACAATAGCGTGTAACTCCGGCTTTTTTTGGTTTATGGCTATTGGTTGTTGCTGGGTGGGCTTTGTTGGTTCCTGAGTCTTTGTTGGCCTCTTTCTTGACTGTTTCATGCCTTAGATGTGACTAGATCTCTTCATTTCTCTTGGTTGAGCCTTTTTGGTTTTTTACCCAACTTTGGATTTAGCCTCTTGGTTTTTTCCTTTTGAGCTCTTTCCTTTGGCTGAGTCTTGCTGTTTAGGATCTATTGGGTTGTCTTAGTGATCTTCTCAGCACTTCAGTGACTGAATAGTAGGATTTTGCTTGAATTTTTTCATTCCATTTATATTGAAAAAATACAAAAATATACATTTAATTTTTTGCATTTTCCTTCTTGTTTATAAGCGAAAATACAAAAATATTTTACTTTCATGTACTGCATCTTGCATTGAGTGCTTGTTGCCTTCATTTAGGTTCTGCTTGTGCATCGAAAAGATAAAAGTTTGCATCTTTATTTCGGAATTGTTGGTTGATTTTGCATATTAGTGACATTGTTTTATTAGATAGATGAGTCTAGGATTGGACGATTTTGCATACTATTGAGTCTACACATCACTAGTTTCACGATCATATCCCTTGAGTAATCACAACCACTAAAATTAACGCTTAATCTTAAAGTGGATTAGACTGATTTTATTTATAGGGTACACCAAATAGCATAGGTTTAAAGTCTTGGAATAGATCATTGTGAGGTAACAATCCAAGACAACTAGATGAAACAATAGGTGTCTGACCAGGGAGTGGAGGAATCCATGGTATAGATCGATGTTCTCAGGAAGCTCTACTTAATCCAAAGTTAAGCAAGAGGTCATGGGAGGTTGGTTGAGGAGATATCCCTCTAATATCGACTGAACGTGGGAGATATATCCAGGATTTGTTCGTATTTGGGGGTACTGGAGGTTTGTCATCTTGTGATTAGGGCTTAGCTACCCTGCCCATATGACGGGTCCCACCTGCAACTGTCCCCTTGAGCATTGGTTATATTGCGGTGAACATAGTTTCCTTACCTAGGTACCGCACAGGGTACTTGCAATGGTTATGCTGTTTGTGTCCTGAGTCAGATAGGGATTGGACAACACAGTTATGTTCGTGCAGTGGACTTGACCCTGTCGACACAGTGAAGCCTGAGTGTCTCTATAACTGATTCTGTTACCTCCGGCTATAGTTTGGGAGTCTCAAGCCTCTCCTAGGAAATACATACTGGCTCTAGTGTCGAGAGCTCATTTAGCCACTCTGTTTGTCTGCTCTTGGCTGTAGTTTCTCTAGGTGTGTGATTTTTATTTACTATTTTTGATCGATAGTTGGCCTTTGGGGGACGTTTTGGTTACATATTCTCTCCGGAGATATCATGACACAGAGCCCTACTCTCCGCCAGTCCCGTCGTTTGGCTGGTTTAAAGCCACTCGAGTTTTCACACCGTGTTGCTAGAGGACGCCGGAAGGCTCCCTCTGAGTCTTCAGATTCATACGAGACTTACGTCCAAGATGTCATGGCTGCACATCCTGATACTGAGGAAAAACCTTCAACTCTTTCGAGTAGAGTTGACCATACTTTCGATCTCCATACTCCTCATGAGGAGTGGGGAGGTGATCCACCTAAGACTCAACCTGGTTCTATTTGGCCTAATCCACTTGATCGAAATCCGTTTGATCCGTCAAATCTGGATAATTATCTTTACGGAATGCTTAACTTACCCGAGGACGAAGAACAGGACGAGCCTTTTGTTCCTTCGTTTTGAAGCAGTTATAGATACGGGATGCCTGAATCACATAATGACACTACGATCAACCCCACCACACTCTCTTTAGGTATGCCTAGTCATAGTATTGTTGAACCTTCCACTATGGTTGGTAGTCAAGCTGGCACTAGTCAAAGTGTTAGCCATACTATACCCACCAGGGGCACTACCCTCGCTGGGGGCATTACATTGTCCACCCGCACACATAGTATGGGGACTAGTCAGGTTCCTAACAATGCTAATGTTGGAAGACGACCACCTCCTAGGATTACCCAACCTAACTGGAATGTTGTTTGGAACACGACTCACCATCCACCACCTAATACACGTGTCGCTACTCGTCAACCTAGGACTACTTTTATGAATGATACCGTTCCTCCCAACCACGGTGGTGGACATATACCACATACTTTTGCATCCATTGCCACCACTAGTAATGCTAAAGTAGGGGTTGGGAATATTTCCTATCCACATGGACATCACACCACCAACCATGTTACTAATCACACCAATGTTGGGTCTAGGAATACTTCTCATGCTTATGGTCATCACACGACTGCTAAAGCAAATCCTAATGCTGGGGGTGGGAACATACCATACCATTACGGTAATTACAACACGGTTCCTGCTATGAATAGTACATATATGCCCCATACTCATGGTGGAAACCCTTACTACAACACAGTCGGTGCAGGCCACCAGTATCAGCCACCACCCCAATATGGTGCCCAAAACACGCATATACCTACTTACTCTCAAATGGGTCAGCCAGGAGGATGCTATCAATCCTATGGCCATGGGAAAGCTTATGGACCGTCAGGTCCTCATTATCAGCAGTTTAATCCTCATGGTCAGGATTTTGGTGCATCTTATAACATAGTTCCGTTTAACCAACCTTTTATGGGGGCTTATAATCAAGCCTTCCAGCCTCAGCTCCCGTTCCTTGCACGCTTGAATCTCCCAAATCTTTCCAATCTCACAAATGATCTGGTGTGTCATGACCCTACTTGGCCCCCGGTCCCTACGAAGCTTCCTTCAGACATTCCAAAGTTTGAGGGGAAAGGTGGTGAGGACGCGGGAGATCATGTCACAACGTTTCACTTTTGGTGCTCCTCCAACTCTTTGAATCATGATTCCATTAGATTACGACTATTTCAACGCACCCTCACGGGGGCAGCCACGAAGTGGTATGTGGAGTTTCCTGGAAACACCTATAGGGGGTTCAACGAGATTGCTTTGGTTTTCTTAGACCATTTCTAGTTTTCGGTTTGTTATGACACTGGTACTGAGTTATTGTCCACCTTCCATCAAAATAAGGCCACACATATTTCTAACCACATTCAAGAGTGGCGTCGGTGGAAGAGATTAGTGAAAGCCAACATTCCTCCAGAGTTCATGTTGGAATGGTTCCTTAAGTCTTTACTCCCATACATTGCTGAGGATGTTTCGATGTTCGGCATTGTGACTGAGGAACAAGCTATCTTGAAAGTCCAGCAATTAGATCTACTTTATTCTCAGTCTGTCATTTTGTATGACATTATTCTTGATGCAATGAGAACAAGACATGAGCCCACGTCAGTTCCTGGACCACATGCTGATGGCATCGTGGGGTCCGCATGCACTCGCCCTGTAGACTTGGTAGCTAATCAGATGCAAAATTTGTCGCTAAACCAGTCTGCTCTCGGACATGTTCACACCATGTCCACTTCCACTACGTTGTCTGATGTACACAATATGCAATCAATGAAACCGTTGGGTAACCAACAACCTGGTGGTAAGAAAAAGGGGAGAAATAATAGTAGGGGTGGAAACAATGGAAGTAATAACAATAGCAATCGTAATACTCCTTGTAAAGAGAATGCCAACCCTCCTCGGGAAGGCGGTAATGCTGGTGAGGATCATAAACCTAGGAATAAGGTGAAATTCCCTTGCAAGCTTTGTGGGGAGGATCATCTTACTCACTTGTGTCCTTGAATTGAAGAAGCATAGAAGCATTTGGCACAGAGCCCAGCTGTGTTGAAGGATCCCCTACCTCGTCACCAAAACATGGCTTTGCATGCTCCCACCACTGGTTATGGTACTAATGAAACGGGAACGTCTTCTTCGAATACTAGTGGTTATGGATGTGTGAATATGGTTTAGTCGGAAGTTTGTGTTGGTACTCGTCAGCGCGATTATGGTGCACCACAACCCAACTTGGGGAGTGAGCCTCTCCCTCCTCCTGACAATTCCTTGCATATCGAGAAGCCTTTCATTATGGCGTGGATACTGAAAGGTGTTCTCAAGCGCTCCACGCATAATCGTAATGCTCGCGCCACCCAGAACTACTCCATCGTAGAAGATTTGGGCCAAAATCCGTGTGCCATGTCGGCTCTTGAAGTTTTGCAAGCCTGTCCTTCTCAGAAGCATGCTGTTTTGAGTGCGTTAGGAGTTTAGGATGGGGGAAATCCTAGTGTTATCAAGTTCGATACTACTGATGTCCAACCTCGCTTGCCTTACCACGTGGCTTTTCAAATCCAGGTGGTTTTCCTTAAGAGCTTCGTCAAATGTACTATGGTTGATGAAGGTGCCTCCGCGTCAGTAATGCCGTTAGCTTGTTGGAAAGCTCTTGGATCTCCTCCTCTACTTGCATCTAGAACTACACTCACTGCATTCGACGGTAGATCTTTTACACCGCATGGAATTATCCCTTCCCTTGTTGTCTCCTTGGGAGGTAAGTCTGTGCCTATTGAAGTCGAAGTGGTTGATGCGCCCATCGACTACAACCCTTTACTGGGTCGGAACTGGATGTACACTATAAAGGTTATCGCGTCTACTGTATTTAGAGTTATTTACTTTCCCCATGAAGGCAAGATTGTGACAATCGATCAACTGGATTATGTTGGCACTCCTTCCACAGCATCCACAGGATTTGTAGTCTCGCAAGTTTCTAATTCTCTGCTGGAAATTGGGAACATAGGTGTTGGAATGTACCCCTCATTGATGGGAAATTTTAACCATTCTACGCCTGTGAATTTTATTGGAACCATTACCGACAATGCGTCTCCTCCTTTGAATAATATGTTATTCTGGCCCTCCTATTTAGATGTTCCATGGACTTTACCATCCATGAGTTCCAGGTCTGGAGACATTGTGCATGTCGGGATGTATATGCGTTTATCTATAGCGGAGCTCGCTTATGATCGTATCCAACAAACCACTGCAAATCCTGATCTCTCTTCTTCCCAGAGAGTTGATGAAGATCCTGTTGCGCTTCCAGTTTGGGCAGCCAACTCATCTTGCTCCCACGATTTCCGTGATGATACTTTACCATCTGATGAAGCTATCCTTGAGACCATGTGTGGTAGTGAGAGGCCTTGGGAATATATGCAGCATCGCTCTTATTTCCTTCCCAACCTTGAGCTTGTCGAGCAAGAGGAGTTTAGGATGACTCTAGCAGATATGGTTGATCACCCTGTGGCTCTTTTGGAGTCGCATGATGTTTTTGTGGAGGGGAATATGGCCAATATTTTCCCAACCATTTCGATCAACATCTCTCACACTCCTGGAAAGGTAGAGAACATTTACATCGATGCAGATTGCACTCCTGAGGAGATTTCTATTTACACTGACTTGTTTACAGAACTCTGGGAAGCTTTTGCTTGGTCATACGAGGAGATGTCAGGAATAGACCCCCTCATTGTTGAATACGAGATTAGAACGTACCTTGATGCTAAACCGGTTCGACAATGCTTACGTACTATGAAACCTAGGAAGGCAGCTGCTATTAAGGAAGAGGTGGAGAAACTGCTCAAAGTTGGTTTCATCTACCCCGTTCCCCTTACCAAATGGGTGTCAAACCCCATTCTTGTGGATAAGAAGCAGGGAACGATCCGTGTATGCACTAATTTTAGAGATTTGAACCGTGCATGTCCGAAAGACAACTTCCCCACGCCATTCATTGATCAAATATTGGATGCTTGTGCGGGGAGTGAGATTTTTTCATTCATAGACAGCTTCTCAGGTTATAATCAGATTCAAATCAAACCCGCGGACCAACATAAGACAACATTTATTTGTCCATGGGGAACATTTGCATATCGGAAAATTCCCTTCGGCCTTAAAAATGTTGGAGCTACTTTTCAGTGAGCCATGACCTATGCCTTTCACGATATTAAGATGATTATGGAGGTTTTCTTGGATGATCTTGTTGCCCATTCTCGTAAAAGAGTGGACCACCCCAAGAACCTCCGTATGATTCTCGAACGATGTATCCACTACAAAATTTGATTGAATCCAAACAAATGCATGTTCGCTGTTAGGATTGGTCTCCTTCTAGGCTTCATAGTTTCGAGGGAGGGTATTAGAGTCGATCCTCTCAAAGTTGAGGCAATACTTCAATTGCCTCCTCCGTGTAATTTTTCACAACTTTAGAGCCTCCAAGGGAGAGCTACTTTTCTGCGTCGGTTTATAGCTAACTATAATAGTATTACCAAAGGTTTCACGCGCTTATTGAAGAAAGACACACCTTTTATCTAGGATGAGCAAGCCCAGCAGTCTTTCGACGCCCCTAAGAAAGCTTTGGTATTGGCCCCTCTACTTAGTCCACCATACTTTACACGAGCTTTTATTCTTTATGTGGTCGTGTCTCAAGAGACTATTGGCATGGTCTTGGTTCAGGTAGATGATGCGCTCGTCGAGCATGTTATCTATTATCTCGGTCAAAATTTAGTAGACGCTGAGCTAAGGTACACTCATGTAGAAAAATTGGCACTTGAAACTATCCACGCAGTCCAACGGTTACGACATTATATTTTGCTTTGAACAACCACAGTTGTAGCTCACATCAATCCATTTCAATTCATGCTATCATGACGCCTTATCAGGGGTAAGTATAATAAATGGATTGTAATCCTTCAGGAATTTGATCTTGATTTTGCTTCAGCAAAATCGATGAAATCACTAGTGTTCACTGAGCTTATGTCGGACCTTCCACGGCTTGATGACGATGTCATTCATGAAGATTCCTTTGTGGATGAACACTTATTTCTTATCTCGAACGAGGACCCTTGGTATGGGGATGTCATTGTATATCTACAAACTTTGAATTTTCCTTTGCATTATTCACGAGATGAGCGACGACGTGTGAAACATCACGCTAAAGATTATACTATCGTTGGTGACACTTTGTATCATTGAGGAAAGGATTCCATTCTCTGTCGTTGCTTGACTCACGGAGAAGCGGAACAGTTACTTAATGATTTCCATGTAGGGGCGTGTGGCGGTCACTTATCTGGACTTGCTATAGCCCAACGTATCATGCGAGCTGGTTATTTTTGGCCTACTATCTTTAAATAGTGTATTAACGTTGTGAAGAGATGTCACCCTTGCCAGGTGTTTTCTCAGAACATACACTCGCATCCAGCGCCCCTCCATCCGGTCGTCATTGTCGGTCCCTTCACTAAGTGGGGGTTATATTTCATGGATTGCAAACCAACTTCAGCTGGGGGGCATCACCATATTATCGTGGCCATGGATTATTTTTTCAAGTGGGCTGAGGCCATGCCTACTGTTAAAGCCAATGGTGCTACTACAGCCCATTTCGTGTTCAACCAGATTATCACTCTGTTTGGTATCCCAAAAGAGATTTTCACTGACCATGGTAGTCACTTTCAAAACAAGATGATGGAGGATTTGTCTCTCAAGCTTGGGTTTCATCAGGAACACTTGTCTTCCTACTATCCTCAAGCAAATGGTCAGGTTGAAGCCGTAAATAAGTCTTTGAACACCATTCTCCAACGTACCATCCAACAAAGCAAGACCAATTGGCATATCATGTTATATCCTGCTTTGTAGGCCTATCGAACCGTAGTTAAGACTGCCACCGAGTTCTTACCATTCCAGTTATTTCATGGTGTGGAGTCACTTATACTGATTGAATTCAAAATCCCTTCACTCAAGCTAGCCATAGAGCTCCTCCTTGATACGACAGAGATTGAGTGACGTTTATTACACCTCGAGCAACTTGACGAGCACCGTCGAGATGCCGTTGTGGCTATTGATGTTAACAAGCGTTGTGTCAAGGTTCAATATGATAGGTCTGTCCGTCCCCGACAATATACTGAAGGTGACTTGGTACTCTTGTATGACCAAGCTAAAGAATCCCTGGGGGCAGGGAAGTTTAATTTCATGTGGCACGGTCCTTACATTGTGAGGCGTGTCCTTGAAAAAGGAGCTTATGAGTTAGAAGACTATGACGGGACTGTCTTGAAGGAGCCTAGAAATGGGCTCTACCTCAAGAGGTATTATGCTTGAACCTTTGGTTCAGGCTGATACTTTTGTACATTATTGTATAGTTTTTCTGTACATAGTTTAGTTTTCCTTTTGGTATTGGGTCTGCCGATTAGCCTCTGTTTGATTGACAGATGTCAACGGGATTTCCTACGTTCTTAGGTTTCGCGGATGGTGCTAGCCGACATACGCAACAGCTTGCTTATGCTTCCTGGGTTATCTTCTCACCTGACCACCTAGTTGTGTCCTCAGGAGGTGCTTGTCTCGGTCCTACATCTAATAATGTGGCTGAGTATAGTGCCGTTATTGAACTTCTTCAGGATGCTATTTCACATGGCATCCAGTCTTTAGAAGTCCTCCTGGATTCACAACTAGTTGTGTCTCAGCTGAATGGGCAGTACCATGTACGAGACCCTGCATTAGTACAGATATTCCTTAAGGTATGACTCTTGGAGAGACATTTTGTTTCAATTACATATATTCATATTCCAAGAAGTCTTAATTATCTATCTGATGCATACACTAACTATGTATTAGATTGGCATTTGTCACATTCATCATGAAGAACATAAATACAAAGACATTTATACATTTGTACATACACACATGTATTAGAATCGAGAACCAAATTTGTATATATATATAAATATGTCCAAAAATGGTAGTGTCATACAAAACTGGAGCCCGTAGCCCTCAAAAATATACATATCGATAGAAAAATGAGACCTTTGGATATCTATTCCCTCCGGGGAGGCCTAGATGCCACCTCGAAGGGATGTGTCTCATAGAAGTACTGTATTGCATTGGCCACCCGCTGCAGTAGCCGCACCCACTCCCTAGGAACACCCACTACTTGGCATTGCATGGCCTTGAGTAGTTAGGCTACCTCTATCTGTGGTACTCGGGAAACCATCCGCGATAGGTTGCGCTGCAACGTCTGAAGTGTACACCCTGCTGCAGCATCTACTGCCACATCAACTCTACCGCGACGACCATGTCTCGAGAATCCCTCGAGTCTCACTGGGCCTTTGTCTGCGAGCAAACAGTCACCCATTAGCACATGATACTACCACCAAAAGATTTTTTTGCATTTCAACTATAATAAAAAAATCCATAAAAAATTAATAACCATAAAACCAAAAAGAGTACTCACCGATGTCTCCGAACGCTACGCCTGGTGGCAACGGCATGTCACGATCTTGTCTGAAGTCTATCCCCGCATAGGGATAGTCCTCTATAGCGATCACTTGTCGGTTCCACCAGCGGAAGAAATCCTCAGTATATGGTGATGCTAGATGGCCACCACCCTGTCATGTCAAGATCTCAGCCCACCGGGTTAGGGCTGGATCACGGAGACTATGGGGAGGGACATCCACCCTCGGACTAAGCCCTGAAACCCTCTCAAAGAAGAAGCTACATAGAATGCTACCATACCCAAATTTTTTGGCCTTCCCCTCTTTGCATTCTGTCAATTGTGTCTTCATGGACACCAACAAAGTAGTACACGAGTCGAATATAGTAGGTCAAATATAAAGTGAAAGGTATGGAAGTAACCACAAACCTGCTCCGGATGGTTTGCTGAACGGTCGCTTGTGGCTCCCACGATCGGCAACTGAAATTTCAGGTGAAAACTTACCACTAAACTCCAAATTTGTGAATAGTGCAAATGAATGGTAGTTTGGAAAATTTTATTACTATTTATAATTTTCTGGACCCACTTTTCTATAGTTTTTTCCATTTTGAGCCGTTATGAACTAATATCGTGTCATGGAGTAGTGTTTTTTTAATTATATTTCCTCGGCAAGAGTTGTTCTGAACCATTTCACACCTATGGCAGGTACGTTTCACACATGACATATAGGTTAGATGCCATTTTCGCATGCATTATGCATTTGACCTGTTGACTATTTTCATAAACCCTAGGTGCGACCCAGCTTCATAACTGACACGGAACCTTCACACTACTTTAGAAGTGTTGTTATGTGGCGATAGGGATTTTCTGAACATGGGTACCCTAGTTAGAACCCCTTATGCATTTTGGTGCCCATGCCGTTGTTTTTCCTTAGGATTGGGAGTCCTTTGTAGTCACGCCATGACTTTGCGATAAAGACTCATACTCTGCTTTGTCTTATGCTGGCCATCTCCCTTAAGGACTCCCCTCAGTTATATCATGTTGTGATTGCATTGCATCATCCTGCTTGTCGCTTGAGCCTTGTGCTAGCTCCCGCTTACTCAATTGTTAGCCTGGTGCCTGAGCACTTTTCCCTGTTGAGCCCTGCAAAGCTTATATATTTTCCCTTCATAATTTGATGTTCCTTTGACCCTGAGGGAACATACCCCCGAGTGTCCACATCCTGCACACACTTCCTTGCATTGAGCATAGGTATGTTCCACTGCTTGGGACTAGTCTGCTAGCTATTTGACACTCGTTCCCTCACTTGTTGTATGATAAGCAATTTTATTATTTTTCAAGCTTTTCCCAAATATGAAAAAGACCAAAAAAATCAAATATTCCAAAAAGCCGGATGAGATTATGGTCACTATTTCTTGTTGGCAGCTGTTGTGTCGCTTTTGAACAGAGCATTCATTCCACTTCGTACATTATGAGTCGGGACTATAGTTGGGCCTTAGGAGCTGTACTTGTTTCTCAGTTTCCTCCACCGATTGGTTAAACTTCCAGTCATTATGGATCCCTCTGTAATGCCTCCTGCATTGCACAGTTTATTTCAAGTCTATGCTTACTGAGTCTATCCATCTACTCATGCTCTTGTTCAAAGGAAGTCCTGAACCAGTTTCGGCCACTCCTCAGATCTCTTGACTATTGCATGTCGGCCATCCTTATTGAGTCACTCTGTTTCACCTGAGATCTTCCAAATCTTTTAGCATTGCTGGTACCTCATGCTGGTTGATGGGGGATGCCTTAATGCCCTCCTTCCAGTGAGTCTCGTTCCGTCGACTTCAACCCATTTATTCCGGGACTTGAGGCTTAGAGTTCGATTGAGTACCTTGAGGCTTGCAGTCATTAGTGGCAGGTTCTCTCGCCATCGACAGTTTTGGGAATACATCAATGTCCCCTGATCGATGGATTCATCCTAGTGTTCAACTTCAACCCATTTATTCACACTCTGATGATTGTGCTCTATGACTTGATGCCCATTTTCATTATTGGTGGATCATCTCATGTCTGTTAATGGTATACATCATTGACTGGTAATCAGACGATGTCTCATCAGGTTTGACCCCAACTCCTTTATTCACTTGATGGGACTTGCACCATCAAAGACTTGTGTAGAAGACCCCAGGCGATTGTGGCATTTAGTACGCTACATATGACTTTGACTTTACATCTGAGATATCACCTCTCAGATTTCAGCAGTTTGTACCTCCAATTTGCACCAGCTGTCTTCTTTTCAGTAGAAGACCATATCTTACTGTAGAGGGATCATGGCTATGATCACTTATGACATGTATCCATTATATACTGCCTATGTCATGGCCATTGTATCGGATTGTTGTACTATACTGACATGTATTCAGAGATACTATTGTATTATGACAAGTGAGCTACTCTTTCCACTTGTGTCTCCATCACTCCACTTCTGAGTTTTATAATGTATTTCGGCCATCATAGCATCAGTCTCTGACCTCACACATTAGGGGGCATCTGTTACATCGTAATCTTCCACCCTGTGAACATCAGCATTATTTGGCCTGTAGGATCGATTTCAGTGACTCATATCCACTTATATCCTTTAGAGATACTATTTTTCCCTATTTTGTTCCTACCCGCATGTTGCATAATTATAGCATGCATACTTGCGAGTTGCATCACTATAGCCCGTGGGTATCAAGTAAAATGGTAAAAACCACTATTAATTACTTTTTACTCCCAAAAAGAGGTCATTGGGTGACCTTTGGCTCTCCATCTGCCCAAGTAACGTCTCGATGTGTCCTTTCACCTACCTTTGAGAGGACTATATATTGAGCACCCATGGCTTATGGACGAGAGGATGAAGACAATAGTAAAGGAACTCTAGTGGATTTTTTCCCTATCTTGAGTCTGCACTCATTGATCCTTGTAGTTGTGGACCATTTATGTTCACCTTCCAAAATCCTTTCTAGTTTGAGTTTTCCATTCATGGAGGATTGAAGTGGTTGAGGGACAAGTGGATTGATCTAGATCTTAGTTCAGATTGGTTGCCGGCAAGAGGTCGTATCACTTTGTAATTCTTGTTCATTAATAGAAATGCTCATATTCTCGTTTATTCATGGTGTGAATGTTGTTTATTATACATTGGGTTACATTTGTTTATGATACTTTGGACCATTGTTATTGATAATGTACTTGTACTTGTTATTTGTACTTGTTATTATACATTGGGTTACATTTGCTTATGATACTATGGACCATTGTTATTTGTACTTGTTGGATATTGGCTGTCAAGACTAATTTGCAAATTACAAGTGCATGGATTGAAAGCTCCAACGGGGATCTACATCAAACGTTTGGATCGAGGTTGGTTACATTTCTCCATTATCTTAACATTGTCATTTATAATAGCATTGCTTTGAGAATTGAGTATATTTCTGATAGTCATCTGTCTGTTGTGGTATTCCCAAGCCATAGTGAGTTTTCTCCAATACAGAAATGGCGACTCCGCTAGGGAAAACATCCATGTTTGGGAAAATTTTTTGAGCATTAGTCCATAATTAGAGTTGCTGTTTATCGAAGCTCTGTGTCACTGATTGGCCGTTAAGATACACTGTAGAAAACTTGCTTTTTCTGAGCCCTTGGACTCTTTATTTGCCCATTTTCCTTTCCTCATCCGCGGGCTAGCTTAGCTCAACTCACGTATACCCACCTCTGTTTACACTACTGCTCGCAGGTATTCCTTCAACAGTAGCATGTAACTCTGACTTTTGTTGGTTTATGGATATTGGTTGTTGTTGGGTGGGCTTTGTTGGCCTCTTTATTGACTGTTTCATGCCTTGGATGTGACCAGATCTCTCCATTTTTCTTGGTTGATCCTTTTTGGTTTTTTACCCAACTTTGGATTTAGCCTCTTGGTTTTTTCCTTTTGAGCTCTTTCCTTTGGCTGAGTCTTGCTGTTTAGGATTTGCTGGGTTGTCTTAGTGATCTTCTCAACACTTCAGTGATTGAATAGTAGGATTTTGCTTGCATTTTTTCATTCCATTTATATTGAAAAAATACAAAAATATACATTTAGTTTTTTGCATTTTCCTTATTGTTTATAAGCGAAAATACAAAAATATTTTACTTTCATGTACTGCATCTTGCATTGAGTGCTTGTTGCCTTCATTTAGGTTTTGCTTGTGCATCGAAAAGATAAAAGTTTGCATCTTTATTTCGGAATTGTTGGTTGATTTTACATATTAGTGACATTGTTTTATTGGATAGATGAGTCTAGGATTGGACGATTTTGCATACTATTGAGTCTACACATCACTAGTTTCATGATCATATCCCTTGAGTAATCACAACCACTAAAATTAACGCTTGATTTTAAAATTGATTAGACTGATTTTATTGATAGGGTACACCGACTAGCATAGGTTTAGAGTCTTGGAATAGATCATTGTGAGTTAACAATCCAAGACTACTAGACGAAACATTAGGTGTCTGACCAGGGAGTGGAGGAATCCATGGTATAGATCGGTGTTCTCAGGAAGCTCTACTCAATCCAGAGTTAAGCACGAGGTCACGAGAGGTTGGTTTAGGAGATATCCCTCTGATACCGGCTGAACGTGGGAGATATATCCAGGATTTGTTCATATCTGGGGGTACCGGAGGTTCATCCTCTTGTGCTTCGAGCTTAGCTACCCTTCCCATACGACGGGTCCCACCTACGACTGTCCCCCTGAGCATTGGTTATATTGCGGTGAACATAGTTGCCTTACCTAGGTACTGCATAGGGTACTTGCAGTGGTTATGTTGTTTCTGTCCCGAGTCAGATAGGGATTGGACAACACAGCTGTGTTCGTGCAGTGGACTTGACTTTGTCGACGCAGTGAAGCCTGGGTGTCTCTATAACTAATTCTGTTACCTCCGGCTATAGTTTGGGAGTCTCAAGCCTCTCCTAGGCAAGACATACCGGTTCTAGTGTCGCTCATTTAACCACTCTGTTTGTCTGCTCTAGGTTGTAGTTTCTCTAGGTGTGTGCTTTTGATTTACTATTTTTGATCGATAGTTGGCCTTTATGGGACATTTTGGTTACATATGCTCTCCGTAGATATCGTGACGTGGAGCCCTAATCTCCGTCGGTCCCATCATTTGGCTGGTTTAAAGCCACTCGAGTTTTCACGCCGTGTTGCTAGAGGACACCAGAAGGCTCCCTCTGAGTCTTCAGATTCATACGAGACTTTCGTCCAAGATGTCATGGCTGCACATCCTGATACTGAGGAAAAACCTTCAACTCCTTCGGGTAGAGTTGACCATACTTCCGATCCCCATACTCCTCGTGAGGAGTGGGGAGGTGATCCACCTGAGACTCAACCTGGTTCTATTTGGCCTAATCCACTTGATCAAGATCCATTTGATCCCTCGAATCCGGATAATTATCTTTACGGAATGCCTGACTTACCCGAGGATGAAGAATAGGACGAGCCTTTCGTTCCTTCGTTTCCACGCAGTTATAGATACAGGATGCCTGAATCACATAATGGCACTACGATCAACCCCACCGCACTCTCTTTAGGTATGCCTAGTCATAGTACTGTCGAACGTTCCACTATGGTTGGTATTCACGCTGGCACTAGTCAATGTGTTTTCCATACTATACCCACCGGGGGCACTACCCTCACTGGGGCACTACATTGTCCACCCGCACACATAGTATGGGGATTGGTCAGATTCCTAACAATGCTAATGTTGGAAGACAACCACATCCTAGGATTACCCAACCTAACTGGAATGCTATTCGAAACATGACTCACCATCCACCACCTAATACATGTGTCACTACTCATCAACCTAGGACTAATTTTACGAATGATACCATTCCTCCCAACCATGGGGGTGGACATATACTGCAATGATACCGTTCCTCCCAACCACGGGGGTGGACATATACCGCATGCTTTTGTGTCCACTGCCGCCACTAGTAATGCTAATGTAGGGAGTGGGAATATTTCTTATCCACATGGACATCACACCACCAACCATGTTACTAATCACACCAATGTTGGGGTTGGGAATACTTCTCATGCTTATGGTCATCAAACAATTGCTCAAGCAAATCCTAATGCTGGGGGTGGGAACATACCATACCATTATGGTAATTACAACATGGTTCCCACTATGAATAGTACATATATGCCCCATACTCATGGTGGAAACCCTTACTACAACACAGTCGGTGATGTCCACCAGTATCACCCACCACCCCAATATGGTGCCCAAAACACGCATATACCTACTTACTCTCAAATGGGTCAGCCAGGAGGAGGTTATCAATCTTATGGCCATGGGAAAGCTTATGGACCGTCAAGTCCTCATTATCAATAGTTTAATCCTCATGGTCAAGCTTTTGGTGCATCTTATAACACAGTTCCGTTTAACCAAGCTTTTATGGGGGCTTATAATCAAGCTTTCCAGCCTCAACTCCCGTTCCTTGCACGCTTGAATCTCCTAGATATTTCAAAGCTCACGAATGATACGGTGTGTCACGACCCTACTTGGCCCCCGGTCCCTACGAAGCTTCCTTCGGACATTCCAAAGTTTGAGGGGAAAGGTGGTGAGGACTCGGGAGATCATGTCACAACGTTTCACCTTTGGTGATCCTCCAACTCTTTGAATCATGATTCCATTAGATTACGACTATTTCAATGCACCCTCACGGGGGCAGCCACGACGTGGTATGTGGAGTTGCCTGGAAACACCTATAGGGGATTCAACGAGATTGTTTTGGTTTTCTTAGACCATTTCCAGTTGCCGATTCGTTATCATACTGGTACTGATTTGTTGTCCACCTTTCGTCAAAATAAGGCCACACATATTTCTAACCACGTTCAAGAGTGGCATCGGCGGAAGAGATTAGTGAAAGCCAACATTCCTCCAGAGTTCCTGTTAGAATGGTTGCTTAAGTCTTTACTCCCATACATTGTAAGGATGTTTCGATGTTCAGCATTGTGACTGAGGAACAAGCTATCTTGAAAGTCCAGCAGTTAGATCTACTTTATTCTTAGTTTGGCATTTTGTATGACATTATTCCTGATGCACCGAGAACAAGACATGGGCCCACGTCAGTTCCTGGACCACATGCGGATGGCATCGTGGGGTCCGCATGCACACGCCCTGTAGACTTGGTAGCTAATCAAATGAAAAATTTGTCGCTAAACCAGTCTGCTCCCAGATAGGTTCACACCATGTCTAGTTCCAATTCGTCGTCTGATGTACACAATGTGCAATCAACGAAACCGTCGGGTAACCAGCAACCTGGTGGTAAGAAAAAGGGTAGAAATAATTGTAGGGGTGGAAAAAATGGAAGTAATAACAATAGCAATCATAATACTCCTCATAAAGAGAATGCCAACCCTCCTCAGGAAGGCAGTAATGCCGGTGAGGATCATAAACCTAAGTGTAAGGTGAAATTCCCTTGCAAGCTTTGTGGGGAGGATCATCTTACTTACTTATGTCCTTGAATTGAAGAATCATCGAAGCATTCGGCACAGAGCCTAGCTGTGTTGAAGGATCCCCTACCTCATCACCAAAACATGGCTTCCCATGCTGCCACCACTGGTTATGGTACTAATGAAATGGCAACGTCTTCTTCCAATACTAGTGGTTATGGATGTGTGAATATGGTTCAGTCAGAAGTTTGTGTTCCTACTCGTCAGCGCGATTATGGTGCACCACAACCCAACTGGGGGAGTGAGCCTCCCCCTCCTCCTGACAATTCCTTGCATATTGAGAAGCCTTCCATTATGCCGCGGATACCGAAAGGTGTTCTCAAGCACTCCAGGCATAATCCTAATGCTCAAGCCGCCCAAAACTACTCCATTGTAGAAGATTTGGGCCAAACTCCATGTGCCATGTCGGCTCTTGAAGTTTTGCAAGCCTGTCCTTCTCAGAAGCATGCCCTTTTGAGTGCGTTAGGAGTTCAGGATAGGGGGAAATCCTAGTGTTATCAAGTTCGATACTTATTATGTCCAACCTCGCTTTCCTTACCACATGGATTTTCAAATCCAGGTGGTTTTCCTTAAGAGCTTCATCAATCGTACTATGGTTGATGAAGGTGCCTCCGCGTTAGTAATGTCGTTAGCTTGTTGGAAAACTCTTGGCTCTCGTCCTCTACTTGCATCTAGAACTACACTCACTGCATTCGACGGTAGATCTTTTACGCTGCATGGAATTATCCCTTCCCTTGTTGTCGCCTTGGGAGGTAAGTCTGTGCCTATTGAAGTTGAAGTGGTTGATGCGCCCATCGACTACAACCTTTTACTGAGTCGGAACTGGATGTACGCTATGAAGGCTGTCGTGTCTACTGTATTTAGACTTATCTGCTTTCTCCATGAAGGCAAGATTTTGATGACCGATTAGCTGGATTATGTTGGCACTCCTTCCACAGCATCCACAGGATCCGTAGTCCCGCAAGTTTCTAATTCTCAGCCGACAACTGGGAACATAGGTGTTGGAATGTACCCCTCATTGATGGGAACTTTTAACGATTCTGCGCCTGTGAATTTTATTGGAACCATTACTGACAATGAGTCTCCTCCTTTGAATAATATGTTATTCCGGACCTCCTATTTAGATGATCCGTGGACTTTACCATCCACGAGTTCCACGTCTGGAGACATTGCGCATGTCGGGATGTCTATGCCTTTATCTGTAGCGGAGCTCGCTTACGATCATATCCAACAAACCACTGTAGATTCGGATCTCTCTTCTTCCCAGATAGTTGAAGAAGATCTCATTACGCTGCCAGTTTAGGAAGCAAACTCATCTTGCTCCCATGATTTCCTTGATGATACTCTACCATCTGATGAAGCTATCCTTGAGACCATGTGTGGTAGTGAGAGGCCTTGGGAATATATGCACCATCGCTCTTGTTTCCTTCCCAACCTTGAGCTTGTTGAGCAAGAGGAGTTTAGGATGACTCTAGCAGAGATGGTTGGTCACCCTGTGCCTCTTTTGGAGTCGCATGATGTTTTTGCGAAGGGAAATATGGCCAATATTTTCCCAACCATTTCGATCAACATCTCTCACACTCTCGGAAAGGTAGAGAACGTTTACATCGATGCCAATTGCACTCTTGAGGAGATTGCTATTTACACTGACTTGTTTACAAAACTCTGGGAAGTTTTTGCCTGGTCATACGAGGAGATGCTAGGAATAGACCCCCGCATTGTTGAACACGAGATTAGAACATACCCTGATGTTAAACGGGTTTGACAACGCTTACGTACTGTGAACCCTAGGAAGGCAACTGCTATTAAGGCAGAGGTGGAGAAAATGCTCAAAGCTGGTTTCATCTACCCCGTTCCCCTTATTGAATGGGTGTCAAACCCCGTTCTTGTGGATAATAAGCAGGGAACGATCCATGTATGCACTGATTTTAGAGATTTGAATCGTGCATGTCCGAAAGACAACTTCCCCACACCATTCATTGATCAAATATTGGATGCTTGTGCGGGGAGTGAGATTTTTTCATTCATGGACATTTTCTCAAGTTATAATCAGATTCAAATCAAACCCGTGGACCAACATAAGACGGCATTTATTTGTCCATGG
This sequence comes from Larix kaempferi, assembly GCA_027924585.1. Lineage (NCBI taxonomy): Eukaryota > Viridiplantae > Streptophyta > Pinopsida > Pinales > Pinaceae > Larix > Larix kaempferi. The sequence goes on along the minus strand of BSBM01001005.1, from coordinate 41,444,496 downwards.
GGAACATTTGCTTGTCGGAAAATTCCCTCCGGCCTTAAAAACACCAGAGCTACTTTTCAGTGAGCCATGACCTATGCCTTTCACGATCTTAAGATGATTATGGAAGTTTTCTTGGATGATCTTGCTGGCCATTCTCGTAAGAGAGTGGACCACCCCAAGCACCTCCATATGATTCTCGAATGATGTATCCACTACAAAATTTGATTGAATCCAAACAAATGCATCTTCACTGTTAGGACTAGTTTCCTTCTAGGCTTCATTGTTTTGAGGGAGGGTATTAGAGTCGACCCTCTCAAAGATGAGGAAATAATTCAGTTTCCTCCTCCGCGTAACTTGTTACAACTTCAGAGCCTCCAAGGGAGAGCTACTTTTTTGCATCATTTTATAGCTAACTATGCTAGTATTACCAAATTTTTTGCGCGCTTATTGAAGAAAGACACACCTTTTATCTGGGATGAGCGAGCCCAACATTCTTTTGACGCCCTTAAGAAAGCTTTGGTATCGGCCCCTGTGCTTAGTCCACTGGACTTTACACAAGATTTTATTCTTTATGTGGCCGCATCTCAAGAGACTATTGGCATGGTCTTGGTTCAGGTAGATGATGCGCTCGTCGAGCATGTTATCTATTATCTCAGTTGAAATTTAGTAGACGCTGAGCTAAGGTACACTCACGTAGAAAAGCTAGCACTTGCAACTGTCCACGCAGTCCAGCAGTTACGACATTATATTTTGCTTTGAACAACCACAGTTGTATCTCACATCAATCCATTTCAGTTCGTTCTATCACGACGCCTTATCGGGGGTAAGTATAATAAATGGATTGTAATCCTTCAGGAATTTGGTCTTGATTTTGCTTCGGTAAAATCGGTGAAATCATTGGTGTTCGCTGAGCTTATGTCAGACCTTCCATGGTTTGATGCGGAAGTCATTCATGAAGATTCCTTTGTGGATGAACACTTATTTCTTATCTCAACCGAGGACCCTTGGTATGGGGATGTCATTGTATATCTCCAAACTTTGAAGTTTCCCCGACATTATTCACGAGATGAGCGACGACGTGTGAAACATCATGCTAAATATTATACTATCGTTGGTGACACTTTGTATCGTCGAGGAAAGGATTCCATTCTCCATCGTTGCTTGACTCACGAAGAAGCGAAACGGGTACTTAATGATTGCTATGTGGGGGCATGTGGTGGTCACTTATCCAGGCTTGCTACAACCCAGCATATCATGCGAGCTGGTTATTTTTGGACTACTATATTTAAAGAGTGTATTAATGCTGTGAAGAGTGTCACCCTTGCTAGGTGTTTTCTCGGAACATACACTCGCATCCAGCTCCCCTCCATCCGGTCGTCACTGTCGGTCCATTCACTAAGTGGGAGGTATATTTCATGGATTGCAAACTAGCTTCGGCTGGTGGGAATCACCATATTATCGTGGCCATGGATTATTTTTCCAAGTGGGATAAGGCCATGCCTACCGTTAAAGCCGATGGTGCTACTGCAGCCCATTTCGTGTTCAACCAGATTATCACTCGGTTCGGTATCCCGAAAGAGATTGTCACTGACCATGGCAGTCACTTTCGAAAAAAGATGATGGAGGATTTGTCTCTCAAGCTTGGGTTTCATCAGGAACACTCATCTTCCTACTATCCTCAAGCGAATGGTCAGGTTGAAGCTGTAAATAAGTCTTTGAAGACCATTCTCCAATGTACCATCCAACAAAGCAAGACCAATTGGCATATCATGTTATATCTTTCTTTGTGGGCATATCGAACCGCAGTTAAGACTGCCACCGAGTTCTCACCATTCAAGTTAGTTCATGGTGTGGAGTCACTTCTACCAATTCAATGCAAAATCCCTTCACTCAAGCTAGCCACAGAGATCCTCCCTGATACAACAGAGATTGAGCAACGTTTAGTACACCTCAAGCAACTTGACGAGCACCGTCGAGATGCCACCATGGCTATTGATGTTAACAAGTGTCGTGTCAAGGTTCAATATGATAGGTCTATCCCTCCCTGGAAATATGCTGAAGGTGACTTGGTACTCTTGTATGACCAAGCTAAAGAACCCCTGGGGGTAGGCAAGTTTAATCCCATGTGGCACGGTCCTTACATTGTGAGGCGTGTCCTCAAAAAAGGAGCTTATGAGTTAGAAGAATATGAGGGGATTGTCTTGAAGAAGCCTAGAAATGGGCTCTACCTCAAGCGGTATTACGCTTGAACCTTTGGTTAAGGATGATACTTTTGTACACTATTGTATAGTTTTTTTGTACATAGTTTAGTTTTCGTTTTGGTATCGGGTCTACTGATTAGCCTCTGTTTGATTGACATATGTAAACGTGATTTTCTACGTTCTTAGGTTTCGCGGATGGTGCTAGCTGACATATGCAGCAGCTTGTTTCTACTTCCTGGGTTATCTTCTCACCTGAACACCTAGTTGTGTCCTCAGGAGGTGCTCGTCTCAGTCCTACATCTAATAATGTGGCTGAGTTGAGCTACTTCGGGATGCTAGTTCACATAAAATCCAATCTTTAGAAGTCCGCCTGGATTCACAACTAGTTGTGTCTCAACTGAATGGGCAGTATCGTGTACGAGACCCTACATTACTATGGATATTCATTAAGGTACGACTCTTGGAGAGACATTTTGTTTCAATTACATATATTCATATTCCAAGAAGTCTTAATTATCTATCTGATGCATATGCTAACTATGTATTAGATTGGAATTTTTCACATTCATCATGAAGCACATAAATACAAAGACATTCATACATTTGTACATACACACATGTAGTAGAATCGAGAACCAAAGTTGTATATATATATAAATATGTCCAAAAATGGTAGTGTCATACAAAAATGGAGCTCGTAGCCCTAAAAAATATACATATCGATACAAAAATAAGACCCTAGGATATCTATTCCCTCCGGGGAGGCCTAGCTGCCGTCTCGAAGGGATGTGTCTCATAGAAGTACTATACTGCATTGGCCACCCACTGCAGTAGCCGCACCCACTCCCCAGGAACACCCACTACTTGGCGCTGCATGGCCTCGGGTAGTCGGGCTACCTCTATCTGTGGTACTCGAGAAATCATACGCGATAGGTTGCACCGCAATGTTTGAATTGTGTTCCCTGCTGCACCATCTGCTGCCACATCATCTCTACCCTGACGACCATGTCTCGGGAAGCCCTCGGGTCTCACTGGGCCTTTGTCTGTGAGCAAACAGTCACCCATTAGCACATGATACTACCACCAAAACGATTTTTTGCATTTCAACTATAATAAAAAAATCCATAACAATTTTATAACCATAAAACCAAAAAGAGTACTCACCGATGTCTCCAAATGTTGCGCCTGGTGGAAGCGGCATGTCACATTCTTGTCTGAAGTCTATCCCCGCATAGGGATAGTCCTTTATAGAGATCACCTACCGGTTCCACCAGCGGAAGAAATCCTTAGCATATGGTGATGCCAGACGGCCACCACCCTGTTCTGTTAAGATCTCAGCCCACCAGGTCAGGGCTGGATCACAGAGACTGTGGGGAGGGACATCCACCCTCGGACTAAGACCCGAAACCCTCTCAAAGAAGAAGCTACATAGAATGCTACCATACCCAAATTTTTTGGCGTTCCCCTCTCTGCATTCTGTCAATTGTGTCTTCATGGACACCAGCAGAGTAGTACAGGAGTCGAATATAGTAGGTTGCATGCATTGTGAATAGAACATCACTGGCCTGGATGCCTGGTGCAGTGGTTTGGATCCAGTGATCCATACCAGGGTAGCCACAATGATCTTTGTACTCATATCCACTATGATGTTGACGGGCACTTGAATTCCCACCGCTCGTGTGTTTGCAGGACAATTCCGTGCTATGTAGTCCTGAACAGTGATCCCACCACCCACGGTCCAAGACCGAAGACTAGCCACCTCCCCTTTACGGGACAAACCGGTAATGAAATAGATATCCTCTACTTTCAGTGTCAGTGTTTTCCCGTTGAGGATGAAGTTTTGTGCATCCACATCCCAGTAGTCTATCAGGCGGCGGAGTAATAGGTTTTGGGCCTTTAAACCCCCTATACTCCAGAACTTGTACAAACCACATGCTTGCAATCCTTGTTGTGCTTGCAAATTATTCCACACAATCTCATCAAACTGGTCATGGTCTCTCTCCCTCCACTCTAGAACCATCCTGGAGTGCAAAACAAGTAAATTTTGGTCAATGTCATGATTAAAAATTTCTTCACGGCCGTACCCGCGGGCTAATTTGTATATAGTAGCGGGTACCCGCGGGCAGTCTATTTGTTGACTGCGCGTTTCGTGCCCTACCCGTGACTCGCATAGTTATAGCCCGCAGGTAGCGCTGAAGCCATCTAGGGCTTGGACAAACTAAAAAATCCACCGACAAAAATTGAAATAAAAACATTAAAATGAAAGGTGTGGAAGTAACCACCAACCTGCTCCGGACGGTTCGCTGAACGGTCGCTTGTAGCTCCCACGATCGGCAACTGAAGTTTCAGGTGAAAACTTACCACTAAACTCAAAATTTGTGAATAGTGCAAATGAATGGTAATTTGGAAAATTTTATTACTATTTATAATTTTCTGGACCCACTTTTCTCTAGTTTTTGCCATTTTGAGCCGTTATGAACTAATATCGTGTCATGGAGTAGTGTTTTTTTAATCAGATTTCCTCGGCGAGAGTTGTTCTGAACCATTTCACACCTACGACAGGTACGTTTCATACATGGCATATAGGTTAGATGCCATTTTCGCATGCATTATGCATTTGACATGTTGACCATTTTCATAAACCTTAGGTGCGACCCCGCTTTGTAACTGACACGGAACCTTCACACTACTTTAGAAGTGTCGTTATGTGGCGGTAGGGATTTTTCGAACATGGGTACCCTAGTTAGAACCCCTTATGCATTTTGGTGCCCATGCCGTTGTTTGTCCTTAGGATTGGGAGTCCTTTGTAGTCATGCCATGACTTTGCAATAAAGACTCATACTCTACTTTGTCTTATGCTGGCCATCTCCCTTAAGGACTCCCCTCAGTTATATCATGTTGTGATTGCATTGCATCATCCTGCTTGCCGTTTGCGTTGCATCTCCCAAAAAGCGGTCATTGGGTGACCTTTGGTTCTCCATCTTCCCAAGTAACGTCTCGATGTGTCCTTTAACCTACCTTTGAGAGGACTATATATTAAGCACATATGGCTTATGGACGAGAGGAAGAAGATAATAGTAAAGGAAATCTAGTGGATTTTTCCCTATCTTGAGTCTGCACTCATTGATCCTTGTAGTTGTGGACCATTTATGTTCACCTTCCAAACTCCTTTCTAGTTTGAGTTTTCCATTCATGGAGGATTGAAGTGGTGGAGGCACAAGTGGATTGATCTAGATCTTAGTTCAGATTGGTTGCCGACAAGAGGTCGTATCACTTTGTACTTCTTCTTGTTCATTAATAGAAATGCTCATATTCTCGTCCATTCATGGTGTGAATGCTATTTATTATACATTGGGTTACATGTTCTTATGATACTATGGACCATTGTTATTGATAATGTTAATGTCAATTATATATTATTTGTACTTGTTGGATATTGGCTGTCAAGACTAATTTGTAGATTACAAGTGCATGGATTGAAAGCTCCAATGGGGATCTACATCAAACGTTTGGATCGAGGTTGGTTACATTTCTCCATTATCTTAACACTGTCATTTATAATAGCATTGCTTTGAGAATTGAGTATATTTCTGGTAGTCATCTATCTGTTGTGGTATTCCCAAGCCATAGTGAATTTTCTCAAATATATGAACCATGTAAATATCTGTGTTGTGTGATTGGATCTCTGAGTTATTTTCATGTTCTTGAATGCTTATGCTTTATATGTATCTTCATGTGTATGCTAATGAGAATAATACGCTATGTAATCAACACACACATATTTGAATATGCTAAGTGTTAATGAATGTGATAAATGCGTAGTTACATAGGTAACACTAAATCAACGGAGCCTATATTGTGGTATCTACGAAGTGCGTAGTCACATAACTGTATTGTTGTATTTGAAGTATACGCGAAGTAGGAGTGAATTTGCTGGAGGATCCATTCCATATCTGCGCATCACCAAGGTTATAGAAACCTGCTTCTGTAATCACCCCATAACTTCGCCTCGAGTGAGACCTCAACCTGTTCGCAGGTTGTTTCCGAAAGGGACAATGAAAAGGGGTTTTGTTGGGTCTCTAATTACACAGAACCCAGGTCAGTTCAGGAGAGAGAAAGTATACCAACAAATGGTTTCGTTGTCGCACTTGAACGGTTGATGTGTTCTGATAACTGGAATCCAAAGAGGACAAAGATAGAGGATTGGGTGATTCAGACAGAAAAGGAGTTTTCGAAGGAGAACAAATATCCACGTTTGTCTACAGAAGAATGGTTGCACAAATATCTATTTTATGACTTACACGTAGTTTTCTTCACATTTTTCACTAACGGGCTACACGATTGGATATCAAGACTCACAAAACAATAAAATTGTTTTTCAGGGTGGAGAACCTACAGTTTGGACTCTAGACCTGGTTCAGAGGCTTAAAGAGGTTGATAACCCAATTTCAAGAGCAATAGACTTTTGGTTGGATAACGTGCTAGAAGGCTATGTTATAGAGTTCGTTGTGGACACTCTGAAGTCTTACAGTGCAACAGAAGGATATTTCTTCAAAAGATTTAGAGGTAAGTACCTGAAAAAATCAGTTTATACATTAAAATGTTGTTAGTAGAAAAAGGTGTTTTAAGAATGCAGTCAAATTCCTAGGGTTGAGTCTGTAATGTTCAGTAACACATATAGTTACACAGATGAATACATTGGTATTTTAAGAAGTGGCAAAAGATATAAACTTATCACTAGAAAGAGGTATCGTGAAGCCGAACCTCGCACATTCCTAGAAATTGAGTTAGGAAGTGATAGAAACTCATATCAGGTTGAGTATGATAGTGAAACAGAGTCTAGATAGATTGGCTATCAGCCTATCACTCCGAAAAAACCTCCAGTTAATGAGAGAAATATTGCTAGTTCGCAAAACACTAGTAGCAGTAACACCGTAGGAGCAAATACTCAAAATTTTCCAAGTAGTAGTATACCTTTCATATCACAGAATACTACACTTCCTAGAAGAAGAATGAAAGATGACATTAAGCTACCTATTTTCAAAGGAACTGGTCTAGAATACCCAGAGCAACATTGGTTTCTTTGTGAAGCTATTTGTAACGTTAAGCAAGTACATGATGATGCCATAAAACACACTCAGCTAGTTACTACATTCAGAGATAGAGCTTTGACATGGTTCATGAAATATTCTGGGGGGTAGAATAGGAAATTAGTGGAGATAAGAACTGCATTGATTAGAGAATTTAAGTAGACTAAGTCAGAATCTTAGTGTATCACAGAGCTAAAATAAATCAAACAAAAACATAACGAGACTGTATGGGAATTTGATAAAAAATTCAAAGCACTGCTAGATCAAGTAAGTTTTGATATAGCACTGCAACAACACTAGGAAGGGTTCATAGCTGCGTTGTTGCCACACATAGATTACCATTGATGCAACAAAAGGTTGCTTCGCAGACAGAGCCCTTAGAAATTGTGATGAAACTAGAGGCTTCGCCCATTGGAGAAACTAGCATAGGAATGGTTCAGATAGAGACACAACTAGCAAACTTGACATTACAGTTACAAGATATGAAGAACGGAAAAGAAACCCGAGAAGAGGTTTGGTGTACTAAATGTAAAGGAGAAGGACATTCTAAGGAACATTGCCCTGTATTCTGAGATTATATCACTAGTGGAGCACCGAATCCATTGAATCAACAGCAAGGACCATGGTGTGAGATTTTCCGATGTAGAGGACATTGCCCAGAGGATTGTTACCTACTTCAGAAATATGTACAAACACCAAAGAACTTGTACTGAACATTCTGTAAGTTAGTTGGCCATGACGATAGAAATTGTAGAGCATATGATCTCATGATAGAAAGAAAACATGATGTCTACAGAGTTCAAGGAGAAACGTAGAATAATAATGAAAATGCGCAGTATGATCAAGGCACATACAGAGGATGTGGTGGATTCAGAGGAAGAGGATGAAACAATGGCCAAGGACGAGGAAGAGGTCATATTGTATGCTATAAATGTGCTCAACCAGGACACTTAGCCTGTGACTGTCAGAATCCTTGTACTACTTGTAAATATTGTAAGCCATTTGACCATGTCCCATTTTGCAAGGCAAAATTCAAGAGAGAAGACCAAAAGTACAGAATCAGAACATACAAATGATCACAACGGAAGAACGAAACAAAGATCACAACATTCATGTTGTGACATGAAGTGAAGCCACAACAGGAAAAGACCAGAAAAGTGAAGCTTTGACTTCTAAAGACCAGATAGCTAGACAAAATCCTACTAAAGGGGCTTGGATAAGAAAAGTAGTTGAAAAAATGCCTACCTTCAACCTTAACAAAGAAAAAGAAGCCTTCATGGAAGCAAGAGAAACCTTAAAGGTTCCAGAACCTTCTACTACAAGAATCCCATTGTGAAGTGAAACACCACCTGTGATTAATATGCCAACTTCGTATGATGGATCGTGAACTTCACCAGAATAGACTAGTCATGTTGCCCAGTTCCTACAGAGCTGCATGAAGCTGTTAAAACATGAAAATGCATTAGTAGAATTACAAATCCTATTAGGTCATTATGAGCAGCGTAATGTCATAAACGATGCACATAGAGTATTTCATCATATCAAGAATCATAGAAGAACTGGAAGAGAAATGAGACTAAGTGCGCGGATTGGGGATTTCGAAATGGACTAGATAATTCTTGACTTAGGCTTGGAGGTGAATGTATTGACAAAGTGAACATGGTAATAGGTGGGAAATCTAAAGTTATCATGGTCACCGATACAGTTGAGACTATCAAATCAACAAAAGGTTCTACCTTTTGGGAGATTATCAAATGTCCTTGTTGACATTGATGGCATGCGAAGTAAAGTAGACTTCGAGGTTATTGAGATCATAGATAATAGCAATCTGTATCTTGCACTATTGGGGATTTATTGGGAAATTGATAACCTCACGATTATCAACATGAAGAATAAACAAATGATATTTGAAGGACCAGATATCAGGGTCATCGCACCCTTGGAACCTTTACAATGACCCAGATATGTTGAACCAGTACACAAAGAATGCAGAGCTCAATACCTTGACAATATCTACAAGATGACAGTGAACCAAGCAGATTACATTAATCCTATTGATGATGGAACATTGAGTTGGCGATGTGACAGTTCTTGCATTTTATAATCAGATGTAGGACTGGATAACTGGCATAATAGAATGCATGAAGTATCAGCAAGATGATGTGCGTAGATAACAAAGTCACTATGTTGGATTGGAACAGAGGTAAGTTCAATTCCTACTTATGATGGATTAGGTAGTATCCACGCATTTATCCAAGAATATCTTGTATCAGTTTCATATGAACATAAGTTAGCAACTTTGGACACAACACTGCGCGCTACACCTATTAGATGGTGGGCTGCCCATAAGCAAAACCTGACCACATGGGAAGAATGTAAGCACATGATGGAGATTAGATTTACATAACAAACTGAGATTGTACAAGTAAAATACAATGGACAGACTGATCCTAGAGATCATATAGAAATTTGTTTGAAAGCATGGACACAAATACCAAAAGCAGAGTGGGTCCATCTGTTTGTGCACACATTGGAGCAAATTCCAAAGAACTAATACATGGAAACAGAACTCCACAGAGGAATGACATAATGGTCCATTATGAAAAAGAACTTCCAAACAAATTTCAGCTTTGAATATGATTGTCCAAGTATCAATGAGGCTTTGCAGATCATTAAAGAGAAGATATTTAATGATGCATCGTCACCTATGTATAAACAACCAGATTGGGAAACATAGTTGGAGCATGCACTGGAATGTTACAACTTTGCATTAGACGAAGATGAAGATGAAGACCCGTGCGATGTAAACATACCTGATTCTGAAGGAAAATGCGATGTAGAAGGACCTGATTTAGAAATTCCAGATCTAAGTAATCCTGTTAAAACCATAAAAATCAATATTGGTACCAATGAAGAATCGAAGTTCGCTTCTATTGGGGATTAATGGGATGAAGAAACAATAGAACAAATAGTAGACCTACTGCCTGAATATCAAGATTTATTTCCTACCAAGTTTTCTAAAATGAAAGGCATTTTAGGTGACTTGGGAGTTATTAAAATACCTCTTAATCCTAATGCAAAGCCTATCAAGAAAAGACCCTATAGACTGAATCCTAGATACAAAGAAAGAGTAAAGTGTCACGTCCCCTTCCATCATTCCAAACCATAGAGGGAACATGACTGACATTCCTAGGCTTATTGGAAATCTCAGCCCCATACATTACTAAGAAATTTATGGATACATAAAAACTTCTGTGTGTAAATACAGACTCAATATAAACACAGCGGAATTAAATCATATTTGCACACACACAAATAGAAATGCATTGACATATCTATCACAGGCATATGATGAATCAACATGTAGAGAATTCAATCTCATTCTCATGCTATGCACAGACTTCATGTCAATTTCATTAAGATAATCATGTTAGTTCATTAACATGGACAATTAACATTCAGAACAAAACAAACAATGATCATAATTTAAACCACAGAGTCTACTTATCTTTGAGATGAAGCTATCCAAACAACTGGCTATGTGAGAGCAACGTTCCACCCAACCATAGATCTCTGTCCAACCTATATTCTTTCAGCTGAGAGATCACCCCCGAGATGGGTTGTGTATCCACTAAGGAGGAACTAAACAGGCTCACTCACAGCCATGGTTTTGCACAAAAAGTCATGCTAATCCAACACACAGTTGGGTTTATCAAACATGCAGAGACAAATGAGGAGGATGTTAAGCCAGTGAGCTCAACCACAAAGCTACAGGCATCTCAAATGAACTCAATAGTCATGGCACCCACAATACCTACCACACTTAACAGAAGGAAGGTCCCATTCTCTGCTGCACAGTCCCTCAGGTGTCCCTTCCCTCCAATTCTCTTCAGGTTGGGCATAGAAAGGTCTAGCTGCTAATTCCTTGAGATTCTATCCTTCATTGGGTTTATCAAGCAAACCAAACCTCTGCTCAGTTATTCACACTTGGATTTGTCACAATTCTGTCATCAATTAACTCAATCTCGTCACTGGATTTCTAGGCTATAAAAACTGGGTTCTCCAATATATTTCGGGGTATCTAATGCTCTCAAATTCTCCCCAAGGTTCATATCTATGGATTTCCTATTGGATTTTATTGTCAATACCAAATTCTGGGCATTTATGGCTCTTCAAAACGTGGGTTCTTGCAAAGTTGCGATTTCTGGTTTTTCTCACCGTTGGGAATTCGTAATGGATGAAAAATGGTGCTGGGATGTTCAACAATGGAATGGGAATGAGAAAGAACCAATTCCCATGAGGTAGAGTGACTTGCGGTACAAGAAAAATAGATCCCATTCCCGTTGTTGGTGTCCAATATTATCACCATTTTTTATCATTTAATTTACTCGAAGTGGCATTATTTCTATTGTTTTTGCTATAGTTAGTTGTTTTCTTATCCATTCAGCGCATCAAACAGTCCAGGTATGCACAAATTTATTTACCATGCAAATCTTGTTATATTTCGTATATTATGGTTTATTTATGATTTAAATGATGATTTTGGGCATAATTAACATTTATGGTTTTGATTGACAGGTTACGATTTGCAAGTTATCCATCATTCAACCCATGCGCTACGTGCTCAGCCTAAAATGGTTTCAACTCATCATTCAGCCCTCCGTTCAGCTCGCGAGATCCATGGTTGATGCATGTCAGACAGTTGAATAAAGAGAAGGACACATGGGTTCTGTTTTCCATGTGGTGCTGATGGTTAATAAACCATTGTTCTAGAAGATTTGACCTTGGGCTCTACAATCTTGACACTGCATTCTACATCCACATCAATGCTCCAAGCCCCGATTCATCTGCGCATTCAGCCCGGAATCATGCATGTCTACTCAGCTCTCGCTCACGCCATCGTTCTGGAGGGAGTCAGCCTGTTCACACTCAGTTGGATGACATAACTCCCATGCCCATGATCAGTATGCCAACATAACTCCTGTTCCCACGTCAATGCTCCAACATATGCTTCTGCTCGCGGTTTGAGGGAACGAATGCTCAACTGTTCGAATTGGAAAGGATTGACGCCGAGGAGATGGGTAGATGGCCCCTTGTTAGGAACCTATGTCAACCCTTCTCTTTACTATGTTAGTATATTGTTGTTGGACGCATATGCTTTGTAAGTCGTCCCGTAGTATTTGTTGATTCATAGTTTATATTAGCCCATAGTATTGACCCATAGTATTGGATGCATATGCTTTGTAAGTCGTCCCGTAGTATTATATGTCCCATGGTTTTGACTCATAGTATTAGGCATAGACTTAGTATATAAGTATGTGTTGAGGTCATTGAAGGCACCGTGAAGTTAATTTTATTGAGCTTGCTCAAAGGAGGTTTCCCCCTTGAAGTGGCCCGTGATCAATATAAAAGTGATTCTGAGTTCTGTCAGTTCTGCTATTTCACATATTCTTATTAATTAATTGTTGCAGGTGCATCACATCTGGTATCAGAGCACTTTCTTGGGCTTGCTGGGTGAAATTTCTGCTAAATTTTTTTTTCACATCTGTTGCAGGTTTGGATTTGAGAATAATCCCTATCCGCTTAACTGTGGGAAGTACTTGGGAATAAGCCCTAAAACTCATTGTGATGAGTACCACAGGAACCCCGAAGTAGCTGCCCATTGAGAGGACCTGCCAACGAAAAGGGCAACGACCCCTACCTGATTGTCTAGTTCCCACCCGTGAGGTAAACCAAGAGCTGTCATTTGTGGCAAAGCGGTTATCATTTTTACCTGAGTCGTGGAGTGAGGGGTACTGCCCCAATATGCAAGCCGTCAGACAACATTGGTGGTCGAGTGATACCCCTGAATTGTTAGGAAGCTGCACATACCTGGGGTCCATATCTATTTTCAGTTGAACTGTTTCCGATCACTTCTGCTCCAGATCCAGCCTTTTCAGATCTATTTTGAAAGTCGTTCCAGATCCAGTCGCTGTTTCAGCTCCAACCGTTTTCGATCCCTTCCACGCCGTTGCAGATCCATCTATTGCAGATCCCTTCCGCACCGCTGTTGCTGATCCATTTCTGAAAATTTTTTTTAGAAATTTTCGTAAAACTGTTGCTAATCCAAACAGTGTTTTCTCCATATCTCCCTTGTTTTCACTCGGTTTCCCTTGAAATTTTCGGGGAACCCCTGTCATTCCATTCTGCATCTTTCATTCCTGAGGACCCTATCCCCAATTCTTCTTCCCAAAGCCTGAAATCTCACATTTGTCTATTTTTAGGGTTTGCCATAACTTCCTCAGATTTCACCCAATCACCTTCAAATTTTACCACAGAGTTCCTTTCTGAATTCTGCTTCTTTGTCCCTCTCTGCCAAACTTTCTCATTCTATCACCCTGCTTTTGAAATCCCCCTTTTTTCTTTCTTGTCCTTTCGACAGTGTCCAAAATCTAGTCAAACCTCAATTACCCCTCATATTGTTTCCCCAATCCAATTTTTCCTTTACTAAATCAGCTTCTATTTGTGTTTTTCTACCCATTCCACCAAAAAAAAAAAAAACCTGGTTATGGTTGTCACCCATGCAGGAGCACACACCATGGAGGAAGCATTTGCAGCCATTCAAACCAAACTCTGAGATCTGGATGAAAAATTTCTCAGCCTCCATCTTCAGCATTCAGCCATGAACAATACCAGATAGCTAGAATCTTTTGCAGCCACCGGGTTCTCTTCTTCCAACAATTTTCATGGGACGAAGCTTGATTTTCCTTGCTTCAATGGTACTGATTCGACTGGATGGATATATCGAGTAGAACAATATTTAAGTCTGCATAATACTTCTGATGCCCAGAAAGTTCCACTTGCATCCTTTCATTTGGAACAAGAAGCCCTTCAATGGTACCGTTGGTACATCAAAGCTCATCCCGAGCCAAACTGGATAGATTTTTGCCACTCCTTTTGCCACGATTTGGTCCTAGTGCTTTTGACGACTTCACAGGAGCACTCACTAAACTTCACCAAACTGGCATAGTGAGAGAGTATCAAATGGAATTTGAGAAACTAGCCAATCACACAGAAGGATTGTCTGATGAATTCTACAGGAGTTGTTTTATCAATGGTCTCAAGGATGAAATCTGCTCAGAGGTCAAAATGTTTTGTCCCAACACAATGATGGAAGTCCTAGGGTTGGATAAGCTAGCCGAGGACAAGATCGCAGCTCAACAACGCTCCAAACCCACCTTTGTTCCCTTCAGAAATATGGGTTCCCAACGACCTCCCATCATGCCTTCTCCTCAACCAACTCCTATCAAGCATTTGTCTGAAATAGAAATGCAGGCACGCCGAGAAAAAGGGCTTTGCTATAATTGTGATGAGAAATTCACTCGGGGACATAGATGTGTTCAACAAAATCTCTATCTCTTGGATGTGGATTCTCCGCCTGCCTTAGAACTTGGTGAAGAAGCTACAGATACAGTAGATGATCAGGTCGACATTCAACACCCGCCTGTTGACACCCCATCTCAGGATGACCCACCCGAGATCTCTCTCCATGCTGTAACTAGCGTCACCACCCCACAAACAATGCGGGTCAGGGGATACTTCAAGAAGCTCCCTCTTACCATACTCATTGATTCTGGTAGCACTCATAACTTCATTGACCCTCGGATTGCCAAACAGGCTGATTGTTTTGTCCATCCTTGCTCCAACTTTGAAGTCATGGTTGCCAATGGGGGCACCTTACCTTGCAAGGGGAAGTGTCACAATGTGCATATCTCTATGGAATATTATAACCTACGCTCTGACATGTTTTCCTTGTCCTTAGGCAGATGTGATGTGGTTTTGGGCATTCAATGGTTACGCACACTTGGCCCCATCTTATGGGATTTTGCTGAACTTTGGATGCAGTTTAAAGTCAATGGGGCACAACACAAATTTATGGGCTTACAACCAGGGTCTCTCTGCATCATCAGTTCACATCGCCTGGAAAAAATCCTTAAGAAGAATTCGCATGGTGTCATCGCTCAGCTCAATTCCATTCAGATGCACCCATCAACAGTCTCCACTACTTCCTTGGATAGATATACAGGTATCTTTGCTGAACCAATGCGCTTGCTGCCTTCAAGAGACCTTTCCAGTAAGAATTTAGCCACATCTACCTCTCAGTAGGAAATGATGGCTATTTTGCATGCAGTACAGAAGTGGCAGCCATACCTATTAGGGAATTATTTCTGCATCAAGACTGATCTCCAGAGTCTGGAAAATTTTCTGGCACAATGGGTCTCCTCCCCAACACACCTGAAATGGGTTATCCCTATGTGATCACTTATAAGAAGGGTAAGGACAATATGGTGGAATATGCTCCTTCTCGCACAATTGATGACCCAATTTCTCTTACAACTCTTTCTCTGCTTGTTCCCAATTGGTTGCAATATGTTCAACAGGGCTATCTCTTCTATGAACTCCATGCTTCTTCATCAACATGGCACTCTGGGTTATGCAAAATGTATGACTAGGACAACGTAACTTCTTTTGGCAGGGACTAAAAATGATAATTCAACAGATGGTGGATGACGATGATACTTTCCAAGTCAACAAGGGTGAAACGACACTCCTTTCAGGATTGCTCAAACCCTTTCCCATCCCTACACAGCTTTGGCCAACTATTTCTATGGATTTCCTAGCAGCGCTCTGGTGGTACAATACCACATCTCAAAGGACACCATATGAAGCAGTCTATGGAAACACACCGCCAGTTCTTCTTCCATACACCCTTAGCAGCTCCCCAGTTCAGGAAATTGACTCGGTTCTTCGCAACCGCGATCAGATTCTTCTCATTATGCAGGACAATCTTCACATGGCTAGAATTCGCTTGAAACAACAAGTCGATCAGCACCGTTCTGAGTGCATTTTTCACACAGCTGACAGGGTTCTTCTTCATCTACAACATTCCAAGCAATCCTCCTTGACACTCCAAATGCGTCAGTGGCCCGAAATGCAACCCGAGGATGCTATCAGGGAACCACTCCTTCAGATTCTGCAGCAATTCTCCAACCAAAGATTTGAGGACAAAGCTTTTTCTAAGGGAGAGGGGATGTTAGGAACCTATGTCAACCCTTCTCTTTACTATGTTAGTATATTTTTGTTGGACGCATATGCTTTGTAAGTCGTCCCGTAGTATTTGTTGATCTATAGTTAATATTAGCCCATAGTATTGACCCATAGTATTGGATGCATATGCTTTGTAAGTCATCCCGTAGTATTATATGTCCCATGGTTTTGACTCATAGTATTGGGCATAGACTTAGTATATAAGTATGTGTTGAGGTCATTGAAGGCACCGTGAAGTTAATTGCATTGATCTTGCTCAAAGGAGGTTGCCCCCTCGAAGTGGCCCATGATCAATATAAAAGTGATTCTGAGTTTTGTCATTTCTGCTATTTCGCATATTCTTATTAATTAATTGTTGCAGATGCATCACACCCCTGCACTGTTATGTATCATTTAATTAGCAGTTACAAACATTAAACACCTCTATTATTAGATAGGTCGACTCTGTCAACCCTCTCACCCATTGTAACTTATAAATAGTTGCCTCTATGATTGAAACGAGTTAGTCTTTTGAGTCTTTTTAAACTTTAGTTCTCTGAATTTACGATGGTTTTTCAGTCTCAGTCCAAGTACTTGCAGTCGTAGATAGTTTGAAGATAGACTCTGTAATTTTTCTCAAGTTAATGGAAGTAGAAGCTTGTTTATGTTTTACTGGTAGTCGTTTAAGTTGAGCTAGTTCACCCTCTGATTGTTGGGAAGGGCCCCTCATCAACTGGAGGTTTTATTTACATTTTCTGCATTTCTTTTCTTGCAATTAGCTAGTTTATTTCTTGTATGTGTAATTTAATTCATTTTCCTGTGTGTATTATCTTCATCCTTCTGTAATTGATATTCTACTGTCAATACAATTTACCTTCTCCTGAGTAGAATGGTCGACCAATAGTTCAATAGTTTAATAATTTGTAGTTTGTTTTTCAGTCCTTCTTCCATCATCATAGATAGATATTTCTTCCAACTTCTTCCATAGTTAGCATTCCTTTCCTTCTTCTCTTCTCTGTTAGTTTTTCTTCCTGTTTGCTGTAGGTTAGCTCTTCTTTCTTCTATTCTAGCCTTCTCCCTTCTTCTATTTCCAACCTTCTTCCTACTTCTCATAGAATCATTCTTTTCCTTAGGTAATGATTTGCATAGATAACTTCTTAGCCTCCAATCATCTCTCTCTTGCTTCCTGTGCACTGTACGATCATTTGCGTAAATCCAGCTGGTAATTAAATCATTCAAAAACTATTATTTCCCTCACTTTAAACCGTTTTCCTCCATTCGGATCATCATTCGGACTGCCTTTCAGACCGTCGTTCGGATAGTCATTCGGACCTGTGTGTTTTCTGCATTATTTTAGGGCTTTTTCTGAATCTAATTTCTTCTGCCTCTTGATCATCATTCTTCTTAATCCTCCTTAATATTTTGAGATGTAATTTAATCTTGTTTTATCTTATTTAGAGTTTTTAATTCACTTGTTGTCATTATTTCCTCCTTTCTTACTTCTTCTTTATCCTCTTCTCATCCTTCTTCCAAACTCCAATTCTTTAACTAGTTTTGTTACTTGGTTACTGTTCAGAATGTATGAACGTTGTTCATACGTAGTTTATTTTAAAGTGGTAGTGATAATTCCATTTCATTGAGTTGTTTTAGTTTGTTAATCTTAAGATTAGTTTCTATTTAATAAAGATGTTCATGTTGTAAGATCTGGATTAATAATAATATCTTTATCAAGTTTTCTACTTGCTTCCAAATCTAATATAGTTCAATTTAACATCTTTGTTAAGTCTCCTGATTGCTTCTCCCTACCTTAGTTTCATGTTGTTCACATATGGATAGATAGTAGTTCATAATGTTTAAAATTAGTAGTAGTTTGTTGATTTTTAGTTTACATTTGTTTGTAGAAGTTAAGTTAGATTTACTTCCGTTTAGCTTCCTCATTACATTTGAAAGTCATTACGATACATTTACTCTGGTTCCTATTACATTTGACGTACGTAATCAAGAAGAGTGGAATTAGATGGTTTAGTCTAAATTTATGTACATTTACAAGTTCTCTCTATTAAACTGTTAGGATATTTAGACACTTAGGAGTTAGTTAAGATCAACTTGTGTAATATATCCGTTAGGGATAGTGTGTTTCTTTAGTATGCATTAGTATGCATTTGTAAATACTTAATCTGACGGTCATGATATGTTTTCGACATAGAGTGATCCGGCGGCTCAACTTCTCTTAGATCAAACCTAACCTTGATCCGTGGCTTAACACCCGATTGGTCCATGATCTCTATTTAAAGAGCATGGAGGGTCATTGTTTAGTTGATCGATTATGAGAAGCTCATTTGTAACTTTCTTTCTTTGCATAATAAATTGTCCCGTAGAAGCTATTTGGCCGGGGCCGTGGAGTGTTTCCCTCAAGAGGGTTTAAACCATGTCAAAACATCGGTGTGTTGATCTGTGATCTGTTTGTGTGAAGTGGTTACTCTTGGTGTTCGGTCCTTTGGTAGTACCCTGTGTACCCGAACATGGTATCAGAGCTTTTATGAAGTGCCGCTTCCGGTTGTGATCTAGATCTTGAACTGTTGTTGCCGAAACTCGAAAGGGTTTCTATTTCTAGTATTTCTGTGCATTTCTGGGCTGTGGGAGGTGTTCCATTGCGTCCGGAGCGTCGTTTCCATTGGGAAATAGTTTTCGTTTGATCGAAAACGGTTTCCGGTTGCTCCAGAAACGCGTTTTTCATCAGATCTGAAGGTATAATGTTACAGTGACGCATTTTTTTTTAATTTCGTTTTTTAAAAGAAAAAATCTCATATTTCATTTTTTTTACTGTTAGATTTTTTTTTGGTTCGGATTGTTGCTTTCCCGTCTGCGTATGCTCTTTGCCGTGCACCTTGAGCGATCTCGGCAAATCAGAAACAGAAAGGGAAAGGGTTTTTTTCGGCTGCGTATGCTCTTTGCCGTGCACTTTGCGCGATCTCGGCAAATCAGAAACAGAGAGAAAACGTAGATTTTCCGGGCAAGCGCGCAAACCGAGCAAGAAGGGTATAAAAAAAAAAAAAAAAAAAAAAAAAAAAAAAAAAAAAAAAGAGCCCCCTTCCTCATTTCCATATTTTACATACATTTTAAACTAGCTCACTTGGTCCAAAGTTGCTTTATTCCTTAATAGGTCTTGAGTTCAAGTTTTAGGAAGTTACTTTTAAAAAGAAAAGTGCATACAATTTCTATTTTCAAGTTACTTTATTGTAAAAGTGCATCTCACTTAAATAATAAAAAATAAAAATACAAGTGAGTCACTTAAGCTTTTTATTTATTGTTGCACTATTTAAAAGTAATATCATTGTAAAAGTGAAATCACTTATTTTACAAAAGTGATTCACTTAAAAGCAACCTTTTTGTAAAGTGATTGTCAAAAGGTTCATCTTGGGAAGAGGGGGGTTCTTTCTTTTTGCTGGACATTCTCTAGCTGCCACGTCACTATTGGGGACATCTTCAACAGTTTCTTTGTTCAAGCATAACTTCATCATACAGAGTCCGTTTTCAGTGCCGTTTTTTTTGAAACCGCATATTTTTTCGATCTCTTCACATCCAGACTATTGGTTTCTGCTTTTAAATCCATTAAATTATAAATATGGCCGCCCTTTGTGATATTCTACTTAACAGTTCCAACTATTTCTCATGGAAATCTCGTATGGAGGATGTTCTACGAAGTAGGGAACTTTTCAGAATTACAACAGGGAAAGAAAAAGAACCCACTGATGATGATAAGAAAATAAAATGGGCAAATAGATGTGATGAAGCTCGTGGATTGATTGGGATGTCAATCTCTACTGATTTGCGATTCCACATATCTGGAATTGATGAACCTAATGCTGCTTGGGACAAGTTGGAAACTGTGTTTGGTAAACACAATGAAATTCGAGGTCACCAACTCGAAAATGAGTTGATTTCTTTAAATCCAAGTGACTTTTCATGCATTCAAGATTATTTATCTAAGTACAAAACTCTCAAGCTCTTATGTGCAGAATGTAAGATTGAGAGGGAAGACAAACAATTCATTTATCATATTCTTTCCAAACTTGGACCTGCATATTCTGTTTTTGTATCTACATTTTACTCCATGAAAGCGTCATTGAATGCAGCTAGCTATCAAGAGCCTAGTCTTGAATCCTTTTGTGATTCTCTGATTAGAGAACAAGATAAACTCATTCATCTTGGAATAATCAACAATGCAGATACATCTGGGAAAGCCTTATTGTCCCAACAGAAAGAAAAGTCCAAGCCTCCCAAGAAACAAAATTTTCGCAATAATAAGTCAAACAAGGGTCCAAAACCCTCTCAGTCAGCTCCTTCTTTAAAAAATGACAAAGGATCCAAGCCAAAAGGCAAGAAGACTGAGCGTCATTGCAACTATTGCGGGAAAGATAATCATGATGAATCAAAGTGTTTCAAGAAGATGGAAGCCTTGGAAGCAGCAATGAAGAAGCACCACATCAGCCTAGATTCGCCATCAGAATCTACCTCTCATGGACATGCACTTTGTGCTTCTGGTTATTCTTATAATGCATCTTCTTCTTCTACTTCAAATGAATGGCTCATTGATTCTGGAGCATCTTATCATATGGCTAAGGATCAAGCCATCTTTTCTACTATGCATGAATGTAACACCAAACAAATATTTGTTGGTGATGATAGATCTCTAAGTGTTGTAGGAGCTGGAACAGTTCCAGTAGATAATGGTCATTTTAGTGATGTACTATGTGTTCCAAGAATTTTCTGCAATTTGTTATCAGTCTATCAGATCACTCATTCTGGTGAAGGTAAAACTGTGACCTTTACACCTCACCAAGTTGTAATCAAGGATTTTAAAGATCCTCAATAGGTTCTAGCTACCAGAATTGTTGATGATATTACCAGGTTGTACAAGTTTAACAACTTTGGGTCATCACCTTTCCCTTCAGTTTTTGTTGCTCATAGTGATAACTTGAGCAAACTTTGGCATGAGCGATTTGGTCACTTAAATTATCGCTCATTGCAACAACTATGTAAAGAAAATATGGTGACAGGTCTTCCGATGGTATCTTGCAGAGATGGTGTTTGTTCCGGTTGTGTACTTGGAAAACATCATCAGGATAGTTTTGACAAACGTGCCTCTTGGCACGCCTCGGTTCCCTTGGAGCTTGTGCATAGTGACTTGTGTGGCCCTCTTCCATCTGCTTCCTTTTCTGGTTTCAAGTATTTCTTAACTTTCATTGATGATTATACCAGACGCACTTGGGTTTATTTCCTAAAACTTAAGAGCGAAGTATTTAACATGTTCTTGGCCTACAAGGCCCTTGTTGAAAAACAATCTGGTCATCAAATTATTAAGTTAAGATCTGACAATGGAGGAGAATATGTTAACAAACAGTTCACTACTTTCTGCACTGAACAAGGCATCCAACAACAGCACACTGTTCCATATACACCACAACAAAATGGTGTAGCTGAGCGGAAGAACCGCACTTTAAAAGAAATGGCTAATTGTATGATCCAATCTAAGGGACTAACTCTTCAATTTTGGGCTGAAGCCATAAATTGTGCAAATTACATAGTTAATCGCACCCCCACAAAAGCATTACAAGGTATAACACTGGAAGAAGCATGGAGTAAAATTAAACCTGATGTAAGTCACTTTCGTGTGTTTGGTAGTGAAGCATGGGCTCACATTCCGGATGAAAAACGGAAAGCATTGCAGCCTAAAAGTGAAAAGTGCATATTTGTTGGATATTCTGAAGATGTAAAAGGTTATAGACTTCTTCAACCACATTCTCATGCTATAATCATTAGAAGAGATGTTAAATTTGATGAAAATATCTTGGCCTGCGAGCCTAACTCGACGAGTGTGCCATCTTTGGCCTGCGAGCTTGATTCGGCGTTTGTACCTTCTTCTTCTTCTTCCAACTTCCTTGACAGGTTTCCAACTCCAGTTTCTGATGATGACAGTGAGGATGAAAATCCACCTCCGCTTGCTCATGTTCCTCCAGTTGCACCAGCACAAGTGCTTCCTCGATGGGTCCGTTCAACATGTGAAGCAGCTGGTGATCTTGCCGGTGATCCCAGAGATCAACGTCGAACACGTTCTCAGTTTCAGCGAGCCTCTTCTCTTTTGGCTCAAGTTTCCGAGAATCATGATCCAGAAACTTTTGCAGAAGCTTCAGGGAATCCAGATTGGGATGCAGCCATGGATGAAGAATATCGTTCCTTAATGGCGAACGATACTTGGGATCTTGTACCTCTTCCAAAAGGAAGAAAACTTGTCAGATGTAAATGGGTCTACAGAACTAAGTATGCATCAGATGGAAGTGTTGAAAGACTTAAGGCAAGGTTAGTTGCCAAAGGTTTTTCCCAAGTTGAAGGGATTGACTACAATGAAACCTTTGCTCCCGTCGCCAAAATGAACTCCATCCGCCTTGTTCTTTCCCTTGCAGCCTTAGACAATTGGGAAGTCCATCAAATGGATGTCAAGTCTGCCTTCTTACATGGTGATTTACAGGAGGAAATTTACATGGAACAACCTCCTGGCTATGTTCAGAATAACTCTAGCCTTGTCTGCCGCCTTAAGAAATCCTTATATGGCCTTAAGCAAGCTCCTAGAGCTTGGTATGCCAAAATGGATAACTTTCTCCTTGACACTGGTTTTTCTAGATGCCATTCTGACCCCAATGTCTATACCAAGAAAGTAGGAAACCATCTCATCATACTTGTTCTATATGTTGATGACCTTATTCTTACTAGTAGTGACCCTAATCTTATAACCCATGTGAAATCCAGTCTTAAACAAACTTTTGAAATGTCAGATTTAGGACATTTGCATTATTTTCTTGGCCTCCAAGTTCTGCAAACCAAAGACGGAATCTTTCTTTCTCAGTCTAAGTATGCTTGTGACCTTCTTCGTCGCTTTCACATGGAAGATTGTACACCAGCCCCTTCTCCCTTCCAGTCTGGAGTCAAACTTTCTACCACTTGTACTTCACCTGAAGTAGATGCCACCTTGTATCGTCAGCTTGTTGGTAGTCTTTTATACTTGACTCATTCCCGTCCTGACCTTTCCTTTGCCGTTGGTCGAGTTGCCCGTTATATGCAGACACCTCATGAAAGTCACTGGAAAGCAGCTAAAAGAATACTTCGATATATTCGAGGTATAGTTCAGTTTGGGATTCATTACAGTACAGGGGGGAAACCTTTGTTGGTTGGTTTCACTGATTCAGATTGGGCCGTCGATCTTGATGATCGAAAGTCTACTGCAGGTTATGTTTTCAGTCTGGGATCTGGACCTATTACTTGGGCTTGTAAGAAACAACAAGCTCTTGCTCTTTCTTCAACAGAGGCAGAATATCGAGCATCAGTTAATGCCAGTCAGGAAGCTTTATGGCTTCGACAGATCCTTTCAGAGTTTGGATTCGAGCAGCAGCAGCCTACTCTACTTTGGTGCGACAATCAAAGTGCCATCAAGCTTGCCAAAGATCCAGTTCTACATCAACGCAGCAAACACATTGAGCTACATATGCACTTCATCAGAAATCTTGTTCATGATCGTGTTCTGGAAGTGCTCTTTTGCCCTACAGATGATCAAGTTGCAGACATCTTCACCAAGTCTCTTACAGAAGCGAAGTTTTCTAAACTTCGATCTATGTTAGGAGTTCAAGAACTTGTCATTAAGGGGGGATAGGCTCTAATGCCTCCTTCCTTCTCCTAATAGTGTCACTTTTGTAAATCCTTCAATCCTATCCCAAGTTGTTCTTAAGGGGGGATGTTAGGATATTTAGACACTTAGGAGTTAGTTAAGATCAACTTGTGTAATATATCCGTTAGGGATAGTGTGTTTCTTTAGTATGCATTTGTAAATACTTAATCCGACGGTCACGATATGTTTCCGACATAGAGTGATCCGACGGCTCAACTTCTCTTAGATCAAACCTAACCTTGATCCGTGGCTTAACACCCGATTGGTCCATGATCTCTATTTAAAGAGCATGGAGGGTCATTGTTTAGTTGATCGATTATGAGAAGCTCATTTGTAACTTTTTTTCTTTGCATAATAAATTGTCCCGTAGAAGCTATTTGGCCGGGGCCGTGGAGTGTTTCCCTCAAGAGGGTTTAAACCACGTCAAAACATCGGTGTGTTGATCTGTGATCTGTTTGTGTGAAGTGGTTGCTCTTGGTGTTCGGTCCTTTGGTAGTACCCTGTGTACCCGAACATAAACATCTAATATCCGTAGCTCTGATTCTTCCCATAGTTGTTATCTGGAAGTTGAATTTGGTAGTTTTTTACTTTTATAGAAGTAGTTTGTGTTCCAGTATTTGTTTCCATCTTTCTTATTAATTAACCATAGAGGTAGAGTAGTATGATTTAGTACTATTCTGATTTGTGATTTTAATGTATTTTTAAATATTTAACTCGATTTTTCATTTTGAAAGATCTTTCGATCTTTTTCCTTACTAAACATTTTTAGGTCTGACAAACCTGAAACTGTAGAACCTTTTCTACCTTGGCATATATTTTTCTTTCAACTCTAAGTTTCCTGATTCTAGTTGATAATTAATATTAGGTGTTGTTTTTAATTTGATATAGCTCACACACCCAACACCTGCCATACGAATTTCTGGGCTGCCCATGCTCCATTGAAGCCATGGACCGAATTCTTCAACAACTTCCTTACAACAGAATTAAATGTCAGCAAGGAAAGTCAAATGGGTTCACAAGATGACATTTGGCAGCATATGGCTAATCCCCACAACCCCCTCACCACTCCCTAGTGGAATACACATGGCCCCTTCTCATTCGTTGCTTCCATAGCCAGTTTTGGTGTTTTATTGCAATATTAATATTTACATCAATTTACAATATTCCATGGCTTAATAGAACATGGTTCACAAAATGTCAAATGCTTGTCCATTTTAAATAAAATCCGAACATACATTAGAGGGGCCTTGGCCTTGAGCTCCATGCTAGGAAAACATACATTGCATGTATACAATATTTACATTAAAAGCCAAAATTTCATAAGGGTCAAAATTGGGGTATTACATAAAGGCAGAACTTGATAAAATGATTGACGCAAGAATTATTGAACTAGTAGAAGAATAAGAATGGGTAAGTTCCATGGTTATTCAAGACAAGAAAGCCAAAGGCGAGATCCGAATTTGTGTGGACCTTAGAAATTTAAACGATGCCTCGTTACATGATCCATTTTCTACACCATTTACAGATGAAGTGATAGATAATGTTGAACGAAATGAAGCATACTCATTCACAGATGGATTTTATGGATATCATCAGATTAGAATTGCTACATAAGACAATGTTATGGAGAAAACTTCCTATGGCTTGGGGCAGACCGCAACAGACAGCTGACTACCAAAAAATGACTCAATTCCCAATGCAATGCTATATAAATGACAATGCTAAGATAATGGAGAAAAGACCAACCTTCAACTGAATGTTCTATGTAGATCCCCATTGATATTTCAACCTCTACATTTGAACCTGCAGATTAGTCTCAACAACAAGTACAAGCAAGTGCATATCATACGTGAAAGACATTAGCATAATCAAAAGCATGATCCATGATATCATAAGCGAATATAACCCAACGTAATTTAACAATATTCACAACATCAATTGGACGAGAAAATGAGTATTTCCATTAATTAATAACAAGAAGTACAATATACAACCTCTTGCCAGCAACCAATCTGAACCAAGAACTGGTTCTCTCCACTTGTGCCTCCACCACTTCAATCCTCCATGTAATGGAAAACTCAAACTATGAAAGGAGTTTGGAAGGTGAATATAAGGAATTCACAACAACAAGGATCGATGAGTGTAGACTCAAGTCACGGCAAAAATACAGTAGAGTTATCTTGCTCTCTCTTTCTCCTCCTCTCCATATGCCATAAGAGCTCAATATATAGCCTTCCAAAGGTAAGTGAAAGGACTCATCGAGGTGTTTCAGGGCATATGGAAGGCCAAAAGTCACCCTAAGACCGCTTTTTGGGAGTAAAAAATAAATTTCTAATGATTTTTACAATTTTACTTGGTACCCACGGGCTATAGTGGAACATCCTGTGTGTACGCTAGCTATAAATGGACAACAAGCGTATAGGAAGAAAAATAGGGAAAAATTGTTTTTTACTGGAGGACATAAAGTGAATCTGAGTCAGTGAAATGGATCCTGAAGGCCAATCAATGCTGATGCTCACAAGGTGGAAAACTACACTGTAACAGATGCCCCCTAATGTGTGAGGTCAGAGAATGGTGCTACGATGGTCGAAATAAATTATAAATCTCAGAAGTGGAGTGATGGATACACAAATGGAGAGAGTAGCTCACTTGTCATAATACAATAAAATCTCTGAATACATGTCGGTATAGTACAACAATCTGATACAATGGCCATGAATAGGCAATACATAATGAATACATGTCATGGGGGATTATAGCCATGATCCATACAATAAGATATGGTCTCCTGCTAAAAAAGAAATAACTAGTGCAAACTGGAGGTACAAACTATTGATGTCTGAGAGGTGATATCTCAGATGTACAATCATGATCACAAGCAACATACTAAATGCTACTAATGTCTGGGGTCTTCTACACAAATCCTCTATGGTGCAAGTCCCATCAAGTGAATAAAGGTGTCGAGGTTGAACCTGATGTGACATCGTCTGATTGTCGGTCAATGATGTATACTGTTAACAGACGCGAGACAACCCACCAATAATGAAAATGGGCATCAAGGCATATAGTACAATCATCAAAGTGCGAATAGATGTGTTGAAGTCAAACACTAAGATGAATCCATCGATCAGGGGACATTGATGTATTCCCAAAATTGTTGATGGCGAGAGAACCTACCACTAATGATTGCAAGCCTCAAGGTACTCAACCGACTCTAAGTCTCAATCTAGAATAAATGAGTTGAAGTCGACGGAATGAAACTCACTAGAAGGAAGGAATTAAGGCATCCCCCATCAATTAGCATGAGGTAACAACTACACTGAAAGATTTGGAAGAACTTAGATGAAACAGACTGACTCAATAAGGATGGATGACATGCAATAGTCAAGAGATTTGAGGAGTGGCTGAATCTGGTTTCAAGACTTCCTTTGAACAAGAGCATGAGAAGATGGATAGAATCAAGCAACATAGACTCGACATAACACTGTGTGATGCGGGAGGCATCAACAAAGGGCTCCATAGTGACTGGAAGCTTAACCAATCGATGGAGTAAAACTGAGAAACGAGTACGGCTCCTAAGGTATGACTATAGTCCCGACTCATAATGTATGGAGTGGAATAAATGCTCTGTTAAAAAATGACACAACAGCTACCAACAAAAGAAGTAAATATTCTCTCGTCCGACTTTTTGGAATATTTGACTTTTTTGGTCTTTTTCATATTTGGAAAGCTTGAAAAAGAATAAAATTGGTTATAGTACAACAATTGAGGGGACGAGTGTCAAATAGCGAGCAGACCAATCCCAAGTAGTGGAACATACCTATGATCAATGTAAGGAAGCATGTGCAGGATGTGGACACTCGCAGGGGTGTTCCCTTAGGGTCAAAAGGTCATCAAATTGTGAAGGGAAAATGGAAGCTTTGCAGGGATCGATAAGGAAAGTGATCAGGCACCAGGCTAACAATTGAGTAAGCAGAAGCTGACACAAGGCTCAAGCAGCAAGTAGGATGATGCAATGCAATCACAAACTGATAGAAAAATGGGGGGAATCCTTATGGGAGATTGCCGGCATAAGACAAAGTAGAGTATGAGTCTTTATCACAAAGTCATGGCATAACTATAAAGGACTCTCAATCCTAAAGAGAAAAAAAACGACATGGGAACCATAAGGAAAAACGAGGTTCTAACTAGGGAACCCATGTTCAGACAGGCCCTATCGCCAAATAATGACACTTCTATAACAGTGTGAAAGCTCCATGTCAGTTAAGACGCAGGGTCGCACCTAGGGTTAACGAAAACAGTCAAAAGGTCAAATGCATAATGCATGTGAAAATGACATCTAACCTATATGCCAGGTGTGAAATATACTTGCCATAGGCACAAAATGGTCAAAAATAAACTCTCGTCGAAGAAATATATTCAAAATGCTACTCCAAGACAACACATTAATCCAAAATAGCTTAAATCGACGAAAACTATACGAAAGTGGGTTTTGAAAACTATAAATAGTAATAAAAAATTACAATTTACAATTCATTTTTACAATTTACCCCAAATAGTGATTTTGGTTAGTTTTCACCTAAAATTTCAGTCATTGATTTTGGGAGCTACAGGCATCCGTTCGTCGAGCCGTCTGGAGTAGGTTAGCTATCTCATCCTTATCTTGCATTTGGTTGCTTTTATTTCATTTTTCAGTTGTCCAATTGTTCTATTTTGCAAGCCCTATTTGGCCACGGCGTTGTACGCGGGATACAAGTATATGGGTCGCATGAAGGGCCTTCTACCTGTGGTCAATGCATGCATTGACCGTGGGTAGACACCTATGTTTTCTAAATATCCAGCGGGTATGGCCATGAAGTTGGTTTTTTAAATGTAAAAGGCTAAACTCTTTGTGTTTCTTGCTCCAGGATGGTTCTAGAATGGAGGGAAAGGGAGCATGACCTTGTGGATGAGGCCGTCCGTCACAATTTTCCTACACAACAAGCATTACAAGCGTGTGGGATTTTCAAATTCTAGCGCATTGGGGGTTTGAGGGCCCAAAACCAATTGCTTCGTTGCTTGATAGACTATTGGGATGTAGACGCACAAAATTTCAACCTGGATGGTCAAACACTCTCCTTGGAGGTGGACGACATATATTTCATTACAGGATTGTCCCACCGAGGGGAAGTGGCAAGTCTTCGATCTCATACTGTGGGTGGTGGGATCACCATTCCCAACTACATAGAGCGGTACTGTCTTCCCAACACTCGAAAGGTGGGGAGTCAGGTACCCATTGGAGCCATAGTCAGTCTGAGCATGAAGATTATAGTGTCCACTCTCATCAGGATTACAGGTTCGGAAGCTCTACACCAGGCTTCAAGGCCGGTGATGTTCTACGCCTCATAGTGCATGCGGCCCATGATATGTGACTAGTGCACAATGTTACTGGGGTCTATGAAGACCCAGTTAACGAAGTGCAAGCGTGGGGAGGCAAAAAAATTTGGATACGGAAGTATACTATGCAGCTTTTTCTTCGAGAGAGTTCCAGGGCTCAGTCCGAGGGTTGAAGTCACTCCTCATAGTCTCTGTGACCTAGCCTTGACCTGGTGGGCCGAGATACTGACGCGACAGGGTGGTGGCTGACAAGAATCACCATATACAGATGAGTTCTTTCACTAGTGGGATCAAAAGGTCATAGACATTGACGACTACCCCTGTGGAGGGATAGACTTCTGTGGTGATCGTGACATGCCGCTTCCTCCAAGAGCCGCATATGGAGACATCGGTATGTTACTCTTTTTGTGTATTAAATTTTTTGGGATTTTTTATTATATATGAAAATGAAAAAATATTTTTGGGGGTACTGACCATTCAATTGAGACACAACCAGTTGTGAATCCAGGCGGACTTCTAAACATTGGATACCATGCAAAATAGCATCCCGAAGTAGCTCAACTACGACACTGTACTCAGCCACATTGTTGGATGTAGGACCAACACAAGCACCTCTCGAAGACACAACTAGGTGGTCAGGCGAATAAATAACTCAAGCAGCAGAAGCGAGCTGCTGCGTATGACGGCTAGCACCATCTGTGAATCCCGAGAAAACAGGAGATTTCGCTGACATCTATCAACCAAATGGAAGCAAATCAGCAGACCGAAAAACCAAAAGAAATATAAACTATGTACATAAGCAACTATACAATAGTATACAAAAGTATTAGCTCGAGCTAGAAGCTCAAGAATAATACCGCTTGAGGTAGAGCCCATTTCTAGCCTCCTTCAAGGCATTCCCTTCATAATCTTCCAATTTGTAGTCTGCTTTCTCAAGAACACGCCTCACAATGTAAGGACTGTGCCACATGGGGTTAAACTTTCCTTCCCCCAGGGGTTCTTTAGCTTGGTAATATAAAAGGACCAAGTCACCTTCAAGATATTGTCGGGGATGGATAAACCTATTATACTGGACATTGACATGACGCTTATTGGCATCTATAGCCACAGCGACATCTCGACACTACTAGTCAAGCTAATCAAGGTGGATCAAACGTTGCTCAATATCCGAGGTGTCAGGCAAGAGCTCTATGGATAGCTTTAATGAATGGATTTCGCATTCAATCGGTAGTATTGACTCCACACCATGACTAGCTGAAATGGTGAGAAACTGGTGGCAGTCTTAACTACGGTTCGATACGCCCACAAAGCAGGGTATAACATAATGTGCCAGTTGCTCTTACTTTGTTGGATGGTACATTGGATAATGGTTTTTAAGGACTTATTGACTGCCTCAAATTGACCATTCGCTTGAGGGTAGTACAAGGAGGAGTGATCTTGACGAAACCCAAGCTTGAGTGACAAATCTGTCATCATCTTGTTTTGAAAGTGACTGCCATGGTCAGTGACAATCTCTCTCGGAATATCGAACCGAGCGATAATCTGATTGAATATGAAGTGGGCTGCTGTAGCACCATCGTATTTTATGGTAGGCATGGCCTTAGCCTATTTGGAGAAATAATCCACGGCCACAATGATATGGTGATGCCCCCCAGCCGAAGCTAGTTTGCAATCCATAAAATCCACCCCCCACTTGGTGAAGGGACCGACGATGACAACCGAATAAAGGGGTGCTGGATGCAAGTGTACATTCCGAGAAAACACCTAGCAAGGGTGACATCTCTTTACAAAATTCATACAATCCTTGAAGATCGAAGGCCAAAAGTAACTAGCTCACATAATGCGTTGGGCTGTTGCAAGCCTGGATAAGTGACCACCACATGCCCCAGCGTGGCAATCATTAAGAACACGCTCCACTTCTTCATGAGTCAAACAATGACAGGGGATAGAATCCTTTCCTCGATGATACAAAGTGTCGCTGACGATGGTATATTCTTTAACATGGTGTTTCACATGCCATCATTCATCTCATGAATAGTGTGAAGGAAACTTCAAAGTTTGAAGATATACAATAATATCCCCATACCAAGGGTCCTCAGACGAGATAAGAAATAAGTGTTCATCCACAAAGTAATATTCATGGACAATATCCTCATCTAGTCGTGGAAGGTCTGACATGAGCTCAGCAAAAATTAAGGATTTCACCGACTTCACCAAAGCAAAATCAAGATCAAACTCTTGAAGGATCACAATCCATTTATTGTACTTCCCCCCTATAAGACGTCATGATAGCACGAACTAAAATGGATTGATATGCGCTATGACCATGGTTTTCCTAAGCATGATGTAATGTCGTAACCGTTGGACTGCATGAATAGTCGCAAGTGCCAAGTTTTCCACATGGGTGTATCTCAGCTTAGCATTTACTAAATTTTGAATAAGGTAATAGATCACATGCTCCAGGAGCACATCATCTATCTGAACTAAGACCATGCCAATCATCTCTTGAAAGGCGGACACATAAAGTAAAAAATATCTGGCAAAGTCGGGTGGACTAAGCAAAGGGGCCAATACCAAAGCTTTCTTCAAAGCATCGAAAGACTGCTGGGCTCGCTCATTCGAGATAAATGGTGTGTCTTTCTTAAACAAGCACGCGAAACTTTTGGTAAGACTAGCATAATTTACTACAAAGCGACGTAGAAAAGTGGCTCTCCCTTGGAGGCTCTGAAGTTGAAGTAAATTGCACGGAGGAGGCAACCGAAGTATTGCCTCAACTTTAAGAGGATCGACTCTAATACTCTCTTTCGAAACTATGAAACCAAGAAGGCGACCCGTTTTCAAAGCAAAGATACACTTATTGGGATTTAACCAAATCTTGTAGCGTATGCATCTTTCAAGAATTAAACAGAGGTGCTTGGGGTGGTCCACTCTCTTGCGAGAATGACCAACAAGATCATCCAATTATGCCTCCACTATGCATTTAAGGTCATGAGAGGCGTAGGTCATAGCACGCTGAAAAGTGGCTCCAACATTTTTAAGGCCGAAGGGCATCTTCTGGTAGGCAAATGTACCCCAAGGAAAAATGAAAGCAGTCTTATGTTGGTCCTCGGGTTTTTTTTGGATCTGGTTGTATCTTGAAAAGCCATCCATAAACGAAAAGACTTCGCTTCCTGTACAAGCATCCAAGATATGATCTATGAATGGGGTGGGGAAATTGTCTTTCGAACATGCATGGTTCAGATCTCTAAAATTAGTGCATACACGGATAGTTCCCTTCTTCTTATCCACATGAATGGGATTTGACACCCATTCGGTAAGGGGAACTGGGTAGATGAAACCAGCCTTAAGCAGTTTCTCCACCTCTGCCTTAATTGCGGCTGCCTTTCTAGGGTTCACTGTTGATGTATATGTAACTTCGGAATGTATTTCACATATATGTATATTGTATTCCTATAGAGATGTTATTATTCATCTATACAGAAGTGTCGTCATTTATATTGTAAGTGTCGTAACTTATACTTGATGGGTTATTAGACCACCTTGTTGGGGTCGGCCCTGTATAAGTCATGTGGGTCAAAGGGTTATTAGACCACCCTATTGGGGGTCGTCCATGTGGGTCAAAGGGTTATTAGACCAACCTAGTGGGGGTCGGCCCAGTCAGCATTATGTTAAGTGGTTAAGTTGAGGCCGACCTAGTTGAGTAAAGGTCAAGTCAAGTTAGTGTATAAATAGAGAGTGTGTCTCTCTCATTTTACACATTCTATTCTCTCACTCACACTGTGGAGAGTGGCGCACTTGTGGAGGAGGAGGCTCTGCTTCTAGGATAAGACTATCTCTTGTATTTTGGTTGTATCATTGCTCTATCTATCTCTGAGGAAGTTATTGGGGTTTTTCACCTTTATGGTTTTCCCCAAGTAAACTCTGTGTCTCTTGTGTGCTTGCATTATTGTGTCCATGATTGATATGCTGTAGATTTGTTGTACATGTTGTTCTCTCAGTTAATATCCTAGATCAGATTGAAGTAAATTATGAAAATTTAACATGGTATCAGAGCTAGCCTAAAAGAAGGCATGATATGGCATGTATGACACTTGTTGCACTTACGATGCTAGGGCTTGATATAGCAAAAACCAGTCATCAAAGAACTTTCTCTATAAATCCGTTTTGGTGAATTTTTCAGATTTGAAACCTTTACATGTCGAATATTAAATCCCCATGTACCTTGTGTCCAAAGGACAACCTCTAATTCGTTGTACTTTGTGATTTATGATCTGTACAATATAGGGTTTCTGCCTCTTCCAGATCTAGGTCAAAATATGGTGACCTTAGGAAAAAGGTCATAACTTGGGATAGGAAGATCCAAATGAAATTTCCTAAAAAGTGATAGGTAGTATACAGTCTATACTATCTCAAGAAAAATTTTCAGAGGCCGAAGTTGAACCAGTGACACGTGGCATGCCATACAAGTTCACTCTCCTGTATTATCCCATAAACAGGTCACGTTGTGACACTTGGCATAACTCTGTCTCAGAGAATCCAATTGAGGTCAGACCTGTCGAGATGGAAATATAACAGGTCGGGCTATCTCAGGAAAACTTTTTAGACCCTGTGGATTGAAAAGTTAGGAGTTACACCAGAAACAATCAGGTACATATTTATGTCAAAACATAATTATTTTTTAGTACTTTCATTCATGGCTTCCGGAATTTAGGGCTTCAAAGAAAGTTGGAATTTTTGTAATCGGAAACCACGGCTGAATGCTACTCATCAAAATAAAAATTTATAGACCAAGATCAAAAATTTTGGTTGGGCAGAAGGCCGGGATTGATTAGACCCTAGTTTGGGACTTTGATCAGAAAAGTGGAAAATTAGGGGTTCTGTAAAAATGGGAATTTTTGAAATCTGTGACCACGGCTGGAAGATCCTCACAAAATTAGAAGCTTAGAGCTTTGGATCAAACCTTTTGATTGGGAAAAAGAGTGGGCTTCATCAAACCCCAGTTCAGGGTCAAGTCCAGTGAATCCAGAAGTTTCAAAGACAAAATTGAGGAGTGAAACTTTGCAGTTTTCAAATTCTAAATATACCAGCTTGATCAGCTCATCAAGGTGCATATTTCTATCCTTTCGAAAGTTTGAAATTCAAAGTTTGAATTTTTGGGGTTTCTCTGACAAACACATATCCAGCTCCAGGTCCAGTTCTTGCAAATCAAGTGGATTGGGTTAATCCTAGAAGAAAATGGATTGGTCACCTGCATAAGTGAAGAAGTTCCTGTTTCAGAGGGAGATGAGGCTAAGGCCTTACATAAGAATATTACAAGCGATATCGATAGGTCTGACTCATCGAGGTATGTTTCGATATTTGTTCATGATTAAGTTTATGGTATGTTTGTCTTCATGTTATTACGGTTAGTACAATATTGATTTTATATTTGTCATATCACCTTAATAGAAGATATTCATTGATTAAGGTTTTGACACTTATGATTGTACAAATGCATTGTGATGTTGTATGAGGTTTATGTTGTTTGCTAACACAAAAGGTACACCAAGAAAGACAAATCATGTGATTCATCCATTGTCATGGATCACATAGAAGATCTACTTTCGATGTATGTATAACTTGGTTCTACAATGGTTAACTTATGAGACATGCAGGTTACTAGCACAAGTCACTGAAGAGAACCAAAAGA
The DNA here is from genome assembly GCA_027924585.1 of Larix kaempferi. Lineage (NCBI taxonomy): Eukaryota > Viridiplantae > Streptophyta > Pinopsida > Pinales > Pinaceae > Larix > Larix kaempferi. The sequence continues at coordinate 41,409,375 of BSBM01001005.1, read as the reverse complement.
CATTATGTGGGTATGTTAGACATAACTAGCTAGCATGCTAATCCAGGTATGTTTTTCCTATATCAAGCTAGAATACTACCTTGTGTTAGGATCTTATACTGTTGTGTTGTTGATAATGATTATTCATGAAGTCATAGGTTTGAATAATCATGGTTGTATGCATATTATGTTTCTTACCATAATTGATGATATGACTAACCAAAAGAATCATGAAGGTATAGGTTTGAATAATCATAGGTTTTATGCATATTATATCTCTTATCTTGATTGATGATTCAACTAACCAGAAGAGTCCTATGATCAAATAAGAAAATGTATGAGTAAAAGAAGACTTCCCTGAAACCTTGAATACTAATGTTTATTATCTATGAATGATCATGAATATACATGTTTAAGATTATTGTGTTTTGATAGTATTAATATTATACTAATAAATGTGTGATTATGTATGAGACCTCAAGGATAACACAATGATGATACTAATAAGCATGCATAGTGATTAAGGATGGATGTAAGTTCAAGGACAGGTAATCCAGGAAGCAAAGATCAAGAGGAAGAACACTCCAGTTGTTCCTGCAAGAAAGCAAAGGAGCACACTTAAGTAGTTTCTGCAAGGATGTAGATATTTAGAGGGAGTTGACCACTTCTCACAGTCCACATAAGAATGGAGTTGCAGAAAAGAAGCAAAGACTAAGAGGGAGTCAACCCAACAAACAAACAAAGATAAGTATTTGAATTGTCATTACTTGCATATTTTATTGTTTAAATAATACTGTTCAATAATGTATATACTGATGTTCCTAGAATCAGGTTGTGTATTATGCATATTAGAATAGTTGCATTGATGAACAGTATACTACTAATATGCATGGGTAAGTAGCCTATGGCACTGTACAGCATTCCATTTCTACTTATCTAGAATGAAACTTCTTTGCTGACATGTTGGGAGTTGTGCACACTCTTAACAATGTTCTAGTAGAGATTGGAAGGCATCTAGAAAGTTACAGGATATCGATAAATGTTGTATTGAAGCATTGGCTAAGATAATTGCATGACTATATGACATATTTCTTTATGTGTAAGAATTTGTTCTTAAAACTATGAGATGTTTTCTAATCATGCAATTTAACTTGTTTTGTAGGAAAGACCGTATACCTTCACCTACAAAACAAGGACTACAACATTTGTTCAAGAAACAAAATTATCTATTGAAGATATTGAAGTTCCCAGGATACGGGAAGAATGCCATGATCCATCGATCATGAAGAATGATGTTTGGGATGCAGTCCCAAGAGCTGAAGGGAAGTTTGTTGTGACTTCCAAATGGAACTATCAGATCAAGCATGCTACAGATGGTAGCATTGAGAAATATAAAAGTGATGAAATAGAAGATGCACCAGATGGATTTCAAGATAGCATGGTGCAGTCATATATGTGTGCAGAACTTGGTATGGTAGGATAGACAACTTTCTATACAGTTTGGGATTTACCAAGAATAAAGTGGATTCCAACCTTTTCTACAAGGTTGAGGAAGGCAATCCAGTGATACTGCTTTTGTATTTGGATAACCTGTTTGTTACAGGTGAAGATAGATTGATTGCCGACACGCAGTGGAAGCTTGCTGCCGAGTTCGAGATGAAGACCTTAGGGATGATGCACTATTTGTTTTTGGCATGGAGGTTTGGCAGAGTGCAAATGGAATCTTCCTTGGACAAGGGAAGTATGCAGTAGAGATCCTGAAGAGGTTCGGGATGATGGATTGCAAGGTCATGGCCACACCTATGACATCGAATCTGAAGCTTCTTTGTGATGCTTCATCTGAGCCGGTTGATGTCTCTATGCATCGTCAGATGATTGGGTCCTTGATGTACCTTACGAACACAAGACCATATATTTGCTTTGCGGTGAACACATTGAGCTAGTTCCTGACGGATCCAAGGAGTGTTCACTTGGTTGCTGTAAAGCATGTTCTAAGGTACCTCAAGGGTACAGTGGATTATGGGCTCATGTATGAAGCGAATCAAAATTTTAACCTGCAGGGTTATGTTGATTCAGATTGGGCAGGCAGTGCTGCAGATAGGAAGAGCACATATGGGTGTTGCTTCAGTATGGGATTAGGTGTGATCTCTTGGTTCAGCAGGAAGCAGTCCTGCATAGCACTGAGTACAACTGAGGTAGAGTATGTTGCAGCCTATTCAGCTAGTTGTGAGGCAGTATGGCTACGGAAGCTACTGTCTGAGTTATTTGATCTCCCGTTGGATGCTACTGGTATCTTCTGTGATAACCAGAGTTGTGTGAAGCTGTTCGAGAACCCAGTGTTTCATGACAGGTTGAAACACATAGAGATCAAATATCACTATATCAGGGATATGGTGCAGAGAGGAGTTGTGAAACTCCTGTACATTGCGACGGACGAGCAGATTGCAGATGTGCTGACGAAGCCACTAGCCAGGGTGAAGTTCGAGTACTTCAGGGAGAGGCTTGGTGTTCTTCATATTGATGACACTTCAAGGAAGAAGCGATGGACACATTTGCTGAAGCCATTCCAAGCATGTTGGAAGGAGAATTCTTCACATGGATGTGGATGTAAGCGCTAGATGATGAGCATCAGGATGATGTTCTAGTTTCTGCTCTGTATGATCAGTTGGATCATTTATATGTATGTGTGCATCATGTTGGATGCTGGATATGATCAGTTGGATCATTTATATGTATATGTATGTGTGCATCATGTTGGATGCTGGATATGATCAGTTGGATCATTTATATGTATGTACGCATCATGTTGGATGTTGGATATGATCGGTTGGCTCATTTGTATGTATTGTGTATATGCATCATGTTGGATGCTTGGACCATGTATCTGTATATGTATCAGGTGGATACATTGTATGATCAGGTGGATCATGTATGGTGATATGTATCATGTATTTGTATTTGTATCAGGTGGATACATTGTATGATCAGGTGGATCATGTATGATGATATGTATCAGGTAGATACTTGGTATGCATCAGGTAGATGCATTGTATGATCAGGATGATCATGGATGACGAGCTTCAGAATGTTGCTCCAGATGACATGCAGCAGGATGTTGTAGTGATGATGATCATGTGTACATCAGGATGATGTATGGTGAGTATCAGGTTGATACTCTATGGCCGTGGAATAGGTTGTGCAGATAAGCATGTAATTTTTGCCCTGGGAGATTTGTAGATAGTCTTTTGAGGTTTTTCCTATGGCATGTAATCTATACCTTGGGATATTTGGCAAATGCTCTTTCGAGGTTTTGCTTGGGAGGACATATAATTTGGCCCTAGGAGATCTATAGATAGTCTTTTGAGGTTTTTCCTATGGCATGTAATTTGTTTCCCTGGGATATTTGGCAGATGCTCTTTCGAGGTTTTGTCCTATGGCATATAATTTGTCCCTGGCAGATCCGATAGGTTGGGCTGTGTGCTCGTAATAAGTCCTGGGATGCTCTTGCGAGGTTTTTCCATGACCACATATAATCTGTCCCTGGGAGATCCTATAGGTAGAGCTGCGTGCTCGTAATAGCCGGTGATGCTCTTGCGAGGTTTTGTGGTGACCACATATAATCTGTCCCTGGGAGACCCTATAGGTAGAGCTGCGTGCTTGTAACAGCCTGGGATGCTCTTGCGAGGTTTTGTGGTGAGGTCACATATAATATGGCCCTAGGAGATCCTATAGGTAGAGCTATATGCTCGTAACAACCTAGGATTCTCTTTCAAGGTTTTGTGACACACGTAATAAGTCCTGAGAATTCCTCAGTATGGCCAGTGATGAAAAAGACCTGCAGGTGGTGGGCCTACATCCAGTATGAAAAAGGACTGGCTCTGTAGAACTTCCTATGACGAGTAGATTCAGATATTGATTGAGATAGCAATAGCAGTGATGATGATGATGACTTGATAACGATTATCCAGTGATGATGATCCAGAGAAGATGACTTGTGCTAGAAGACCTGTGTCGAGAAATACCTTCCTAGTTAAGAGGGATTGTTGATGAATATGTAACTTCGGATTGTATTTCACATATATGTATATTGTATTCCTATAGAGATGTTATTATTCCTCTATACGGAAGTGTCGTCATTTATATTGTAAGTGTCGTAACTTATACTTGATGGGTTATTAAACCACCTTGTTGGGGTCGGCCCTGTATAAGTCATGTGGGTCAAAGGGTTATTAGACCACCCTATTGGGGGTCGGCCATGTGGTTCAAAAGGTTATTAGACCACCCTAGTGGGGGTCGGCCCAGTCAGCATTATGTTAAGTGGTTAAGTTGAGGCCGACCTACTTGAGTAAAGGTCAAGTCAAGTTAGTGTATAAATAGAGAGTGTGTCTCTCTCATTTTACACATTCTATTCTCTCACTCACACTATGGAGAGTGGCGCACTTGTGGAGGAGGAGGCTCTGCTACTAGGAGAAGAATATCTCTTGTATTCTGGTTGTATCATTGATCTATCTATCTCTGAGGAAGTTATTGGGGTTTTTCACCTTTATGGTTTTCCACAAGTAAACTCTGTGTCTCTTGTGTGCTTGCATTATTGTGTCCATGATTGATATGCTGTAGATTTGCTGTACATGTTGTTCTCTCAGTTAAGATCCTAGATCAGATTGAAGTAAATTCTGAAAATTTAACATTCACAGCACGAAGGCGTTGTCAAACCGGCTTAGCATTGGGATATGTTCTAATCTCGTGTTCGACAATGCTGGGGTCTATTCTTGGAATCTCCTCATATGACCAGGTGAAAGCCTCTCGGAGTTCCTTAAAAAATTCAATGTAAATGCGAACCTCTTTAGGAGAGAAATCAACACCGATGTAAATGTTCTCAGCCTTTCCGGGGGTACGAGAAATGTTGATCAGTATGGTAGGGGAAATATTAGCCATGTTCCCCCTTGCGTAAATCCCATGCGAATCCCAAGGAACCACAGGGTGACCAACCATCTCGGCGAGTCCTAAAATATTCTTGCTCAATAAGACCCAGGTGAGAATAAAATGGGAGCGATGATGCATGTCTTCCCAAGGTCTTTCACTACCACACATGGCCTCAACAATAGCTTCATCCGAAGGTAAATTACCATCAAGAAAATCATGCAAAGAAGACGAGTTGACTGCCCATTTCGGAAGCATAACAGGATCTTCCTCCTCTGTCCGTGAAGAGGAAAGATCCATATCTGTAGTGGCTTGTTGAATATCTCGATATGCAAGCGCAACAACAGATAGTGGCATAGCCATTCCAACATGCGCAATGTCTCCAGACGTGGAACTCGTGGACGGTAAGGTCCATGGATCATTAGAATACGAAGTCCGGAATGGTACATTATTCAATCGAGGAGGTGCATTATTGAAAATGGTTCCAATAAAAGTAATTTGTGTAGGGAAATCAAAAGATCCCAACAATGAGGGGTACAATCGGACACCCATGTTCCCAGTTTCCAGCTGAGAATCTTTGACTTGGGGGACAACATATCCTGTGGATGCTGTGGAATATGGACTAACAAAATCAAGCTGGTCGATCGTCACAATCTTGCCTTCATGTGGAAAGCAAATAATTCTGAATACAGAGGACACAACCGCTCTCATAGCATAAATCCAATTGCTACCCAAGAGAAGGTTGTAGTTGATGGGCACATCAATCACCTCGACTTCAATAGGCAGGAATTTCCCATCCAAGCGGACAACAAGGGAAGGGAGAATACCATGCGGCTTAAATGACTGACTATTGAATGCAGTGAACATGGTCATAGACTTGGATAAGGGAGGAGATCCAAGAGATTTCCAACAAGATAAATACATCACTGACATAGAAGCACCTTCGTCAACCACCGTTCTTTTGACGATATTCTGCAAGCACTCCACATGGACTTGAAAAGTCACATGGTAAGGTAAGTGAGGTTGAATGTCAGTAGTGTCAAACTTGATAACGTTAGGACTTCCCCCATCCTGAAATCCTAAAGTGCACAAAAGGGCATGCCTTTGAGAAGGACATGCCTATAAAACCTCAAGAGTCGACATGGCACACGGAGTCCAAATATTCTACAATAGAGTAGTACTAGGTGGCTTGAGCATTGGGATTATGCATAGAGAGCTTGAGAACACCTTTCGGTATCCACGGCATAGTAATGGGATTCTAGATATGCAAAGAGGTATCAGGAGGAGGAGGAGGCTCATTCCCCATATTCGGTTGCGGTGCATCATAATCACATTGACGAGTAGCAACACTAACCTCTGATTTAACCATATTCATGCATCCAAAGCCACTGGCATGGGAGGAAGACGTGGGAGATTCATTGGTCCCATAACCAGTAGCGGGAGTATTCAAAGCCATATTTTTATGATGTGGAAGGGGATCTTTCAACATAGTTGGGCTCTGTGCAAGATGCTTCTATGCTTCTTCAATCTGAGGACATAAGTGATTAAGATGATATTCTCCAAAAAACCTTGCAAGGGAATTTCACTTTACGCCTAGGTTTATGGTCCCCACCATCTTTTCCACGGTCCTGAGGAGGGTTGCCATTCTATTTTCGAGGAGTATTACGATTACTACCATTGTTCCCATTATTTCCACCCTTACAATTATTTCTCCCCTTCTTCTTACCACCAAGCTGCTGTTTACCCGATGGGTTTGCCGATTACATAGCATGTACATCAGACGATGGGGTGGAAGTGGACGAGGTGTGAACCAGTCCGGGAGTAGATTGGTTAAGTGATTTTTTTTGCATTTGGTTAGCAACCAAATCTATGGTTCGAGTACTTGTGGATCCAACAATGCCATCGGCATGTGGTCCAGGAACTGGCTTGGGCTCATGTTGTGATCACGGTGCATTAGGAATAATGTCATACAGGATGCCAGATTGAGCATAGAGTAAATCTAGTTGCTGGAATTTTAGTATAGCTTGTTCCTCAGTCGTAATGCCGGATATCGAAACCTCCTTAGAAATGTATGGAAGCAAAGACTTGAGAAACCATTCCAACATAAACTCTAGAGGAATGTTGGATTTCACTAACCTCTTCCGTCGACGCCACTCTTGAACGTGGTCAGATATGTGTGTGGCTTTATTCTGGTGGAAGGTAGACAAGAGTTCAGTGCTAGTATTGTAGCGAACCGACAGCTGGAAATGATCCAGGAAAACCAAGGCTATCTCATTGAAACCCCTATACGTTCCCCCAGTCAACTCGACATACCACTTCGCGACTTCCCCTGTGAGGGTGCATTTAAATAGTCTCAAACGAACGGAATTGTGATTTAACGAGTTTGATGAGCACCAAAGGTGAAAAGTCATGACGTGATCACCCGGATCCTCACCACCCTTCCCCTCAAACTTGGGAATGTCCAAAGGGATCTTGGTAGGGACTAGAGGCCAAGTAGAATTGTGACACACCGGATCATTCATGAGCTTAGAAAGATCCGAAAGATTCAATCGAGCAAGGAACAGAAGTTGCGGCTGTAAAGAATGATTATAAGCTCCCATAAAAGGTTGATTGTACTGACATGAAGGATAAGATGGACCATAACCATGACCATGGCCATAAGGTTGATAACCTCCTCCAACCTGACCCGTGTGAGGGTAAGCAAGTATATGTGTATTATGAGCACCATAATGAGGTGGGTTTTAATGGGGGATAGAACCGACTATATTATGGTAAGGGTTACCACCATAATTATGGGGCATATAAGTATTACTCATAGCGGGAACCGTGTTGTAATGACCATAATTGTTAGGTATGTTCCCACCCCCTACATAAGCATTACTAGTATAAGGAGAATTCATGTTGTGACTAAAAGTATAAGGTATATTCCCACCCCCTACATTAGCATTACTAGTAGCAGGAGCATACGTAAAAGTATACAATATGTATCCACTCCTGGTATTAGGAGGATTGTTAACATTAGCGAACTTGATCCTGGGTTGATGTGTAGAGGCATGTGTATTGTATTATGGATTGTGAGTCATATTGCGAACATTATTCCCACTAGGAGGGGTAGTCCTAGGAGGCGGCCTTCCTCCAAAATTTGCAATGTTTGAAGGGATGCGGCCAATCCCCATATTATGTGTGTGAGTAGAAAATGTGGTGCCCTGAGTGAGGGTATTGCCCCCAGTGGGTGCAGTGTTTCCAACACCATGACTAGTGTTAGCATGACTACCAGACATAGTGGATGGGTTAACTATGGTGCAACTAGGCATACCATAAGAGAATGGGGTAGCGTTCGTAGTGGTCATAGGGCATGTGTTAACATGCAAATTCAACATTCCCTATAGGAAATTCTATGGATTTAAAGGATCGAATGGGTCGTCCTCAGGTAGATGTGGTCCAAATAGATGAGGTTGAGTCTTTGGTTGTAATGGATCACCACCCCCATTCCTCTCTAGGAGTAGGAGGAGCAGAAGTGTCTTCGAATCTACCCGACGGAGTCGTAGGGATTTCTCCCATGCCAGAATGAGCAGTGATAATGTTAGTGCAAAGTGCTTCAAAAGAATCAAAAGAATCGGAGAGGGTCTTCCAGTGTCCCCTATGAACATGACATGTAACTTCGACGACCGGTAAACCATCCAAACGACGAGACCGACAGAGAGTTGGACCTTGCGCCATGATACCTCTGAAAATTTAATAAATCAATGCGTCCCCTAACGGCCAAAATAACGATCAAATAGCACACACCTAAAGAAACTACAACCAAATGCACATAAACAGGACTAACTCAAGGGACCTCCCGACACTATAGCTGGTATGTCTCGCCTAGGATAGGCATGAGACTCCCAAACTATAAACGGAGGTAACAAAATCAGTTATAAGGGTTCCCATACTTCATTGCATGCACAGGGTCAAATCCCTATACAAAAAGAAACTATGTTGTCCAACCCCTATCTGAATCAGGAAAACCATGGTATAACCACTATGAATGCCCTATGCGATACCTAGGTAAGGAAACTAAGGTCACCACAATATAACTAATGCTCAGGCGGACAGTTGCAGGTGGGATTTGTCATATGGGCAGGGTAGCTAAGCCCGAAACTCAAGAGGTACAGATCCCTCAAGATCCCTCGTACACGAACAAATCTTGGAAATATCTCCCACGTTTAGCCAATATTGGAGTGATATCTTCGCAACCACCCTCCTGTGTCCTCATGCTTAACTCTAGTATGAGTAGAGATTCCTGAGAACACTGATGTATATTATGGAATTCACCACTCCCTCGTCAGACACATAATGTTTGGTCTAGTAGTCTTAGATTTTTAACTCACAATGATATATTCCAAGACTCTAAACCTATTCTAGTTGGTGCACCCTATAAAATAAAAATCGTTCTAGTCAATTTTAATATTAAGCGTTGATTTTAAATGGCTGTAATTACTCAAAGGATATGGTCGTGAAACTGATGATGTATAGGACTCAATAGTATGCACAAATGAAAAAATCTAGACTCATCTATTCAATAAAACAATGCCACTAGAATGACAATCAATCCAACGGTTCGAAATAAAATGCAAGTCTTCTAAAATTCCAATGCACAAGCAGATCCTAGATGAAAGCACAAGCACTTAGATGCAAAATGCAGTACGTAAAGAAAATATTTTTGTATTTTCTCTTATAATGGAAAGGAAAATGCAAAACTATGTTTTTGTATTTTTTCAATATAATGAAATGAAAAAATGCAAGCGAAATCTACCTATTCGGTTAAAGAAATGCAGAGCAGATCACTAAGACAACCCAGCAAAACCCAAACAGTGAGACTCAACCAATGTAATGAGCTAGAAAATTAAAAATGGTGATAAACCAACAAGGTTCAAAACAAAGAGAAAAAGGAGTTTTCGGTCACAAACAGGCCATGGAACAGTCAGGAATTAGGCCAAATAAGACTCAAGAACACTCAAAACCAACCCAACAACAATCCAATACCATAAATCAATCAATCTCAGAGCTGTACACTACTGTACAAAGAAAAAATGCGGGTAGACGTGAGCTACAGTGTAGACAAAAGCGGGTAGACGCAGGAAAAAATAAGTTGACCCGCATACAGGGAAAGGAAAATGAGCAAACAAGAAGTCCAATAACCCAGAAAAATCTTGTTTTCCATAGTAGATCCCAACGTCCAATCAATGACACAGAAGCTTGACACACAACAACTCTAAATAAGGACAAATGCCTAAAAATCCCCAAAAATGGATGTTCTCCCCAGTGGAGTCTCCATTTCTGTTACGGAGAAAACTTCCTATGGATTGGGGCAGACCACAATAGACAACTGACTACCAGGAAATGACTCAATTCCCAATGCAATGCTATATAAATGACAATGCTAAGATAAAGGAGAAAATACCAACCTTCAACTGGATGTTCGAAGTAGATCCCCGTTGAGCTATCAACCTCTACACTTGAACTTGCAGATTAGTCTTAACAACAAGTACAAGCAAGTGCATATAATATGTGAAAGACATTAGCATAATCAAAATCATGATCCATGATATCATAAGCGAATATTACCCAATTTAATTTAACAATATTCATAACATCAATTGGACGAGAAAATGAGTATTTCCATTAATGAATGACAAGAAGTACAATATATGACCTCTTGCCGGCAACCAATCTGAACCAAGAATTGGGTCTCTCCACTTTTGCCTCCACCACTTCAATCCTCCATGTAATGGAAAACTCAAACTATGAAAGAATTTTGGTGTTATATTTTGAGCATTAATTCAACATACTCTAGGATCTTTACTGAGAGAATAACATGTACATCATATCAAGCACAACAAGCAATCACAAGAGACAATAGACACAGAGTTTCACTGGGGAAGACCATAAAGGTGAAAAAACCCACAACTTCCTCAGAGATAGAAAGAGAAATTATACAACCCAAGTACAAGAGATAGTCCTCCTAGCAGCTAATCCTCCTTCCTCACTTGTGTGCCACTTTCTGGAGAGTGTAGAAGTGAATAATGAAGTGATCATATAGAGTGCCTCCTGCACTCTATTTATACATGACCCGACTTGCCTAATAAACTAGCAGGGATGACTTGTCTAACTCAGCTAATAGCCTATGGTAATACTAATCAGGGCTGACCCCACACTTGGTGGTCTAATAACCCATCACATGCAAGTTGCGACACTTGCGACACTTGTAAATACAAATGACGACACTTCTGTATAGAGGAATAATACCATCTCTATAGGAGTACAATATACATAGGTGAAATACATTTCGAAGTTACATATACATCAACACTCCATCTTAACTAGGAAGGTATTTCTTGACATATATCTGCTAGCACAAGTATTCTTCTCTAGATCATCGTCACTGGATCATCGTCATCGAATCATCAACATCGTCATCGTCACTACTACTACTATCTCAATCAATCTCCAATCTACTCGTCATAGGAAGTTCTACAGAGCCAGTCCTTTTTCATACTGGATGTAGGCCCACCACCTACGGGTCTTCATCATCTACAGAGCCAACCCTTTTTCATGCTGGATGAAGGCCTAGCCTCCATGTAGGTCTTCAACATGTCTGTGAGCAAGCCATCAAGTAGGTACACTTCAGGACTGATTACACTGCCTCTGCAAAAACTGCAAGATCTCCTAGGACTGATTACACTACCTCTACAAAATCTGCAAGAGCATCTCAGGACTGATCATATGCCTCTGCAAAACCTGTGTACCATACTATCACATCGTCGTCATCGTCCACGTCCACAGAGAACAACCCAGATGCACACACACACATCACTTACACTCACCGGCATGGAAGGACTTTCCTCTAACCATCCGGGAAAGGTTCAACATTTACACTCACCAGCATGGAAGGACTTTCCTCTGACCATTTGGGAAAGGCTCACAACACTTACATCAACGACCATGGAAGGACTTTCCTTTGACCATGTCGGAACAACTACAACAATTACATCTCGACCATGGAAGGAATTTCCTCTGACCATGTCGTAAAAGATTAGAAATTACATCATGACCATGGAAGGACTTTCCTATGAGCATGTTGGAAAATCCATGCCCAGTTCTTACATATCACCATGGAAGGACTTTCCTCTAACCATGTGAGAATGGCCCAACCCTTGCATCTTACCATAGAAGGACTTTCCTCTAACTATGTGAGAATGGCTCCGCCTAGCCCTTACTTTTCACCATGGAAGGAATTTCCTCTAACCATGTGAAAATGGCCCAGCCCTTACATATCAACATGGAAGGACTTTCCTCTAACCATGTGAGAATGGCCCTGTGTGCATCTGTGTCTCCGGACTCGTCACTTCCCCTTGGAAGGCATCTCGATTTGAAGTACACCAAGTCTCCCTCTGAAGTATTCAAACTTCACTCTGGCCAGTGGCTTGGTCAACACATCGGCTATCTGCTCATCCGTCACAACATACAAGAGCTTCACTACTCCTCTTTGCACCATATCCCTGATATAGTGATACTTGATCTCAATGTGCTTCGACTTGTCATGGAACACTGGGTTCTCCGACAACTTCACACAACTTTGGTTGTCGCAATATATACAAGTAGCACTCAGCTGGAGATCAAACAAATTAGACAATAGCTTCCTAAGCCATACTTCCTCACAAATAGCCGAACAAGCTGCGCCATACTCTACTTCGGCTGTACTTAGTGCCACACAGGACTACTTCCTGCTAAACCAAGAGATCATACCGGATCCCATACTGAAGCAGCACCCCGAAGTGCTCTTCCGATCAATGGCACTGCCTGCCCAATTCGAATCAACATAACCCTCTAGGTTAAACTTTTGATTCTCCTCATACTTGATCCCATAGTCAACTGTACCCTTTAGGTACTTTAGAATATGCTTTGCATTTATCAGGTGAACATGTCTCGGATCTATCAAGTATTGGCTCAAGGTGTTCATCGCAAAGTAGATGTCTGGTCTCGTATTCGTTAGGTACATCAAGGACCCAATCATTTGATGATACATCGTAGCATCAACCGGCTCAGATGAAGAATCACACAGAATCTTTAGGTTCGATGCCATAGGTGTGGCCATGGCCTTGCAGTCCATAATCCCGAACCTCTTCAGGATCTCTACTGCATACTTCCCTTGTCCAAGGAAGATTCCATTTGCACTCTGCCACACCTCCATACCAAGAAAGTAGTGCATCATACCCAAGTCCTTCATCTCGAACTTGGAAGCAAGCTTCATCCTTGTGTCGGCAATCAATCTATCCTCACCTATTACAAACAGGTCATTACCAAGAAAGTAGTGCATCATACCCAAGTCCTTTATCTCGAACTCGGCAGCAAGCTTCCTCTTTGTATCGACAATCAATCTATCCTCACCTGTTACAAACAGGTCATCCAAATATAATAGTAGTATCACTAGATTGCCTTCCTCAACCTTGTAGTAAAGGTTGGAATCCGCTTTACTCTTGGTAAAGCCAAAACTGGATAGGAAGCCATCTATCCTGCCATACCAGGTCCTAGGTGCTTGTTTCAAACCATACAGGGCTTTCTTCAATTTGCACACATGTGACCCTCGGTCATGTGTCTCAAACCTGAGTGGCTGCTCCACATACACTTCCTCTTCAACTACAACATTCAAGAAAGATGTCTTGACATCCATCTAGTGTACCTTCCATTTCATCACTGCGACTAGAGCAAGTACTGATCTAATGGAAGTGTATCTGGCCACAGGATAAAAAGTCTCTTCATAATCAATCCCTTCTTTCTGGGAGAAGCCACGAGCTACAAACCTTGCTTTATATTTCTCTGTGTTGCCATCTGCAACATGCTTGATCTTATAGATCCACTTGGAAGTCACCAAAGACTTCCCATCTGGTCTTGGTCTTGGGACCACATCCCAAACATCATTCTTCATGATCGACTGGTATTCCTCGACCATGGCATCCTTCCATTCTTTATTTTCTATTGCTTCTTCATAACTGGAAGTTTCTTTGTTCATTATGTCATAGAGTAAAGCAACATAGCTGATATGTGATCTTGTCCTTTTCCTTTCTCTGTGTTCCTCTTCTGGAATGCCAAACCTTTCTGCATCTTGAATGAGCTCTCTAGCCCATGTTGGTTTCCTCTTGTGAGATTTCTTCTCATGGGGTGGATCTACGGGTTGTTGTGGATCTTCCATTTCATGATCTTCTTCAGGAACTACTTCATTCATGGTGGTGTTTTATGTTCTGGATATTCTAGGTTCTTCATTATCTTCAACTGGTGTTTTCCTTGATTTGATGTATGCTAAGCTTTCATCAAATGTTACATCCCTACTGATATCAATCTTCTTGAATCCTAGGAAGTAGATTCTGTAAGCCTTCAAGCTTTCACTGTAACCCACGAATATGCCCTTCTTTCCTAAAGGATATAATTTTGTACTCTTTTCTTTTGGGATATGAGTGTATACTGGACAACCAAATATTCTGAGATGGCTAACTTCTGGTTTCTTACCAGTGAACCCTTCTTCTGGTGTTTTGTTGTCAAGTATCTTATGAGGTATTATGTTCTGAACATATACAACTGTCCTGGATGCTTCAGCCCATAAGTGCATAGGTAGATCTTGGTCATGAAGCATTGACCTAGCTGCGTCCATGATTGTTCTATTCTTTCTTTCGGAAACCCCATTCTGTTGTGGATTGTAAGGAGTAGTCAACTCCCTCTTAATCCCTGAATCATTGCATAGCTTCTTGAAGTCTCCTGAAGTGAATTATCCGCCATTGTCGGATCTGAAGACCTTCATCTTCATGTCAGTTTGGTTTTCTATCAAGGATTTCAATTCCTTGAACTTGTCAAATACTTCATCTTTTTTCTTCAAGAAGTAAACCCAAGTCTTCCTAGATAAATCATCAATGAAGGAAACATAGTATACATACCCACTCAGAGAACTGGATGACATCGAACCGCATACATCAGAGTGGATGATTTCCAAGATTCTTTTTGACTTGATTTCACTGCTTGGAAATGTCTTCTTTGTGTTCTTTCCCTTTGCACAACCTTTGCAAATTCCTTCATGCTTTGTTTGGATTTCAGGAAGACCTTCCACTGCTTTGCTTGCAATTGGTAATGCCCTATAGTGCATGTGTGCAAGACTTCTGTTCCAAAGTTCACTTGGCTCTACTGAATCATGGACCATGGCTTGTTCTGGTTGGCCCTTCAATTTGTATAATCCTCCCTCTTGCTCTCCAATTACCACTGCATCATCTATAGTCTTACCCTTTGGCCATCTACAAATGAAACCCTCATGCATTTTGCATCCAATGCAGATATGGAGAGTAGATTTTTCTTGAGACCTGGAACACATAGTACATATTTTATCTTCATAGACTTTCCAGAGTCTAGCTTATAGGAGGCTTCACCACTTCCTTTTATTGGATATTGGTAGTCATCCCCAAGTTTCACCTTGTGGGGTGATTCATGTTTAGATAGGTTCATAAAGGATTTCTTGAATCTTGTCATGTGTTTAGAAGCCCCACTATCTATAAGCCAATCATTACTTCCATGAGTAATGGTTCCAGTGAGAGCATAAATCAAAACATATTCTTCATCACTTTAAGAATCTTCACTTTCTTCTCTAGCCCTCTTCCTTGGAGGTTCATCATCCTCTGTAGCATGAGCATGATGTCTTCTTTTGATGTTCTTATTCTTGTGAGAGCCATCCTTCTTATTTCTAGGACAGTCTCTGGAATAGTGTCCCTTTTCATCACATGTATAGCAACAGACATAGGACATGTTTCTTCAAGGTTTGGGACTACCCGTCTGATTCTGATGGTGATGTCTCTCTTTCTTGCCATGATGGTGAGTCTTTTTGTCACCATGTCTTTTGGAGTGTGATGTGAGAGCTTGGTCTTCATTCCCCATCTTCTCTTCTCGAGCTACAATTCGAGCTTCTTCCTATGATAATTCTTCCCACAACCTACTGAATGAGATAAGTTTCTTCCTAGCACAAATTCCTTGGATGAAGGAATCCCATGATGTAGGAAGGCCATTGAGAGTGGTCATTACCACTTCTCCATTTTCTATATCTTCTCCCATAGTTTCAAGTTGTTCTTTTATCTAGGAGACGCTTGAGAAATAAGACTGCATAGTCTCTGCATTCTGGATCTTGACATTCTTCAATTGATTCCTCAAGGTCTTCTTTCGATTTATGTTCTTCCCTTCAAATATATTGGTTAGGGAATCAAACATCTCCTTTGGTTTCTTTAGAGATGACACATGTGGTATGAGATGGTCTTTGATAGAATTAGCAATGGTCCTCTTAGCCTTGACCAAATTCATTTTGTGTAAGGCCTTAGAATTTTCTTCCTCTGGGATAGGGACCTCTTTACTTATGTAAGTGTAATGTCCCTTTTTAAAAATTTTTAAAAAATGCCCAATTTTCCACTTTTTCCCCAATTTCGACCTTTGACTAGTTTTGATGCCTAGGTCCCAAGTTTGGTCCAAATGGTCCCAAATATTCAGGGAAGGTGTATTACTGATATTAGGACTTAAATATGATGTTTAGGGATGATATATGGCCACCAAAATACCTATGCAAACTCTCTTAATATTCTGGTTCAAGTATGCAATTTTACTAGTAATTTGGGGTTTAAATCCCCCTGGGGTAAGTACTGAAAATAGCTTCCCAAATGCCTCCAAAGCCACTCAAATTTCTGAAAATATGTAGAGGATTTTTTAGGGATGTTATTAAGGTCCCAAATTCATCATTCATCAGTTATAATATTTGTTCCAACCCTCTCCCAAACAACAACAAAAACCACTAATTCGACCCTTGGGGAAATGGCACCAAATCTTCTTCAAATGCAAATAAACTGAGTATTATGGATTCAAATGCTCAAGTACTGAATATAAAAATTGTAATACACATCCATGGAATTCCATGCATCACAAATATATCAGAGAAACATTCCTTTATTCGAAATCATCATCGTTATAATGGCATACATCAATGTAGTGGGGAAATGGACATTGTTTGCTCATTAATCTTAATTTTTACATACAACCACATGGTATTTCAACCTGATACTTTCTGAATGTCAAGAAAAGAGTATAAAATTCTATTACAATCATAAATATTTCAATAGAATCTCTCCCAAGAAGCACAAGGTCTCACCAAAAATGCCCTCCCTCAAGGAGCATGAATATGCCTTCAAAACTGGAAATGGTTGAGAGATGGTGCTGCAGTAAACAAAACCATGAGATACCCTGTAGATGATACCTAAAAATAAAACTCCATGAAATACTTTATTGGCCTCTCCAAACACCAACTTGGATGGGAATCGTTCACCCTCGAAATTGGCTAAGGCAAGAAACTAGTCATCTACTAGCTCTCTCTTCACAAATACAATTTTTCTCAAATCATCAAAAGCCATTCTCATACTTGATTTCTACATTTTATAACCAACATTATCCTTCTAAGGTTCGAAATCCTCTCATTATCTTCTAGATATTTCCACTTAGGAGATATTCCACATTTGCCACTTGTCTCCTAGTTTCCAACCCTCCATCTTCTCCCAATTTCGAATAGGAGTCTCTTTAGATTCCCCCAAATCCATGAGTGCCTTCTTGAGACTATTTTTGGGGATGAAATGTCTTAATGGTTAGGTGTAATAAGTCAGATCTGAATTTTGTCATAGATGCTTCATCATTGTTGTCATAAGACTAGAGAATATAGCCCAAGTGTCCACTTCCAATTTGACTCTTCCTCTTCCATGGAGGTTACTCTTCCACCACATTTCGACCTAAGATGCTCCATGCCATGTGTAGGCCTTACCAACTCACCCAATAATTTTTTCCTTCCCATGGATTCGAAATGCCAAGTGATATTTTCCATGTGGCAGTGAGAAACGAAGCTAGTGGGGGTCCCACATCCTCCAAATGTCCTCAAAACCATTTGACACCTATAATTCCTCTTGGATTAATTTATTCAACTTATTTATTAAATACTTGGACTATTCTAAGGTGTAAAAATTATTCCTTTGCTCCCTTATTACAATTCCCAATGTACAGATTCAACCTAGGGAACTTGGTAGGATTGATGGGGGTTGTTTGCTATACAATTATTTGAATGGGGACATTACAGTCCTCCCCACCCAATATTGCTTGTCCTCAAGCAATTGAAAATTAGGATGCTGAAAAATATTATCCTCTTCCCATGCAGCATCTTCATTTGGTAGGTCCCTCCATTGTACTAAATATTCTTTGATAGTTCTACTCCTCATCCTCCTTTCCCGTGTCTTCAAAATATTTTTTGGAACAAGTGTGAGTTGAACTTCATCATCCAAGGGAGGAAGTATTTCTAAAGTGATGATTTGCTGACCAAGGGCTTTCTTGATACAAGAAACATGGAATACATTATGGATTTTACTCCTTTCCGGAAGTTCTAGTTCATATGCTACTTCGATCTTCCGCACTACCTTGTATGGCCCATAGTACCTTGGTTTTAATTTTTCTGCTCCCTTCTTTTTGAGAGATGTTTGCTTATATTGCTGCAACCTTAAATATACTAAAGCATTGACCTGAAAGGTTATTTATTCCCTATGTCTATCAACATATTGTTTTTGTTGATTTTGAGCAACCTGCAAATTGTCTTTCAAGAGCTTTAAAATGTCTTGGCTCCTTCCACCCAATATTTATCCTTTGGGGCTCTACTATCACCAAATATGATTTTAGCAAATGTAAGTGCATCATAACCATATAATTCATTGAAAGGAGACATCCCTATTGACATATGATAGGTGGTGTTGTAGCAAAACTCACCCAAGTGTAGCCATTTTGCCCATGCTTTTTGCTACTCTTCCACATAGTTTCTTAGGTACCCTTCCAGCCACTGATTCAACCTCTTTGTTTGTCCATCAGTTTGTGGATGATAGCTGGTACTTGGAGTCAATTGAGTGCCCACCAATCTAAAAATTTCTTGCCAAAAGGTGCCCATGAATCTACTATCTATGTCATTAACAATGCTCTTGGGAAGCCCATGCAATCTTAAGATTTCTCTGAAAAAAATATCAGCCACTTATGCAACACTAAAATATTATGTAACAACAAAGAAATGAGAAAAAGAAAAAGAAGGTCTTCTTGACAAAGCATCTGCTACTATATTATTCTTTCCCTTGACATATTCAATATCAAAATCATAAGCTTGGATTTTTCTTACCCACTTTTGTTGCCTTTCATTTAGATCTTTTTGGGTGAGAAAGTGTCGTAGACTATTGTGGTAATTTTTCACCACAAACTTGCTACCCAACAAGTATTGTCTGAATTTGGCCAATGCATGCATAATGGCTAACATTTCTTTATCATATATGGACTAAATTTTTTCATGAGGTTTCAACTTTCTGCTCTCAAAGGCTATGGGGTGTTGGCCTTGCTTTAGGACAACCCCTATTCTTCCACCTGAAGCATCACATTCCACAACAAAAGGTTTAGTAAAATCAGGAAGTGCAAGTATGGGACAACTACTCATTACCTCTTTCATTTTTTGGAAGGCATTTTCAGCCTCTTCATCCCACTTGAAAGCATCCTTCTTAGTCAAATCAGTGAGTGGAGAAGTCAACTTGGACAATCCATTCACAAATTTTTTTTAGTATGTGCATATGCCAATAAAACCCCTCATTTCGGTGATGTTTTTTGGTGATGGCCATTCTAAGATAGCTCTAATTTTTTCCATGTGTACCTTCACTCCTTCTTGCCCAATAATGTGCCCAAGATACAGTAATTCTTTCATCCCAAATTCACACTTTGACAACTTAGCAAATAAAGACTCTTCTTGCAAAACCTTCAACACAATCTCTAACTGCTGCAAATGCTCTTCCCATGTTTTACTGTAAATGAGAATGTCATCAAAGAAAACTAAAACATGCCTTCTTAATTTCTTGCAAAATATCCTATTCATGCATGCTTGAAATGTGGCTGGAGCATTAGTTAACCCAAAAGGCATGACAAGAAATTCAAAGTGACCATAATGACATCGAAAAGCAGTCTTTTGCACATCTTCATATGTCATTCGAATTTGATGATACCCTGATCTAAGGTCAATTTTGGAGAAGTATTTGGCCCCATGTAACTCATCCATGATCTCATCAATCCTAGGAATAGGATACCTATTACTGATAGTCTTTTTATTCAAAGCTCTAAAGTCTATGCACATTCTCAATGTTCCATCTTTTTTCTTCACTAGCACTATTGAAGAAGCATAAGGGCTAGAGCTTGGTCTAATGAGTCCCAAATCTAGGAGTTATTGGATAGCTTTTACAATCTCATCTATGAACTTTTTAGGATGTCTATAAGGTGGTATCTTAATGGGTGAAGTACCCTCCTCCAAAATAATGCTATGCTCAACCCCCCTATCCGGTGGTCTACCATGTGGAAGGTCTCTAAAAACTTTTTCACATTTTTGCAAAAGTCTCTCTATCTCCTTTGGGTGTTTAACAACATTTATATTTGGCTTGGGAGATGTAATATTCCATTAAACAACCCATTCTATGTCCCCATGCCTTAATATAGATCTCATACTATTACAAGTCACTACTTGATTTGGATAAGTGTGCTGCCCTCTCACAACTCTTTGTACCACTTTTGAATCTTGGAATTTTATTTCAGGAATTTGATAATTTACTGTATTCTCTCCTATTGAATACAGCCATTACATGCCCAAAAACACATTAATATCAGCAACATCACCCACATAAAAACTATCAACAAAAGTATAGTTACCTACGGTGACTTGCAGCTTTGGGACCCATGTTTTGCATTGCATTGTGTTGTGACCAGGAATGCCAATCGTGAAGCCATCAAATGGTTCAGTAAGTATCCTTCTTCTCTCCACCATATCCACATCAATGAATTTATGGTTGGCTCCTCCATCTACCAAAACTGAAGTTCTTTGTCCTTGTACCACACCCTTGCATCGGATAGTATGATAGCGAGGTACTGCTGAAAGTACTGCCATTCTTGCTTTGTCTGGTGAAGGCTAATTTTATTCTTGTCTTTCCTCTTCTAATGCTGTCTCATATGCCTCTTCTTGATCTGAAATATATCCATCTTCATCCATTCCCCCATATACCCCTCATTATCAGAAAATACTTCTATGTATTGAGCCTTTCCTTTAGTACATTTGTGCCCCGGTGTCCATGGTTGGAAGCATGTGAAGCACAGTTTCCTTTTTTGAAGTTCATCCCAATGTAGTCCTTTTTTATTACTTTCAAATGACTCTCTTTGCTAAGGTTTCTTATCATATCCATCCCTTTTCCAAGGTTTCTTTTCAAATTTGTAGCTAGGCTTGGGAGGAAATCTTGTTCTAGGAAGCACATTTTGGAGGTCCATAGTCAAGCTCATTGCATCTTTTAATGTAGTTGGCTTGTGGGATTTTACCAAACCTATTAAGGGTTCAACCAAACCTTCAGTGAACAACAATACTAATCTTCCCATAGAGACATCAGCCACCTTGACTGATAATTTTTTAAAGTCCAACATATATTCAATAGGGGACCCAGTTTGCTTTAATTGAGCTAGTTCTTTGAAAGGCAATTCTGGATCTTTTTGTTCAAATATTTCTAGTACCCTTTCAACAAATTATCCATATGTTTTAACCTGATTATGACCGAAGGTTTTCATCCCATGAAACCACCATTCATTGGAATCTCCTTCCAAATGCAAAATGGCCATTTTTAATGCATCCTTTTCCAACATAGGATTCAACTGAAAATATACATCCAATTTTTGCACCCAAGTGTTAGCAGAATTTTGAGAAGAACCATTAAAAGTAGGAAGTGACATTTTTCCAATAGCACTCTTTAATTCTTTGTTTTGGAATGGACTCCTATTGTCTTCCCTCCTTTTAATTTTTTGTATAGCAACAATGTAGTCACTGAGTGGTACACCTCTTTTACACTCTTCATTCAAATCATTCCAATCGTTTACTAGTTTCTTATAATCCACCTCAATATTGGGCTCTTCTTTGGGTGTGAGAAATTTAGGTGCAGTATTCCGTTGTGTGCTTTGGAATTCATCAGGTCTATTATGTGGTCCTGTGCTTGAAAAAATATGCTCACTCCCTTTTATCTTTTCCCCTGAATGTGAACCACTGTTATCTCCTATCATCCCTTTGCCTGAAAGTTGGCTACCCAACAATTCGAAATTTTTTATCATTTGTTTACTCATCTCTAGCATAACCATGGTAATTCCATCAAAACATGGTTTTAAGGCTTCAATAAATTCCTCCTTATGTATTAATTTTTCCTCCTCCTCTCTACCTATTGTTTTGGAAAAAAACTATTTTTCTGCTACTATCTCTTCTTCAACCAAAACTTCTTCAACTACTGATTCAAAGGGTGGGGGTTTATTTGTTTGGATTATTTTTAATACCATCAAGTGCCAAGACCATGCTTTGATACCACTTGTAATGTCGCTTTTTCAAAATTTTAAGAAAATGCCCAATTTTCCACTTTTTCCCCAATTTCGACCTTTGACTAGTTTTGATGCCTAGGTCCCAATTTTGGTCCAAATGATCCCAAATATTCAGGGAAGGTGTATTACTGATATTAGGACTTAAATATGATGTTCAAGGATTATATATGGCCACCAAAAGACCTCTTCAAACTCTCTTAAGATTATGGTTCAAGTAAGCAATTTTACTAGTAATTTGGGGTTCAAATCCCCCTGGGGTAAGTACTGAAAATAGATTCCCAAATGCCTCCAAACCCACTCAAATTTATGAAAATAGGTAGGGGATGTTTTATGGATGTTATTAAGTTCCCAAATTAATCATTCATCAATTATAAGATCTGTTCCAACCCTCTCCCAAACAACATCAAAAACCACTAATTCGACCCTTAGGGAAATGGCACCAAATCTTCAAATGCAAATAAACTGAGTATAATGGATTCAAATGCTCAAGTAATAAATATGAAACTTGTAATACACATAAATGGAAGTCAATTCATCAAAAATATATCATAGAAACATTCATTTATTCGAAATCATCATCATTATAATGGCATACATCAATGTAGTGGGGAAATGGACATTGTTTGCTCATTAATCTTCATTTTTACATACAACCACATGGTATTTCGACCTGATACTTTCTGAAGCTGAATAACAGAGTATATAATTCTATTACAATCAGAAATACATCAATAGAAGCTCTCCCAAGAATCACAAGGGCTCATCAAAAACGCCCTCCCTCAAGGAGCATGAATATGCCTTCAAAACTGGAAATGGTTGAGAGATGGTGTTGCACTAAACAAAACCATGAGCTTCCCTATAGATGATATATGCAAATAAAAATCCATTAAGGCTCCATGAAATACCTGAGTGGCCTCTTCAAACACCAACTTGGATGGGAATCGTTCACCCTCGAAATTGGCTAAGGCAAGAAACTAGTCATCCACTAGCTCTCTCTTCACAAATGCAATTTTTCTCAAATCATCAAAATCCATTCTCATACTTTATTTCTACATTTGATAACCAACATTAGCCTTCTAAGGGTTGAAATCCTCTCATTATCTTCTAGAGATTTCCACTTAGGAGATATTCCACATTTGCCACTTGTCTCCTAGTTGCCAACCCTCCATCTTCTCCCAATTTTGAATAGGAGTCTCTTTAGCTTCCCCCAACTCCATGAGTGCCTTCTTGAGCCTATGTTTTGGGCTGACATGTCATAATGGTCAGGTGTAAGAAGTCAGATCTGAATTTTGTCATAAGACTAGAGAATCTAGCCCAAGTGTCCACTAGTCTCCAATTTGACTCTTCCTCTTCCATGGAGGTTACTATTCCACCACATTTTGACCTAAGATGCTCCATATTTTCCATAATTTGACTCACCCAATAATGTTTTCCTTCCCATGGATTTGAAATTCCAAGTGATATTTTCCATGTGGCAGTGAAAAACCAAGCTAGTGGGGGTCCCACATCCTCAAAATGTCCTCAAAACCATTTTCCACCTATAATTACTCTTGGATTCATTTATTCAACTTATTTATTAAATACTTCGACTATTCTAATGTGTAAACATTATTCCCTTTCTCCCTTATTACAATTCCCAATGTACCCATTCAACCTAGAGAACTTGATAGGATTGATGGGGATTGTCCGCTATACTATTATTTGAATGGGGACATTACAGTGAGTGTCCAACTCATTTTCTTCCAGGATTAACCCAATCCTATACTTCCATGCTCGGAATTTATCAGCCCCTTCAAGCTTATCCTCAAGCTTAGTGCGGTGAGACATCTTTAAAGAGTACTTCAAATGGAAATAGAAAAGATTTAGGTCTTACCACTTGATTTGTTGAAAACTGGATCTGGTGCTGGATTAGGGTTTGTCAGAGAAACCCTAAAAATTCAAACTTTGAATTTCAAACTTCTAAAAGGATAGAAAGATGCGCCTTGATGAGATGATCAGCCTGGTATACTCAGAATTTGAAAGCTACAAATTTTCACCCTTCAGAAATGCATTTTAGTCTTCCTGGATTCCTGAATTAGGGTTTGAGTTTCCCAGAGCTTCACCCAACCAAAAAGTTTGATCCAAAGCTCTAAACTTCAATTTTTCCAAGGAGCTTCTATCTATGGTCTCAGATTTCAGAAATTCCTATTTTTTTGGAAACCCTAATTTGTAGGGCCAAAAATGAAAGTGCCCAGAATTGAATTCTAATTGGACAGAAAGATGCACCATTATGAGTAGAGTCAATCTACCTTACTTCCTTTCCAAAATATGTGAAGAGAAACCCAATAAACAAGAAACCCTAGTTTCCGCAACTGCAGAGTGTCTTCTTCTCATGTTAGCTTTGATACCATGTTAGATTTTGAGCATTAATTCAACATACTCTAGGATCTTTATTGAGAGAATAACATGTACAGCATATCAATCGTATCAAGCACAACAAGCAATCACAAGAGACAATAGACACACAAAGTTTCACTAGGGAAAACCATAAAGGTGAAAAACCCCACAACTTCCTCAGAGATAGAAAGAGCAATGATACAACCCAAGTACAAGAGATAGTCCTCCTAGCAGCTACTCCTCCTTCCTCACTTGTGCGCCACTTTCTGGAGAGTGTAGAAGTGAATAATGAAGTGATCAAATAGAGTGCCTCCCGCACTCTATTTATACATGACCTAACTTTCCTAATAAACTAGCAGGGCCGACTTGTCTAACTCAGTCTAATAACCCATGGTAATACTAATCAGGGCCAACCCCACACTTGTTGGTCTAATAATCCATCACATGCAAGTTGCGACACTTGCGCAACTTGTCAATACAAATGATGAAACTTCTATATAGAGTAATGATACCATCTCTATAGGAGTACAATATACATAGGTGAAATACATTCCAAACTTACATATACATCAACATTTGGAAGGTGAATATAAGGAATTCACAACAACAAGAATCAATGAGTGTAGACTCAAGTCACAGCAAAAATCCACTAGAGTTATCTTGCTCTCTCTTTCTCCTCCTTTCCATATGCCATAAGAGCTCAATATATATCCTTCCAAAGGTAAGTGAAAGGACACATCGAGGCATTTTAGGGCATATGGAGGGAAAAGGTCACCCTAAGGCCGCTTTTTGGGAGTAAAAAGTAAAATTCTAATGATTTTTACCATTTTACTTGGTACCTGTAGGCTATAGTGGAAAAACCTGCGTGTACGCTGGCTATAATGGGACAACAAGCGTACAGGAAGAAAAATAGAGAAAAATTGTGTTTTCTGGAGGACATAAAGTGAATCTGAGTCAGTGAAATGGATCCTGAAGGCCAATCAATGCTGATGCTCACAAGGTGGAAAATTACGCTATAACAAACATACATAAGACAACCTTTGCTACTGAATGGGGATCATTTCAGTATACAGTTATGCCCTTTGGTTTGAAAAATGCACCTGCTATTTTTCAAGAGTCGTTGATGCTACATTTAAAGAGTTTATCCATAAACTCTTAGAAGTTTATTTTGACGACTGGACAGTATTTGGTTTACTGAAGAGCCATTATGCGAACTTAAGAATGATGTTAGTGAAGTGTAGACAACATCAGATTTACCTGAATTTAAAGAAAATCATTTTCTGTATTCCTTATGGAATTATATTAGGACACATTGTATGTAAACAGGGACTTATGGTTGATCCAACAAAGATCATAGTTATAGTAAACCTACCAGTGCCTAACTCAGTAAAACAACTATGCACGACATTGGGGCACACAGGATACTATAGGAAGTTCATCAAAGGATATGCACAATTCACTACGCCTATGGAGAAATTATTAAAGAGAAGCGAAGTATAGTTGGACTACGGATTTTCAAAAAGGATTGGATACAATGAAAGAGAAAATGGTTACATCACCTATTGTAGTCTTTCCTGACTGGAATAAACCATTTCATGTACATGTAGATGCTTCATCTATAGCACTTGGTATTGTCTTAGCTCAACCAGGTGAGGGAGGCATCAACCATCCCATTGCATTTTCAAGTAGAAAGCTATCTTCAACATAAAAGAAATATACCATGACAGAAATAGAAGGCTTAGCCATGGTGTATGCATTGTAGAAGTTCAAACACTATTTGCTAGGTTCTCATTTATGTATGTTTATTGACCACTCAACTTTGAAGTACCTGTCCAATAAACCGGTGTTAGGGGGAAGAATATGTAGATGGATATTACTCTTTCAGGAGTATGATTTTGAAATCATTGTCAAACCAGGAATATTGAATTCAGGACCTGAACATCTCTCTAGAATCGAATCAGGCGAAGAATCTAGTAATTTGGAGGATAGTTTACCAGATTCATAGTTGTTTTCTATTCACATAGAAGATGACTACTATAAGGATATCGTAGAATGTTTTACTACAGGTCTAGCACCTAAGGATATTACTATGCAACAGAAGAAATAATTAGTGGTAAAAGCAACTGATTTTACTCTAATTGCAGGATAATTATACAAGCTAGGACCAAATGAAGTATTGCGAAGATGTGTACTGGAACACGAAAAACCCATGATACTTGCTAAAGAACACTCAGGAGTATCAATAGGACACTACGTAGGAAGGGCTACTGCACAGAAAATTTTAAGATCTGGACTATGGTGGCCTACAATACACAAGGATTCAAAAGAACATTGCCGAAGTTGCGATGTATGCCAAAGAACAGGAAAGCCATCTTGTAGAGATGAAATTCCATTGATGCCACAACTGGCCTTGCAAGCATTTGATAAGTGGGCTATTGAATTTGTGGGACCTATTAACCCACCGAGAAAATGAACTAGTTCGATATATATCATCACAGCTACAAATTAGCTAACCAGATGGGCAGAAGAAAAACCAGTAAAGGACTGTAGCACAGTTACTGCCGCGCAGTTAATTTTTGAGAACATCTTAATAGGGTTTGGATGTACGAAGATCCTAATGAGTGATCAGGGAACTCATTTCCTGAACAAAACTATTGAATCCCTAATCGAAGAAATTCAGATCTACCATCAAAAGAGCACACCATATCATCCACAAGCTAATGGCACTGTCGAATATTTTAACAAAGTGTTGGAAAATGCGTTGACCAAGATATGCAATTAAAATGGGGATGATTGGGATCTAAGAATATCAATAGTGTTATGGGCCTATAGGAAAAGTTGTAAGAATTTTATAGGTTACATGCCTTTCAGATTAGCATATGGATAGGAATCTATCATGCCCATGGAATACATAGTACCAAGTTTGAGAATTGCATCATTCACAGATATGGACAATGAAGAAGATCACTTCATCGCAGGATTTCACCAACAAGTGCAGAAATACAAAGAAAAAGCATGGCATGACAGGAAAATCAAGTACAAATTCTTCTAGGTAGAAGACCTTGTCGTCCTCTATGATAGTAAATTTATGAAATTTCTTGGAAATTTTAAAATGCACTAGCTAGGACCATATGTTGTCAAATATGTTACCAATGTGTTGAATATTGTAACTTCTAAGAATATTATATTTGTATATTATTTATTCCGGATATGTTCCATACCTCCGAGGTGATTCTACTATGTATCCGGAGATGTTTATTCCTCTGAGAAGTTGTGGTAACTAGGGTTATTAGACCCACCATGTGGGGGTCGGCCCTGAGTTAATATTTTAGGGGTTATTAGACTTCTCTAGGTGAGGTCAGCCCCATTAGGTATTTTAGTTAGTGAGGAGTCAATATAAATAGAGGAGGTGAACTCCTCATTAGACACACTCACTCACTTGTGAAAAGAGGCACACTTGTCCGGGAGATTTGCTAAGGAGGAAAAGAAGGAGGGAGCACATCTTGTATTTTGGTTGATCATCTTATTGAGGAAAGCTTTGTTGGGTTTTCTACCCCATGAGGGTTTCCCAGGGTATATTCTATGTCTATCTTGTGATTATGCTTCTTTCAGTGATCTTGCTAGTCTATTTAGTTTAAAACTTAACATGGTATTAGAGCTGGACTGAATAGGACATCTTTCACAAGGTAAGAATCTCTCTCTCTCTCTCTCCGGTGAAGTTTAGGGTTTCAGGAAAAGGTTGGTATTATTGAAATATGATTACATGGCTGGATAGCCCTTCTCAAGATCAATCTTTTGATCCCTAGATCGAACTTTTTGGTTGGGTAGAACTTTGAGAAAGTCAAACCCTAATTCTATCAAAAGTGCGATAAATTAGAAATTGGTTTCAGCAGAAAGTTGGTATTGTTGAAATCTGATTACATGGATGGATAGCTCTTCTCAAGAGAAATATTTTGAGCACTATATTGAAACTTTTGGTTTGGTAGAACTCTGGGAAAGTCAAACCCTAATTCTACCAAAAGTGCGATAAAATTCTGTCTCAGGTTCCGGAAAAGTAAAAGGTAACTTTTCAAGTAAGTACTACTCTGTCTCTTGGACTCCCCCAAGAGAAGATGGCTCCAAACACTAAGCTTGAAGACAAGCTAGAAGGTATAGAGAATTTTCGGGCATGGAAATACAGAATTTGTCTCATTCTTGAAGAGAATGATCTTGCCCATTATACCAAGGATGAAGTTGCAGAACCAGAAGGAGATGAAGCCAAAGAAAATCATAGGAAGGATTTAATTAGGGAAAAGAGAATCATAGCTGATTGTATTAAAGACCACTTGATTCCCCAAGTGGCCTCCAAGAAGACTCCAAAGGAAATGTATGATGCCCTAGGAAGAATGTATGAAGGAAAGAACATCAATAGGAAGATGAATCTGAGGACTCAATTGAAGAGTACCAAGATGCACAAAGGAGAATCCATTCAAGACTATTTCTCAAGGGTATCCCAAATCAAGGAGCAACTAGATGCAATTGGTGATACTCTTGATGAGGATGAACTTATGATGACTACTCTCAATGGTCTCACTAGGCCTTGGGAATCATTCATACAAACCATGTGTGCCAGAAAAGAGAGCCTGAAGTTTGATATAGTATGGGAGGACTTTGTTCAAGAAGAAGCTAGGGTTGCCAACAGAGAAGTTATTCTCAAAGAGGATGACCAAGCCTTGGCCACCCATACCAAAAGAAGAAGAATACGTCATCTCAAGAAAGTTGACCACAAAGGACCTCAACACTTCTCTAGGCCTAAAAAGAGAAGAGGACCCAATCCAGTAAGAGATCTTTCCAAAGTTGAATGCTACAGTTGTCATAAACGAGGACACATCTCCAGATTTTGTCCTTCAAAAAAGAAGAAGTTTGTCCACAAAATACATCATGCACATATGGCAGAAAATGATAGTGAAGAAGAAGAAGAAGAAGAAGAAGAAGAAGAGGTAGAGGTAAAACCTAGAAAGAAAAGATATAAAGTGAAGAAAGAAGATCCAGGAGAATATGTTCTATTCTCTGCACTCTCTGGATCTGTATCTCCTGGAGAAGATACATGGCTCATTGACAGTGGTGCTTCTAAGCACATGACAGGTCAAAGAAAGACTTTCTCAAATCTTGAAGAAAAGTCTTCTACACAAAAGGTATCTCTAGGAGATGACTACCAATATCCCATCAAAGGAATTGGTGAAGCTAGCTACAAGCTAGATTCTGGAACACCCTTGAAGATGAAAGATATCTTATATGTACCAGGTTTAAAGAAGAACCTACTCTCTATCTCAGCACTAGATAAGAAAGGATTTAGAGTGGCTTTCATAGATGGACAAGTACTCATGTGGTCCAAAGGAAAGACAATTAAAGATGCAGTTGTTATTGGTGAAGAAGAAGGAGGTCTCTATAAGCTCAAGGGTCATCCAAAAGCTTCCCTTGATCATGAGATCTCTAGCCCCAGTGAGCTATGGCATAGAAGATTAGCTCATATCAACTATAAAGCCTTACCCTATGTAAGCAAGGTAGTCATAGGACTACAAGATTTGAAAGTTGATCATGATGGATCATGTAAAGGATGTAAGAAAGGGAAAAATATCAAGAACCCCTTTCCAAAGAGTGAAACAAAGACTAAGAACATTTTGGATCTAATACACTCAGATGTATGTGGACCAATGCCCACCACTTCTCTAAGTGGGTTTGAATACTATCTTTCATTCATTGATGACCACTCAAGGAAAACTTGGATATACTTCCTTAAAGGTAAGAATGAAGTTTTTGGAAAATTCAAAGAGTTCAAGGCTCTAATAGAAAATCTATCAGAAAAGAGAATCAAAATTCTCAGAACAGATAATGGAGGAGAATTTACCTCAAAGGAATTTGAGGACTTCTGTAAAGAAGCTGGAATTAAGAGGGAACTAACTACTCCATATAATCCCCAACAAAATGGGGTGGCTGAAAGGAAAAATAGAACAATCATGGAAGCTGTGAAGACTATGATACATGACCAAGATCTTCCCATGTATCTATGGGCTGAAGTAGCCAAGACAACAGTATATGTGCAAAATAGATTATCTCATAGTGCTCTTGATTTCAAAACTCCAGAAGAAGTGTTTACAAGTAAGAAGCCTGAGGTAAGTCATCTTAAAATATTTGGGTGTCCTATGTACATCCACATTCCAAAAGAAAAGAGAACCAAGTTGGACCCTCCTGGTAAGAAGGGAATATTTACTGGTTATTGTGAATCATCCAAAGCCTTCAGAATTTACATTCCAGGCTTTCATCACATAGAAATAAGTAGAGATGTAACATTTGATGAAGAAGCAGCTCTCAAGAAATCTAAGAAGTGCCAACTTGAAGAAATCTATGAAGACGATACTTCTCCCAGAATCACAGAGGCTGTGCCCATTCCTGAAGATGATTCTCCAGAGGATCATGACATGTTGAAACCACAAGAGCCTCCTATTACAGACTTGTCTAAGAAAAGAAGGCCAACATGGGCTAGAGATATTATTCAAGGGGCTGAAAGATATGGAGCTCTTGAAGGCTCCACTAGAGAAAGAAAGAAACCAAAGCTAGTGTCCAACTACATGGCCTTGATGTGTGATCTTGTGGATCAAATACCTACCAGCTATGAAGAGGCAGCTCAGAAGAAAGAATGGGTAGAAGCTATGACAGAAGAATATCAGTCAATAATGAAAAATGATGTTTTGGATATAGTCCCCAAACCAAAAGATAAAAGTGTGGTTTCTTCCAAATGGATTTTCAAGATAAAACATGCTGCAGATGGTAGCATTGAAAAATACAAGGCAAGATTTGTAGCCAGAGGATTCTCTTAGAAAGAGGGAATTGACTATGAAGAGACATTTGCACCAGTTGCTAGGTATACTTCAATTAGAACTATCATGGCACTTGCATCCATGATGAAATGGAAATTGCACCAAATGGATGTTAAGACAACTTTTCTGAATGGTGTAATTGAAGAAGAAGTATACATAGAACAACCACAAGGATTTGAGGTCAAGGACGGAAGGACCCATGTATGCAAACTGAAAAAGGAATTATATGGATTGAAGCAAGCTCCCAAGGCTTGGTACGGAAGGATTGACAATTTCTTAACAAGCATGGGCTTTACCAAAAGTAAAGCTGATCCCAATCTCTATCTCAAAGTGATGGAGGATGAACCAGTTATACTATTGTTATATGTAGATGATCTATTTCTAACTGGAAATGAGAAACAAATTATTGAAAGCAAGAAGAAGCTTTCTTCAAAATTCGAGCTGAAAGATCTCGGATTAATGCACTACTTCTTAGGCTTAGAAGTATGTTAAGAACCAAAAGGAATCTTTCTAAATCAAGGTAAGTATACTGTGGAGATTCTCAAAAGATTTGATATGTTGGAGTGTAAAGCCATGGCCACTCCCATGGACTCCAACTTGAAGTTATTAGTTAATGATTCATCAGATTTAGTGGACATAACTCTATATAGACAAATCATTGGATCATTGATGTATTTAACAAATACTAGGCCTGATATATGCTTTGCTATAAATACCCTAAGTCAGTATCTAGTAGAACCTAGAAAGGTTCACTTAATAGCTGATAAGCATGTAATGAGGTACCTAAAAGGTACATTAGATTTTGGCCTATATTATCTTGGAGGTCATGAACTCAGGTTACATGGTTACTCAAATTCTGACTGGGAAGGTAGTGTCTCAGATAGAAAAAGTACCTCAGGTGGATGTTATGGTCTTGGATCTGCTATGATCTCATGGTTCAGCAAGAAACAATCTAGTGTGGCTCTCAGTATTGCTGAAGCAGAATATATAGATGCCTGCTCTGCCAGCTGTGAAGCAGTATGGCTTCGGAAACTTTTAACTGGAGTGTTTGACTTAGAAATGGATCCCACTGTGATTATGTGTGATAATCAAAGCTGCATCAAGATGACTGAAAATCCTGTGTTTCACGATAAGTCTATTAAATTTTCAGAATTTACTTCAATATGATCTAGGATATTAACTGAGAGAACAACATGTACAACATATCTATAGCATATCAATCATGGAGACAATAATGCAAGCACACAAGAGACACAAAGATTTACTTGGGAAAAACCATAATGGTGAAAAACCCCAATAACTTCCTTAGAGATAGATAGAGCAATGATACAACCCAACCATAAGAGATAGACATAACCTAGTAGCAGATCCTCCTCCTCCATAAGTGCACCACTCCTCCTTGAGTGCATGAGTGAGAAGTGAGTGAACAAATAGAGTGCCTCCCGCACTCTATTTATACTTGAATTGACTTGCCTTTTTACCTAACTCATGTAGGCTCAAACCTAACCACATAACATAATGTTGACTGGGCCGACCCCCAATAGGGTGGTCTAATAACCCTTTGACCCACATGGCCGACCCCCAATAGGGTGGTCTAACAACCCTTTGACCCACATGACTTATACAGGGCCGACCCCAAACAAGGTGGTCTAATAACCCATAAAGTATAAGTTATGACACTTCCGTATAGAGGAATAATAACATATCTATAAGAATACAATATACATATATGTGAAATACATTCCGAAGTTACATATAAATCAACACTCCCTCTTAACTAGGAAGGTATTTCTCAGCATAGTTCTTCTAGCACAAGTCATCTTCTCTGGATCATCGTCATCGATGCATCGTCATCATCATCATCACTGCTGCTGCTATCTCAATCAATCTCTGAATCTACTCGTCATAGGAAGTTCTACAGAGCCAGTCCTTTTTCATACTGGATGTAGGCCCACCACCTGCAGGTCTTCATCATCACTGGCCATACTGTGGAATCCTCAGGGCTTATTACGTGCGTCACAAAACCTAGCCGCAGCATCCCAAGCTATTATGAGCACACAGCTCTACCTGTAGGATCTCTCAGGAGCACATTACATGTGACCCATCACAAAACCTGGCTGAAGCATCCCAGGCTGTTACGAGCACGTGGCTCTACCTGTCGGATCTCCCAGGAGCACATTACATGTGATCTCACCACAAAACCTGGCTGAAGCATCCCAGGCTGTTACGAGCACATAGCTCTACCTGTCTGATCTCCCAGGAGCACATTACATGTGGTCCACCACAAAACCTGGCTGAAGCATCTGAGGCCTTTTTCATCCTATCCAGATCTCCCAGGAGAAAATTACATGTGGTCATGGCAAAACCTGGCTGAAGCATCTGAGGCCTTTTTCATCCTGTCCAGATCTCCTAGGAGCAAATTACATGCCATAGGACAAAACCTCGCAAGAGCATCTGCCAGATATCCCAGGGCACCGAATTACATGCCATAGGAAAAACCTCGAAAGACTATCTGCATATCTCCCAGGGCACAAATTACATGTCCTCCCAAGCAAAACCTCGCAAGAGCATTTTCCAGATGTCCCAAAGCACCGAATTACATGCCATAGGAAAAACCTTGAAAGACCATCTGCAAATCTCCCAGGAGACAAATTACATGTTTACTTGCACAACCTGATCCACGGCCACAGAGTATCATCTGATACTCATCAAACATCATCCTGATGTACACATGATCAACCTGATCATCATCACTGCAACATCTTGCTGCATGTCATCTGGAGAAGCTCGTCATCCACGATCATCCTGATCATACAATGCATCCATTTGATGCACACCAAGTATCCACCTAATACATACATAGACACATGATCCACACAATGTATCCATCAACATACATGATCTACCTGATCATACAAAGATACATGATCCACACAATGTATCCATCAGCATCCACATGATGCATACATACAAATGATCCAACTGATCATATCCAGCATCCAACATGATGCGTATACAAAATACATACACATGATCCAACCGATCATATCCAGCATCCAACATGATGCGTATACAAAATACATACACATGATCCAACCGATCATATCCAGCATCCAACATGATGCGTATACATATAAATGATCCAACTGATCATATTCAGCATCCAACATGATGCATACATACATACATATAATGATCCAACTGATCATATCCAAGCAGAAACCGAAACATCATCCTAATGCTCATCATCCAGTGCTTACATCCACAGCCATGTGAAGGGTTCCCCTTCCAACATGCTTGGAATGGATTCAGCAAATGTGTCCATCACTTCTTCCTCGAAGTATCCTCGATCTGAAGCATGCCAAGCCTCTCTATGAAGTACTCGAACTTCACCCTGGCTAGTGGCTTCGTCAGCACATCTGCAATCTGCTCGTCTATCGCAACATACAAGAGCTTCACAGCTCATCTCTGCACCATATCCCTGATATAGTGATATTTGATCTCTATGTGTTTCGACCTGTCATGAAACACTGGGTTCTCGGACAACTTCACACAACTATGGTTATCACAGAAGATACCAGTAGCATCCAACGGGAGATCAAATAACTCAGACAGTAGATTCCATAGCCATACTGCCTCACAACTAGCTGAACAGGCTGCAACATACTCTGCCTCAGCTATACTCAGTGCTATGCAGGACTGCTTCCTGCTAAACCAAGAGATCACACTTGATCCCATACTGAAGCAGCACCCAGATGTGCTCTTCCTATCTGCAGCACTGCCTGCCCAATCCGAACCAACATAACCCTGCAGGTTAAACTTTTGATTTGCTTCATATTTGAGCCCATAATCCACTGTACCCTTCAGGTACCTCAGAACATGCTTTACAACAACCAGGTGAACACTTCTCGAATCCGTCAGGAACTGGCTCAATGTGTTCACAGCAAAGCAAATGTTTGGTCTCGTGTTCATCAGGTACATCAAGGACCCAATCATCTGACGATACATAGAGACATCAACTGGCTCAGATGAAGCATCACAAAGAAGCTTCAGATTCAATTCCATAGGTGTGGCCATGGCCTTGCAATCCATCATCCCGAACCTCTTCAGGATCTCTACTGCAAAATTCCCTTGTCCAAGGAAGATTCCATCTGCACTCTACCACACCTCCATGCCAAAAACAAATAGTGCATCATCCCCAAGTTCTTCATATCGAATTCAGCAGCAAGCTTCCGCTGTGTGTTGGAAATCCATCTATCCTCACCTGATACAAACAGGTCATCCACATAGTAGTATCACTGGATTGCCTTCCTCAACCTTGTAGTAAAGGTTGGAACCCGCTTTACTCTTGGTAAAGACCAAACTGGATAGAAGGATGTCTATCCTACCATACCAAGTTCTGCACACATATATGACTACACCATGCTGTCTTAAAATCCATCTGGTGCATCTTCTATTTCATCACTTTTATATTTCTTAATGATGCCATCTGCAACATGCTTGATCTGATAGTTTCATCTGGAAGTCATAACAAACTTCCCTTCATGTCTTGGGACTACATCCCAAACATCGTTCTTCATGATCGACGGATCATGGCATTCCATTTCTTCATCCCAGATCTTGGGAACTTCAATATCTTCAATAGATAATTTTGTTGCTGGAACAAATGTTGTAGTCCTTTTGTAGGTGAAGATATACGATCTTTCCTACAAAACAGGTTAAATTGCATGATTAAAAACATCTCATAATTTTCAAAAAAAATTCTTACACATAAAGAAATATGTCATACAGTCATGCAATTATATTAGCCAATGCTTCAATACAACATTTATCCATATTCCGTAACTTTCTAGATGCCTTCCAATCTCTACCAGAACATTGTTCAGAGTGTGCACAACTCCCAACATGTCAGCAAAGAGGTTTCATTCTAGATAAGTAGCAATGGAATGTTGTATAGTGCCATAGGCCACTTACCCATGTATATTAGTAGTATACTGTTCATCAATGCAACTATTCTAATATGCACAATACATATCCTAAGTCTAGGAACATGAGCATATACATCATTGAACAATTTTATTTAAACAGACAAATATGCAAGAAATTAAAATACTTATCTTTGTTTGTTCGTTGGGTGGACTCCCTCTGAGTCTTTTCTTCCTTACAGGAGTTGCTGGAATCCTAATCTGAAGTAGCTTCTTCTACACCTTTCTGTTGTGGAAAGATGGTCAACTCCCTCTGAATATCTGCATCCTTGCAGAAACTACTGAAGTGTGTTCCTTTGCTTTCTTGTAGGAACAACTGGAGTGTGCTCCCTCTTGATCTTTGCTTCCTGGATTACCTGTTCTTGAACTCATATTCATCCTTGGTCCCTATGCATGCTTATTAGTATCATGATTGTGTTATCTTTGTGATCTCATATAAAATCATACATTCATTAGTATACTATTAAAACACAATAATATCAAGCATGTATAGTCATGATCATTTCAAACAGAAAATAATAAGCATTAGCATTCAAGGTTTATGTAGTATTCTTAAGGTTAGTCAAATCATAAGAAACATAACATGTCTAAACCTGTAATTACTCAAACCTATGACTCTTCACGTTAGTTGAATCATCAATCAAGATAAGAGATATAATATGCATAAAACCTGTGATTATTCAAACCTATACCTTCATGATTCTTCTGGTTAGTCATATCATCAATTATGGTAAGAAACATAATATGCATACAACCATAATTATTCAAACCTATGAATTCATGAATAATCATTATCAACAATAGTATAAGATCCTAACACAAGGTAGGATTCTAGCTTGATATAGGAAAGCATACCTGGATTAGCATGCTAGCTATTTATGTCTAACATACTCACATGATGTCTTCTTGTTCTTCTTCAATGACTTGTGCTAGTAACTTGTATATCTCATAGGTTAACTATTACAAAACCAATTTATACATACCTCGTAAATGGATCTTCTATGAGATCCATGACAATGGATGAATCTTTGTCCTCATGTTATCATGATCATATGTTCTTGGACCAGAACATGATTTGTCTTTCTTGGTGTACCTTTCATGTTAGTAGACAACATAAACCTCATACAACACCATAATGCATTAGTACAATCATAAGTGTCAACACCCTAATCAATGAATATTTTCTATTGTGCATTCATAGTTTTATTAAGGTGATAGGACAAGTCAAGATTGTACTAACCGCAATAACATGAAGACAAACATACCATAAACTTAATCATGAACAAATCTCAAAACATACCTCAATGAGTCATACCTGTCGAGATCGCTTGTAATCTTCTTATGTAAGGCCTTAGCTTCATCTCCCTCTGAAACAGGAACATCTTCACTTATGCAGGTGACCAATCCATCTTCTTCTAGGATTAACCCAATCCACTTGATTTGCAAGAACTGGACCTGGAGATGGATATGGGTTTGTCAGAGAAACCCAAAAAATTCAAACTTTGAATTTCAAACTTCTGAAAGGATAGAAATATGCGCCTTGATGAGCTGTTCAAACTGGTATATTTAGAATTTGAAAACTGCAAAGTTTCACTTCTCAATTTTGCCTTTGAAACTTCCGGATTCACTAGACGTGACCCTGAACCGGGGTTTGATGAAGCCCACTCTTCTGCCCAATCAAAAGGTTTGATCCAAAGCTCTAAGCTTCTATTTTTCTGAGGAGCTTCCAACCGTGGTCATAGATTTCAAAAATTCCCATTTTTATAGAAGCCCTAATTTTCCATTTTTCTGATCAAAGTCCCGAACTAGGGTCTAATCAAGCCCGGCCTTCTGCCCAACCAAAAATTCTGATTTTGGTCTCTAAATTTTTATTTTGATGAGTAGCATTCATCCGTGGTCTCCGATTACAAAAATTCCAACTTTCTCCGAAGCCCTAAATTCCGGAAGCCATGAATGAAGGTACTCAAAAATAATTCTGTTTTGACAGAAATATGTACCTGATTGTTTCTGGTGTAACTCCAAAATTTTCGATCCACATGGTCTGAAAAAGTTTCCTGAGATAGCCTGACCTGTTATCTTTCCATCCTGACAGGTCTGACCTCAATTGGATTCTCTGAGAGAGAGTTATGTCAAATGTCGCAACGTGACCTATTTTGGGATAATACAGGAGTGTGAACTTGTACGGCGTTCCACGTGTCACTGTTTGAACTTCAGCCTCTGAAAACTTTTCCTGAGATAGCTCGACATGTTATCTTTCCATATTGACAGGTCTGACCTCAATTGGACTCTCTGAGAGAGATTTATGCCAAGTTTCTCAATGTGACCTGTTTATGGGATAATACAGGAGAGAGAACTTGTACGGCATGCCACGTGTCATTGGTTCAACTTCGGCCTCTGAAAACGTTTCCTGAGATAGTATAGTCTGTGTACTACCTGTCACTTTTTATGAAATTTCATTTGGATCTTCCTAGCCCAGGTTATGACATTTTTCCCAAGGTCACCTGATTTTGACTCAGATCTGGAAGAGGCAGAAACCCTATATTGTACATATCATAAATCACAAAGTACAACTAATTAGAGGTTTTCCTTTGGACACAAGGTACATGGGTATCTTAGTTTCTTCCTGTAACAATTTCAGATCCAAAAACTTCGCTAAAGCGGATTTATAGCGAAAGTTCTACGATGACTGGTTTTTTCTATATCAAGCCCTAGCATCGTAAGTGCAACAAGTGTCATACATGCCATATCATGCCTTCTTTCAGGCTAGCTCTGATACCATGTTAAATTTTCAGAATTTACTTCAATATGATCTAGGATATTAACTGAGAGAACAACATGTACATCATATCTACAACATATCAATCATGGAGACAATAATGAAAGCACACAAGAGACACAAAGATTTACTTGGGGAAAACCATAATGGTGAAAAACCCCAATAACTTCCTTAGAGATAGATAGAGCAATGATACAACCCAACCATAAGAGATAGACATAACCTAGCAGCAGATCCTCCTCTTCCATAAGTGCGCCACTCCTCCTTGAGTGCATGAGTGAGAAGTGAGTGAGCAAATAGAGTGCCTCCCGCACTCTATTTATACTTGACTTGACTTGCCTTTTTACCTAACTCATGTAGGCTCGAACCTAATCACATAACATAATGCTGACTGGGCCAACCCCCAATAGGGTGGTCTAATAACCCTTTGACCCACATGGCCGACCCCCAATAGGGTGGTCTAATAACCCTTTGACCCACATGACTTATACAGGGCCGACCCCAAACAAGGTGGTCTAATAACCCATCAAGTATAAGTTACAACACTTCTGTATAGAGGAATAATAACATCTCTATAGGAATACAATATACATATATGTGAAATACATTCTGAAGTTACATATACATCAACAAAGTCAAAACACATAGAGATCCGATACTTTTATATACGAGATATGGTGTAAAGAGGAGCTATCAAGCTCGAGTATATAAGCACTGAGGATCAAATTGCTGATATCTTGACCAAACCTCTGTCTCGAGTAAAGTTTGAATACTTCGGAGACAAGCTTGGTGTAGTTCAGAAAGGACCCTCCTCGAAAGGGGGAGTAGCATAGTATCTAATAACAAGTCTATCTTATCAATGATGAGGTTACCTATTTACTGCACTTAGTTACTTAGAATCATTTAGATTTAGGACTCTTATACCTTTTCCTTTGATAGATGTATTAGTGAGAATACATGCTTTTGATGATAGATGTATACATACTTTTGATGATAGATGTATTAGTGAGAATACATGCTTTTGATGATAGATGTATTAGTGAGAATACATAGATGTATACATGCTTTTAATATGTATTGATGCTATTGATGAGGATACATGTTTTGTTATACATGTTTTGATGATGAGGATACATGATGTATTGATATTTGTAGAGAGGATTATATCATCCGTGGACTTTAGTCCTAAAGTGATCTGTAGATAGATGTCTCCGATAGTAAGAGGATTGTATCATCCATGGATTTTAGTCCTAAAGTTGAGCCGTAGACATGATGTCTCCGAGAACAAAATCCTGAATGAATAGGTAAGGGGATTGGATCGTCCTCGGAATTTAGTCCTGTGAATTGAGCCATAGACATGATGTCTCCGAGAACAAAATCCTGAATGAACAGGTAAGGGGATTGGATCATCCTTGGACTTTAGTCTTGTGAATTGAGCCATAGACATGATGTCTCCGAGAACAAAATACTGAATGAACAGGTAAGGGGATTGGATCGTCCTCGGAATTTAGTCCTGTGAATTGATCCGTAGACATGATGTCTCCGAGAACAAAAATCCTGAATGAACAGGTAAGGGGATTGGATCGTCCTCGAACTTTAGTCCTGTGAATTGAGTCGTAGACATGATGTCTCCGAGAAAAAAATCCTGAATGAATAGGTAAGGGGATTGGATCGTCCTCAGACTTTAGTCCTGTGAATTGAGCCGTAGACATGATGTCTCCGAGAACAAAATCCTGAATGAACAGGTAAGGGGATTGGATCGTCCTCAGACTTTAGTCCTGCGAATTGAGCCATAGACATGATGTCTCCGAGAACAAAATCCTGAATGAATAGGTAAGAGGATTGGATCGTCCTCGTACTTTAGTCCTTTGAATTGAGCCGTAGACATGATGTCTACAAGAACAAAATCCTGAATGAACAGGTAAGGGGATTGGATCATCCTCAGAATTTAGTCCTATGAATTGACCATAGACATGAGGTCTCCGAGAATTGAATAACAGGACTGGATTGTCCCTGAGCTTCGGTTCAAAAGGTACATGATAGGACTGGATCGTCCCTGAGCTTCGGTTCAAAAGGTACATGATAGGACTGGATCGTCCCTGAGCTTCGGTTCAAAAGGTACATGATAGGAATGGATCGTCCCTAAGCTTCGGTTCAAAAGGTACATGATAGGACTGGATCGTCCCTAAGCTTCAGTTCAAAAGGTACATGATAGGACTGGATCGTTCCGGAGCTTCGGTTCAAAAGGTACATGATAGGACTGGATCATCCCTGAGCTTCGGTTCAAAAGGTACATGATAGGACTGGATCATCCCTGAGCTTCGGTTCAAAAGGTACATGATAGGACTGGATCATCCCTGAGCTTCGGTTCAAAAGGTACATGATAGACCTAGATCATCCTTGAGCTTCGGTTCAAAAGGTACATGATAGGACTGGATCGTCCCTGAGCTTCGGTTCAAAAGGTACATGATAGGACTGGATCGTCCCTAAGCCTCGATTCAAAAGGTACATGATAGGACTAGATCATCCCTGGACTTCGGTTCAAAAGGTACATGACTGGATTGCATCATCCATGGATCTATGTCCTAAAAGAGAGCAAGATTGATCATCATGTAAAATAATGATCGTGTGACAACGATGACGATGCTGATCATGTGATGATGATGCTGATGATCATGTGACGATGATGACGATGCTGATTGTGTGATGACGATGCTGATGATCGTGTGACGACGATGACGATACTGATCGTGTGATGACGATGCTGATGATCGTGTGACGACGATGATGATGTTGATCGTGTGATGACGATACTGATGATGATGTTGATGATCATGTGATGACGATGCTGATGATCGTGTGATGACGATGCTGATGATCGAGTGATGTCGATGTTCCAGTAACTAGTTGAGTTATTGATGATTATGAACTGAAGAAAGCTTTCGATGGTATATAGATGTATCATATATGATGTATGACTCGTTGCTCCTGCAGATGTTGTTATAATAT
This sequence comes from Larix kaempferi, assembly GCA_027924585.1. Lineage (NCBI taxonomy): Eukaryota > Viridiplantae > Streptophyta > Pinopsida > Pinales > Pinaceae > Larix > Larix kaempferi. The sequence goes on along the minus strand of BSBM01001005.1, from coordinate 41,366,971 downwards.
CCTTCTTGTTAAGGGGGAGTGTTGAATATTGTAACTTCTAAGAATATTATATTTGTATATTATTTATTCTGGAGATGTTCCATACCTCTGAGGTGATTCTACTATGTATCCAGAGATGTTTATTCCTCCGAGAAGTTGTGGTAACTAGGGTTATTAGACCCACCATGTGGGGGTCGGCCCTGAGTTAATATTTTAGGGGTTATTAGACTTCTCCAGGTGAGGTCGGCCCCATTAGGTATTTTAGTCAGTGAGGAGTCAATATAAATAGAGGAGGTGAACTCCTCATTAGACACACTCACTCACTTGTGAAAAGAGGCGCACTTGTCTGGGAGATTTGCTAAGGAGGAAAAGAAGGAGGGAGCACAGCTTGTATTTTGGTTGATCATCTTATTGAGGAAAGATTTGTTGGTTTTTCTACCCCATGAGGGTTTCCCAGGGTATATTCTGTGTCTATCTTGTGATTATGCTTCTTTCAGTGATCTTGCTAGTCTATTTTGTTTAAAACTTAACATAATGGTGGCGTAGTTCAGTTAGCGACATTAATGGGAGAAAACCTACAAGGACTTGTTAATGGAAGTAGAATAAATCCCTACAGGGATAGCCATACTTCTCTAGATATCAGTGGATCAACAAAAATAAATTTTTTAAGTGTTAAGTACAGTTGAAATTGGACAGTAAAAATTGAGCATAGAGTCTTTACACAGTTTTGCTAAAAAGAGATGTCCCATGAAAAAGAAACATACGATGTGAAGTACATATCGCAAGCTGAGATATAGAGTACAAGAAGGAAGCCTATATGCGAAGTTGAGAATTAAAAAGAGGAAACATGCAGTTAACTTTGCGGATTCATCTAACCGTGAGTGGAGTTAGGGAAAAACTAGCCGTTACATATTTTTGATCAGAAAGTAGCCGTTATACAGTGTTTTCGGGAACTGGTTGTTTCCACATTTAAGGCATATTCATCCATTTCAGGCACATTCAATGAAGGAAAGGACCAATATCTCCGATATTTAGCCAATGGACATGGAATTTAATTCCTGGTTATCCATTTTTGGGCGTGTCTCAGTGCTCCTATGCCTATAAATAGGGACAATCACATACTTACCGTATTTACCGCGATTTTCAATTTTTACTTCCTATAAATTCCAAGGTTATACCACTCAGAAGAAAAGAGCGATCTGTAATTGAATGTCTGAGAAGTCGACCTTAAATGATATTTTGAGAGACTTCAACCAGTCAGGGCTCAAGGGATTCATGAAAATTTCCATGAAGAAGGCCGTACCAAAAAGAGGTGCCTCATATAGAATCTCACCACACCACACAACAGGGATGGAGCAAAAGGATAAGCAACCGACAACTGAGCCAAAGAGGCCGAGAGCCAGAGGAATTCCAAATCCAAGTCCGCGGGAACCACATCGTTACAAGCCAATCCTCCTTACACCAGAGTATATCCCTCTGCGAAGAACCGGTGCACCACCTATCCTACTTTTGAAGAATCTGCAGTATGAAATTCCATTGCCACCGATGTCAAGTCATGTGTGCATCCAAGATAAATTGCTAGTCCGAATTCCCAAATGCAAATTCATGGATCATAACTTGCTACAAGAAGGGAAGTACCCTCAATTTCAGCCTGACCAATATATGTGTCGTAGGGTCAATGAAACCATAAAGCAATCCACTCTTCACGCACAAGATTGGATTACGCTGCTAGTACCATTTGGGTTGCTGAACCTTCTGTGCATCTTGCACTTTGAGCAAAGTCATGATCTCACCACGTTTTTGCACACCTTACTATCATGCACGCATCAAGGATACTTGTGTCGAGACCTCAAGATTGATATAAACATCAATCTAATCTACCAGATCACACATCTCAATAAGTGAGGTGCTGATTCTGCGACGGAGTTAATAGGTAAAACCAAATTTAAGGAGCTTGTGAGGATAATGAAAGAAGAATTCGGATTGGTTAAGGGAAGCCATGGTTTTATTATAGCTAGAATCTAAGACCAAGCTAGGCGGTTTACAATCCATCTACTAGTAGGAAATTTTTTGAGAAAATGCAGATCGACCAAGGTGCCAGCCGTTGCAGTTTCCTTAGTTGCAAAGGCTATTGATGGAATTTTGTACAATTGGTCAAGTTATCTGTTGAATGATTTCTTGGATGATGTCCTCTAAGCTCAAGAGAGTGAGGTTTTGTTCCACTATAGATGGCTACTGGTGCTGATCACATTCATGGGATGGAAAGAACCTCTATACCAGGAGAATGTTCTAGTCATAATAGGAGATTGTAGAGGGACTAGGTTTGTGAAAATGTGGGAAAACACGAGGTCAGAGAGGAAACAGATTAATAATGAAAAATTGTTTACCTACTATGAGTAGTTATGCGAAGTGATTCAACAAAATCCTCATGTTACCAAGGAACTAACAACTGTGTATATTCGCAAGTTAATATTCAAAGTTGACCTTCACTTCATATATGTTCATCCAAGAGCAAAAAATCAGAACCCCGAGTGGTTTGAAGGACTATATCAATTGGATGCATAGAAAATTGTGTTGATCATGGAAGACTGGCCATTAGAATGGAATTTTGATTCATCAAAGATGATCAACACTACATCAGAAGAAAGCGAATCTAGAAATGCGTAGAACCAAGAAGAAGAAACGACGAACGCATAAGTGAAATACCCAAATCAAGAATAAGTTCAACAAGACACTGTTGGAGTATCAGCAGGAGAAAAGCATAAGGACCCTGACACCACTGTGCTGGAAAAAGGTGAAAAGGGAAAAAGAAGAAGCATAAGGAAACTAGAGCACCGCTCGATGCACAGTTACATGCCGATGATTATGAGAGAATCACAATGCGATTCAATGAGAACCTAGAAGAAACGCTCTCCCTTAATTCAAGAAAAAGTGAAGAAGTCGAAGCGATCATGATAGAGAACCCCGCATATCTAAAGAGCATGGTAGCAAATATAGAGCAATTTCAGTAGGACTTGGTATGTGAATTCGACTCTGAAGGATGTTAATGCATTTGTAACTTCGGAAGATATTCACTTGTATATTTTATATTGTATTTGTATTTTATTATTGTAACTCCGACGGAGATGTTTTTTTCCTCTGGTCGGAGAAGTCATTATTGTATTTGGGTCATGTAAAGTCAATGAGGTTAACCCTCCATTGTATGACAGGGCATTGACCCCAGACTTGAGTCTTTCATGGGTTATTAGACTCTCCTAGAGAAGTCGACCCAGTCAATTACACTTAGGGGCCGACATGTTTGGGGATAAGGCTAAGTGAAAAGTAAAGTATAAATAGAGAGGGTGCTCCTCTCTATTTCATCATTCACTCACTCACTCAATTCACACAAGTGAGAGAGAGAGAAGTTCGCACAAGTGGAGGATGAGGAAGCTGCTGAAGACCATCTCTTTGTTTTGGGGTTTTGTATTGTTGCTCATTCTATCTCTGAGGAAGTTGCAGGGTTTTATCCTTTATGGTTTCCCCAGTGAAATGCTTTGTGTCTCTTGTCTCTTGTGTTTGATTTGTTGTGCATGTTATTCTCTTAGATAAGATCCTATATCATATTGAATTAAATTATGAAAAACTAACATGGTATCAGAGCTAACCTGAGAAGAAGACACTGTGCAGCTGCGGAAGCTAGGGATTCTTAATTTTTGGGACTCTTTCCATAGATCATCAAGGGAAGGAGGATAGGATATCTTTCCTAAGGATGGTGCATCTTTTTGTCGAAACATAAATTGATTCTAAGCATTTTCAATTTTCGGCCTGTAACTACTGTGGGAAATTAGGGCTTTTGACAGAGGTGGAATTTTGGAATTCTCTTAGCACAGAATTGTTCTCCTCATCAAAATCAAAATTTAGAGACCAAGATTGAAGTTTTTGGTTGGGTAGAAACCCAGGATATGTCAAACCCTAGTTTGACTTTTGGACCAGAAAATGCAGAAAACCAGAAAACCAGAAAGGACTAGAAAGTACAGGTCTGAAATTCGAAGGGAACTTTTGAGGGGTCAATTTTTGGAATTTTCAAAAACAAAATGCACTAGCATACCCGCCTCATCCAGGAGAATCTTCCTGCGAAAGCAGAATTCAATTCCAAGAATTTTAATTTTTCGGCCTGTCACTACTGCTAGAGGAAAACTAGGGCATTAGATATTTTGGGTTTCTATTCACTGATTTATGGAAGTGAGTACAGTGGAAAAATCTCCTTAAGGAGGCACATATATCTGTCCAACCAGAAGTTTTGAATTCCAACTTTGTAAAATTAGGGTTTCTCTAACAAACCTTAGGCCAGCCAACTCTAGATCTAGTTTCAACAAATCAAGTGGTAAGACCTAAATCTTTTCTATTTCCATTTTCAATACTCATTAAAGATGTCTCACCACACGAAGCTTGAGGATAAGCTTGAAGGGGCTGATAACTTCCGGGCATGGAAGTATAGGATTAGGCTTGTCCTAGAAGAGAATGAATTGGCAACCTATGTGAATGAAGAGGATCCAGTTCTAGAGAGAGATGAAGATAAAGTCTTACACAAGAAGAACTTGGTTAAGGATAAGAGAATCATTGCAAATTCTATCAAGGACCATCTCATACCACATGTGTCATCTCTGAAGACACCTAAAGAGATGTTTGATTCCTTGAACACCTTATTTGAAGGGAGGAATATAAATAGGAAGATGACATTGAGGAACCAATTGAAGAATGTCAAGATACAAAATGCAGAGACTATGAAGTCCTACTTTACAAGGGTCTCCCAGATAAAATAACAACTTGAAGCTGTGGGAGAAGACATAAAGAATGGATAAATAGTGATGACCACCTTGAATGGTCTTCTTAGGTCATGGGATTCGTTTATTCAAGGAATTTGTGCAAGAAGAAATTTGATCACCTTGGAGGACCCAGGAGAGATCTTTCTCACATTCGATGTTATACTTGTGATGAGAAGGGGCACTATTCTAGAGATTGTCCCAGGAACAAAAGAAGCTCCCACAAGAAGAAGAACAACAATAAAATACATCATGCTCACATTGTAGAGGATGATGGACCGCCAAGGAAGAGAACCAAAGAAGACAGTGAAGATTCTTCAAGTGATGAAGAATATGTATCATAATGAAGGTAACCATTAACAAGGGTTTATTTAGAAGGTTTTACCTTATAAGGTGAATCTAGAGATGACCTTCAGTATTACATGAAAGGAGTAGAAGAAACTACTGCAGAGTTGGACTCCGAAAAACAAATAAAGATCAATAATATATGGAAGAATCTCTCATCCATTTTCAGCATTGGTTAAGGTGCACACTATCAGAGACTCCAGTAGTTCCTGCAAGGAAGCAAAGATTGAGAGGGAGTCCACCCAACAACCAAACAAAGATAAGTATTTGAATTATCATTTATTATATATATGATTACTTAAATGATGTTGTTCAGTCATGTACATACTTATGTTCCTATATTTAGGATGTATATTATGCATGTTAGAAAAGTTGCATTAATGAACAAGATACTACTAATATGCAAGTAATGGGTAAGTGGCCTATGGTACTATACAACACTCCATTGCTACTTATCTAGATTGAAACCTCTTTGCTAACATGTTGGGAGTAGTGCACACTCTTAACAATGTTCTGGTAGAGATGGAAGGCATCTAGGAAGTTACCATATGAATACGGGATATGGATGAATGTTGTGTTGAATCATTGGCTAATATAGTTGCATGACTATGTGAACTATGTCTTTATGCATACGAATTTGTTCTGAAAAAATACGAAATGTTTATAATCATGCAACTAAATTGACTTGTAGGAAAAATCGTGTACTACAAGAGAGACTTGTTTCAAAGAACAAGTGACGATTCAACTAGAAGATTTATGAAGTCAAGAAAAAGACACTAAAGAAATCGAAGTTACCAGGATCCGAGATACAACAATGGAAGGAGTAGTTCCATAAGAATATGAAGAACATGAGATGGAAGACCCGCAGGAACTTGTAGATCCACCCCATGAGAATAATTCTCACAAGAGGAAACCAGCATGGGTACGAGAGGCAATTCAGGATGCAGAGAGATATGGCTCTAAAAGGAATGCATAGAGAAAGCAAGAGACCGAGGCCATTCTCTAGTTATGTAGCCCTGTTGTGTGACATCATTGACAAGGAACCCGCCAACTATGAAGAAGCGACATAAAGAAAGCAATGGAAGGATTCCATGATCGAGGAGTTCTACTCGATCATGAATAATGATGTCTGGGATGTGGTCCCGAGACCAGTAGGGAAGTCTGTTGTGACTTCCAAGTGGATTTACAAGATCAAGCATGCTGTAGATGACAGCATAGAGAAACACATGGCAATATTTGTAGCATGTGGCTTCTCCCAGAAGGAAGGGATAGACTATGAGGAGACATTTGCACCTGTAGCCAGATACACTTCCACCAGAATAGTACTTGTTGTGGCTGCAGTGATGAAATGGAAGATACACCAGATGGATGTCAATACAACATTCTTGAATGGTGTAGTGGAAGAGGAATTGTATGTGGAGCAGCCACTTGAGTTTGAGACACATGACATGGAGACTCATGTGTGCAAACTGAAGAAATCCTTGTACGGTTTGAAATAGGCACCCAGGACGTGGTACGACAGGATAGATAGATTCCTGACTAGTTTGGGCTTTACCAAGACTAAAGCAGATTCCAACCTTTACTACAAGGTTGAGTAAGGGAACCCAGTGATACTCCTACTGTATGTAGATGACCTGTTTGTGACAAGTGAAGATGGGTTGATTGGTGACACGAATAGGAAGCTTGCTGCCGAGTTCAAGATGAAGGAATTGGGTATGATGCACTACTTTCTAGGCATGGAGGTGTGGCAGAGTGTGGATGGAATCTTCCTTGGACAAGGGAATTATGTAGCAGAGATCCTAAAGAGGTTCAGGATGATGGACTGCAAGTCCATGGCCACACCTATGGCATCGAACCTGAAGCTATTGAGTGATGCTTCATCAGAGTCGTTGATGCCACGATGTATTGTCAGATGATTGGGTCTTTGATGTACCTAACAAATACAGGACCAGATATTTGCTTTGTTGTGAACACATTGAGCTAGTTCCTAACAGATCCGAGACATGTTCACTTGATTGCTGCAAAGTATATTCCGATGTACCTGAAGGGTATGGTTGATTATGGGATCAAGTATGATGAAAATCAGAAGATTAACCTAGGGGGTTATGTTGATTCGGATTGGGTAGGTAGTGCCATCGATAGGAAGAGAACTTCAGGATGTTGCTTCAATATGGGATCAGGTGTGATCTCTTGGTTTAGTAGGAAGCAGTCCTGCATGGCACTAAGTACAACCAAAGCAGAGTATGTCACAACTTGTTTGGCTAGTTGTGAGGCAGTATGGCTTAGGAAGCTACTGTCTGATTTGTTTGATCTCCAGTTGGATGGGACTTGTATATATTGAGACAACTAGATTTGTGTGAAGTTGTCTGAGAACTCGGTGTTCGATGACAAGTCAAAGCACATTGAGATCAAGTACCACTATATCAAGGATATGCTGCAGAGAGGAGTAGTGAAGCTCTAGTATGTTGCGACAGATGAGCAGATAGTCGATGTATTAACCAAGCCGCTGGCCAGAGTGAATTTTGAATACTTTAGAGAGAAGCTTGGTGTACTTCAGATCGAGGTTCCTTCCAAGGGGAAGTGATGAGTCTGGAAGATGCAAATACATGGGATTTTTTGAGATGGTGGTAGGTTGTTCCTCCCATGGTCATTGATGTAATTGCTGAGCCTTTCCCGAATGGTGGTAGGAAAGTCCTCCCATGTCGGTTGATGTAAGTGTTGTGTCTCACATGCTGGTATTAAAGTCCTCTCATGTTGGTAGAATGAGTCTCGTATGGTGGTAGGAAAGTCCTCCCATACTGGAGACATTGTGATGTGCATTTGGGCTGTGCTCCATCAACGATGAGATGATATGAAGATGATGAGGTGATAGTAGGATACACAGGTTTTGTAGTGGCATATAATCAGTCCCGGGAGATCTTGTAGGTTTTGCAGTGGCATATAATCAGTCCTGGGAGATCTTGTAGGTTTTGCAGTGGCATCTAATCAGTCTTGGGATGCTCCTTCAGGTTTTGCAGTGGCATATAATCAATTCTGGGAGATATTGCAGATTTTGCAGTGGCATATAATCAGTCTTGGGATGCTCCTTTAGGTTTTGTAGAGGCATATAATCATTCCTGGGAGATCTTGCAGGTTTTGCAAGAGGAATATAATAAGTCCTGAGATGTACCTATTGGACGGCTTGCTCACAGAGATGATGAAGACCTACATGGAGGCTAATCCTACATCCAGCATGAAAAAGGGATTGCTTTGTAGAAATTCTTATGACGAGTAGATTGGAGACTGATGATCGAGATAGCAGCATAAGTGACAATGATGATCCAGTGACGAAGACTTGTGCTGATGAACTGTGTCAATAGAATACCTTCCTAGTTAAGAGGGAGTGTGAATGTATTTGTAACTTTGGAAGATATTCACTGGTATATTTTATATTGTATTTGTATTTTATTATTGTAACTCTGACGGAGATGTTTTTTCCTCGAGTTGGAGAAGTCATTATTGTATTTGGGTCATGTAAAGTCAATGAGGTTAACCTTCCATTGTATGACAGGGAATTGACCCCAGAGTTGAATCTTTCATGGGTTATTAGACTCTCCTAGAGAATTCGACCCAGTCAGTTACACTTAGGGGCCGACTTGTTTGGGGTTAAGGCTAAGTATAAATAGAGAGGGTGCACCTCTCTATTTCATCATTCAATCACTCACTCAATTCGCATAAGTGAGAGAGAGAGAAGTTCGCACAAGTGGAGGAGGAGGAAGCTGTTGAAGACCATCTCTTTGTTTTGGGGTTTTGTATTGTTGCTCATTCTATCTCTGAGGAAGTTACGGGGTTTTATCCTTTATGGTTTCCCCAGTGAAATGATTTGTGTCTCTTGTCTCTTGTGTTTGATTTGCTGTGCATGCTATTCTCTCAGATAAGACCCTAGATCATATTGATATAAATTATGAAAAATTAACAAAGGAAAGTCAGGCGAGTCAAGCCAAAAGAAGAGAAGGACACTTGCCTTGAAAATGAGACCTCACTTAGTCTGAATTGAACTCATCAATGTCATATTCCCAAGAGATGAACTTGATGAAGGTGTGAAGAAGCTCGCACATGTGGATATTAATGTCAGCATGTTACCACTCAAAGAATTACATAATCTACATCTACAGGTTGTGGAAGGAATTCAAGATAGAGACACTGTTTCTCATAACTAGCATCTACAACTAGAGGAAAGATAAAAAGAGATGAAGGATGAATCCATGGAGAAAAGCAGAGATCTAGTCATCGTTCAAGAGAAGCACCATAGGTTGAAAGAAACGGTTGCTGTAATCTGCGTGAAGATACCTAAATGCGAAGAGGAACCAAAGGTAGAAGCGGCTATACTTAAGATTGGTGCTGCTATGGACAATATTAAGGAAGAGATGATGGATATGGAGATTTCCTATAAAGAGAAGATTGCTACCTTAGAATATCAATAGCAACCTGGCACTCCGTAGAATGTGAAAGAATCCAGAACCGAAGATTTGAAGGCTTCAATAGAAAAAATATCCGAAGAAGTGGTGAGATGTCAAGACCTGATCGAAGAAGTCACCAGAGTATGGGCTACGCTGCAAGAAGACCCCGAGTTGCAGAAAATACAGGATGAACTACAACAATGGTAGAAAGAGATTTAATCTGTGAAAATAGCTATGAAGGATTTGCCTCCAAGGAAAAAGATCTAGAAGTTCGCAGAGACAAAATAATTGCAGAAAGAGTTGAAAGCATTAAAGATAAAGGAGGATGAAACTTCAGCGAAGCTACAACCCATGCAGGAAGAAGTGCTCGCTCTTTTGAAGGAGATTGAAGAGAAGATATAAGAAATATGCACTACGAAAAACATAGTAAAAGAGCAAGCTCAAGAAGTCATCTCAAAGGATATGTTGGAAACAATTAAGGAGTTTGAACAAGATGATAACGACACAGCTGCGAAGATACGCGTGACTTACCAGACATTTGTTGCAAAGTTGAACATCCCAGGGGATGCATAGTTGAAGCATACTAGTGGAAGTGTCTCGGGGGTTAGCCACATGTGAGTGTTAGGGGCCTATTGGGCACGACCCAAGTGGAGCAGTTTTGAGTGAGAAAGGCTCAAGCGCATTAACTTTGATGGCGAAAGTACAAGTTAGGCGAACCCTAGTATTGACCTATTTTGGGAGAAGCAACTCCGTAAATTGCGGGAGCAGGGTATGGAGCAATGCAAGGATGGAAGATAAAGACCTGTCGCCTTAGTAAAGACAAGGTACTAAGGACAATCGGGGTAGTTGGAGAAGTTATGGAAGGAGTGGCGGGATGAAAACTATAGGAGCAACAGTAAAGAGGTGGAATGGTGTAAAGTACGCACCGTGGTATAGTCAGAATTGCACAATCAGAACTGCAACTGTCAGAAGAAGTGTCAGGGAAGTGACGCAAAAGGATGGTCGAGGAAAACCGAAGTAGTTTCTTGGGTTGGGAAAAATGGTTTGGTAACTTTCCAGTTGCTAAATAATTGGCTATGTTTGCAAACCAAGGGGTTCGAACTGACACAACAAACAAATGTTCATCAAGAAAGCTATCATCGACGGGATTGGAACTATTATCAATTTGAATATGAGATAGGAAATCTGCTACCACTTTCTCTCGACTAGGTCGATCAACAACAGTGATGTTGAATTCTTGTAATAAAAGAAGCCACCGAGTGACCTTGCCATTTGTGATTGATTTGTTCATTAAAAATCTAATGGCAGAGTGGTCTATGTGTACAAAAACTTCGTATCCCGTGATATAGTGACGAAACTTGTTAATATCATAGACTACTGCCAGAATTTCTTTTTCAGTAACAGTGTATGTTGATTCTGCAGGGGTCAAATTATTGCTAGCAAAGTAGATGGCATATTATGCTTGTCCTTCCTTTTGACCTAAGACTCCTCCTATAGCCATGTCAGAAGCATTAGTGGATATATGAAAGGGAAGGAACCAGTTGGGGCCCCTAATTATTGGTGCTACTGATAGCTTTGCCTTTAAAGTTTCAAAGGCATGTTGACAAGGTTCAGTACATTGAAAATTTGTATCTTTCATGATTTATTTAAACATAGGTGCAACTATCTTGGTAAATTTTTCAATAAAACGTCTGTAATAGCCTGCATGGCCAAGAAAGCTCCTTACCTCCTTCTGATTTTTTGGAGGAGGAAGATTAACAATTATTTCTATCTTGGCAGGGTCCACCTTGATTCCTTGAAGAGAGACATGATGTCCGAAAACTATACCCTCGGTTAGTAACATCTTGCATTTTTCATGACTAAGGGCCAGGTTTGTCTCTTGGCATCGGATATGAACTATTTCAAGGTTATCAAGGGCTTCTTTGAAGGTATTACCGTATACTGTAAAAGTGTTCACATAAACCTCTACACAATCATGTATAAGGTCAGCAAAAATTCCTAAGACCACATGCTGGAAAGTGGCAGGTGCATTATAGAGGCCAAATGGAAGAACTCTATAGGCATATGTCCCCCAAGAACTAGTAAAGGTGGTCTTGTATTGATCCTCAAGTGCTATTAATATTTGGTTGTATCCACTATACCCATCGAGGAAAGAAAAGTATTGTTTCCCAGATAAGGTATCTAACACCTGGTCAATGAATGGTAAAGGGAAATAATCCTTAAGAGTGGCCTTGTTTAATTCTCAAAAGACAACATAGATACGCCATTTCTCTGTAACTTTATTTGGAACTACTACCAGAGGAGACACCCACTTACTGTTAGAAATTGGGTATATGAAACGAACATTGAGGAGTTTTTGTAATTCATCTTTAACTATATCCTTTAGGGATGGATTCATTCTTCTATGGGGCTTCCTGGTAGGAGGTATGTTTGTATCTGTGTAAATGTGGAGAATACAAGTATCTGGGTGTATACCCTTCATATCAGTGTATTCCCATGCAAATGCTCCAGTTTGACTTTTAAGAACTTTTAGTAATTGTTTTTGCTGACTCTCATCTAAACCTGCATTTATGTGTATAAATTTTTCAGGACTTGCCTCACAAGGTATGGTATAGGATCCTATATGTTCTTCGATTGCAAAGACACAAGGTGTGTTTGTAAATGTGGAGAGGCTCATGTTCTCTTGGAATTCATCTCCAAAGATTTGATCAAGTTGGGAAAAAGACTGGGGAAAGTCTATACATGTTGTGGAAGAGACAAACTGGTTCAACAAATTTTTGGTATTTTGTTCTTGAAGTGCCCAGGAGAAATCACTAATAAGGGAAAGTTATTCCAAGTTCTCATCCCCAAAAGGAAAATCTAACCAAAACATGTTTTCAGTTACTGGTTGTGCTAGTGGGCATAAAGCGATTTTCCTTGTAGATAACCCATTAGAGATGATCATCTCTCCATCCCTACATCCTATAAATGCATTATCAGTGGCTAGCCAAGGTCTTCCCAGAATAATAGGGTGTCCTTTGGAAGGATCCTTTGATTCTATGACCATAAAGTCCATGGGATATTCCCATGAAGCCACTGATACAATGATATCATCTAGGATCCCAACAGGCTGTACCATAGTGCAATCTGCTAATTCTAGCATTGTTGGTGTAGGGAGGAGAAACTGTCCTAAATGGAGAGTTTCTAAAACTGTGGTAGTCATCAGGTTAATAGCATCCCCTAGATCAATAAGTGTGTTTACTATAGCAGTATTATTGATGATAACAGTTACCACATGATTTTCTGGATTTGTATACTTTGGAATTCTAGGTCGATTTGCTATGTAATATGACATTTCACCTATGACATGAATTGTTGGAGGGTCTTTTTGCTTCTTACTTGGTTTTTTAATACAAAGTTCCTTTATCACTTTACTATAAATTGGTATGTGTTTAATGGCTTGTAACAAAGGGATCTTGATACAAATATTTTTCAATTCGTTAATGATATCATACTCTGGAAAAGTTGTAGATTTCTCTATTGTTAGATGCTCCGAATATGGGGGTCATTTTTCTCCCGGAGTTGCTTCTTTCTAAGAGGGGTCATGCGTTGGAACTTTTGGAATAACTACATTTTAGAAAATGGCATTATTCGATATTTCATTCGGTATGTATTCTTCTTCATTCTCTTCACGAATAACAACTGATGATTTGGGTTGACCTTGCAGAACTCTTCCAGACCGCAGTTGAATCTCATGCACTAGTGCGGTTGGAATGACATATGATGGAAGTGGTGGAAACCCAATGTTGTTAAGATCTTGAGTTGGTTTATTGTTAGGATTTGGTATCAGTTGTGCAGGCAATATTGTGGGTCTTGGGGGATTCATATTCTAGAAATGGTGAGGCTGATGTGTGATAGGGGGTAGTGAAGGAGGCACAAATCCAGGAAAAATTTGTTGGATAATAGGTGGGTAAGGATAGTTAGGCACATGAGTAGGTGGATATTGAGCATATGCTTGTCCCCTCCACCCTTGCAACCATTGTTGATGCTAATAATTTTGAGGAGGATACTGAGGTGGCCAGTTTTTCCAATTTGAGGTGTTCCATTTTTGAGGTGGTTGATAAGGGTGATAATAGGGCAGAAATTCTAATGATGGATCATGATATGATGGTTGGTTTCTAGGTTGCCAAGGCCTCCTAGATGTCTCACTAAAATTTCCACTCTTATATACAGCTTGCAACCCAGGAAACGATGGACTATTATCGGTTGGATGTTCTTCTGTACAAAGGTGACATACTGAAACATTATTCAATAAGCATTCCCGTTGAGGATGTTTAGTTCTACACCTAGGACAGAAAACACTCATTGTTGCATGCTCTTCATCCTGTCTCTTTTTAGCTTGTAATGCATTTAATTGAGAACCCATGGCTCCTAAAATATCTAGTTTGAAATTTTCTAATAAGTTCCCCAATTCTACCCTTGTAACTCCACCAGGACTGGATGTATTTCCTTTTAGGTTTCTAGTATAAGATTCCCGAAAGTGTCTCCCACTTTTCCCTCTACTCCTAGAGTAATTCTTATAGAGCTCACAAATTTGTGAAAAAGACCTATGAGAAATATCTTCAGCTGCCATGAGGTTAAGATTTTCTAACAACTCTTCTAAAATTCCCTTAAGGAAGAGTGTTATTACTGCATCTTCTCGAAGATCACTATATTTTGATTTATGTAACACATAGTTAAATGTTTTGAGATAGTCTTCTAGGATCTCATCTTCAAGTTGTTGTATTTTGAAAATGTGATTCCAAGAGTCCTTAGGTTTACAGTAATCCTGATATTTCCGTAGAAATGTAGTCTTCATGTCTTCCCAAGTTTTAATGCTAGATTCTCCTAACCCCATAAACCACCTAAGAGCAGAATCTTTCAGTGTAGTAGGGAAAAGTTTTAACTTTTGGCCATCTTGTAGGTAGTTATAGCTCCTACACAGAATGTCAAATTCGAACATAAATATATCCGGATCCTCACTACTCTCCCCATAAAAGGTAGGTAGTGAGGAGGGAGGGATGTTTTTCATGGTTACATCTTGTGTAGTGTCTAAAATAGGGAACCCAAAAGTACCTTTAGTTCTAACCTCTCCCTCTTCTTCATCTTGTTGGACATGATCTTCATTTTCATTCTCCATTTAAACTTGATTTCCAAAGAGAGTGTACCTAGGTGGTTCCTTTCTTGGTGAACATGGGATGTCCCAACGTTCTATTTTAGGGAGAGTATTCCTACGATGATAAGAGTTGTCAACTATGTGAGATTCTAGCTCTATAGGGATTGTAGGTCCTATAGTTGATGTTTCTATTTGTTAAAAAATTATGTTTGCAGAGTTTTCAAAAAGAGCATCTATCTGTGAGGGAACAACAAAATCTACTAAATTCGGACCCCCTACTAGTGAGAAGTTTGTGTCTTTGGGTTTTGAAACTAATGGAGGATTATGAGGTTCTGATGGTTTATCTTTTTGAACTTGTTCCTTCCTAAGTTTAGTTTCAATATGAGACTAGGGTTTTCCTAGTCATGTTTCTTTATGAACAAACTTCTCTGATGTCTCTATGGTTCCCCCTGAATGGTTTCCAAAAAGGATTTCCTTAGCTTTCCAAGTAGGACTATCCCCTTTAGGTGTTTTCCGATACCTTTTTGCTGAGTTAGTAGTTGGGGTGGCACGCCCCCCATAAAGGTTAGTAGGAATTTTAGTGTTTTGGGGACTAGTTTAATGTATCTACCTTTTAAATCTGTAGGTCTATTCATGAAAACAAAGCTAAAACTAAAACAAATTTTAATTGCATTACTACTATTACTAGGTTTTGGGTATGCCTGTTATAACAGATGCACAGGTTCTTACCTCTCGTCTTACTGCTCACCCACCACCAGCCTATTTCTATGTTTCAAAAGGAAAATTCTACCTATCAATAAGGTTTAGAAAGAAAAGTATACCTATCTACAACTCCCCGGCAACGACGCCAAAATGTTGGGTGTTTTATTGTCTTAATGAATTCACCAAATATTTAATTATCGACCAAGGTTGGTAATATTAGAGTTGTGGAAAAGTATATGCTAAGGTAGAAGGGTACCTAAGACATCGGCTTAGATGACCTTAGAAATATTTAATAATGAATATATCGAAAGATCTTTCAAAATGAAAAACCGAGTCAAACTTCAGAAATTCAACTACTAAGCTGATTAGACCTAACCAAACCAATAGATCAGAATAGTACCAATCTATACTACTCTACTCTATGAACAATAATTGAAAAGATAAAAACAATACTATTCTAGGAAACGAGACTTGATCAAAAGAAAACTACTCTTTTGAAAATGGAAACTACTGATCAATTATTCAAACTCTAATCTAGGAATTAGAAAGACTAGCTACTATGTAATAACTATGAACAAGTTCAGAAACCTATCTATGAAGTGATTCAGTTTACAACTAACTATATAAATACAAGAAACTATACTATCTTGAGTAAGATTACAATTACTTAATGAACCTAAGAAATTCAACAGTTAAACTACTCATGTATTTAACAAATACTCAAAACTAAGCTAAGCTACCTAATTCCACTCTCCTTGAGGATTTTGAGGAAATGTATCAAAATGAATTTCAAATGCAATAGAGAAACAAAATGGAAATAAACTAATTTAACCTCTGCAAAGAGATGCAAGCTAAAAAATGACCAATTACAAGTGATTTTAAACATTGTAGTCTATTCTTTATCCATAAGCAAATGACACTTAAAAACTAGCTATAGTACTTGAAATGAAATATTGATTAACAAAAGTACAAATCCTAAGTTATTTAATCTCTAATGACTACTTGGAATTAAAACATGAAATGGTTGTCTAACTCATGCACATGCCTATCAACATCAAATGATACCTATCAATACTTCAAACTAGTTTATAAAACATTAACTACAAGAAAATCAAACTAAACTAAGTACAGGACAATAACTTAAATGACTGAAATCAATACTAACTTGTAATCAAAACCTACAGTAGAAAACCAATATGTTCTTACGCTACCTCTACTGCAAATCAAACTATAATCTAAGATAACTATGAAAGTGCAATAAAGCTGATTTATAACTTGAGAAGTAAACCTATCTTAAACTAAGTTATGAAAACTCTTAGATATTGAAAACTAATGTATCTATATTAAACATGCATGAACTTATTAAACTTTGATTGAGACTAGTTACTAGTCTATTCTATTTGCAGAAATGAAAGAACTTGAAACAATGAAATTAAACCATATCAAAAAACTATGTAAATAAAAGTGAATGATTAATTAGAAACTTGAATGAAAACTAGAAGTGGAATACTGAACTAATTCAGAAATAAAACAAATTGAAATTTAACAAAGTCTATGATAACATTGTAAACAAGTTTAAGCTAATCTAGGTCCTAGGCATCAAAGTAAGTGAAAGCAACTCATAAACTATCTAAATCATAAGAAAAAGACATTTATACTGCTTCTACTTAAACCAAAACTATTTCTCATTTGGATAGTAAAACATGTGCTGAATGTAAATGAATTTAATCATTAATCAAACTGAAATGGTTAACCTATGTGTAAATGTAAAATGACATATGAAATGTTAAGGGTGGATTCAAATCCCAAACTAGCTACAAAATGTGATTAAGTACTGGAAAATAAACCTATATCCTAGCTAACTATCTCTGCATAAAATGAAATACTAGCAACTCTGGAAATGACCGCAAATTCTGGAAAATTCTGTCTAAATGTGAATGAAAGGATGAAAGAAGGTCTAAAAGGCAGTCTGAACGGATAGTGCGAATGGTCGGATGAATGGATTATGAAGTCGTAAATTGCATAAAAACGCAGGAAAATTATATGCTATAAACAACAAAGCGTCACCTACAGGAAAACGAACTACTTGCTTGCAGAAATGAAATGCCTTATAGGAAAACGTAATAGAGATATACAAAAATGAAATGAATTGGTTGCAAATATAAAAAGAAATTGTTGAATATACATAAATGGAACCTCTAATTGTTGAGGGCCCTTTCTCAGCAACAGGGGTTGATCTCCTAAGATACTCAGTCACCAGTCATTAACAAAAAATGAAAATGATCATCAACGGCTGAAACAGAGTCTTTCTACTAAACTGAGGCAAAGTTACACGATTTTCTCTATATCTATCCTTCTGTATATTGCTGCATTTCTCAACCTAAGACTTTATATAGTTTTTACAAAGAGAGAGCAAGTCGACCCTTTAAGTGGTCGACCTCTCTAAAAATAGGATGTCTTTTACTAATGCAGCAACAGTCCATTACAACGCACATCCCGTCTTCCTGATTCTGTGCATGTTGGTTCCCTTCACATGGGCAGTTGGTGTGTTGGCAGGCTGGGCGAGTGGAAATGCAGATCTTCTCGAACAAGGGCTCATGAACCATAAGGGCCACGTTGCCAATAGAACCCACCTCATGGTTTTTGTTTCTAATGCCCCAGAATATGCTAACCAAGGAATCTGTGGGTGCGAACGAAGGTTTGAACGATGGTCTGAATGCGACTGGGCGTCTTGAACGTGAATGTGCGTCTGAATGAGAGTCTATTTGAAAACCATAACCTGCAGAGTGAAGTCTATGTGCCAAGCAGGTCGAGAAATGTTAAATTAACGTTAATAAATCATAAAAAGATGATAATCAATCAAGATTCATGTGATGTTAAAATACGTTCATACCTGGGTTCGAATGGTGTTCTGAATGGCAAGAAATATGACTTATCATATCAAAAATGGTAAAAATAACGCCAATAGAGCATGTTTAATGATCAAAAGTGATGACAAAATTGGACATCAACACTCCCCCAAACCGGAGATATGTCAGGTCCCACTGAGCAAAGCAGAAAATAAGCCAAGAAGAAAAATGAGCTGCAGTAGCAGCTTCCTTCGACTTAGAAGAGGAAGTAGATTTAGGCTTAAAATTCCTGTCTTTGGCCCTCAAGGTATTGTGCCTCGTCCGGAGAGAGTCATGAGAAGATGTTATGGCTCTGTTAAGGTCTTCGATACTCTTCACTTGTAGACACATTTCCTTATTCTCTTGGAGAAGCTAAGAAATTATTTCAACATTATTCTCATTCTATCTTGTTAATCGTGCTACATCCTCAGTAAATCTATCCACAGCCTAATGGCTTACAGTGGATGGTTCTGCAAAATACTCAGGATATTTGTGAGGACTTGATCCATTTGGAAATGTTTCGGGATCAACAAAGGAGTTTTTGATTTTCAGAAGCCTTGCCTTTAGTGATTGCAGGAGCAAGTTCAAGGACAGGGACTTCAAGCAAGCAGGAAAAGACATCGACTAATGTAATAACGGACGTTTTAGGGATAGGGTTGTTCAGCTGGAAGACAATGATATCTGAATGAACCGGATGAATGACAGGTTGAGCGATAGACTGGATGACAATTTGGTCAACAAGCTGATCATGATTTGACCTTCTAGATTTAGTGGGTATTGGTGAAAAGAGTGGGGGTTTCATGGCCGTGTCCTCGTGGATAATCTTAGGAGAGGAGGATGAATGGACAAGGTTCATTTCTCTTGAGGTACCCTCATCAAACCACACAGACTTAGTGTCTCTTTTTGCTTGGGCATAGGTTTGAGTAGGCTCATCATCACGAGTTTGAAATCAATGACGCTTTCGTGAAGCAGAAGCTTTAGCAAGGGACTTCTTGACCAAATGGGGGTTCAATACTTCAAACACAAAACTTTCCCATGTTTGCCCCTTTTCTCTCAACTGGTGAATGATCAGGATTTTAATGAGATAGTGGTGATATAAACTACGAGTGGGGTTAACTACGTTTTTCCTCACCTGGTTCGACATTTTCTCAAGGCTCTTCAAAAACTAAAATGGGAAATTGAGAGCTTGTTCATTAACAAAATGAGCTAATAAATTGAGATGATAGGCTTTTAAGATGGTGAACTTACCCTCACAATTTATCAATCAGATGATGACGGCTAAGGGCTCAAGATATTTTGGCTTAATCCACTCTCGGTGGAACCCTTTTGTGCCTGTGACATGTTGATAGTCAGCCTTGAGAGAAAATTCATGAGCCGTTTGAGGGAGGAAGAGGTGCTTGTGCCAACGAGCACCCTCCCATGGAAGCTTTGTAGCCAATGCAATAGACTCTTCTGTCATAGGAAACGTAAGGTGTCCAACCTTAGCCATTTTGCCATCGAATCCCTTGGCAAATAGGAGTGAGATCTCATTATCATGGCCCTAGAGAAGATGGAGGAACAGACCCCAACCTACTCGAAGAAACATTTCACACCATGCTTTAAATTCAGGGATATAGAGAAAATCCTGGTAACTCCTAGGATCATGGCAGATCATCATTGTTAGACAGAGGTATATGGATGAAAGGGATATAGGGGATTGTATGGAATGCAAGGAATGCAACTAGATGGACTCATAGAGGACAAGAACGAGCAAAATGAAGGTAAAAATTACATAGGTGTTGGTTTAAATCGTGGTCCATTTGAACATTTGAATGATCATGAGATGGAGATTTGGCATAGTTAAACGATCACGCCATAATTAAGAACTTTGAATCGTGTGCCCTAATAAATATGCGTGCACTAGTGAATTTGTATGGTTGTGAAATATTCAACCATGTCCAAAGTAAAATTTGGATAGGTTGAATGAAATATTCATCATGGAATTATAATCATATGGTGTATTGAAAAATCATGATGACCTTGATTAATAACATGACAGTTCGCATGATGATTTTTACATATAACTTAATGAAGAATTAAAACCATATGATAGTCAAAAATTCTTAAAATCGCATTGATGCAATATTAGTCGATTCGATTGGTGAAGTCAAGATGAGTTGAAGAATGAGATCATGTGCAGAGATGAAATTTGATATTTCATGATATGGTTATTCAATTAGATTTATAGTCAAAATTGGAAAATTAGATACCTTAGAACACTTGATCATGTTGTTATCAAGCTATGGTTTCATTCAGATCATCATTCAACATCTCAGTCATTCGCATCATTTGTCACTTCATTTGGATCCTCATCCGACCCTTCATACAGACCTTTTATATGTACAAGATGTGCTTTGCTAGATCTGGCTACTGTTGATTATGCAGAGAATTGTTGAGGCTGCCAGCACACAAAAGGACGATGTAAACCTGCTTTTCTGAAAATTCAGTCGCGTTCTTCCTTTATTTAACATGAATCAGAACAACATTTCTTCCGCTACTTGCATTATTCCTGAAACATATATCATTTTATCAGAGATAAATGAACTTTTTATAAATAATTAGAAAATAACGACAATTCTGATCCTCCCCCAAACAAAAAATATGGCATGTCCTCAAGCCATCAAATAAAAATAATTGGTATTCACATATTTCCAATTATCAGTTTAACAAAGAACTCTATAATGTTGATGTTATTATACAAAAAGGAAACATTAACTAGCTATAAAAATGATCCATACAGATAGTCATTCAATATATTTAATTTTGTACAAAAGAAAATATGCCTTTCTTTGTCAAAGACTTTTCAGATAAAATTACAATGACTCTTGTATAAAATTAAGAGAATATCAAACTTAATCAGATTTCCACGTCAAAGCTGCTCATAGGAACTCAGTCAAATTTCCCAAGATCCCCAAAATCATAGTACATAGAGAAATCCTATCGAATTTCACATTCAGGTCCCTGGAAATCTTAAGTATATGGCCCCACCTGGCAAGATAAGAAATCTTTAATCTCATGAAGGTAAGCTAACTGGTCTTAAGACAATCTTGAAACTATTCTCCCTTGGCCAATTGATGAATTTCATTTCCTTAGCTCAACCAGACATACTTCTTTCCGATTAGACTTTCAACAATTTAACATATAAAAGATTTTTTTTTAGACATTATTTGTTTTTTGATAAACAAGATGTCTTCCCCAGGAAGATCCCCTCTATCAGTCGGGCCTGTTGAGTACACCGTCAAGTTTACCTGGTCATACCATAGGTCGGTACCCATTTCCAACAATCCTATTCAGTACTCCGGCGGGTTAACCTCTTGAAACCTTTTTGCATCAGAGGATCTTGTCCTAGTGTTTCCACCCTGTATAGATATTCGACAATGAATTGACTAAAAGTGAGTGGATGGGGGAGAAGATTTGAAAACCATGCTGCGGAATGGGATGATATATGGGTTGGAAGACAATTATTCTTATATAAACCAAAATAAAAATTCTTGTCGAATCAAAGATACATGTGGTTGATTGTATTAATGTGTAGTGGATGGAGCCAAAAGATAATAGAAAGAAGACCTCTCTAGTCCAAGTTTCCTTCTTCAAAAGATTAAAATGGTGTTTCTCAAAAGTAATATCCCCAAGGTTCCCTTCTTGTTGATGTTCAAAAAAGATTTTTCTACTTACTAACTGAACAACAAGGATAAAATGTACCGAGAGCCTCTGGGCTTCAAATGGAGAAATTTTTTTAGTTATCAATCTCTTTATAAATATAGGGTCATTAACATAAGATATCTGAAAGTATTATTAGAAGAGTTGCAAGAATCATGTTAAGTAAGTGGCAAAAAATGATACAAGAACATTCTAACTTTTCAATGTAAATTTTCAATTCTTAAAAATAATCAGGAGGAAAGGGGATCAAGATGTGTGATGAATGTTTAGAGCACTTCCCCTTTTTAGATAATATTTTTATGATCTGATTATAAAGATAAGGTTCTTGTAATCAAACTGCAAAACCGCTTGTTAGATGATTTAAATTTATTCAAAACAAAAACATATGTACAAACAAAAACTATATGAAATTTTATCAAAAGCTAGGAAAAGGAAAAGAGTCTTCTCTTCTTAATTGATGAAGTCTTATGAGCTAATCATAAGAGTGAAATCTCTATGTAAATACAAACCAGTTGTCAGAAATGACTCTTATTTATTCAAAGAACATAAATGTATTTACATATGTACAAATGAAGATAACCCAAAAATAAGTCAAGAACTAGGAGGAGAGACTTCCCCTTCAACCAGCTCCATCTCCTTTTGTTGTGAGATATTCTGCATAAAATCTTGTTTAGATATTGGTTGATGATAAAGTCTTAGTCTATGTCCATTTACAACAAAGGAAATTTTTGAATCATCGATTATTTTAATTTCAACAGATCCATTATCGAAAGCTGTAACAATTTCATATGGACCCATCCAATGGGTAGTCAACTTTCCTTTAAACATTTTATACCTCAAATCAAACAGTAATTCCCAGTCTCCAGTCTTGAATTGTTTATGTTTAATGTATTTGTCATTCCACTTTTTGTGTTGGTTATGTACTAGAATTGTTCGTTGAATGGCATCTTGTCTTATCTCGTCTAGTTAATTTATTTGCAAGATTCATTGTTTCTGTGCTTCTTCTAATCCATTCCTAATTGTGCAGCCATACGAAAGGTTCTTGCTTGAAATTCAATGGGTAGAAGAACTTGTTTACCATAAACAAGTTCATAAGGTGTGTGGTGAGTGGTATTCCTCCATGTTATTCGATAAGCCCACAAGGCTTCTGGAAGCCTATCTGCCCAGTCTTTGTGGTGTAGCTAGATAGTCTTGGTCAGGATGGCTTCTAATACCTTGTTTGTAGACTCTACCTGACCATTGGATTACGGGTGATATGGTGAATATTTACAATGTCTAATATGTGAAAATCCTCACAGCAGATCTAAGAGATGATGTATACCTCACAAAAAGGATTAAGCAGGAAAATAGAAGAAGAGTGAACAATGCAATGTAAAAGAGCAACAGAGTTATGATATAGTAGAATTATGATAGAAGTAGAATAACATCACACACTAATTCATTAATCATAATATGAACAATAAATAATACAATGGAGAGTATTCAAATGCCAAGTTGGCAATTCGAATTAGCTTGCATGAACTGATCATCAGATTAGTAGAGTGTCATCAAAGCATAAGTAACCATCAACCATGTGTCACACTGAGTCTAACTGGGTGTAGTAGGTGTAACTGATGCATGAAGCACCGATGGAGGTAGCATGAGGAGCTAACTGGAGTCATGAGGAGCTAGCTAGAGTCAAAATAGTCAATCTAGTCTCTCTGGAGGTCAATCAGAGTGTTTCAGTGAGTTAACTAGGCCATCTATTCTTAAATCAGGGAACAAATTCATAAATCAAGGATCTAATTGAAGTGTCATTGGTGGTAGGTGAGAGAAGGCTCCTTTCACATGTGGTAGGTGAAAGGAGGGCACATCATGCACTAGGAGGGATATAAATGAGCAGAAAGAAGATCCTGGAGCTAGGAAAATGGGGACTAGGTGCTGGAGGACACCATGCTAATGACTGGGATTTATGCATGCAATTTCATGACTGCATGCATGAATGAAATGAAAAATAATGGAAATTATGTTAGGACTAGGATGGAGTATAGGAATATCCTAACACCCTCCATTAATCTATCCTGGGCCCTGGTAACTGAGACCAAAGGTCACCCAATACAATGAATAATAAAGAACAGTCCATGAAACAAGGAAATGGGGAAAAACCTCATGGGAAAAATACCTCCCCCTCAAAAGATATTGTAGGGCACACCAAAACAATAAATGATCCAAACTCAAGCAGGTGTGATGCTTGGTCATATTTTTGTAGGTATATTCTTCTTGGGAAGAAGTGGTTCATGCTCCAAAAACATGTGCTTGTGTTCTCCTTCAGTGGATGCAAGTGAATATGGATACATGTGCTTGTACTTGCTCTTTAGACCGAATGTTATGAGAACAGATCCAAAGGTATGAGGATGATCATGGAACCTGTGATTCAAATCAGCTGAGGTAGGATCAAATCCATGAATGTGTAGATAGTCTTTTGTTTTCTCCTTTGAACCATCATAGGTGAGATTATTCCCAAAAGAACCATCACATGATAGTGATTGCTTGGAATCCAAATCAGATCCAAGACTTGAAAAATGGTTTCTTGAGATCTCGTTTGAACCATTAGAGGTGAGATCAAAACCATGAAATGCATGAGAAATTATCCCAAGTGAATGGCAATGTGCTACATCTTCAATAAAATTATGAGAGCATGTACAAATGATCTTACAGTAGTACATAAGAGGTGAGTGATCAAGGAGAGCGAATGCATTACCTCCAATTCCTGATTTAACCTCCATAACATTCATGAGATCATAATTATGCAAACCAACAGACTCTTGTGCAAGAGAGGATTTAAGAACCTTTGCAGTGTCTAGAGTGTGAGCTAGCACATAATTCGAAATAGAAGATATTGAGAGCATGAGTGTAGAATCTGCAAGTTCTTCTTCTTTGTTGACAACTTCATTACGAGATATGTTTGATACTGATTCATGATCAGAGAGACCATAAGGAGGGCGAATGCATCACTGGGCTTGCTCTCGAAATGGTTTGGACCAATCCCTTCATTCTGTTTTCCAAATATTTCATCTAGATGGGCCCATATCTCTTTTGGAGATTCAACAAAAAGGAAGTGGGTTACCATGCAACAAGACATAACATACATCATTGTTGCATAGGCTCTGTCACCTTCATTTAATCAACCATTCTCTTCTTCAGAGGATTCGAAATCTCTTTCAAAAAAATAATCAAAGAGACCATGTCTCTTCAAATGTGTTATCATCTTTGGTTTCCACTCATCATAGTTGAATGGAGAAAGAGGAGGAATTCCTTCCAGATTCATGGAAGCTATTTCAGAAGACCTACAAAAAACAATAGAAATATCTGCATCTACTACTGCTGCAAAAGTACAAAAACTGTTGCAACTGCTGCACTTGAAATATTGATAATAACCTACAAAAAACTCTCAGGAATGGAGATATACAATACTCTCAATAGGCTCTGTTACCATGTGAAAATCCTCACAGCATATTTAAGAGATGATGTATACCTCACAAAAA
The DNA here is from genome assembly GCA_027924585.1 of Larix kaempferi. NCBI lineage: Eukaryota > Viridiplantae > Streptophyta > Pinopsida > Pinales > Pinaceae > Larix > Larix kaempferi. The sequence continues at coordinate 41,341,459 of BSBM01001005.1, read as the reverse complement.
GGATTAAGCAGGAAAATAGAAGAAGAGTGAACAATGAAGTGTAAAAGAGCAGCAAAATTATGATACAGTAGAACTCTAATAGAAGTAGAATAACATCACACACTAATTCACTAATCATAATATGAATAATAAATAATACAATGGAGAGGATTCGAATGGCAAGTTGGCAATTCGAATTAGCCTACATGAACTAATCATTAGATCAATAGAGTGTCATCAAAGCACAAGTAACCATCAACCATGTGTCACATTGAGTCTAACTGGGTGCAGTAGGTGTAACTGATGCATGGAGCACTGATGGAGGGAGCATGAGAAGCTAACTGGGGTCATGAGGAGCTAACTGGAGTCAAAATATTCAATCTAGGCTCTCTGGAGTTCCATCAGAGTGTTTCAGTGAGTTAACTAGGCCATCTGTTCTTAAATAAGGGAACACATCCATAAATCAAGGAACTAACTAAAGTGTCATTAGTGGTAGGTGAGAGAAGGTTCCTTTCACATGTGGTAGGTGAAAGGAGGGTGCATCATGCACTAGGAGGGCTAGAAATGAACATAAAGAAGCTCCTGGGGATAGAAAAATGGGGACTAGGTGCTGGAGGACACCATGCTGATGACTGGGATGCATGCAATTTCATGGCTGCATGCAAAAATGCATGCATGAATGAAATGAAAAATAATGGAAATGTTGTTAGGACTAGGATGGAGTATAGGAATATCCTAACATAATACCATATTTTTCAATAAGTTCTTTCATTAACTTGGAGGTAAACTGAGATCCTCGATCAGTTACAATTTCCCTAGGTACACCAAATCGGGTAAATATCCCTTCATATATAAACTCTACCACGGATTTTTCTGTGGCTTGGAATAAAGCTTTGGATTCCACCCATTTAGTGATATAGCATGTACAAACTAGGATTAACTTCTTTTTGTGAGACATAGGGGAAATTGTCCCTACGAAATCTAGAGCCCATTTTTCAAAAGGCTCAATCATAACCTAGGGCTGTAAGGGCATCTTGTCGGATGGCATAGTTCTACCCATTCTTTGAGAACTGTCACATCCCTTGACATACTTGGAAGCATCCTTGAAAATTCTTGGCCAGTAATATCCAAAGTGCAACACTTTATATGTTGTTCTCTTATCAAAAAAGTTCCCACCACATGGTCCACCATGATATGCATGGAGAATCTCTACCATCTCATCCTCTCGTACACATCATCTAATAATAAGATCAGGACCAATACGAAAAAGATCATTATCAACCCAAGAATAATTAAAACTTTGGACTATGATCCTACATTTCTCGGGTGGGGAGATATGGTTTGGTAACTTTCCAGTTGCTAAATAATTGGCTATGTATGAAAATCAAGGGGTTCGAACAGTCACAATGAACAAATGTTCATCAGGAAAGCTATCATCGATGGGACTGGCACTATTGTCAATTTGAATACGAGAGAGAAAATCTGCTACCACATTCCAATAGTGATTTTGAATTCTTGTAATAAAAGAAGCCACTAAGTCACCCTGCCATTGGTGATTGGTCTATTCATTAAAAATCTAATGGAAGAGTGGTGTGTGTGTACAAAAAATTTGTATCATGTGATATAGTGACGAAACTTGTCAATAGCATAGGCTAATGCCAGAATTTCCTTTTCAGTAACAGTGTATTTCGATTATGCAAGGGTCAAATTCTTGCTAGCAAAGTAGATGGCATATGATGTTTGTACTTCCTTTTGACCTAAGATTCCTCCTATAGCCATGTCAGAAGCATTAGTGGATAAATGAAAGGGAAGGGACCAATTGGGTCCCCTAAGTATTGGTGCCACTAATAGCTTTGCCTTTAAAGTTTCAAAGGCATGTTGACAAGATTCAGTCCATTGAAAATCTGTATCTTTCATGAGTAATTTGAACATAGGTGCAACTATCTTGGTAAAGTTTTCAATAAAATGTCTGTAATAGCCTGCATGGCCAAGAAAGATCCTTACCTCCTTCTGATTTTTTGGAGGAGGAATATTAACAATTATTTCTATCTTGGCAGGGTCCACCTTGATTCCTTGAAGAGAGACATGATTTCCCAAAACCATACCCTCGGTTAGTAACATCTTGCATTTTTCATGACTAAGGGCTAAGTTTGTCTCTTGGCATCGGATAATAACTGTTTCAGGGTTATCAAGGGATTCTTGGAAGGTATTACCGTATACTGTAAAATCATCCATGTAAACTTATACATAGTCATGTATAAGGTCAGCAAAATTCCTAAGACTGCACGTTGGAAAGTGGAAGGTGCATTACAGAGGCCAAATGGCAGAACTCTATAGGAATATGTCCCCCCCCAAAAAATAAAGGTGGTCTTGTCTTGATCCTCGGGTGCTATTAATATTTCGTTGTATCCACTATATCCATCATGGAAAGAAAAGTATTGTTTCCCAGATAAGGTATCTAACACCTGGTCAATGAATGGTAAAGGGAAATAATCCTTAAGAGTGGCCTTGTTTAATTCTTGAAAGTCAACACAGATGCGCCATTTTCCTGTAACTTTCTTTGGAACTACTACTGTTAGGATATTCCTATACTCCATCCTAGTCCCACCAGTATTTTGATCATTTACATTTTCAGTCATGCATGCACTTTTAGGGTTTGCATGCATCATTTAGGGTTTTCATGCATTCCAGTCATCAGTCCCAACACCTAGCCCTCAGTTAGCTAGCCCCCAAAGTTTCCTTCCACTCAGTTTCAGCTCTCCTAACCTGTCATGCACCCACCATTCACCTACTGCATGAGAAGGGCACCTTTCTCACCTACCAGACTAGTTTACTTTAGTTATCCACTAGTCTTTCCTTGATTTGAGGCCAGACTGACTCCTCACTACTGTTATCACTCCGATTGACCTCCGATGAGACATGACTACCTGTTCTGACTCCATTTAGATCCTCATGCGCCTTCCACTGAGCCTCCTTCATTCAGTTAGTGTCTCCATGTGCCAGTTACATTCAGTTACACCTACCACACTCAGTTAGACTCAGTTTGACTGATGGTTGACAGTTACTTGTGCATTGATGACTCCACTGATGATGAGAAAGACTACTAGTTGTGCTCTGATGACACTCCAGTGATCTTTTGATCACTCCATGAAGGCTAATTCGAATTTCCACCTTGGCATTCGAATCCTCATGCATTGTACTATTTATTTGTAAATATTGTGATTAATTAATTAGTGTGTGTGAAGTATTTTTTGCTTCTATCCGAGTTCTACTCTATTATTATTATGTTGCCCATTACACTGCATTGACCACTCTTCTTCTATCTTCCTGCTTAATCATAATTACTCTTGTGAGGTACACATCATCTCTTAGATCTATTGTGAGGATTTTCACATGGTATCAGAGCATGTTGAGAGTATTGTTTATCTCCATTCCTGAGAGTTTTTTGCAGGTTATTATCCAGATTTCAAGTGTAGCAGTTGCAGCAGTTTCTGCATTTTTGCAGTAGTAGCAGTTGCAGATATTCTCTATTGTTTTTGCAGGTCTTCTACAGCTTCAATGTATTTAGATTTAGAAGGAATCCCTCCTCTTTCTCCATTCAACTATGATGAGTGGAAACCAAAAATGATAGCATATTTGAAGAGCCATGATCTCTTTGATTGTTATTTTGAAAGAGAGTTCGAATCCTCTGAAGAGAATATTGACTGGTTGAATAAAGGTGACATGGCCTTTGGAAGAATGATGCTTGCTTTGCCTGAATACATGTTTTACCAAATCATTGATGATGTTGAAACTCCAAAAGAGCTATGGGCCCATTTGGATGAAAGATTCGGAAAACAGAATGAAGGATTTGGTCCAAACCCCTTCAAAAGCAAGCAAAGTGATGCATTCGCCCTCCTTGATGATCTCATTGATCATGAACCAGTATAAAACACATCTCATATTGAAGTTGTCCACAAAGAACTTGCATATTCTACACTCATGCTCAAACCTTCTTCTCTTTCTGTGCCAACTCACACTCTAGATATTGCAGAAGGTCCTAAATCCTCTCTTGCAGCAGAGTCTGTTGTTCTGCATCATGATCTATTGAATGTTTCGGAGGTCAAATAAGCTATTGGAGGTAATGCATTCGCTCTCCTCAATCAATCACCTTTTATTTACTACTATATGATCATTATTCCATGCTTTCAGAAGGTCATTGAAGAATATGGCCATTGCCACCTGCTTGGCATAATTTGTCATGCATCTACTGGTTTTGATTTCACCTCTTATGGTTCAAAGGAGATCTCAAGAATGTTAGATTTTCTGAATTTACTTCAATATGATCTAGGATCTTAACTGAGAGAACAACATGTACAGCATATCTACAGCATATCAATCATGGAGACAATAATGCAAGCACACAAGAGACACAAAGATTTACTTGGGGAAAACCATAAAGGTGAAAAACCCCAATAACTTCCTCAGAGATAGATAGAGCAATGATACAACCAACCAAGAGAGATAGCCATAACCTAGCAGCAGATCCTCCTCCTCCATAAGTGCACCACTCCTCCTTGAGTGCATGTGTGAGAAGTGAGTGAGCAAATAGAGTGCCTCCCGCACTCTATTTATACTTGACTTGACTTGCCTTTTTACCTAACTCATGTAGGCTCGAACTTAACCACATAACATAATGCTGAGTGGGCCGACCCCCAATAGGGTGGTCTAATAACCCTTTGACCCACATGGCCGACCCCCAATAGGGTGGTCTAATAACCCTTTGACCCACATGACTTATACAGGGCCGACCCCAAATAAGGTGGTCTAATAACCCATCAAGTATAAGTTACGACACTTACAATATAAATGACGACACTTCCTTATAGAGGAATAATACCATCTCTATAGGAATACAATATACATATATGTGAAATATATTCCGAAGTTACATATACATCAACACTCCCTCTTAATTAGGAAGGTATTTCTCAGCACAGTTCTTCTAGCACAAGTCATCTTCTCTGGATCATCGTCACTAGATAATCATCATCGAGTCATCATCATCGTCACTGTTGCTGCTATCTCAATCAATCTCTGAATCTACTCGTCATAGGAAGTTCTACAGAGCCAGTCCTTTTTCATACTGGATGTAGGCCCACCACCTGCATGTCTTCATCATCACTGGCCATACTGTGGAATCCTCAGGACTTATTACGTGCGTCACAAAACCTCGAAAGAGCATCCCAGGATGTTACGGGTACACAACTCCGACCTGTAGGATCTCCTAGGGCGCTATTACATGTGACCCCACCACAAAACCTCGAAAGAGCATCTCAGGATGTTACGGGTACACAACTCCGACCTGAAATCTCCCAGGGCACAAATTACATGTGGTCCACCACAAAACCTAGCAAGAGCATCTCAGGATGTTACGGGTACACAACTCCGACCTGAAATCTCCCAGGGTACAAATTACATGTGGTCATGGCAAAACCTCGAAAGAGCATCTCAGGATGTTACGGGTACACAACTCCGACCTGAAATCTCCCAGGGCCCAAATTACATGCCATAGGACAAAACCTCACAAGAGCATCTCAGGATGTTACGGGTACACAACTCCGACCTGAGATCTCCCAGGGCGCTATTACATGTCCTCCCAGAGCAATGTCTCGAAAGAGCATCCTAGGATGTTACGGGTACACAACTCCGACCTATAGGATCTCCCAGACATGCTCATTTGCACAACCTGATCCACGGCCACAGAGTATCAACTTGATACTCACCATACATCATCCTGATGTACTCATGATCGTCCTGATCATCATCACTGCAACGTCCTGTTGCATGTCATCTGGAGCAACATCCTGAAGCTCATCATCCATGATCATCCTGATCATCATCACTGCAACGTCCTGCTGCATGTCATCTGGAGCAACATCCTGAAGCTCATCATCCATGATCATCCTTATCATCACTGCAACATCCTGCTGCATGATCCACTTGATCATCAATGCATCCACCTGATGCAAACCAAGTATCTACCTGATACATATCATCATACATGATCCTCCTGATCATACAATGTATCCACCTGATACATGATACATATCACCATACATGATCCGCCTGATCATACAATGTATCCACCTGATACATATACAGATACATGGTCCAAGCATCCAACATGATGCATATACAAAATACATACACATGATCCAACTGATCATATCCAGCATCCAACATGATGCATACATACATAAATGATCCAACTGATCATATCCAGCATCCAACATGATGCATACATACATAAATGATCCAACTAATCATATCCAGCATCCAACATGATGCATACATACATAAATGATCCAACTGATCATATCCAGCATCCAACATGATGCGTACATACATAAATGATCCAACTGATCATATCCAGGCAGAAACCAGAACATCATCCTGATGCCCATTATCCAGCGCTTACATCCACAGCCATGTGAAGGATCCTCCTTCCAACATGCTTGGAATGGCTTCAGCAAATGTGTCCATCACTTCTTCCTCAAAGTGTCCTCGATCGGAAGAACGCCAAGCCTCTCTCTGAAGTACTCGAACTTCACTTTGGCTAGTGGCTTCATCAGCACATCTACAATCTGTTCGTCCGTCGCAACATACAGAAGCTTCACAGCTCCTCTCTGCACCATATCCCTGATATAGTGATATTTGATCTCTATGTGTTTCGACCTGTCATGAAACACTGGGTTCTCGGACAGCTTCACACAACTCTGGTTATCACAGAAGATACTAGTAGCCTCCCATCGGGAGATCAAATAACTCAAACAGTAGCTTCCGTAGCCATACTGCCTCACAACTAGCTGAATAGGCTGCAACATACTCAGCCTCAGCTGTACTCAGTGCTACGCAGGACTGCTTCTTACTAAACCAAGAGATCACACCTGATCCCATACTGAAGCAACACCCAGATGTGCTCTTCCTATCTGCAGCACTGCCAGCCCAATCTGAATCAACATAACCCTGCAGGTTAAACTTTTGATTCGCCTCATACTTGTGCCCATAATCCACTGTACCCTTCAGGTACCTCAGAACATGCTTTATAGCAACCAGGTGAACACTCCTCGGATCCGTCAGGAAATGGCTCAATGTGTTCACAGCAAAGCAAAATGTCTGGTCTCGTGTTCGTCAGGTACATCAAGGACCCAATCATCTGACGATACATAGAGACATCAACCAGCTCAGATGAAGCATCACATAGAAGCTTCGGATTCGATGCCATAGGTGTGTCCATGGCCTTGCAATCCATCATTCCGAACCTCTTCAGGATCTCTACTGCAGACTTCCCTTGTCCAAGGAATATTCCATCACTCTGCCACACCTCCATGCCAAAACAAATAGTGCATCATCCCCAAGTTCTTCATCTTGAACTCGGTAGTAAGCTTCCGCTGCATGTCGACAATCAATCTATCTTCACCATACCAAGTTCTGCACATATATGATTTCCTATCATGTGTCTCAGAACCAAGTGGCTGCTCTACATACACTTCTTCTTCAACTACACCATTCAAGGAAGCTGTCTTGAATCCATCTGGTGTATCTTCTATTTCATCACTTTTATATTTCTCAATGCTGCCATCTGCAACATGCTTGATATGATAGTTCCATTTGGAAGTCATAGCAAACTTCCCTTCATGTCTTGGGATTACATCCCAAACATCATTCTTCATGATCGACGGATCATGGCATTTCATTTCTTCATCCCAGATCTTGGGAAATTCAATATCTTCAATATCTTCAATAGATATCTTTGTTGCTGGAACAAATGTTGTAGTTCTTCTTTTGTAGGAGATGGCATATGATCTTTCCTACACAACAAGTTAAATTGCATGATTAGAAAACATCTCATAGTTTTCAGAACAAATTCTTACACATAAAGAAATATGCCATACAGTCATGCAATTATCTTAGCCAATGCTTCAATACAACATTTATCCATATTCCGTAACTTTCTAGATGCCTTCCAATCTCTACCAGAACATTGTTAAGAGTGTGCACAACTCCCAACATGTCAACAAAGAGGTTTCATTCTAGATAAGTAGCAATGGAATGTTGTACAGTGCCATAGGCCACTTACCCATGCATATTAGGAGTATACTGTTCATCAATGCAATTATTCTAATATGCATAATACACAACCTAATTCTAGGAACATCAGTATATACATTATTGAACAATATTATTTAAGAAATGACAATTCAAATACTTATCTTTGTTTGTTCGTTGGGTGGACTCCCTCTGAGTCTTCGCTTCCTTGCAGGAGCTACTGGAGTCCTAATCTGAAGTAACTTCTTCTACACCTTTTGATGTGGAATGTAGAGAGATGGTCAACTCCCTCTGAATATTTGCATCCTTGAATAAACCACTGGAGTGTACTCCCTCTTGATCTTTGCTTCCTGGATTACCTGTTCTTGAACTCATATTCATCCTTGGTCCCTATGCATGCTTATTAGTATCATGATTGTGTTATCCTTGTGAGCTCATATAAAATCATACATTCATTAGCATACTATTAAAACACAATAATCTCAAGCATGTATAGTTATGATCATTTCAAACAGAAATAATAAGCATTAGCATTCAAGGTTTATGTAGGATTCTTATGGTTAGTCAAATCATAACATGTCTAAACCTGTAATTACTCAAACCTATGACTCTTCAGGTTAGTTGAATCATCAATCAAGATAAGAGATATAATATGCATAAAACCATGATTATTCAAACCTATGACTCTTCAGGAATAATCATTATCAACAACAGTATGAGATCCTAACACAAGGTAGGATTCTAGCTTGATATAGGAAAAACATACCTGGATTAGCATGCTAGCTATTTATGTCTAACATACCCGTATAATGTCTTTTGTTTCTCTTCAGTGACTTGTGCTAGTAACCTGCATGTCTCATAAGTTAACCATTGTATAAACAAGTTATACATACCTCGTAAATGGATCTTGTATGAGATCCATGACAATGGATGAATCTTTGTCCTCATGTTATCATGATCATATGTTCTTGGACCAGAACATGATTTGTCTTTATTGGTGTACCTTTCATGTTAGTAGACAACATAAACCTTATACAACACCATAATGCATTAGTACAATCATAAGTGTCAACACCCTAACCAGTGAATATCTTCTATCATGCATTCATAATTTTGTTAAGGTTATATGACAAATCTAAAATCAAAATTGTACTAACCGTAATAACATGAAGACAAACATACCATAAAATTAATCAAGAACAAATCTCAAAACATACCTCGATGATTCATACCTATCGAGATCGCTTGTAATCTTCTTATGTAAGGCCTTAGCCTCATCTCCCTTTGAAACAGGAACTTCTTCACTCATGCAGATGATCAATCCATCTTCTTCTAGGATTAACCCAATCCACTTGATTTGCAAGAACTGGACCTGATTGTTTCTGGTGTAACTCCGAAATTTTTGATCCACAGGGTCTGAAAATTTTTCCTGAGATAGCCTGACTTGTTATCTTTCCATCCTGACAGGTCTGACCTCAATTGGATTCTCTGAGAGAGAGTTATGCCAAATGTCGCAACGTGACCTGTTTTGGGATAAAACAGGAGAGTGAACTTGTACGGCGTGCCACGTGTCACTGTTTTAACTTCGGCCTCTGAAAACGTTTCCTGAGATAGCTTGGACTGTTACCTTTCCATCCTGATAGTTCTGACCTAAATTGGACTCTCTGAGAGAGAGTTATGCCAAATGTCGCAACATGACCTGTTTATGGGATAATACAGTAGAGCGCACGTGTACAGAGTGCCACGTGTCACTGGTTCAACTTCGGCCTCTGAAAACGTTTTCTGAGATATTACAGTCTGTGTACTACCTGTCACTTTTCACGACATTTCATTTGGAGCTTCCTAGCCCAAGTTATGACCTTTTTCCCAAGGTCACCTGATTTTAACTCAGATCTGGAAGAGGCAGAAACCCTCTATTGCACAGATCATAAATCACAAAGTACAACGAATTAGAGGTTGTCCTTTGGACACAAGGTACCTGGATATCTTAGCGTCTTCTTGTAACAATTTCATATCCGAAACATTCGCCAAAACGGATTTATAGCGAAAGTGCTACGATGACTGGTTTTTGCTATATCAAGCCCTAGCATCGTAAGTGCAACAAGTGTCATACATGCCATATCATGCCTTCTTTCAGGATAGCTCTGATACCATGTTAGATTTTCTGAATTTACTTCAATATGATCTAGGATCTTAACTGAGAGAACAACATGTACAGCATATCTACAGCATATCAATCATGGAGACAATAATGCAAGCACACAAGAGACACAAAGATTTACTTGGGGAAAACCATAAAGGTGAAAAACCCCAATAACTTCCTCAGAGATAGATAGAGCAATGATACAACCAACCAAGAGAGATATCCATAACCTAGCAGCATATCCTCCTCCTCCATAAGTGCGCCACTCCTCCTTGAGTGCATGTGTGAGAAGTGAGTGAGCAAATAGAGTGCCTCCCGCACTCTATTTATACTTGACTTGACTTGCCTTTTTACCTAACTCATGTAGGCTCGAACTTAACCACATAACATAATGCTGAGTGGGCCGACCCCCAATAGGGTGGTCTAATAACCCTTTGACCCACATGACTTATACAGGGCCGACCCCAAATAAGGTGGTCTAATAACCCATCAAGCATAAGTTACGACACTTACAATATAAATGACGACACTTCCTTATAGAGGAATAATACCATCTCTATAGGAATACAATATACATATATGTGAAATATATTCCGAAGTTACATATACATCAACAAAGAAACCATTGCCATTTGCTTGAGATAATCTCTCATGCATTTATTGGTTTTAATCTCACCTCTTATGGTTCAAAGGAGATATCAAGAAACCATGATTCAAGTCTTGGATCTAATTTGGATTCTAAGCAAACACTACTTGAGATAATTTCTCATTCTTATGATGGTTTTGATCTCACCCCTGCTGGTTCAAAGGAGATCTCAAGAAACTATTTATCAAGTCTTGGAGCTGATTTTGATTTCAAGCAATCATTACTATTTGATGGTTCTTTTTGGCATAATCTCACCCATGATGGTTCGAAGGAGAAGACAAAAGACTATCTGCATATTCATGTTTTTGATCCTACCTCAACTGATTTGAATCACAGGTTCAAGGATCATCCTCATACCTTTGGATTTGTTCTCATCACATTCGATCTGAAGAGCAAGTACAAGCACATGCTTTTTGAGTATGATCCACTTCTTCCCAAGAAGAAGATACCTCCAGACATATGAAAAAGCATCACACCTGCTTGAGTTTGGAGCATTTATGTTTTGTGTGTGCCTTACAGTCTGTTTTGAGGGGGGCTATTTTTCCCATGAAATTTTCCCCAATTCCTTGGTTTATTGACTATTATTATTCATTGTATTGGGTGACCTTTGGTCTTAGTTACCAGGGCCCATGATGGATTAAGGGGGAGTGTTAGGATATTCTTATACTCCATCCTAGTCCCACCAATATTTTGATCATTTACATTTTCAATCATGCATGCACTTTTAGGGTTTGCATGCATTCTAGTCATCAGTCCCAGCACCTAGCCCTCAATTAGCTAGCCCCCAGAGCTTCCTTCCACTCAGTTTCAACCCTCCTAGCCTGTCATGCGCCCTCCTTTCACCTACTGCATGAGAAGGGTGCCTTTCTCACCTACTAGTCCAGTTTACTTCAGTTATACACTAGTCTTTCCTTGATTTGAGGCTAGACTAACTCCTCACTGCTGTTATCACTCCGATTGAGCTCCGATGAGACATGAATACATGTTCTGACTCCAGTTAGCTCCTCATGCTCCCTCCATTGAGCCTCCTTCATTCAGTTAGTGTCTCCATGTTCCAGTTACATTTAGTTACACCTACCACACTCAGTTAGACTCAGTTAGACTCAGTTTGACTGACGGTTGATAGTTACTTGTGCATTGATGACTCCACCGATGATGAGATAGACTACTAGTTGTGCTCTGATGACACTCCAGTGATATTTTGATCACTCCATGAAGGATAATTCGAATTTCCACCTTGGCATTCAAATCCTCATGCATTGTAATATTTATTTGTCCATATTGTGATTAATTAATTAGTGTGTGTGAAGTATTTTTGCTTCTATCCGAGTTCTACTGTATTATTATTCTCTTTCTCATTACACTGCATTGACCACTCCTCTTCTATCTTCTTGCTTCATCATAATTACTCTTGTGAGGTATACATCATCTCTTAGATCTGCTATGAGGATTTTCACAACTACCAGAGGAGACACCCAATTACTGTTAGAAACTAGGTAGATGAAACCAGTGTTGAGGAGTTTTTGTAATTCAACTTTAACTATATCTTTTAGGGCTAGATTCATTTTTCTCTAGGGTTGCTTCACAGGAGGTCTGTTTGTATTTGTATAAATGTGGTGAATACAAGTATATGGGTTAATACCCTTCATATCGGTGTATTCCCATGCAAATGCTCTAGTTTGAATTTTAAGAACTTTTAGTAATTATTTTTGCTGACTCTCATCTAAACTTGCATTTATGTGTAGAAATTTTTCAGGACTGACCTCACAAGGTATGGTATAGGATCCTACATGTTCTTTGATTGAAAAGACACAAGGTGTGTTGTTCGGGAATTCTACCCTATAGCGAGGAGAGGGACACTACCAACTTCTGGGGTGACAGGTAAATACATTAATCATATCACATAGGCTTCTACAAAGGAAAGAGATCAAGGTTCTTTAAGACATACTTTATTAACGAAGTTCGATCCTAGCTTTCGCTTGCTCCTTCGATCGATCCTCCACTTGATCTTTTGTTTGACGAACCTGCAATACAAAGATACCTTCCTTAGCGTATCTTGACTGATATAACAATGATGAAATTGAAATAAAATTTAGACATCAAATACAATCAAGTATTTAATCCAAACAAATATGCAATCCATTAGACATTTGATTGGGACGGGAAGGGCATTTCAACCTTTATTTTCAAAAGCAAATAATCAGTACAATTATACCTGATCATTCAGAGTGCTTGTGCAACCAGATACTGGGCTCCTGCTCTTCACACTAACTTTGGAATTCCTCCAGCGTAACAACCCTTAATACATAGTTTCTCCTCCTCTCTCTCATCTACCCCCCTTGTATTTACGGGACAAGGTAGGCAGTTTAGATCAAGAGGTATTTTGATTGGGAGGTTGGGGGAGTTGCAAAACCAACTTCAACTAATCCCAATCTGTCAAATTAATATATTTTTGATTACTTTTTAAGCTGCACGCTACTTTTCTTAAGTGGAGTAGTGTTCAATATGCAACTTTCCTGCTTTATAACTAGTGTTTGCAAGAAATATGAGGTTGTACTCTACTCTATTGAAGCAAAGTAGAGTATTTCTGAGGGAAAATGCTACTTTACTAAAGTGGAGTAGATTATTTTAGCAGGAAAACGCTACTATCATGCTTATAGGGTATCATTTTCCCCCAAAAGTAGGTAAAATGAGAGTTTTGTCAGCTGCAGAGGGGTAAGTCTAGTCCATTCATCATCTAAGGTAATCATGCTCTTCAATCCCAATTGTCCTTTTGTGTGATCGACAGCTCAAGGTGACCATGAATGAAGAAGTGCAGATTTGACCTATAACAGATTCCCCCTAATGTGTGAGGTCAGAGGGAAGCGATGGCCAAAATACATTATAATTCCAAGTCAGCAGAGGAGTAGGAAACCACAGAACCAAGTCACAAAAGTACCTGAAATAATGATCAAGTTCAGCAAGCAATTACAATGTTGACATCATATAGATGTGTAGCATGATACAATGTGATCTCTGATACATAACTAGGAGATGTATAAATAGCATGGCCACTGAAATACAAGTGTGGATCCATGTCAGAATGAGAGATCATATCCATAACAACAAATTGGATATATGTCTCATGGAGAGCCAAAAAATGAGTGAGGTTCAGTTTTACGCAGCTTGGGTGATAACATAATGAGGTAATGCTATCAAAATCCCAAGGTCTTCATCCAAACAACCCAAGGTACAAATCCTAACCATGTGAATAAATGATCTAAAAGTCGAACATGGGGGGTATCGTTTGATTACCGGTCATTAATGTATACTGTTAACAAATGCAAGGGCTTCCACTGATAATGATAATGGGGCCCAAGGTACCTAGTGCGATCCAACAAGTGTGAATAAGTGGACTTGACGTCGAACACTTAAGGAACCTGTCAAATAAGATACATTGATGTATTCTCATAATTCAACAGTGAGGTAAATTGTCAATGGTAACTACAATCCCCAAGGTACTAACCGAAACTCTAAACTTCATTCCTAGTGCAAAATGAGTTGATGTCAATGGGAAGAAGTCCATTGGAAGGGATGCCTTAGGCATCCTCCATAATCCAACACGAGGAACACTCAAATGGTCTGAGCTAGTGTGGAGTAGTACAAGTAACAAGACTGACACTAGGATGGTCGACACATGAGGTCAAGGTAAACTGCAGAATGGCTAACATAGGCTATATCCTTGAACAGTGAGCACTACACAAAGTGACTTAGGCAGTTTTCAACATGATGGGGGAGTGATATAAGCCTGCAATGTAGGAGACATTAGTAGACCCTCCATATGGTTGGAAGAATAACCAACTGGGGGAGTAAACAACTCAGAGATCAGGTTCACCCTAAGGTAAAAAACTAAACCCAACTGAAATGATAGACTCAAATAGGTGTTGTGTTCAAGGATAGGACTGACTAAACTGCCTTTGAAACTGTAAGATGTGATATACCCTTCTTATCCCTTATTCTTTTTAGATAAAAGAATACCTTTCTTGTTGTTTTAATGAGTCCAAGAAAGAATGAAAAATTAATAGATCCAACCATGTAAAGTGTTTAACGAGCCCATGGGAGGAAGACTCTTGACCTTCTTCATTGTTTACAGAGTTCGAAGAAGAGATAGAAGAATACTCTATAGTACTGATCTCTGGATTTTAATATCAAGCCGAGATCTATTCTTGCTCGCCGGTGTTTTCAATTTAAAGGAGTCTGAAAAACTTAAACAATAACTCCATTCACCTACTCGTGGATTTTAATATCGAGCCCAATTAGGTTAATGCTCGCCGGTGTTTTCCTGTTTATAGAGTCTGAAAAACTTAAACAATCCTCTATACATCCTCTCGTGGATTTCACATCGAGCCCGAGTAGGTGAGTGCTCGCTTGGTGTTTTCATATTTTGAGAGCCTGAAAAACCCTAAAGAAGGCTCCAAAAGGTCCTTTTTCGTAAAGTTAGTCTCCTCCCCCGAAAAGGTGTAAAACAATGGAAGAAGAACTCTTCTAGCCACAGATGACTAGAGTATTCCTTTTTCGTAATTAATATGCAAAAGTATGGAAAATGGTTAAACGTATACTTAAGCGGATGGGCCTTCAGTTCCTTTAACGAGCTTGAAGAGGACAAGTTTGCTCGGAAATCTTGTTTAGGTTTCAATAGTCCAAACAAGAGCTTAAAATGACTTAAAAGACAGCTTCTAGGATCATAACTCAGGACCTTCCAAAGACTAGGATCTCAATAACCAAGTTAGTATTAATGAAAAAAAAATTCAATGACATAAAATTTCAACCATAAATACTTAACATGGTCCATCAATAAAGAAATTAAGTCATAATAGATTGATGCTACGAAAATCTAGTGAAAATTTGAGAAACATAGGTTAAATTCATCTCATCAACATTTATAGGTATTAATGATTAAATAGAACCGTTTTTTATGAAATTTGAAACTATAGACTTTTCAAAAAACGTGGGTAAAAATCAAATTCAAATTCATATATGTAATTTCATTTTGAAAACTCAAATATCAAATTTGGAAATTTGAAGGGAAAGTTTTGGAGCAAACCCTTGATCTTCATCCATTCATAGCGATCAAATCAGACCACCATTCAACCTCAAACCTCTTCCAAGTAAGTTATTTTCATCCCTACTTGCATTTTGATGGTTCATTTGTCAATTTTCATGCTTAAAAACACTTATCTAGCCATGTTCAACTCGTGATTTTTGTGTATGCTACTGTATAATCATAGAGTAGAGTATTTTTGAAGGTGAACGCTATTGTTCCTCAAGGACAGTAGCGTCCAAACATTACTGTGTGGTTATATAGTAGCGTTTTTTCCTGAAAATGTCTAGAAAATGCTCAAAAACTAAAAATTGACCCTTCTTTTGACAGGATTGCACTTATTTGGAGGGAGATGGAGCATGAAGAGATGGATAGGGTGGCTATGCAAGATCCTACCACTCTTCATGCACTTAGAAGGTGTGGTTTATTGAAATTCTACCAAACCGTAAACATGAGGGCACTCAACCACTTACTTCAAAGACTGATCCAGTATTGGGATGTCGATGCCAATGTGTTCAATATCCAGGGAGAGACCCTGGACCTCACTGTTGACGACATATACTTCATTACAGGGCTCCCTACTAGGGGAGATCCTGTAAACCTGAAAGGGTCCTCACACAATGTGGGTGCCATGTCCGTGCAAGATTATGTAAATGCCTACTGTGTGGAAGGTACTGAGAAATGTGGAAGTCAGATTCTCATTTCTACTCTTACAAGCCTCCCTATGAAGGTTATTATAAGTATGTTGAACCGAATGGGAGGGAGTGCCACACAACACTTAGCCTCTAAGCACTACATGCATATTGGTGTCGAATGCTTGCAAGGTCATTTATATGATTGGTGCACAAGTCTCTTAGCAAACATGAAGCTTCAACTCTCGGGGTGTAAGACCGAGAGAATGAAGAACTTTGGATATGGCAGCATTCTTTGTACCTTCTTCTTCGAGAGGGCACCTGCTCTTAGTTTGGGCATGCCTTTTCCCCCTGTCATTCCTCGTGATCTAAGATTGGGCCATTGGGGTAACATTTTTCTCCGCCAGGATGGTGGTGAAAGCCACTTTTGCTATCACACCGATGATTTCTGGGGATGGTGGGAGAGACAGGTGCCAGCATTTGAGCAGTTTCCATATGCATTTTTAGACTTCCGTCATGATCCAGAGCTGGTACTTCCTCCAGGTGGTGCCTGGGGCGACATAGGTATGTTTATGTTTTGAAAATTATTTAATTTTTTCAATTTAAAGTATATTATTTTTATGGTGAGTTTTTAAAATACTAAAACAAAGTGTCATATGCAGATGTTGGACCAGTTCATCCTAAGGGACATCCTACTACTTTCGTGAGGCCTATTGATGTGGGTGCAGCTGATGCTACACTAGGGGATGTAGAGAGGAAGATGAGTCATTTGACTCATGACATTCCCACATATCGTATTTAGCGGATGCCCATAGACATGCAGGAGCATGTAGTTGGTGTGTCCCCATCCTGGATTAGGCTACTGCGGAAGGTATCCAAGCTGGTCATATGCTACCGAGAGGCAGTGGATGCTGATGAGGCCCCACCTTCTCCATAGGAGAAGGATATTTTATGTATATTTTTGAGGCCATCGAGCCCAATTTTGTATCTTATGATATGACTTTGTGATAGACTTGTGTTCCAAACTCCATAGGACAAGGATATTTTATGTATATTTTTGAGGCCATCGAGCCCAATTTTGTATCTTATGATATGACTTTGTGATAGACCTATGTTCCAAACTCATACTATTTTTTGATACAGTATCGGATATATATACAATATCGGCTTATATTTACATGTGTGTGTCTAACTTTATGTGCAAATGTTTATTTATGGACATGTATGATACAAATGCCAATTTAAAACATAATTTGGAAATGAATCAGCTAATGCATTCAAATTTCTTGGAATATGTTGATATATGATGGAATAAAACTGTCTTTCCAATAATTTAACTAGCAAAAGCTGTCGTAACAAAACATGATCTCTAATATGCTAAACACCCGTCAACTGAAATACAACTAGTTGCGAATCAAGTCTTACCTCCAAATGTGAAATGCCCTGGATGAGAGCATCACGGAGAAGTTCTATGACGGCACTGTACTCAGCTACGTTATTTGTTGTGGGACCCAAACAAACCCCCCCCCCCGAAGAAACCAGTTGGCTAGTCGGTGAGTAAATGACCCAAGCTGCTGAAGCCAACTGTCAGGTGTGGCAACTGGTGCCATCAACAAATCCTAAAAAGTGTTCAGTCGACATCTGAAACACGAAGTGAGAAAACACACATAAAGTTAACTAACAATCACAAGCAAAAACTAGTTCTACAAAATGTACAACTATAATACATGAAAAAGCACAAATGCCTAAGCGAAGTACGTTTTCAGGTAGAACCCATTTCTAGGCTCAGGCAGCTTATTACCCTTGTAGTCCATTAGGTCATAAGCTCCTTTCTTCAGTACCTTCAATATTATGTAAGGATCGAGCCACATGGCCTTGAACTTGCCAACCCCTAAAGGTTCCTTGTCCTGATCCCAAAGCAGGACAGGGTCTTCTTAGAGAAAAACTGCAGGTCTGACAAACTTATCATACTGTCCTTTGACTCATTTCTTATGGACTTCATTTGTTTTGAGCGCATCGTGGTGCTGCTCGTCTAGATGTTCTAAATGTAGCAAACATTCTTCTAGTACTGAAGTTTCTGGTAACAGTTGGAAAACCAAATTTAATAAGGGAATCTCGCATTCAATCAGAACGACTACTTCTATCCCATGCACAAGTTGGAAGGGAGAGAACCCAGTAGCAGTCTTTACGTTTGCTCGGTAAGCCCAAAGAGAAGGATACAACATGATGTGTCAGTTATTTCTACTGACATTAACGGTTCTTTGTAGAATAGTCTTCAAAGTTTTGTTAACCACTTCGACCTGACCATTCGCCTATGGATAGAATGAAGACGAATGCTCCTGATGAAAACCTAGCATGGTATAAAGCTCGATCATCATGTTGTTCTGAAAATGACGACTGTGATCTGTCATGATCACTTTGGGTATGCTGAACCTCGCGACAATATGATTGAATACGAAATAAGCGGCAGTTTCTTCATCCTCTTTAACAGTAGGAATTGCCTCAGCCCACTTGGTGAAGTAGTCAACAGAAACGATAATATAATGATGGCCTCCAACCAAAACTGGATTACAAGTCATATAATCAACCCCCCATTTTGTGAAGGGGCCTGTTGTGATCACAGGATGAAGAGGAGCTGGATGTGCTCTCATTTTTCTGGTGAAAAATTGACACGGACGGCAGCGTTTCACAGCTTCCACACAATATTTAAATATTGTAGGCCAAAAATACCCAGCACACAGTATTTTCTGAGTTGTTGCCAACCCAGAAAGATGACTCCCACAAGATCCACTGTGAGCATCATTCAATACTAATTCTGCTTCTTCTAAATTCAAACATAGTCATAAGATGGAGTCTATCCCACGTCTGTACAAAGTATCAGAAATAATGAGATAGTTTTTGGCATGAATTTTTAGTTTGCGTCGTTCTTCTCTAGAAAAAGTGGTAGGACACCTCAAAGTCTGGAGCTATACTAAAATATCCCGTACAATGGGTCAGAGGAGGCAATAAGGAAGATATGTTCATCCGGGAATGATGACTCTTCCTCAATATGTGGTGAGCTCCAAATATGGATGCCTAATGAGGGCAACTATACTAAGAGCCTACTTTAAATGTCAACCCGGAGGACATACAAACTTTAGAGGTGCAGGCACTATCTGTGCTCTTATAGGATAATATTTGTCATAGTTGGATGTCAGTATCAATGTTCTAAGGGTTACCTACTTAATACGTAAAACTGGTTATACTCGGGAATTAAATACTGGAAAGCAATAAATCTATTTTAAAGAATTAAAGTACTGAAAGCAGTAAATCTGTTTTTAAAGAATGAAGATACTAAAAGCAATAAATCTATTTTAAATAATTAAAATATTGGAAGTAGAAGGGATAATCTTATGAAGTTACCTAAGTGTAGAATGGTAAGTCTAGGATGTGAAATGCCATAACAGATCTATTATAATATTGGAGAAAACAAGGTCTGTAATTACTTTATGCATATAATTGGAGTTCTGATCTAAATCGTTTAAATACTAAACTAAAATTGAAGTGCGATCGTTCATGCTACACATCTATTTATTAATAAGTCAGAGTAATTAATCATGATGGGAAACATTTATAAATCTCAGATCTAAACCTTGACTTTCGAAATCAAACTAATACAGATGTAATCGTTTGTTAAAATGTGCATTGGAAGAAAGCAGCTACAGGACTACTGAAACCGTTTTGCTGTACTACATAACATATTATAAACTACTACAAAAATAATAAATCATTCAAGCGCTTCCATATGTGATATAACTTTTCATCAATGTAAAACACATAATTGGAAAATACCTGAAAATGGAAATCCCCTGACTTACGTGTTGGAGGGGCCCTCTCCAACCTGTACTCAGGAGAAAAAAGACTTATAAACGTTGGTTGGAACTTAACATCAATCTCTTATTTAAAATATAAAATCCATGTCTCCACAAAGGTCTGTACTTCACAGTATCTCAATAATGCATAAAACTTAAAAACAATGTTTCTCCAAAATGTCAACAGGGGCCTCTCGCTATCCGAGAGGTCCATATTTATATAATTTGTAATGCAGAACTTAACTAAATGTCTAAATGCTGATTTCCCTTAAACAAAAGTGCGTTCTCTATAAATCAGGAAATAGAGTGTCGAGCTTGGTGATCCCTGAACCTACTCAATCATGCTTGGTTTCCATAGAATTAGTTTATTGAATATGCATTTTGACATACAAGAATAATCGTCAAAAACAATTTCATTAAATAATTAAAGTAAAACATTTTTCCCACAATTGAGTGTGTTTCTTCGCCATTGCTTGAGCTTGACTGTGGGAAAAAAAAGGTTTATCAAATACCTAAAAATTGGACTCATCATTCTCTCCCATACTTGAAGGATTCACCCATCCTTGGGTGACTTATTCAATTCGTCGATGACATCCTTGATATCCCATGCTACCACCCTAGGTATCCCTGCCTGCCTGTGATATCCAAAATGCTAATCCTCCCTGGCCCATGCCCTCCTCTCTTCCTCTTCATTAATCTGTCCCTTGATGACTAGGGAAAGAAAGAATGGGGGATTCAGCCTCATCTCTATCCATCTGAGTTGATTTCTTTCTAGGGATTCCTTGTAGAGTGTGGCTTTGAAAAGAGCATCATTAAGCCTAAGGGGGGATTGGAGTTCTTTTCCTTTCAGATCACTTGCCACTCTGCTCCACCTTTCCTTGATGCACTCATAAACTTCCTTCTGTGTGCTCCATAGTGTAATTTCAAAATGAGTCACAACCTCCTGTTGTTTTGCAAGGAGAATGGGTATCAGTTCCTCGTCCTGGGTGAGGATCTTGTGGTTATAGATTATCCCTTCAGGGTGAGTTGGCTCTGGTCTGATCATTAATGGGGTTTCCCATTTGGATGTGACATAGAGATGGTAGTCCCGTGCTCGCTCAATTTCATGGTTCATCCATGAACATAATTCCCTCAACTGAAAATCGCCCACATATGGGTTTGGTGACTACTTGGGCAAGCCAGAAACTACGAAATTATGCAAGAAGAATTCACTCAATCAGTCCTTCTCTAGCTCTGTGGAGTTCAAACATGCATCCAAAAACTCTTTGGGAGTGCTTATCTCTATAGGGATCCCTTGCTTCAACCTCTGGAGCTGGAATTTGCCCCATTTCTCCTGTATATAAACTGCATATACTGCCAACGGTGGTCTGAGGTCTCGCAGTCTATCATATATGCTGATAGTAGTGACCAAAACATCCTTTAATTTGGTAATCTCCTGATCTTTCTTTGCTAATTCGTTTTGTGCCTTGGCCAATTTTTCTTGCAGCCCTGAATTCTTCTGCTCAGCCAGCGGCAGCTCTTTTGCATGATGCCTCTTCAGGATTTGTGTCTTCTCGGTTGAAAACGGGGGAGGTGTGGGATGGCTTCCTGGCCCAATTCTTAACGTTGCCTACTCATTTATGATCCTTTCCAATTCTTCATGAGCCTCAGTGAGTTGGGTAATGACCTCGGGGTTTTCATTATGTTTTGGAGAATTCCCGTCGAGGTTTCCTTGCTCTTGTAAGCTCTGCTCTTCTTCTTTTTCCATTTCTTCTTCTTCATCCTGTTCTTTTTCTTCATTCTTTTCCTCTTCTTCTTCTTCTTCTTCTTCTTCTTCATTTGTAGTGGGATCCTTCTGGTCTATAAAAGGATCAATGTCATCATTAGACACATTGGTAACCAGGGGACTGGGTTTTCTTTCTTCCTCCTTGGAGACTTTGATTTTAGATACCTGCGTGAATCTCTTGCTGTGCCTCTTCGGCTCCTGACTATTGGTAGGAATACCTGGGTCTAATTTGGGGGAGTACTCTTTTGAGTGTTTTATCTTTACCAAGGTGTCAGCCACATTGTCCAAGTCAGTTTTTCTTTCTTCCCCTGATACAGAGGTGGTATTACTTTTTGATTATGGTGGCAAAGGCGTAGTCTTCATTCTTTGAATGTCTTCAACAGATACCACGATGAACTCCTCCCAAGAGAGCTCTGGAATCTATTCCTTTAGTTCCTCACCAACTATTAGTTTGATCATCCCATGATGGGCCAAAGCATCCTCTTTTCCCTTAGCCACCTTCCTACTCATTTCTGTTAGGGATTGGAGCAAGTAAAACATAATGCTAATGTTGTTGTTTGCTGAAATGTGATTCCTATGCCTGAGAAGTTCCAAAATACTGAAATGGAAAATGGGAACATAACTTAACCTTCTAGTGCAAGTAATGTACCTCTGGACAATTGCAGCCATTTCATCCCATGGTGATGGCATGGAGAGTCTTTTGACTCCATTTTTTCCCTCATCGTAAGCTTCCCCTTGTTCAAAGAATGCTGCTTTTGTTGTGTGGTTTGCTTCCCTGTCACTGCTGCTCCAATGCAGGTCCATTGGAAGACCAGTGTATTTGGCAATCATGTCCTCATCCAATTTTATACACAACCCTTTTACTCAGGTGGCATACTGTTCATCTTTGATATGTTTGAGGTTTCTTGCGAACTCTTGAGCTACGCCTGTATCGTATCCTCTCAGTCCAAGGATGAAAGGCATCCATCCTGAATTGCAAATGATCTGTAGGACTCTCGGGCTCTGATAAATGGCGTTGTGATCTTCTGATTCACTTTTCTTGAAACCCTTTGTCATTTTAGAATCTTCTTTATAATCAGATAAAAACCAGAACTTTGGAATGTGGTTTATACCTTCAATTGGTTGGGGCTCTGCCTACAGGCTCGGGGATTACAATGCTAGATGAGTGAGCGCATTAGCTTTGGTCTGTTGCTTCTCAGGAATTCCGAGCAGTTCTTTATATGCAAAATCATGGAATATTATGCATCCTTACTTGCCATCTTTCCGCACCTATCCTTTCCATCATTCCTATACTTACCTCTTTTAATCCTATTTTTTCCATGATCGATCTCTGTATTCCCATGATCGATCCCCGTACTTCATATGGTGAAGGTTGTGATCATGATTTGTTGAGGGTGATGAGACTTAGGTAGCGATCATGAGTTATTAAGGTGATTCGACCATACCACCGATTTAAAATAGAAGTTGTCCTCAGTTGACTAGAAACGAATGTATTGTGGGAAAATGTTTTACCTCAAGAATAAAATAAAATCATTCTAGAGATTACCTTGGTATGTATGCGTACCTGCATTGATGACCTGGTACGTTTTTCATGCATGGCGGATTCTGTAGTAGATTTGGTGGTGTATATAGTTGATTTCTGCATGTTAGTAGTTACGTGTGTGGGCTGGTTTTTCCTCTTTGCCCGTTTGAATTTGCTGAAGTGTCTTCTTTTGAAAATTGTGCCAGTTTGTTGATACGACTCATGTGATGATGCTTTGTATTTGGATGATTGCATGGCTGTATGTGACTGGATTTATTGAATAACTTGCAGGCTCGCATGAGTATGATATGTATTCTATCGAGATCGTTTGAATTAGATTGCAAGTTCGGTTGATTTGAATTGCAGGCTCGCTTGAGTATGTTGAAAAAGAATGGAATGGCATGTTTGAAGAATTCTGTAGTAGTTGATGAATGATTGTTGAATGTAGACGTGGATGGCTCACTTGAGTGCTGCTATGTAATGTATCCGGCTCACTTGAATTAATTTCAGGCTCACTTGAATAAATGGCAGCCTCGCTTGAATTGAATTGCAGGCCCTCTTGAATGCATATCCAGCTCGCTTGATTGTGGTAGATATTTTTGTTTGCAACCAAAATGATGGATTTTTCATAGGGATATACGTGGCCTTGTAATTTTCATTATCTTTTTTTCGGTTTTTTTTTCATCTCTTTTTTCATTTTTTTTCTTTCTCTCTTTTTTGTTTTTATTGTAAATGATTTGAATTTTACTAACTTGCCGCGTCGTCTATCAGCATCAATTGTTGCTGGTAGAGTACCTATGTAAATTCTTCTTTGGACTATGGTTTTTTGTAAAGTTTTAGGTGATTCCCATTTACTATCATGGGCAACTCCTCTTCATCAATTGTAATAATTTTCACAGCCCCATTTTCATAATTTTTTTGTATAATGTAAGGTCCAAGCCATCTAGTGGTTAGTTTTCCCTTGAATGTGTGAAATCTGGAGTCATAAAGTAGTGACCAATCACCTTCATTGAACTTTTTATCCTTCAGATGTTGTTCATGCCATTTATTTCTTTGTTGTTGGATGATTTCAGTATGTGTAAGTGCTTGTTGGCGGTGTTCATCCAATTGATTGAGCTATAGCATGCGTTCTTTTTGAATTTTTGATAGGTCCATATGTAAATCTACTGCAATTCTTAATGTCTTTATTTCAAATTCGATTGGCAGCATGACCTTTTTTCCATAAACTAGTTCATAAGGCGTGAATCCTATAGTTGTTTTCCATGTAGTATTGTAAGCCCAGACTGCCTCAATAAGTCTGTCAACCCAATCCCTTTTGTGAAGTTCGACAGTTTTTGTCAAGATTCTCTCTAATTCCCTGTTGGTTACCTCAGCTTGACCATTTGCTTGAGGGTGATAGGAGGATGACTGTCTGTGCTTTACATTGTTTGTTTTCATCAAGTCTTCAATTAAATTTGATGTGAATTGTGGGACCTGATCAGAAACTACTTCTCTTGGAACCCCAAACCTGTGAAATATCTGCTCAGTAAAGAATTTGGCCACACTAGTTTCATTTGCAGCAGCCAGTGCAGCTACCTCTGTCCATTTTGTAAGGTAATTAGTGCATATGACGATGTAGCTTTTCTGATTGGACTGTGGGTTGAATGGGCCAACAAAATCAAATCCCCACTTTTCAAATGCCTCCAAGGAGATTTGTGGATGAAGTGGCATTTCGTGTTTTTGTGTTGGTTTTCCCATTTTCTGGAAATCATCACAGTGGGACACATACTCATAAGCATCTTTGTGGACTGTTGGCCAATAATACCTTGTTTGCAAGATCTTGTAGGCTATCCTTTTTGCAACATAGTGTCCTCCACAAGGTTCATTATGGGTGGCATGAATTATGTCGTGTACTTCATCTTCCCTAATGCACCTTCTAAGTACTTGATCTGGACCCTGTTTAAAAAGCATGCCATCTATCCATGTATATGTGGCACTTCGCCTTATTACTTTTGTCCTTTCTTTATAACTGTAATGTTCTGGAAACTTTCCTGATACTAAATATTTTTCTATGTTAGCAAACCATGGGCTTCTTATTGATATGGCAAAGAGGTGCTCATCAGGGAAGTTATCTTGAACCAATTTGTTATCTTTTCCATGTGTGACTCTTGAAAAAAAGTCGGCTACCACATTATGCTTGCCTGGTTGATCTATTATAGTAATGTCAAATTCTTGTAGAAGTAGCATCCATCTAATAATTCTTGCACTGGTATTAGGCTTGTTCATAAGATATCTGATCGCTAAGTGGTTAGTATGGATAAAAATTTGGTATCCTGTGATGTAATGCCTGAATTTATTGATTGCATGTATGACTGCCATAAATTCCTTCTCTATGACTGTGTAGTTGAGTTCTTCCCGAGACAAATTTTTGCTTATATAGTATATGGCATAGGGTTTCTTGTCTTGTTCTTTTCCAAGCACAGATCCGATGGATTTATCTGATGCATCTGTGTGGATGTGAAATGGAATTTCCCAGTTTGGTCCTTGGAGTATTGGTGCTGTGATAGTTTTCTACTTAAGACTTTCAAAGGCTGTCATGCAGTTGCTTGTCCATATGAACTCATTGTCTTTCGTGAGAAGTGCAAACATGGGGGCAGCAATTCTACTATAATTTTCAATAAACCTTCTGTAGTACCTTGTATATCCAAGGAAACTTCTCACATCCCTTTGTTTGACAGGTGGGGGAAACATTCTGATTACTGATACTTTGGCTTGATCAACCTCTATACCTCTTTGTGATATATGATGTCCTAGAACGATGCCTTCTTCCATTAACATCCTGCATTTTTCATTGCTTAGGCACAATCTCATTTCAATACATTTTTTTAATACTAATTCAAGATTGTTCAATGCCTGGTCAAAGCTCTGTCCATAGGGTGTGAAATCATCCATTGTGAAGCACCTGCAACAATTAATTAATAAGAATATGCGAAATAGCAGAAATGATAGAACTCAGAATCACTTTTATATTGATCACAGGCCACTTCGAGGGGGAAACCTCCTTTGAGAAAGCTCAATACAAATAACTTCACAGTGCCTTCATAGGTCTCAACACACAATTATATACTAAGTCTAGGTGCCAATACTATGGGTCAAAACCATGGGCCACTACAAACTATGGATCAACAATACTACGGGTGACTTACAAAGCATATGCGCCAACAACAATAACAAAAACTATTGATCAACAAATACTACAGGATGAATTACAAAGCATATGCATCCAATAACAATATACTAACAAAGTAAAGACATGGGTTCCTAACATCCCCTCCCCCTTAAAAAAAGCTTTGTCCTCAAAGCTTTATATGTGGAAATTGTTGTTGAATCTGAAGGAGTGGTTCCCATGTAGCATCCTCTGGTTGCATGTCGTGCCACTGAATTAAGACCTTTGTGTTAGAGCGAGAGCGAAGCTAACGAGTGCGTCGATTGAGGATGGCCTCCGGCTCCAAAAGGATGGATCCTTCATTATCCAATTCGAGTAAAATCATTTGTCCACTGATGTTGGTTCCAAGAACTTTCTTCAGACAAGAGACATGAAATATTGGATGAATGCGAGAAGAAGGAGGAAGTTCCAATTTATAAGTAACGGACCCAATCTTCTGAAGAATCCGATATGGCCCATAGAACTTTGGAGAAAGCTTATGACGCCCTTGGAGTTTCACGGAGGATTACTTGTATGGATGGAGATGAAGAAAAACCATATCACCTACTTGAAAAGTGCGCTTAGAATGGTGCTGATCAACTTGTTGCTTCATGCGATTTCTTGCCATGTGAAGATTGTCCCGCAAAATGCAAAGAATCTGATCACAGTTTCGAAGGACCGTGTCAGCTTCCTGAACTAGTGAACTATTGGGGGTGTATGGAAGAAGAACTGGAGGTGCCTGACCATAGAATGCTTCATATGGGGTCATTTTAGAGGCAATGTGGTAAGAGGTATTATACCAACATTCAGCGAGAGGGAGCCACTTTGCCCACTGATGTTGTTGTTCAGAGGTGAAGCAACGAAGATAAGTTTCCAAGCATTTATTGATAATTTCAGTCTGACCATGTGTTTGTGGGTGATACCCTAAACTCATGTTCATTTTGGTGCCAGTGTGGTGAAATAGTTATGTCCAAAAATGACCGGTGAAATTCGCATCATGATCTGAGACAATGGAAGAAGGGATGCCATGAAGACGAAAGATCTGGTCCAAGAAAATTTGAGCGACTGAGGAGGCTGTATAGGGATGGATGAGAGCACAAAAATGACTATATTTGGAGAGGTGATCAACCACAACGAGAATGACTGTCTTCCCGCCAGATTTAGGGATCCCTTCAATGAAATCCATAGAAATATCTGTCCAAATCCGTGTAGGTATGGGAAAGGGTTCGAGCAATCCTGGAAGGAGTGTTGTTTCACCCTTATTGCGCTAGCAGGTATCACATTCAGCCACCATCTATTGAATTGTCCTTTTCATGCCCTGCCAAAATAAGTTACGTCGTGCCTGTTCATACATTTTGAGGAACACAGAGTGCCCTACCAATGGAGAAGCATGGAATTCATAGAAGATAGACTGTTGAAGATCTGTGCTTTGGGGAATCACCAGATGACCCTTGTATCTCATAGAAGCACCATCCCAAGAGTAATGTGGTACAACAGAAGGGTTGTTGGTCAATCGTTGGATGATTTGAGATAAGGAAGAGTCATTGCCATAACCCTGCTGAACATATTGAAACCAATTTGGAATAGGCATAGAAATAGCTGAAAGAGAACCTTAGGCATCAAATGTGCGAAAACGAGCATCTGCCATAATATTGTCTTTACCCTTCTTGTAAGTGGTCTCATAGTCATAACCCATGAGTTTGATAACCCATTTCTATTGTGCTGGGGAGGAGACACTCTGTTCCAAGAAATATTTCAGAATCTGGTGATCAGTCTTGATGCAGAAATGATTCCCTACTAGGTATGATGCCACTTCTGTACTGCATGCAAAATAGACATCATTTCCTTCTCATATGTAGAGGCAGCTAAATTCTTACCTGAAAGGGATTTGCTGGTGAATGCAATGGGGTGTTCATCTTGAAGGAGAATAGCACCAAGTCCATTGCTACAAGCATCACTCTCAATAGTGAAGGGCTTGGAAAAATCGGGCATAGCTAGAACAGGTGTAGTACACATAGCTTGTTTTAGTTTGTCAAATGCACATTGAGCAACATGTGTCCATGTAAAAGCATCCTTTTTCAATAGAGTAGTTAATGGAGCTGCAATATTCCCATAATCCTTGACAAACTTGTGGTAGTAGCCAGTTAACCCCAAAAAACCACGAAGGCTCTTGAGTGTTTGAGGATGTGGCCGATTGTTCATGGCATCGATTTTGGCAGGATCCACGCGAACCCCTTGTGCTGAGATAATGTGCCCAAGATACTCAAATTCCTTTTGTCCAAAAACACATTTAGACTGCTTGGTGTGGAGATGATGGTCAGAGAAACGTTGCATGATAAGATCCAGATGCTGGAGATGTTCATCCCATGTTTTACTGTAGATGAGGATATCATCAAAGAATACCAGAATGAATTTCCGCAAGTAGGGTCAAAATATTTTATTCATTAAGGCCTGGAATGTGGAAGGATCATTAGTGAGGCCAAAGGGCATGACCAAAAACTCATAATGGCCATCATGTGTGCGGAAAGTTGTTTTAGGGATATCATCCTCATGAACCCGAATTTGATGATACCTAGAACAAAGATCCAACTTGGAGAAAAATTGAGCCCCGTGAAGCTCATCAAGAAGATCATCAACAACAAGAATTGGAAACTTATCCTTGACGGTGAGGTGATTAAGTGCTCGAAAGTCAATGCAGAGGCGCCATGACCCATCTTTTTTGTAAACAAGAAGAACTGGAGAAGAAAAGGAACTAGTGCTTGGGCGAATAATACCTTGCTTCAATAAGTCCTAAACGAGCATTTCAATCTCTGTTTTTTGGTGAAATGGGTAACGATAGGGCCTGATGTTGGGAGGAACACTTCCAAGGAGCTGAATATGATGGTCTTCCGGACTTGAAGGTGGCAATCCCACTGGTTCAGCAAAGACACCTGTATATCAATCCAAAATTTGTTGTAGATCCAAAGGAGTAGTGGAGACCGCTGATGGTTGCATCTGAATCGAATGGATCTGAGTGATGACACCATGTGAATTCTTCTTGAGGATTTTTTCCATGCTATGTGAACTGATGATGCTGAGAGACCCTGGTTGTAATCCAGTCAATGTGTGTTTTTGTCCATTGAGGGAAAACTGCATCCAAAGTTTAGCAAAATCCCATAAGATAGGGCCAAGTGTGCGTAGCCATTGAGTGCCCAAAACCACATCACATCCGCCTAAGGTCAAGGAAAACATGTCATAGCGCAAGGTATAATCTCCCATAAAGATACGCACATTTCGACACTTCCCTTTGCAAGGTAAGGTGCCCCCATTGGCAACCATGACTTCAAAGTTGGAGCAAAGATGGATAAAACAATCAGCTTGTTTGGCGATTCGAGGGTCAATGAAATTATGAGTGCTACCTGAATCAATGTGTATTGTAAGAGGAAGCTTCTTGAAGTAACCCTTGACCCACATTGTTTGGGGGGTGGTGATTCTAGATAAAGCATGGATAGATATCTTTGGCTGGTCATCCTGAGACGAAGGGTCAATAGGCGGTTCCTAAATGTCGACCTGAGCATCCATTGTTTCTCGATCTTCGTCACCAATTTCAGAGGCAAGCGGAGAATCCACATCCAAGAGATAGAGATTTTGTTAAACACATCTATGTCCCCGAGTGAATTTCTCATCACAATTATAGCAAAGCCCCTTTTCTCTGCATGCTTGCATCTCTGTTTCAAACAAACGCTTGATAGGAGTTGGTCGAGGAGCCTGTGGTATAGGTGGTCATTGAGAACCCATATTTCAGAAGGTAACAAAAGTGGGCTTGGACCATTGTTGGGCTGCAATCTTGTCTTCTTCCAACTTAGCCAACCCTAGGGTTTCCATCATTGTGTTGGGACAGAACATTTTGACCTCAAAGCGGATGGCATCCTCTAGACCACTGATAAAACAACTCTGGTAAAAGTCATCAGACAATCCTTCAGTGTGGTTGGCTAGTTTCTCAAATTCGGTTTGATACTCTCTCACAGTGCCAATTTGGCGAAGTTTAGTGAGGGCTCCTGTGAAGTCATCAAAAGCACTAGGACCAAATTGTTGCAAAAGGAGCTGGCAAAAGTCTGGCCATTTTGGCTCTTCATAAGCCTTGATGTACCAATGGTACCATTGAAGAGCTTCCTGTTCCAAATGAAAGGATGCAAGTGAAACTTTGTTGACATCAAAAGTATTATGGAGACTGAAATACTGTTCTGCACAATAGATCCATCTAGTTGGATCTGTACCATTGAAGCAAGGAAAATCAAGCTTCGGACCATGGAAATTGCTGGAAGAAGAGAACCCATTGTCTGATGAAGACTAGGATTGCCATTTGTTGTTCATAGTTGAATGTTCAAGATGGAGGCCGAGAAATTTTTCATCCAGATCTTGGAGTTTGGCTTGGATGGCTGCAAGTGCTTCTTCCATGGTTTTTTCTCCTGCATGGGTGACAACCATAACCAGGGGTTTTTTTTTTGGTTGACTGGATAGTAAAACAAAAACAAAAACTGCTTCAGTAAAGGAAAATCTGGATTTGGGAAAAAATATGAAGGGTAGTTGGGGTTTGACTAGGTTTTGGACATTGTTGAATAGATAGGGAAGCAAAAAATGAGGATTTCAGAAGCAAGGTGAAAGAATGGGAAAATTTGGCAGAGGGGGACAAAGAAGCAAAATTCAGAAAGGAACTCTGTGGTAAAATTTGAAGGTGATTGGGTGAAATCTGAGGAATTTATGGCAAACCCTAAAAATAGACAAATGTGGGATTTCGGGCTTTGGGAAGTGGAATTGGGGATAGGGTCCTCAGGAATGAAATATGCAGAATGGGATGAGAGGGGCTCCCTGAAAATTTCAAGGAAAACATAGTGAAAAAAAGGGAGCAGCTATGGCTCGAAAGGGATCTGAAACAGATAGATCTGTAATGGCCCAGAAGTGAGCAGAAATAGAGGGATCTGAAACGGTGCCGAATGGATTGAAAACGGCTGGATCTGGAATGGTACAGCAGTGATCGACAACAGTTTAGCTGAAAATAGATATGGACCCCAATTATGTGCGGCTTCCTAACAGTTCAGGGGTTTCACTCGACCACCAATGCTTTTTGACGTCTTGCATATTGGGGCAGTACCCCTCACTCCACGGCTCTAGTAAAACTGATAACCGCTTTGCCACAAATGATAGCTCTTGGTTTACCTCACAGGTGGGAACGAGTCAATCAGGTAGGGGTCGTTGCTTTTTTTGCCAGTAGGTCCTCTCAATGGGCCAGCTACTTTGGGTTTTCTATGGTACTCCTCACAATGAGTTTTAGGGCTTCTTCCCAAGTACTTCCCACAGTTAAGCGGATAGGGATTATTCCCAAATCTGAACCTGCAGATGCGAAAAAAAAATTTGGCAGAAATTTCACCCAGCAAGCCCAAGAAAGTGCTCTGATACCAAATGTGAATCACCAGCAACAATTAATTAATAACAATATGCGAAATAGCAGAAATGACAGAACTCAGAATCACTTTTATATTGATCACAGGCCACTTCGAAGGGGCAACCTCCTTTGAGCAAGCTCAATACAAATAACTTCACGGTGCCTTCATAGGTCTCAACACACACTTATATACTAAGTCTAGGCACCAATACTATGGGTCAAAACCATGGGCCACTACAAACTATGGATCAACAATACTACGAGCGACTTACAAAGCATATGCGCCAACAACAATAACACAAACTATTGATAAAAAAATACTACGGGACGACTTACAAAGCATGTGCATCCAACAACAATATACTAACAAAGTAAAGACATGGGTTCCTAACATTCATGAAGACTTCCATTTTGTCATTCAGAAAATCAGATAAAATACTCAATATGGCTCTTTGAAATGTTGTTGGGGCATTACATAAACCAAAGGGTAGGACCCTATAGGCATAAGTTCCCCATGGGCATGTAAAGGTCGTCTTATCTTGATCAACTGGGTGTATTAAAATTTGGTTGTACCCACTGAAACCGTCTAAGAATGAAAAGTACTTGTTTCCAGATAATGTATCTAGCAGTTGGTCTATAAATGGAAGTGGAAAGTGATCTTTATTGGTTGCTTTATTCAGCTCCCTGTAGTCCACACAAATCCTCCATTTGCCTCCTTTCTTGGTTACCATAACTAGTGGTGAGACCCACTCACTATCAGATATTGGATAGATGAACCCTGCATCTAATAACTTTTGTAATTCCACTTTGACTATGTCTTTTAGTACAAGGTTCAGACTTCTTTGTGGCTTCCTAATAGGAATAGAACCTTCTTTGATGTAAATGTAGTGTTTGCAGATATCAGGATGTATACCTTTCATATCTGCATATGTCCATGAAAATTCTTTACTTTGTTCTTCTAGTATCTTCATCAATTTCTTTTCTTACTTTGGTTGTAATTTGGAATTTATGTTGACTGATTTTCCAGGGTGAATTTCCACGACTCTTACCTTTTCAATCTATTCTTCTAGTACTTCTTTCCATAAGTCATCCATGTTCTGTTTCGAACTGTCACCTGTTTCCATGGAAAAAAATTCTTGAATAACATGATTGTTAGGAGATACATTTTGTATAAATCTATCTATATGGCCATCTTCATCTATTGCTTTTAGTGATATTGCAGCATCAATTGTTAAGATAGGTCGGAGGTTGTGATTTGGTGTGTTCTAGTAATCATCAGTCCAATTTTGATATTCTAACTCTGAAGATTTCATTGCTGGTGGGTAGATTGTGATTTTCTTCCTGGTATGTCCATTGGTGATTGTCATATTTCCTGATCGGCAACCTATGTAAGCGTCCACAGTTGCTAACCAAGGTCTACCTAGGATAATTGGATAGCCACTAAGTTTGCTTTTGATTTTGATTATTATAAAATCAGCTGGGTATTCCCAGGATTCAATATTGATCATAATGTCTTCTAGCATTCCTTCAGGTTTCACAGTGGACGTGTCTGCTAGTTGGAGTACTGTTGTGGTTGGTCTGACCATTGATTGGAGTCCTAGGTATAACATGGTTTCCTTAGTCATGACATTGATCGCAGCTCCCAAATCTATTAAGCTTTTATTTATTTGCTTGTTATTTATGGTGACGTTTACTACAGGACTACCAGGATCAAGATATTTAGGGTTTATTATGACACCCAGCATCAAATCGGCCAATTGTCCCACTACATTAATAGTTGGTGGATCACTCTTCCTCCTTCCTGGTTTCTTTAGGCAATTCTCTCTAATGAATTTGTTGCAGATGGGCACATCCCTCATGGCTTGTAAAATTGGGATTTGGATGTTTAAGTGCTCGAATTCGTTTAAAATTGTATTCTCTTTCTCTTCTTTTGTACTTCGGACTAGTTTTTCTGGAAATGGAGGGTTTCTGTTGCGTGGGAGTGGTTGGGTTTCGTCCTCAAAAGGTTCTGGTTAATCAGGATGCTGAACATAGGGTTCTGATGTTTGTTCTTGAGCTTCAGGAATGGGTTGTTGGATGTTGTGTGGGGATGTATTCTGCAACATTTTTCCAGATCGCAAGTTTATTTCGTTTATTTCTATGGTGTCTACAACATAGGTAGGGAATTGTGTGACATTAGTGTTATAAGCCTGTTGCTGTTGTGGAGGTCTATTATTATTAGGATTTGGGATTGGTTGGGCTGGAATGGGTGGAGGTATGGGGGGTGGTTGAGGTTGTGGGGGTGGCATAATAAGTGGCTGTTGTGATGGCGCCTTACAATTTGATGGATGGGGGTATTGATTTGCATAATTTGTGGTGGATGGAAAAGGTGGGGGGTATTGAGGATAAGACGGTGGATAATATGGTTGTTGATAGGATGGTTGATATGTTTGTTGATTCTGTTGCCATTGGTTTTGATTTGGCTGTGCTTTCCATGGAATTGGTGTAGAGTTCCAATTTGGATGTCCTTGATTATAGTATACTTGATTGCTCTATTGATATGATCTAACAAAATTATTCCTCCTTTGATTTATAAAACAAAGCTGTTCTATTGCTCCTTCAGCTGCTGGGTCTTGAATAACCTCCTTCCATGAGGGTAAGAGGGGACATTTATTAGTGGAATGGTCATCAGTGCAGAGACCATATACTTATATTGTGTTCAAGGTGCACTGCCCCTTCTCATGTTTCTTTCTACAACGAGGACAGAATACTGCCAAGGATTGGTTAATTTGATCCTATTTCTTTTTGATTTGAAGAGCATCAAGTTGCATGGCCAAAGATTGCAGTATGTCAGTCTTCATGTCATCCAATAGGTTTCCTAAATCAGATTTTGTAAGTGTTGGTCCCGAAGATGTTGATCCACCAGTGGATGTATGTGTATCCCTTGTCCCATTCTTAGTTTTCTTAGATCTAGAGTAGTTTTTGAAGATTTGTAGGATCTGGTCAAAAGATTTTTGGAATATATCTCCATATCCTAGGAGATCTAAGACTTCAAAATTATCCTCTTTTACACCTCTAAGAAGGACAAGTTTTAGTGATTCAGGATCCAAGGTGCAATGACTGGCTCGTTTGTAGCTGAGTTGAAATCTTTGGGCATAATCTTCTAATGACTCTCTTTTTCCTTGTTGCATCCTAAAGATTTCATCCCTAGTATCTCTGGCCTTGTAGTAGTCTCTATATTTTTCTAAGAATGCCTGTTTCATTTGATCCCAACTAAAGATACTATTCCCTTCAAGGATCATGAACCATCGAAGTGATAGGTCTTTCAGCATGGAAGGAAAAATCCTTAGCTTTTGTGCATCAGTAGTGTAATCAAATGATCTGCAAACTACCTCAAATTCAAATAGGAATGTGTTAGGATCTTCTAAAGTCAAACCATGAAAGTTTGGTAGGTTATTAGGATTGATGTTCTTCATCCTGGAATCTCCAAGAGGAATGCTAATGGGAAAGGTGAAAAGCTCCCTAGGTTCCTCCTCTTCGTTTTCCATTGAGGTGTTTGAGTTGGAACTGGTAGCGAAGTTGCTTCTATTTGGATCATGTGTGGAGTTAGCTTCGTTTTCAGAATGTAGAAATTCAAACTGAGAATGGTCAGAACCGTTATTACCATTGTTGCTCATGGAATGCTTGGGCAGAAAGCGACCAAACCTATCCCTTTGCTGACGAGGCATTCCTTGGTAAAAAAAAAAGTATTTATGTTTTTGTTTTATGTAATTTTTGTTTTATTTTTGTGTTGTTTTTAGGTGATGTCTCCTAAAAGATTTAGCACCTCCCCGGCAATGGTGCCGAAAAGTGGTGAGCTCCCAATATGGATGCCTAATGAGGGCAGCTATACTAAGAGCCTACTTTAAATGTCAACCTGGGGGATGTACAAACTTTAGAGGTGCAGGCACTATCTGTGCTCTTATAGGATAATATTTGTCACAGTTGGATGTTGGTATCAATGTTCTAAGGGTTTCCTACTTAATATGTAAAACTGATTATACTAGGAAATTAAATACTGGAAAGCAATAAATCTATTTTAAAGAATTAAAGTACTGAAAGTAGTAAATCTATTTTTAAAGAATGAAGATACTAAAAGCAGTAAATCTATTTTAAATAATTAAAATGCTGGAAGTAGAAGGGATAATATTATGAAATTACCTAAGTGCAGAATGGTAAGTCTAGGATTTGAAATGCCATAATAGATCTATTCTAATATTGGATAAAACAAGGTCTATAATTACTTCATGCATATAACTGTAGTTCTGATCTAAATCGTTTAAATACTAAACTAAAATTGAAGTGCAATAGTTCATGCTACACATCTATTTATTAAGAAGTCAAAGTAATTAATCACGATGGGAAACAGTCATAAATATTAGATCTAAACCTTGACTTTCAAAAGCAAACTAATACAGATGTAATCGTTTGTTAAAATGTGCGTTGGAAGAAAGCAGCTACAGGACTACTGAAACTGTTTTGCTGTACTACAGAATGTATCATAAACTACTACAGAAATAATAAATCATTCAAGTGCTTCCATATGCGATATAACTTTTGATCAATGTAAAACACATAATTGGAAAATACCTGAAAATGGAAATCCCCGGACTTACGTGTTGGAGGGGCCCTCTCCAACCCGTACTCAGGAGAGAAAAAGACTTATAAACGCTGGATGGAACTTAACATCAATCTCTTATTTAAAATATAAAATCCATGTCTCCACAAAGGTTTGTACTTCGCAGTATCTCAATAGTGCAGAAAACTTAAAAGCAATGTTTCTCCAAAATGTCAACAGGGGCCTCTCGCTATCCGAGAGGTCCATATTTATATAATTCGTAATGCAGAACTTAACTAAATGTCTAAATGCCGATTTCCCTTAAATAGGAGTGTGTTCTCTATAAATCAGGAAACAAGGGTGCCGAGCTTGGCGATCCATCAGTATTCTACGCATTTATCCTTTAATGGTCTTGAACCTACTCAATCATGCTTGGTTTCCACAAAATTAGTTTATCGAATATGCATTTTAACATACAAGAATAATCATCAAAAATAATTTCATTAAATAATTAAAGTAAAACATTTTTCCCACAATTGAGTGTGTTTCTTCGCCATTGCTTGAGCTTGACTGTGGGAAAAAAAAGGTTTATCAAATACTTGAAAATTGGACTCATCAATATGCACTAGGTCACTCAGAAATTTTGAAATTAATTCAACAAACACTAGTGATTTCTTTGACTTGACAGACTGAAAAACCAAATCAAATTCTTGCAGGATTACAATCCATTTATTGTATTTCCCACTGATGATATGTCAAGTTAGAACATATTGAAAAGGATTGACCTCAGTGATCATAGTAGTGGTTCGTAAAAGGATGTAGTGATGAAGCCTCAATACCGCATAGACTGCAGCTAGTGCTAACTTCTCAACATGTGAATACTTAATCTCAAGAGCTATCAATGCCCGCGAGAGATAATAAACGACATGCTCTTGGAGCATATCATCCTCCTGAACTAGTACTATGCCAATTATGTATATAGACAGAGTCAGATATAAGAGGAAATCCTTTGTATAATCAGGCAGGCTTAACAAGGGGGCTGACAGTAATGCTTTTTTCAAGGCCTCAAACGATGCCTGAGCAGCCTCATCCCACAAGAAGTAGGTATCTTGTTTAAGCAGTCTCATGAAACCTTTTGTAATTTTAGCATAGTTTATGATAAAGCATCGCAAGAAGTTAGACATGCTGTCATGTCCCAAATTTGGAATTGGGTCACAATGGCCTAATCACATTAGCCATATTCATTAGAGTTTGTAAAATTGGTGTTAAGGGTCAAATAATTGCCAAGGAGGATAATTACTAGTTTCCTAGGTTTGGGGTGGAAGCTTTGGGATTTGGAATAAGGGGGATAATAAATGATGTTTAGACATTAGAA
The DNA here is from genome assembly GCA_027924585.1 of Larix kaempferi. Lineage (NCBI taxonomy): Eukaryota > Viridiplantae > Streptophyta > Pinopsida > Pinales > Pinaceae > Larix > Larix kaempferi. The sequence continues at coordinate 41,303,193 of BSBM01001005.1, read as the reverse complement.
GGGTTCAAGTGTTTAATAAATAGAGTGAATAAAGAAATTCAAGAGAAATCCTAGGTGACAAATGGTTTTGGAGACATATGGAGGATGTGGGACCCACACTAGCTTGATTTTTCATAATACATGGTATCTCTCTTTTGCAAATTCAAATTAATGGGAATGTGAACAATCTTGGGTGAGTTGGTAAGTCATAACACATGTCATTGAGCATCTTAGGTCGAATTGGGAAGGATTGGTGACCTCCATGGAAGATAAAGAGTCAAAGTGGAAGTTTGTGGACACTTGGGCTAGATTCCCTAGCCCCTATGACACCAATGATGGAGCATCTATGACAACTATGACAAATTGCAGACCTGACCTTTGAAATCTGACCACTATGACATGTTAGCCCCAAAAATAGGCTCAAAGAAGGCGAATTTGGGAGTTGGAGAAGCCAAAGAGACTCAAAATCGAATTTGGGAGAAGATGGAAGGTTGGAACTAGGAGACAAGTGGCAAATGTGGAATATTTCCTAAATGGAAATCTATTGAATCTATTGAGAGGATTTCGACCCTTAGAAGGATAATGTTTGTTATAAAATGTAGAAATGAATTATGAGAATGGATTTTGATCATTTGTAGAATTTGCAATTGCATTTGTGAAGAGGGAGAGCTAGTGGATGACTAGTTTCTTGCCTTAGCCAATTTCGACGGTGAAAGATTCCCATCCAAGTTGGTAATTGGAAAGTCCATTCAGAAATTTCATTTGGGGCTTTAATGGAGTATTTATTTGCAGGTGTAAGCTACAGGGTAGCTCATGTTTTATTCTGTTGCAGCTCACTCCTTCAACCATTTCCAGTTTTGATGGGATATTCTTGATCCTTGAGGGAGGGCGTTTTTGGTGAGCTATTGTACCTTTTGGGGGAGCTTCTAATGCCCCATTTATTTTTTAATATGAATTAAATACTATTTTATTCATCTACAAAAATTTTTAGCTCTAAATTCCAAGTAGAAATGTATAAATCTCATTTTTAATGGAAGAACAATGTCATTTCCCCACTACCTTGTTGTGAACCAATGTATTGATGATGATTTTGAATGAATGGCTGATTCTATGATATATTTGTGATCAATATACTACCATGGATGTCTTATACAAGTTTCATGTACTGTACTTGAGCATTTGAAGCATTTTTACTTAGTTTAGTTGTATTGGGAGGTGAAATAGTGCCATTTCCCCAAGGGTTGAATTAGGGATTTTTGCAGTTGAATGGGAGAGGGTGAGAACAGCTGTAATAATCCATTAATGGTTCATATGAGACTTTAATAACATACTTAACACATTACATACCTATTTTCATAAATTTGAGTGGGTTTGGAGGCATTTGGGAAGCCATTTTCAGTGCTTACCCCAGGGGGATTTGAACCCCAAATTACTAGTAAAATTGCATAATTGGTCCAGAATCTTAAGAGAGTTTGCAGAGGTATTTTGGTGGCCATATTTAATCCATAAACATCATATTCAAGTTATAATATCATTCACACACCTTCCTTGAAGATTTGAAGGCATTTGGAGTCAATTTGAGACCTAGAGACCAATACTAGTCAAAGGAAAATCACTAGTAATGTTACCTACATTGATCAGAATTGAAAGAGGATTTGCAGAAGTATTTTAAAGTTTCAAAGGCATCCTTGAAACACATATTTATGTTCTAATATCATTCATATACCTTCTCAGAAGATTTGGGATCATTTGGGGCAAATTTGGGACCTAGAGATCAAAACTAGTCAAAGGTCAAACTAGGGAAAAAATGTGGAAAATTGCCATTTTAATAAAATTCCTAATAAGAGACATTACAGTGGTATCAGAGCATGATCTTGGCACCTGATGTGGTATAATATTTATGAGGACAAGAATTCAGGTACCACCATTAGATATTGAAACCAAAAGTGCTTTTGTTGAAGAGGAAAAAAAAAGTAGGAGAAGAAGAGCAAATTTTTTGAGGAAACTATGACTAGGGATGAAAAGGGATCCTCATATGATGGTGAGGAGCATATAAAAATTATGAAAACAATATTTGAAGATATGACCAAGCAACTTAAGGAAGGATTCGAATTGTTTTCTATCGAACTTGTGGAAAAAATTATTGATTTTAAGAAAACTAAGGGGCAAAATGCATTAGCTTGCTTGAAGGAGCAAAAGGAAGAGACATCACAAGATCATGAAGAAGATTCTATTGAAAATATGGAAGATCATTTCGAGACACCTTCTAGCTTAGACATGAACCAAAGAGCATCTACTGATGAATGCTTAAACTATGAAGGAGTACCTACTGATGGGTGCTCACACCTCTATGTTGGTGACATAGAGATCACTTTTGAAAGTGTTGCTGCAAGCCCAAGTTCCATTAAGCATGATAATGAATACCTTGCAGCAGTTGAAGAAGAACCAAGATCAACTTCCCCATCACCACTTGAGCTTCATGAAGTTGGTCCAAGAAAAAATGAAGAAGATGAGGAGGTTCATTTGCAAGAGCCTCATTTTCTTGAAGGGTCCTTAAAGATGAATGAAAAGAAGATCCAAGAGTCTCTCAGCATTCTCCACGACACTCAAGCATTGGTGTCAAATTCTTGTTGGAGAGCTACTTCATTGGAGGAAACATCCTTCCTTGAAGACATGGAGAAGATTCAAAGAGCAATGTGCCACATCAAAGGTAATTTCATGTCTTTGCTTTTTGATAGAAACCATTTGTTTGAGCTTAATGAATTGTTACATGATGCATACTTGAAGAATAATGAGGATAATCATAAGATCACAATTCAAAATGAGCAACTTCTTGAAAAGTTGCAAGATACTTGTTTTTCCTCCTATGTTTCAGATTGTCAAATGGTAGATTGTTTGGAGGATTCTCATGACATGGTGGATCATGAGAAATGTGGAAATTTGAATGTTCTTGATGTGTTTGAAGATGAACTTGAAGAGATCCAAACACTTGATGTGGTGGAAGAGGAACTTGAATTGTCTCTTAATGAAGGTTATGCAATTTTTAAAGAAGAGCATGATTCCTCTACATTGGAACCAAACTATGACAAAGAGTTCATACTTTTGAAGGAGCTGCATGATACTACCCCTATGGATCCTTCCCATGATGAAACTTCTGCACTTTTTTATCATTTGGGTGAGTTAGTTCATTCTCCTACATCCTACAATTCCATGTTTTGCAACATTAGTCTCAATGAAGTATGGGTGAAAGGGTTCTTTTTGATGGTGCCACACGAGGAGTATGGAACTCCTAGATTTAAATTTTATGATGACATGGTTGGAGAACATTCTTATTCACATCTGCGGCAGCATCATTTGTCACTTTATGATGAGTCACATCTACATGGATGCACCTATGATATGGATTTTAGTAACTTGAAGACTCATGGTTTTTCTTGCTCAACACTGGGTTCATTTGATGTTAGAGGAACTTCATCCAACACTTGGGTGAATAGATTTATGATGGGAGAACATTTTTGTTGGAAGCCACATACTTTGTTACATCTTTATTATTCTCACATTCATGGATGTATGGGTGAGACTTCTTTGAGTCATTTGAAGTCTCCTTGTTTTTTCTGCTCATTATTTGGTTCAGATTTTAGTGGAGATTCTTCATTCACTTCTTGGATGAAAGAATACATGGTTGAATATTTTGGTGCATATCACATCCTTTTGGAGTAGCATTATAGGACATGGGATCCTCACCTATGTCATTGGAGAAGATTTGATTGGTCACTTGAAGCTTGTATGAACTTGGAAAATGGTGGTCTACTTGCTTGGAGGTATAAGCACTTCCATGATTCTTTGATGAAGCACCTCCTTGATGTACATTTTCATTATGTAGTTATGTACTTTGATGATATATATTTTGTACTCATGATGCTTGGAAGAATGCATACAAGAAAATGGGATCCATGAATCATCTTATATGATGGTATGGGTTGGAGAGCACTCTTCATTGTTGGGGTGCAATACAAGCAATGGGACCCTGGAATAATTTTTATCTCATTAGTTTCAATTTTTTGGGGGAAACAAGAAGTATGGGAGATGTATTTCCCACTTAATAAGGTGATTTTTATCAGAGTAGTGCAGCAGCAAGCATGGTGGTTCCTCTCTAAAATCTCCATGGAAACTCAAAGACTCAAGGTTTGGCAATTCAATGGCAACTTCAAAGAATTATACAGAAAGCAGGTTCTTCAACACCCTTGTTTGAAATTGCTTGAGGACAAGCAATATTGGGAAGGGAAGATTTTTCATGTCCCAAATTTGGAATTGGGTCACAATGGCCTAATCACATTATCCATATTCATTAGATTTTGTAAAATTGGTGTTAAGGGTCAAATAATTGCCAAGGAGGATAATTACTAGCTTCCTAGGTTTGGGGTGGAAGCTTTGGGATTTGGAATAAGGGGGATAATAAATGATGTTTAGACATTAGAAGGGTTCAAGTGTTTAATAAATAGAGTGAATAAAGAAATTCAAGAGAAATCCTAGGTGACAAATGGTTTTGGAGACATATGGAGGATGTGGGACCCACACTAGCTTGATTTTTCATAATACATGGTATCTCTCTTTTGCAAATTCGAATTAATGGGAATGTGAACACTCTTGGGTGATTTGGTAAGTCATAACACATGTCATTGAGCATCTTAGTTCGAATTGGGAAGGATTGGTAACCTTCATGGAAGATAAAGAGTCAAAGTGGAAGTTTGTGGACACTTGGGCTAGATTCCCTAGCCCCTATGACACCAATGATGGAGCATCTATGACAACTATGACAAATTGCAGACCTGAACTCTGACATCTGAACACTATGACATGTCAGCCCCAAAATTAGGCTCAAAGAAGGCGGATTTGGGAGTTGGAGAAGCCAAAGAGACTCAAAATCGAATTTGGGAGAAGATGGAAGGTTGGAACTAGGAGACAAGTGGCAAATGTGGAATATTTCCTAAATGGAAATCTATTGAATCTATTGAGAGGATTTCGACCATTAGAAGGATGATGTTGGTTATAAAATGTAGAAATGAAGTATGAGAATGGCTTTTTATCATTTGTAGAATTTGCAATTGCATTTGTGAAGAGGGAGAGCTAGTGGATGACTAGTTTCTTGCCTTAGCCAATTTCGAGGGTGAAATATTCCCATCCAAGTTGGTAATTGGAAAGGCCATTCAGACCTTTCATTTGGAGCTTTAATGGAGTCTTTATTTGCAGGTGTAAGCTACAGGGCAGCTCATGGTTTCTTCTATTGCAGCTCACTCCTTCAACCATTTCCAGTTTTGATGGCATATTCTTGATCCTTGAGGGAGGGCGTTTTTGGTGAGCTATTGTACTTTTTGGGGGAGCTTCTAATGCCCCATTTATTTTGTAATATGAATTAAATACTCTTTTCTTCATCTCCATAAATTTTCAGGTCGAAATTCCAAGTATAAATGTATAAATCTCATTTTTAATGGAAGAACAATGCCATTTCCCCACTACCTTGTTGTGAACCAATGTATTGATGATGATTTCGAATGAATGGATGATTATATGATATATTTGTGATAAATATACTTCCATGGATGTCTTATACAAGTTTCATGTACTGTACTTGAGCATTTGAAGCATTTTTACTCAGTTTAGTTGTATTGGGAGGTGAAATAGTTCCATTTCCCCAAGGGTCGAATTGGGGATTTTTGCAGTTGAATGGGAGAAGGTGATAACATCTGTAATAATCCAATAATGGTTCATATGAGACTTTAATAATATACTTAACACATTACATACCTCTGTTCATAAATTTGAGTGGGTTTGGAGGCATTTGGGAAGCCATTTTCAGTACTTACCCCAGGGGGATTTGAACCCCAAATTACTAGTAAAATTGCATAATTGGTCCAGAATCTTAAGAGAGTTTGAAGAGGTATTTTGGTGGCCATATTTCATCCATAAACATAATATTCAAGTTATAATATCATTCACACACGTTCCTTGAAGATTTGAAGGCATTTGGAGTCATTTTGAGACCTAGAGACCAATACTAGTCAAAGGAAAATCACTAGTAATGTTACCTACATTGATCAGAATTGAAAGAGGATTTGCAGAAGTATTTTAAAGGTTCAAAGGCATCCCTAAAACACATATTTATGTTCTAATATCATTCATATAGCTTATCAGAATATTTGGGATCATTTGGGGCAAATTTGGGACCTAGAGATCAAAACTAGTCAAAGGTCGAACTAGGGAAAAAAGTGGAAAATTGCCATTTTAATAAAATTCCTAAGAAGGGACATTACACATGCCTTGCAGAATTTGGAGTTGTCTCAAGGTACAAGGAGGAGGCATATTTACAATCACCTCAACTTTTAACAGGTCAACCATTATGCCACAACTGGATACAATGAAACCCAGTAATCGTCCAGAATCGATGCAGAATACACACTTATTAGGATTCAATCGAATCTTGTATTGTCTGCATTGTTCAAAAACAAGTCTCAAATGAGATGGATGATCTTGTCTCTTGCGAGATCGTTTCGGGAGGTCATCCAGGTAGGGTTCAACTATGTGCTTGATATCGTGAAAAGCAAAATTCATTGCTCATTGGAACGTAGCTCCAGCATTCTTTAAGCCAAACGACATCTTTCGATAAGAAAAGGTTCCCCACGGGAAAATAAAAGTTGTTTTGTATTGATCTTTAGGTTTGATTCGAATTTGATTATATCCCGAAAATCCATCCATGAAAGAAAACATCTCATGTCCTGCACACGCATCTATGATTTGATCAATAAATGGTGTGGGGTAGTTATCTTTCGGGCAAGCTTTGTTCAGATCCCGGAAGTCAGTAAAGACTCGAATGGTACCTTGCTTTTTATCAACCGGAATAGGATTTGAAACCCATTCCGTCATGTCGATCGGATAGATAAATCCGACTTTAAGCAATTTTTCAACCTACGCCTTAATGGCGGCCACTTTTCAAGGATTCACTGGATGGAGCTTTTGTATCATAGTTTTCGCATTAGGATACGTTGTGATGACATTCTTAACAATGGCAGGATCGATACCTAGCATCTCCTCATAATACTAGGCAAAAATATTGCGAAATTCTTTAAAAAGTTTGGAATACAGGGCGATCTCCTCCGGAGAACAATTTGCTCCAATAAAAAGATTTTCCACGACCATGGGTTTGGTGGAAATGTTAATCGGGATGGTTCTCGATATATTAGCCATATTACCTTCAATATAAACAGTACTTGAAGTAGAAGAGGACAAATCAACATTCCCACCAGGTCTCATTGAAAACTCTCCTCTCTCTATCCTGTCTAGATTCGGAAGCAGGTAAGACCTGTGGTGCATGTGTTCCCAAGGCTGGTCCAGGCCCATCATTGCTTCAAAAATTGATTTGTCAGAAGGAAAAACCATGTCTAAACAATCAAAAGAGTGAATCAAGTCTACTGACCATGCCAGAGCATAGTCCATATCTAAGTCAGCAGAGACTGGCGGAGTCACGATATATTCCGTTGCAGCATGGTGTGCTTCCATGTATGCTACTTCTGCAATGAATAAGGGCACTGATGGTTCTGATATAGTAGGAAGGATCCACGGATTGGTCCTTAAACCAACCATGAAAGTTTCAATAGATGTACCTTCATCAGAATGCATAAAAGGAACAGGAGTGGGTAGGTCAAAAGTGCCCATTAATGACCCATAAAGTCCTGCTCCTAAACTCTCACTTGCTGGGACAGATTGATCAACTAAAGAAATTGTAGATTTTGATGAAGTCTGGTTGTTTTTCCGAGAGAACGAAAGTTGATCGACCGTGACAATCTTTCCTTCGTGCAGGAACATTACAACTTGGAAAACTACCGATGGAATAGCTTGCATGGCATATGTCCATCTCCTGCCTAACAACATATTGTAATCAAGCTGAGCGTCTAGAACTTTAACCTCTACAGCAACTGTCTTACTGGAAACTGTATAGTCAAATGATGGCAAGACTCCATGTGGATGGAAGGTTATGCCATCAAAATCAATAAGCAGTGTGTTATAGGGGGCTAACTCGGGATAACCCAAGGCTTTCCAACAAGAAATTGACATTACGCACGTAGATGGGCCCTCATCTACGACGGCTCGTCTAATGGTCTTATGGCGATTACTTACCTCCATCTGAAGAGAAACGTGGCATGGCAACCAGTATTTGATATCAAACATATCAAAACGCGCAGTCATGTTGGATGATTCCATACTTCCAATCGCTGCCAGAAGTGCATTTCGTTGTAATGGACAACTTTGCAAAACTTCTAAGGTGGACATAGCACAAGGGGTCTAGGCTAGATCTTCAACCACATTGTAGTTGGCAGCAGCCCATGCGTTGGGATTGTGTGAGGTCTGTTTCAACACACCTTTTGGGATCTTGAGCAGTGGATCCACAGGTATGTGGAGAGGAGTGGAAGATTCAGGAACCTCTTTATCCTTATACTGTGTATCCGGGGTATGATTTCTTTCCCGCATTTGTAAAAGAGCGTCCGAGTTAACCATATTAATGAAAGTTTGATCAACTAAAGAATGGGTGGTGCCCCCAGTATTGGAGGTGCTAGAAGCTGATCCCCTCCCTTTGGGAAATGGATCTTTAAGGACGATAGGTTTCTTTTCTTGAAGTAGTTTCTGGGCTTCTTCGATTAGAGGGCATTGGTGAGTGAGGTGGTCCTGCTTGCAAAGCTTGCAAGGGAACTTGACTTTCTTCTTTTCTCTGTTACCCTCCTCGGCAGTTTCTTTGTTTTTGGGCTTTTGTTGGTTCCCCTCTCCTTTCTTTCCTTTTTTTTTTTTGTTGGGTTGCCGAGGACCCTTTTGATTAGTCTGAACCTGTTGTACAGATTCAATAGTAGAAGGAGAGCTTGTGATGGGAGTCACTTCTGCAGTCGATTGTTTGACCAATAAGGCATGAACCTGTTTAGTCAATGCTTCGAAGGCTATAGAATCAACTGAACCTACTATGCCGTCAGCATGTGGTCCAGGTTTTTGTCTGCTGAAATCAATGTTTGATCGCAGTGCATCAGGTATAATCTCGTAAAGGATCCCAGACTGAGCGTAAACTAAGTCAAGTTGTTGGGTCCTTAGAATGGCTTCTTCTTCTGATGACACCCTAGAAGTAGCAACTTCCTTAGAAACATAAGGAAGGAATGATTTCAAATACCACTCTAATAAGAATTCTGGGGGGATATTGGCCTTAATGAGCCTCCTCCGTCTTTGCTACTCCTGAATATGATCAGATAAATGGGTGGATTTGTTTTTTCTAAAGGTAGACAAAAGATCTGTTCCGACATCATAGCAAACAGGAAGCTGGAAGTGGTTCAAAAAGGCTACGACAAGATCCTGAAAGTTAAAAAAGATGGCTGCAGGTAACTCAATGTACCATTTCGCTGCAGCACCAATCAAGGTTCTTTGAAAAAGTCTCAACCTCATGGAATCTTCATTCAACGAGTTCGAAGAACACTAGAGATGAAAAGTGGTAACATGATCACCAAGATCCTCACCAGTTTTAACTTCGAATTTTGGAATATCCCAAGGTAGCTTAGTGGGAACTGGTGGCCATGTAACGTTATGGCACACCGGATCGTTCGTTAACTTGGAAATATCTGAAAAATTCAAAGTTGCCAGAAATGGTAAACTGGGTCTATAAGATGGAATTTGATGAGCTGTAGTCATGAAGGAGGAACCTCCCATCGTTTGACCCATAAAATGCTGGTTAGGGTTACCCCCAGCTATTTACTAGTAGGGGTTTCCCACGGCCATCTGCTAGTAGGGGTTTCCCCCAGCCATCTGCTGGTAGGGGTTGCCCCCAGCCATTTTTTATTGTGTGAAAGTATTGTTGAAATTCCCCCACCCAAATGAAAGTGGGTTGGCACCCTGTGTGTTTGTCCACTATGGCTGGGTGTTAGCCCCACCATATTGTTGGTAAAAAATATTACCTCCTCCTCCAGAAAACAAAGAAAAGGGGATGTTTCCTACAGGTATATTACATTGATTCACATTGTAACCTGCAAAGGTGTTAAAACCAGGGGTAGTCGAGATGGATGGCGCAGTCATGGTACTCATGACAGGCATAGTTGCAGAGGTATTTGGCCCTACATTGGGTGTGGAAATCCAAGTACTAGGTATTTGGTATGACTGTTGAGTTGCAGGAGATGGAGTAACGTTCACTGCATTTTTGGGTCCAAAAGTAGGAGTGATAACTACGGCAGATGTCAAAGTTGTCGTGCTTGGCATGCCTAACGTATCGGCGTTAAAACTGAAATATGAAGTTGAAGCAGAAGTTGTCTGCGACGAACTTGGTGTAGCAGTGGAAGAAGGATTTACAATCCTTGTATTCATACCCATGGTGGGAGTCTGCGGAACTCCCAATTCGTCTCCTGGGTTAGTCATAATATTCCTAGGTGTGAAAACATATGCACTATACTCGGGTTGATGGAAATCAACAGGTACCAGAAGCGGATCGTTAAGTCCTGTAAGAGGAGGATTAAAAGGAGTGTTAAACTCACTTGAAGTAATATCCTCAACCTCGATAGTATTAAGAACTTGTTAATATGGGGTTCTAGGTTGTGGTTCACCAGGAACCTCTATTTCACCAGTAAGTTCAAAAAGACCACTGGAGTCTGTCCTCCATGGTGGTGGTGGCGGTAGTGGCTCCACACTGAGTGGGGGAAGGTTTTGAAACCTTTGAGATCTACGAAGTTGTTGGTCTTCCACAATTATATACAAATAAAACTAAGTAAAAACCTAGTGGCTACTAAGACTAAGGGGCAAACAACATACCACTCAAAAATACTAAGTAATCAAACCAATCAAACGGATAGCAAATACCCTTGGAAGTAAGTCTGGGATGATTAGGGCCCAAAAAAGACTAACGGAGTACTGATGGTTAGTTTCTTGGCATCCATCGGAGGTCCATTGGGTGCAAGCACTTGAATCACCAAACCGCTTTCCTGGGAGTACTTCTAGAGGGTTACCTTCCATGCCTATCCGAGGTGAAGTGGGAATAACCACCCACTCTGCGTGTGTAGGCTCCTAAAAGTATGATACTAAGGCTACCATAAATACAAAATATCCCGGGGGGACAGTCATCAGCCTAGTCAAAACGCATGGGCAGGGTAGCAAATCCCGAAGTCCGAAAGGACCCCCGTACATGAATCAACTATGGTTTATGGTCAAAAGGAAAGTGAGGGGATATCCTCAACAATTCCAGTTTCCCATGGCCTTGTTCTTAACTCTGGTTTGAGTAGAGAATCCCAAGGTTATTTGATATATATGGGTTTACCTAAATGAAAGTTGTACTACGATTGTTGCGTAATGAAACTAGTTCTGAGTAGTTTAAGGTGTTTTAAGCTCGAAACTCTAGCCTAAGCTAGTTGGTGTCGTGTATTCCTAAAAAGAAAATGTTTCTAATTTATTTTATTAAAATTCTTTTTAAGGCAACTTTTTACTCAATGGGGTAGTGCATTGTGTGGAAATGGTTTGAGAAAGTAAAGTGCAAAAGAAATAACTTTCAAAGCAACAAAAGACTCTTTTTCTTTTTTCCGTTTATGCTCTTTCCAAAAAGAAAACTAAGCAAACCTAAAACAAATCTCTTTTTCTTTTTATTTTCAAATTCAAAACAAAGTAAACTATGCTACTTCGAAATGATCATAAGCCTTACTACTTTAAACTACCAAACTTATTTTTTGCTTTTTCTGATATATGTAAAAGAAAAAGAACTTGAAAATGGAAGCAAGTAAGACCTAAAAAAGCAATGTAAGTAAGGAAAAGCAACTCTAAGGTTCACAACAAACAAATCTATGATTTGATGAAGACTTGTCCTACAAAGTTTTTAAAGGAAAAAGCTTTGGGCTTAGAAGACAAAGTTGAAAAAAAATCAGGATAAGAGATGCTTTAAAAGGAAAGGCAAACTTCAAAGGTTGCTCCAAAGCATCAAGAACCCTAAAACACTAATCCAAGCTAATGGTAGGCAAGCGAACCAAATATGGCCTTACAATCACAAAGACTCAAACGAAAGCAAACTAAAATAATTCAACTTACTTGAAACTGAAACTGACAATGCAATCAGGAAGTGTCTAGACTCAAAAACTTTTGAAAACACCCTAAAGACTCCGACTTGGGATCAAATCCTAAATCAAAGGCCAACACACCATCAAAGTATGCTTAGTGTTGAAACAAACAACAAATGTTGTAAACAAAGGTCTGTATACCTGCAACAAGCATCTAGGGTACAAGAGTGCAACTACGTCCAACAAGGAGCAAAGCACGGTCTTCAAAAAGAACCACAAACAAACAAGACACCTCAAAAGTACTCAAGCAATAAAAAGATGACATAAGGGATTTAGGAGAGGTAAAAAAGACTCAACAAAGGCAGAAAGACCTCAAGGATCAGCTAAGAAGACAAGGTAAGAAGCTGGAAATCAAACCAAACAAGTGGAAATCAAATCCCAAAAGCAAATAGAGACTTACAGGAAAAAACCTACTATGCAGTATACAAACCTGCGTACACTAGGAGTTGAATTCTACTGTGCAAGAGGCAAAGTAGTGTTTTTCAACAGGTGTACTCTATTTTGCAAGAGGCAAAGTAGCATTTTTCAGCATGTGTACGCTACTGTATGCAAGGGATACCAGTGTTTTTTCCAGGGAAGGCTTAAAACAAGCTCTAAAACTTCAAACTGGAATGAGTCAAGCAATGGAAACAGGCTACAGTAACCTACAGAGCCTCTTAGAGGATCAAAAAGATCAAAAAGTACTGGAAGGAAAGTAAAATGAGTTTCCTAGAATAGAAAACAACCGGTCCCCAGTGGATTCGCCAGTCTGTTGTTCGGGAATTCTACCCTATAGCGAGGAGAGGGACACTACCAACTTCTGGGGTGACAGGTAAATACATTAATCATATCACATAGGCTTCTACAAAAGGAAAGAGATCAAGGTTCTTGAAGGCATACCTTATTAACAAAGTTCGATCCTAGCTTTTGCTCGCTCCTTCGATCGATCCTCCACTTGATCTTCCGTTTGATGAACTTGCAATACAAAGATACCTTCCTTAGCGTATCTTGATTGATATAACAATAATGAAATTGAAATACAATTTAGACATAAAATACAATCAAGCATTTAATCCAAACAAATATGCAATCCATTAGACATTTGTTTTGGACAGGAAGGGCATTTCAACCTTTATTGTCAAAAGCAAATAATCAGTACAATTATACCCGATCATTCAGAGTGCTTATGTAACTGGATCTTGGGATCCTACTCTTCACACTAGCTTTGGAATTCCTCTAGCGTAACAACCCTTAATGCATAGTTTATCCTCCTCTCTCTCATCTATCCCCCTTGTATTTATGGGACAAGGTAGGTAGTTTGGATCGAGAGGTAGTTTGATTGTGAGGTTGGGGAAGTTGCAAAACCAACTTCAACTAATCCCAATCCGTCAAATTAATATATTTTTGATTACTTTTTAAGGTGTATGCTACTTTTCTTAAGTGGAGTAGCGTTCAATATGCAACTTTCTTGCTTTACAACCAGCGTTTGCAAGATTTCTGAGGCTGTACGCTACTCTATTGAAGCAAAGTAGAGTATTTCTGAGGGAAAACACTACTTTACTGAAGTGGAGTAGAGTATTTTAGTAGGAAAACGCTACTATCATGCTTATAGGGTAGCGTTTTCCCCAAAAGGTAGGTAAAATGAGAGTTTTGTTAGCTACAGAGGGGTAAGTCTAGTCCATTCATCATCTAAGGTAATCATGCTCTTCAATACTAGTTGTCCTTTTGTGTGATCGACAGCTCAAGGTGATCACGGATGGAGAAGTGCAGATTTGACCTATAACAAGGTGTGTTTGTAAATGTGGAGAGGCTCATGTTCTCTTGGAATTCATCTCCAAAGATTTGATCAAGTTGGGAAAAAGACTGGGGAAAGTATATACATGTTATGGAAGAGACAAACTGGTTCAACACATTTTTGGTATTTTATTCTTGAAGTGCCTAGGAGAAATCACTAACAAGGGAAATTTATTCCAAGTTCTCATCCCCAAATGGAAAATCTAACCAAAATAGGTTTTCGGTTACTGGTTGTGCTGGTGGGTATAAAGCAAGTTTCCTTATAGATAACCCATTAGAGATGATCATCTCTCCATCCCTACATCCTATAAATGCATTAGGAGTGGTTAGCTAAGGTCTTCCCAGAATAATAGGGTTTCCTTTGGAAAGATTCTTTGATTCTATGACCATAAAGTCCACGGGATATTCCCATGAATCCACTGATACAATGATATCACCTAGGATCCCAATAGCTTGTACCATAGTGCGATCTGCTAATTTCAGCATTGTTGGGGTAGGGAAAAGAAACTGTCCTAAATGGAGAGTTTCTAAAACTGTGGTAGTCATCAGGTTAATAGCATCCCCTAGATCAATAAGTGTGTTTCTTATAGCAGTGTTATTGATGATAACAGTTGCCACAGGATTTCCTGTATTTGTATACTTTGGAATTCTAGGTTGATTTGCTATGTAATCTGACATTTCACCTATGGCATGAATTGTCGGAGGGTCTTTTTTATTCTTACCTGGTCTTTTAATACAGAGTTCTTTTATCACTTTACTATAAATTGATATGTCCTTAATGGCTTGTAACAAAGGGATCTTGATACAAATATTTTTCAATTCGTTAATAATATCATACTCTGGAAAAGTTGCAGGTTTCTCTATTGTTAGACGCTTCGGATATGGGGGTAATTTTTCTCCTGGAGTTGCTTCTTTCTGAGAGGGGTCATGTCTTGGAACTTTTGGAATAACTACATTTTTGAAAATAGCATCATTCAAGATTTCATTTAGTATGTCTTCTTCTTCATTCTCTTCACGAATAACAATTGATGATTTGGGTTGATCTTGCATAACTCTTCTAGACCACAGTTGAATCTCATGCACTGGTGCAATCAAAATTACATATGATGGAAGAGGTGGAAACCCAATGCTATTAAGAGCTTGAGTTGGTTTATTGTTAGGATTTGGTATCGTTTATGGAGGAAATATTGTGGGTCTTGGGGGATTTATATTCTGGAAATGGTGGGCTGATGTGTGATAGGGGGTAGTGAAGGAGGCACAAATCCAGGAAAAAGTTGTTGGATATTAGGTGGGTAAGGATAGTTAGGCACAGGAGTAGGTGGAGATTGAGCATATTCTTGTCCCTTCCACCCTTGTGACCATTGTTGATGTTGAGAATTTTGAGGAGGATACTGAGGTGGCCAGTTCTAAGGTGGCCGGTTTTTCCAATTTGAGGTGTTCCATTGTTGAGGTGGTTGATAAGGGTGATAATTGTTGATGTATATGTAACCTCGGAATGTATTTCACATATATGTATGTTGTATTCCTATAGAGATGTTATTATTCCTCTATACAGAAGTGTCATCATTTATTTTGTAAGTGTCGTAACTTATACTTGATGGGTTATTAGACCACTTTGTTGGGGTCGGCCCTATATAAGTCATGTGGGTCAAAGGGTTATTAGACCACCCTATTCGGGGTCGGCCATGTGGGTCAAAGGGTTATTAGACCACCCTAGTGGGGGTCGGCCCAGTCAGCATTATGTTAAGTGGTTAAGTTGAGGCCGACCTAGTTGAATAAAGGTCAAGTCAAGTTAGTGTATAAATAGATACTGTGTCTCTCTCATTTTACACATTCTATTCTCTCACTCACATTGTGGAGAGTGGTGCAATTGTGGAGGAGGAGGATCTGCTGCTAGGAGAAGACTATCTCTTTTATTCTGGTTGTATCATTGCTCTATCTCTGAGGAAGTTATTGGGGTTTTTCACCTTTATGGTTTTCCCCAAGTAAACTCAGTGTCTCTTCTGTGCTTGCATTATTGTGTCCATGAATGATATGCCATAGATTTCCTCTACATGTTGTTCTCTCAGTTAAGATCCTAGATCAGATTGAAGTAAATTCTGAAAATTTAACATGGTATCAGAGCTAGCCTGAAATAAGGCATGATATGGCATGTATGACACTTGTTGCACTTACGATGCTAGGGCTTGATATAGCAAAAACCAGTCATCGTAGCACTTTCGCTATAAATCCGTTTTGGCAAAGGTTTCAGATCTGAAACCTTCACAGGTTGAAGATTAAATCCCCATGTACCTTGTGTCCAATGGACAACCTATAATACGTTGTACTTTGTGTTTTATGATCTATACAATATAGGGTTTCTGCCTCTTCCAGATCTGAGTCAAAATTAGGTGACCTTGGGAAAAGGTTATAACTTGGGCTAGGAAGCTCCAAATGAAATTTCGTAAAAAGTGACAGGTAGTACACAGACTGTAATATCTTAGGAAAAATGTTCAGAGGCCGAAATTGAACTAGTGACATGTGGGACGCCGTATAGGTTCTCTCTCCTGTATTATCTCATAAACAGGTCACGTTACGACACTTGGCATAACTATCTCTCAAAGAATCCAATTGAGGTCAGACCTATCAGGATGGAAAGATAATAGGTCGGGCTATCTCAAGAAAAATTTTCAGAGTTCGAAGTTGAAATAGTGACACGTGGCACGTTGTACAAGTTTTCTCTCCTGTATTATCCCATAAATAGGTCACGTTGCGACACTTGGCATAACTCTCTCTCAAAGAATCCAATTGAGGTCATACCTGTCGGGATGGAAAGATAACAGGTCGAGCTATCTCAGGAAGCTTTTTCAGACCCTATGGATTGAAAAGTTTGTAATCGGAGACCATGGATGGATGCTACTCATCAAAATCAAAATTTAGAGACCAAGATCAGAATTTTTGGTTGGGCAGAAGGCCGGGCTTGATCAGACCCTAGTTCAGGACTTTGATCAAAAAAGTGGAAAATTAGGGCTTCTGTAAAAATGGGAATTTTTGAAATCTGTGACGACGACTGGAAGCTCCTCATAAAAATAGAAGCTTAGAGCTTTGGATCAAACCTTTTGATTGGGAAGACAAGTGGGCTTCATCAAACCCCAGTTTAGGGTCACGTCCAATGAATCCGGAAGTTTCAAAGGCAAAATTGAGGAGTGAAACTTTGTAGTTTTCAAATTCTAAATATACCAGCTTGATCAGCTCATCAAGGCGCATATTTCTATCCTTTCGGAATTTTGAATTTTTTGGGTTTCTCTGATAGACCCATATCCAGCTCCAGGTCCAGTTCTTGCAAATCAAGTGGATTGGGTTAATCCTAGAAGAAGATGGATTGGTCACCTGCATAAGTGAAGAAGTTCCTGTTTCAGAGGGAGATGAGGCTAAGGCCTTACATAAGAATATTACAAGCAATCTATATAGGTATGACTCATCGAGGTATGCTTCGATATTTGTTCATGATTAAGTTTATGGTATGTTTGTCTTCATGTTATTACGGTTAGTGCAATCTTGATTTTAGATTTGTCGTATCACCTTAACAAAATTATGAATGCATGATAGAAGATATTCATTGGTTAGGATGTTGACACTTATGATTTTACTAATGCATTATGGTGTTGTATGAGGTTTATGTTGTCTGCTAACATAAAAAGTACACCAAGAAAGACAAATCATGTTCTACTTCAAGAACGTATGATCATGGTGACATGAAGACAAGGATTCATCCATTGTTATGGATCACACAGAAGATCTACTTTCGAGGTATGTATAACTTGATTCTACAATGGTTAACTTATGAGACATGCAGGTTACTAGCACAAGCCACTGAAGATAACCAGAAGACATTATGCGGGTATGTTAGACATAACTAGCTAGCATGCTAATCCAGGTATGTTTTTCCTATATCAAGCTAGAATCCTACCTTGTGTTAGGATCTTATACTCTTGTGTTGTTGATAATGATTATTCATGAAGTCATAGGTTTGAATAGTCATGGCTGTATACATATTATGTTTCTTACCATAATTGATTATATGACTAACCAGAAGAATCATGAAGGTATAGGTTTGAGTAATCACGGGTTTATGCATTGATGATTTAACTAATCAGAAGAATCCTATGATCAAATAAGAATATGCATGAGTAAAAAAAGACTTCTTTGAAACCTTGAATACTAATGTTTATTATCTGTGAATGATCATGAATATACATGTTTAAGATTATTGTGTTTTGATAGTATTAAGATTATACTAATAAATGTGTGATTATGTATGAGACCTCAAGGATAACACAATGATGATACTAATAAGCATGCATAGTGATTAAGGATGGATGTAAGTTCAAGGACAGGTAATCCAGGAAGCAAAGATCAAGAGGGAGAACACTCCAGTTCTCCCTGCAAGAAAGCAAAGGAGCACACTTCAATAGTTTCTGCAAGGATGCAAATATTCAGAGGGAGTTGACCACTTCTCACAATCCACATCAGAATGGAGTTGCAAAGATTCAGAGGGAGTCCACCCAACAGCCAAACAAAGACAAGTATTTGAATTGTCATTTCTTACATAATACTGTTCAATAATGTATATACTGATGTTCCTAGAATTAGGTTGTGTATTATGCATATTAGAATAGTTGCATTGATGAATAGTATACTACTAATATACATAGGTAAGTGGCCTATGGCACTGTACAACATTCCATTGCTACTTATCTAGAATGAAACCTCTTTGCTGACATGTTAGGAGTTGTGCAAACTCTTAACAATGTTCTGGTAGAGATTGGAAGGCATCTAGAAAGTTACAGAATATGGATAAATGTTGTATTGAACCATTGGCTAAGATAATTGCATGAATCTATGACATATTTATTTATGTGTAAGAATTTGTTTTGAAAACTATGAGATGTTTTCTAATCATGCAATTTAACTTGTTGTGTAGGAAAGATCGTATACCATCACCTACAAAAGAAAAACTACAACATTTGTTCAGCAACAAAGTTATCTATTGAAAATATTGAAGTTCCCAGGATACGTGAAGAATGCCATGATTCATCGATCATGAAGAACGATGTTTGGGATGTGGTCCCAAGAGTTGAAGGGAAGTATGTTGTGACTTCCAAATGGAACTACCAGATCAAGCATGTTGCAGATAGCAGCATTGAGAATATAAAAGTGATGAAATAGAAGATGCACCAGATGGATTTTAAGATAGCATGGTGTAGTCATATATGTGTGCAGAACTTGGTATGGTAGGATAGACAGCTTTCTATCCAGTTTGGGCTTTACCAAGAATAAAGCGGATTCCAACCTTTTCTATAAGGTTGAGGAAGGAAATCCAGTGATACTACTTTTGTATGCGGATAACCTGTTTGTTACAGGTGAAGATAGATTGATTGCCGACACGCAGTGGAAGCTTGCTGCCAAGTTTGAGTTGAGGAACTTGGGGATGATGCACTATTTGTTTTTGGCATGGAGGTGTGGCAGAGTGATGGAATATTCCTTGGACAAGGGAAGTATGCAGTAGAGATCCTAAAGAGGTTTGGGATGATGGGATGCAAGGCTATGGCCACACCTATGGCATCGAACCTGAAGCGTCTGTGTGATGCTTCATTTGCGCTGGTTGATATCACTATGTATCATCAAATGATTGGGTCCTTGATGTACCTGACGAACACGAGACTAGATATTTGCTTTGCGGTGAACACATTGAGATAGTTTCTGATGGATCCGAGGAGTGTTCACTTAGTTGTTGTAAAGCATGTTCTGAGGTACCTGAAGGGTACAATGGATTATGGGCTCAAGTATGAAGCAAATCAAAATTTTAACCTGCAGGGTTATGTTGATTCAGATTGGGCAGGCAGTGCTGCAGATAGGAAGAGCACATATGGGTGTTGCTTCAGTATGGGATTAGGTGTGATCTCTTGGTTCAGTAGGAAGCAGTCCTGCGTAGCACTGAGTACAGCTGAGGTAGAGTATGTTGTAGCCTGCTCAGCTAGTTGTGAGGTAGTATGGCTATGGAAGCTACTGTCTGAGTTATTTGATATCCCATTGGATGCTACTGGTATCTTCTGTGATAACCAGAGTGTTAGGATATTTAGACACTTATGAGTTAGTTAAGATCAACTTGTGTAATATATCCGTTAGGGATAGTGTGTTTCTTTAGTATGCATTAGTATGCATTTGTAAATACTTAATCCGACGGTCACGATATGTTTCCGACAAGGAGTGATCCAACGGCTCAACTTCTCTTAGATCAAACCTAACCTTGATCCATGGATTAACACCCGATTGGTCCATGATCTATATTTAAAGAGCATGGAGGGTTATTGTTTAGTTGATCGATTATGAGAAGTTCATTTGTAACTTTCTTTCTTTGCATAATAAATTGTCCCGTAGAAGCTATTTGGCCGGGGCCGTGGAGTGTTTCCCTCAAGAGGGTTTAAACCACGTCAAAACATCGGTGTGTTGATATGTGATCTGTTTGTGTGAAGCGGTTTCTCTTGGTGTTTGGTCCTTTGATAGTACCCTGTGTACCCGAACATGGTATCAGAGCTTTTATGAAGTGCCGCTTCCGGTTATGATCTAGATCTTGAACTGCTGTTGCCGAAACTCGAAAGGGTTTCTAGTTCCGGTATTTCTGTGCATTTATGGGATGTGGGAGGTGTTCCATTGTGTCTGGAGCATCGTTTCCATTGGGAAATAGTTTTCGTTTGATCGAAAACGGTTCCCGGTTGCTCCAGAAACGCGTTTTTCATCAGATCTGAAGGTATAATGTTACAGTGACGCATTTTTTTATTTCATTTTTTGAAAAGAAAAAATCTCATATTTCATCTTTTTTTACTGTTAGATTTGTTTTGGTTCGGATTGTTGTTTTTCCGTCTGCGTATTCTCTTTGTCGTGCACCTTGAGCGATCTCGGCAAATCAGAAAAGGGAAAGGGTTTTTCTCGGTTGCGTATGCTCTTTGCCATGCACCTTGCGCGATCTCGGCAAATCAGAAACAGAGAGAAAACGTAGACTTTCCGGGCAAGCTAACAAGATCTAACTCCACAAGTGTGGAAAAGTTTTTTTTGTTTCGATTTGTGGTCTATTTTGCAGGAAAAAGGGCAAGCACGCAAATCGAGCAAGAAGAGTAAAAAAAAAAAAAAAAAAGCCCCCTTCCTCATTCCCATATTTTACATACCTTTTAATCTAGCTCACTTGGTTCAAAGTTGCTTTATTCCTTAATAGGTCTTGAGTTCAAATCTTAGGAAATTACTTTTAAAAGAAAAGTGCATGCAATTTCTAATTTCAAGTTACTTTATTGTAAAAGTGCATCTCACTTAAATAATAAAAAATAAAAATACAAGTGAGTCACTTAAAGTTTTTTTATTGTTGCACTAGTTAAAAGTAATATCATTGTAAAAGTGAAATCACTTATTTTACAAAAGTGGTTCACTTAAAGCAACTCTCTTGTAAAGTGATTGTCAAAAGGTTCATCTTGGGAAGAGGGGGGTTCTTTTTTTTGCTGGACATTCTCTAGCTGCCACGTCACTATTGGGGACATCTTCAACAGTTTCTTTGTTCAAGCATAACTTCATCATACAGAGTCAATTTTCAGTACCGTTTTTTTTTTAAACCGCCTATTTTTTTGAGCTCTTCACATCCATACTATTGGTTTCTACTTTTACAGCCATTAATTTACAAATATGGCCTCCCTTTTTGATATTCTACTTAACAGTTCCAACTATTTCTCATGGAAATCTCATATGGAAGATGTTCTATGAAGTAGGGGACTTTTCAGAATTACAACAGGGAAAGAAAAAGAACCCACTGATGATGATAAGAAAATAAAATGGGCAAATAGATGTGATGAAGCTCGTGGATTGATTGGGATGTCAATCTCTACTGATTTGCGATTCCACATATCTGGAATTGATGAACCTAATTCTGCTTGGGACAAGTTGGAATCTATGTTTGGTAAACACAATGAAATTCGAGGTCACCAACTCGAAAATGAGTTGATTTCTTTAAATCCAAGTGACTTTTCATGCATTCAAGATTATTTATCTAAGTACAAAACTCTTAAACTCTTATGTGCAGAATGTAAGATTGAGAGGGAAGACAAACAATGCATTTATCATATTCTTTCCAAACTTGGACCTGCATATTCTATTTTTGTATCTACATTTTACTCCATGAAAGCATCCTTGAATGCAGCTAGCTATCAAGATCCTAGTCTTGAATCCTTTTTTGATTCCTTGATTAGAGAACAAGATAAACTCATTCACCTTGGAATAATCAACAATGCAAATACATCTAGGAAAGCCTTATTGTCCCAACAGAAAGAAAAGTCCAAGCCTCCCAAGAAACAAAATTTTCGCAATAATAAGTCAAACAAGGGTCCCAAACCCTCTCAGTCAGCTCCTTATTTAAAAAATGACAAAGGATCCAAGCCAAAAGACAAGAAGACTGAGCGTCATTGCAACTATTGCGGGAAAGATAATCATGATGAATCAAAGTGTTTTAAGAAGATGTTAGCCTTGGAAGCAGCAATGAAGAAGCACCACATCAGCCTAGATTCGCCTTCAGAATCTACCTCTCATGGACATGCACTTTGTGCTTCTGGTTATTCTTATAATGCATCTTCTTCTTCTACTTCAAATGAATGGTTCATTGATTATGGAGCATCTTATCATATGGCTAAGGATCAAGCCATCTTTTCTACTATGCATGAATGTAACACCAAACAAATATTTGTTGGTGATGATAGATCTCTAAGTGTTGTAGGAGCTGGAACAGTTCCAGTAGATAATGGTCATTTTAGTGATGTACTATGTGTTCCAAGAATTTCCTGCAATTTGTTATCAGTCTATCAGATCACTCATTCTGGTGAAGGTAAAACTGTGACCTTTACACCTCACCAAGTTGTAATCAAGGATTTTAAAGATCCTCAACAGGTCCTAGCTACCAGAATTGTTGATGATATTACCAGGTTGTACAAGTTTAACAAATTTGGGTCATCACCTTTCCCTTCAGTTTTTGTTGCTCATATTGATAACTTGAGCAAACTTTGGCATGAGCGATTTGGTCACTTAAATTATCGCTCATTACAACAACTATGTAAAGAAAATATGGTGACAGGTCTTCCGATGGTATCTTGCAGAGATGGTGTTTGTTTCGGTTGTGTACTCGAAAAACATCATCGGGACATTTTTGACAAACGTGCCTCTTGGCACGCCTCGGTTCCCTTGGAGATTGTGCATAGTGACTTGTGTGGTCCTCTTCCATCTGCTTCCTTTTCTGGTTTCAAATATTTCTTAACTTTCATTGATGATTACACCAGACGCACTTGGGTTTATTTCCTAAAACTTAAGAGCGAAGTATTTAACATGTTCTTGGCCTACAAGGCCCTTGTTGAAAAACAATCTGGTCATCAAATTATTAAGTTAATATCTGACAATGGAGGAGAATATGTTAACAAACAGTTCACTACTTTCTGCACTGAACAAGGCATCCAACAACAGCACACTGTTCCATATACACCACAACAAAATGGTGTAGCTAAGCGGAAGAACCGCACTTTAAAAGAAATGGCTAATTGTATGATCCAATCTAAGGGACTAAGTCTTCAATTTTGGGCTGAAGCCATTAATTGTGCAAATTACATAGTTAATCGCACCCCCACAAAAGCATTACAAGGTATAACACCGGAAGAAGCATGGAGTAAAATTAAACATGATGTAAGTCACTTTCGTGTGTTTGGTAGTGAAGCATGGGCTCACATTCCGGATGAAAAACGGAAAGCATTGCAACCTAAAAGTGAAAAGTGCATATTTGTTGGATATTCTGAAGATGTAAAAGGTTATAGACTTCTTCAACCACATTCTCATGCTATAATCATTAGAAGAGATGTTAAATTTGATGAAAATATCTTGGCCTGCGAGCCTAACTCGGCGATTGTGCCATCTTTGGACTGCGAGCCTGATTCGACGTTTTTGCCTTCTTCTTCTTCTTCCAACTTCCTTGACAGGTTTCCAACTCCAGTTTCTGATGATGACAGTGAGGATGAAAATCCACCTCCACCTGCTCATGTTCCTCCAGTTGCACCAGCACAAGTGCTTCCTCGATGGGTCCGTTCAACATGTGAAGCAGCTGGTGATCTTGCCGTTGATCCTAGAGATCAACGTCGAACACGTTCTCAGTTTCAGCAAGCCTCTTCTCTTTTGGCTCAAGTTTCCGAGAATCATGATCCAGAAACTTTTGCAGAAGCTTCAGGGAATCCAGATTGGGATGCAGCCATGGATGAAGAATATCTTTCCTTAATGGCGAACGATACTTGGGATCTTGTACCTCTTCCAAAAGGAAGAAAACTTGTCAGATGTAAATGGGTCTACAGAACTAAGTATGCATCAGATGGAAGTGTTGAAAGACTTAAGGCAAGGTTAGTTGCCAAAGGTTTTTTCCAAGTTGAAGGGATTGACTACAATGAAACCTTTGCTCCCGTCGCAAAAATGAACTCCATCCGCTTTGTTCTTTCCCTTGCAGCCTTACACAACTGGGAATTCTATCAAATGGATGTCAAGTCTGCCTTCTTACATGGTGATTTACAGGAGGAAATTTACATGTAACAACCTCCTGGCTATGTTCAGAATAGCTCTAGCCTTGTCTGTCGCCTTAAGAAATCCGTATATGGCCTTAAGCAAGCTCCTAGAGCTTGGTATGCCAAAATGGATAACTTTCTCCTTGACAATGGTTTTTCTAGATGCCATTCTGACCCCAACGTCTATACCAAGA
The DNA here is from genome assembly GCA_027924585.1 of Larix kaempferi. Taxonomy (NCBI): domain Eukaryota; kingdom Viridiplantae; phylum Streptophyta; class Pinopsida; order Pinales; family Pinaceae; genus Larix; species Larix kaempferi. The sequence goes on along the minus strand of BSBM01001005.1, from coordinate 41,278,530 downwards.
AGGTAGGAAACCATCTCATCATACTTGTTCTATATGTTGATGATCTTATTCTTACTGGTAGTGACCCTAAGCTTATAACCCATGTGAAATCCAGTCTTAAACAAAATTTTGAAATGTCATTCTTAGGACATTTGCATTATTTTCTTGGTCTCCAAGTCCTGAAAACCAAAGAAGGAATCTTTCTTTCTCAGTCTAAGTATGCTTGTGACCTTCTTCGTCGCTTTCACATGGAAGATTGTACACTAGCCCCTTCTCCCTTCCAGTCTGGAGTCAAACTTTCTGCCACTTGTACTTCACTTGAAGTCGATTCCACCTTGTATCGTCAACTTGTTGGTAGTCTCTTATACTTAACTCATTCTCGTCCTAACCTTTCCTTTGCCGTTGGTCGAGTTGCCCGTTATATGCAAACACCTCATGAAAGTCATTGGAAAGCAGCTAAAAGAATACTTCGATATATTCAAGGTACAGTTTAGTTTGGGATTCATTACAGTACAGGGTGGAAACCTTTGTTGGTTGGTTTCACTGATTCAGATTGGGCCGACGATCCTGATGATCGAAAGTCTACTGCAGGTTATGTTTTCAGTCTGGGATCTGGACCTATTACTTGGGCTTGTAAGAAACAACAAGCTCTTGCTCTTTCTTCATTAGAGGCAGAATATCGAGCAGCAGTTAATGCCAGTCAGGAAGCTTTATGGCTTCGACAGATCCTTTCAGAGTTTGGATTCGAGTAGCAGCAGCCTACTCCACTTTGGTGCGACAATCAAAGTGCCATCAAGCTTGCCAAAGATCCAGTTCTACATCAACGCAGCAAACACATTGAACTACATATGCACTTCATCAGAAATCTTGTTCATGATCGGGTTCTTGAAGTGCTCTTTTTCCCTACAGATGATCAAGTTGCAGACATCTTCACCAAGTCTCTTACAGAAGCAAAGTTTTCTAAACTTCGATCTATGTTAGGAGTTCAGGAACTTGTCATTAAGGGGGGATAGGCTCTAATGCCTCCTTCCTTCTCCTAATAGTGTCACTTTTGTAAATCCTTCAATCCTATCCCAAGTTGTTCTTAAGGGGGGACGTTAGGATATTTAGACACTTAGGAGTTAGTTAAGATCAACTTGTGTAATATATCCGTTAGGGATAGTGTGTTTCTTTAGTATGCATTAGTATGCATTTGTAAATACTTAATCCGACGATCACGATATGTTTTCGACATAGAGTGATCCGACAGCTCAACTTCTCTTAGATCAAACCTAACCTTGATCCGTGGCTTAACACCCGATTGGTCCATGATATCTATTTAAAGAGCATGGAGGGTCATTGTTTAGTTGATCGATTATGAGAAGCTCATTTGTAACTTTCTTTCTTTGCATAATAAATTGTCCCGTAGAAGCTATTTGGTTGGGGCCGTGGATTGTTTCCCTCAAGAGGGTTTAAACCACGTCAAAACATCGGTGTGTTGATATGTGATCTGTTTGTGTGAAGTGGTTACTCTTGGTGTTCGGTCCTTTGGTAGTACCCTGTGTACCCGAACACAAAGTTGTGTGAAGCTATCCGAGAACCCAGTGTTTCATGATAGGTCAAAACACATAGAGATCAAATATCACTATATCAGGGATATGGTGCAGAGAGGAGCTGTGAAACTCCTGTACATTGGGACGGACGAGCAGATTGCAGATGTGCTGATGAAGCCACTAGCCAGGGTGAAGTTCGAGTACTTCAGGGAGAGGCTTGGTGTTCCTCAGATTGATGACACTTCGAGGAAGAAGTGATGGACACATTTGCTGAAGCCATTCCAAGCATGTTGGAAGGAGGATCCTTCACATGGCTGTGGATGTAAGCACTGGATGATGTTCTGGTTTCTGCTTTGTATAATCAGTTGGATCATTTATATGTATATGTATGTATGCATCATGTTGGATGTTGGATATGATCAGATGGATCATTTATATGTATATGTATGTACGCATCATGTTGGATGCTGGATATGATCAGTTGGATCATTTATATCTATATGTATGTACGCATCATATTGGATGCTGTATATGATCAGTAGGATCATCTGTATGTATTTTGTATGCATCATGTTGGATTATTGGACCATGTATCTATATATGTATCAGGTGAATACATTGTATGATCAGGTGGATCATGTATGGTGATATGTATCATGTATTTGTATTTGTATCAGGTGGATCATGTATGATGATATGTATTAGGTAGATACTTGGTATGCATTAGATAGATGCATTATATGATCAGGATGATCGTGGATGGCGAGCTTCAGGATGTTGCTCCATATGACATGCAGCGGGATGTTGCAGTGATGATGATCAGGATGATCATGTGTACATTAGGATGATGTATGGTGAGTATCAGGTTGATACTCTATGGCCGTGGATCATGTTGTGCAGATGAGCATATAATTTGGCCCTGGGAGATTTGCAAATAGTCTTTCGAGGTTTTGCCTATGGCATGTAATTCGTGCCCTGGGATATCTGGAAAATGCTCTTTCGAGGTTTTGCTCTGGGAAGACATATAATTTGGCCCTGGGAGATCTGCAGATAGTCTTTCGAGGTTTTTCCTATGGCATGTAATTCGTTGGCCTGGGATATCTGGCAGATGCTCTTTCAAGGTTTTGTCCCATGACATATAATCTGTCCCTCGGAGATCCGATAGGTTGGGCTGTGTGCCCGTAATAAGTCCTGGGATGCTCTTGTGAGGTTTTTCCATGACCACATATAATTTGTCCCTGGGAGATCCTATAGGTAGAGTTGTGTGCTCGTAACAGCCTGGGATGCTCTTGCGAGGTTTTGTGGTGACCACATATAATCTGTCCCTGGGAGATCCTATAGGTAGAGCTACGTGTTTGTAACAGCCTGAGATGCTCTTGCGAGGTTTTGTGGTGAGGTCACATATAATATGGCCTTGGGAGATCCTATAGGTAGAGCCGTGTGCTCGTAACATCCTGGGATTTTCTTTCAAGGTTTTGTGATGCACGTAATAAGTCCTGAGGTTTCCACAGTAGGGCCAGTGATGACAAAGACCTGCAGGTGGTTGGCCTACATCTAGTATGAAAAAGGACTAGCTCCGTATAACTTCCTATGACGAGTAGATTCAGAGATTGACTGAGATAGCAGCAGCAGTGACGATGATGATGACTCGATGACGATTATCCAGTTACGATGATCCAGAGAAGATGACTTGTGCTAGAAGACCTATGTCAAGAAATACCTTCCTAGTTAAGAGGGAGTGTTGATGTATATGTAACTTCCAAATGTATTTCACATATATGTATGTTGTATTCCTATAGAGATGTTATTATTCCTCTATACGAAAGTGTCGTCATTTATGTTGTAAGTGTCGTAACTTATACTTGATGGGTTATTAGATCACCTTGTTGGGGTCGGCCCTGTATAAGTCATGTGGGTCAAGGGTTATTAGACCACCCTATTGGGGGTCGGCCATGTGGGTCAAAGGGTTATTAGACCACCCTAGTGGGGGTCGGCCTAGTCAACATTATGTTAAGTGGTTAAGTTGAGGCCGACCTAGTTGAGTAAAGGTCAAGTCAAGTTAGTGTATAAATAAAGAGTGTGTCTCTCTCATTTTACACATTCTATTCTCTCACTCACACTGTGGAGAGTGGCGCACTTGTGGAGGAGGAGGCTCTGCTGCTAAGAGAAGACTATCTCTTGTATTCTGGTTGTAGCATTGCTCTATCTATCTTTGAGGAAGTTATTGGGGTTTTTCACCTTTATGGTTTTCCCCAAGTAAACTCGGTGTCTCTTCTGTGCTTGCATTATTGTGTCCATAAATGATATGATGTAGATTTGCTGTACAGGTTGTTCTCTCAGTTAAGATCCTAGATCAGATTGAAGTAAATTCTCAAAATTTAACAATAATAGGGCAGAAATTGTAATGATGGATCATGATATGATGGTTGGTCTCTAGGTTTCCAAGACTTCCTAGATGTCTCACCAAAATTTCCACTCTTAAATATGACTTGCAAACTAGGCAATGATGGACAATTATCAGTTGGATGTTATTCTGTGCAAAGGTGACATACTAAAACATTATTCAATGGGCATTCCCATTGGTAATGTTTAGTTCTACACCTAGGACATAAAACACTCATTGTTGCATGCTCTTCATCTTGCCTATCTTGTAATGCATCTACTTGAAAACCCATGGATCCTAAAATATATGGTTTGAAATTTTCTAATAGGTTCCCCAATTCTACCCTTGTAACTCCACTAGGAATGGATGTATTTCCTTTTAGGTTTCTAGTATAAGATTCCCAAAAGTGTTTCCCACTTTTCCCTCTGCTCCTAGAGTAATTCCTACACAGTTCACAAATTTGTGAAAAAGACCTATGAGAAATATCTCCAGCTTCCATGAGGTTAATATTTTCTAAAACTCTTCTAAAATCTTTCAGTGTAGTAGGGAAAAGTTTTAACTTTTGGCCATCTTGTAGGTAGTTATAGCTCCTACACAGAATGCCAAACTCGAACATAAATGTATCCGGATCCTCACTGCTCTTCCCATAAAAGGTAGGTAGTGAGGAGGGAGGGATGTTTTTCATGGTTACACCTTGTGCAATGTCTAAAACAGGGAACCCAAAAGTACTTTCAGTTCTAACCTCTCCCTCTTCTTCATCTTATCGGACATGATCTTCATTTTCATTCTCCATGTAAACTTGATTTCCAAAGAGAGTGTACCTAGGTGGTTCCTTTCTTGGTGAATATGGGATGTCCCAACGTTCTGTTTCAGGGAGAGTATTCCTCCGATGAGAAGAGTTGTCAGGTATGTGAGAGTCTAGCTCTACAGGGATTGTAGGTCCTATAGTTGATGTTTATATTTGTGAAACAATTATGTTTGCATATTTTTCAAAAAGAGCATTTATCTATGAGGGAACAACAAAATCTACTCAATCCGGACCCCCTACTAGTGAAAAGGTTGTGTCTTTGGGTTTTGAAACTAATGGAGTATTAAGAGGTTATGATGGTTTATCTTTTCAACTTCTTCCTTCCTAAGTTCAGTTTCAATATGAGACTGAGGTTCTCCTAGTGGTGTTTCTTTATGAACAGACTTCTCTGATGTCTCTATGGTTCCCCCTGAATGGTTTCCAGAAAGGATTTCCTTATCTTTTGTTACACCTAAATCTTGCCATCATGATAGTCATTGTAAACATCCCTGAAGATCCTTTGACTAATTCATCAACGTGGAAGAGATACTAACCTATTCATGTTGGGTTTAGTGAGGTCATCGCAAGTCATCTTAATTTAACCTGTGACGTCGTAGGTTGTCCTATTGCAGCTTGTGACAATGTCAGTTAATTGGATAAAGGAGCATCTTCGAGCCCATGCTCAAAGGTGGTTGTTGTGGATCCCTATCCCTAGCCTATAGGATAGCTAGCATTAGGTTACCTAGCCATTTGGTGGGATCCCTTAACTCTCTCCTACCATATATCAACCTAACCTATCCTCTTAGTCCTATATAAGTGAAGCTCATTCCCATTCTAAAGAGAGGAAGCCTACATCGATTACATGCTGGTGAAATTAGCTTAGGAGATCTCTATTCATCTTTTGGGAGATCTATACTTCCTTTGGAGGCTTTGGCATTGGCTTGTTTGGAGAAGGATTGCAACATTAAGACTTGGTTGTAATCACTTCCTTCTATGTACTTTCCCTTTTATACAGTAATATAAATGCTTTCCACCAAATGTTGTTGCATTGATAATGTTTGTGTATTTTTCCTACTTAACTGCTTACTTAGATATGTTATTGTTTAGATGCGTTTTACTATTTGTGTTGTTTTGTATGTCGACAGGTTTTCTAGCTGAGATCTGAAGACCACAAATATTGGAACAACATCAAGGAGAAAGGATCCATGATCTGAAAGGTAAATCATCTAGTCACTCAATCTCTAATTAGATCTACGAGAGTTATTTCATATCCTATCTCATTTGTTCTAGTCTTGCATTAATCTAGGGAGATCACGGCTTGAGTCCGCTCTTGGTAGATTGTTTGGATAACAAGTTTGGCAACCAAACTGGGGAAGAACATTGGTTTTAGTTTTCAAATTGAATTCCATTTTCATTTGATTTCTTTTGTAAGCCATCTCATTTGCCTTCTGATCCTTTTTCACCATCATATCTTCACTTTGAAGAGTTTTTTGTCTTCCTATCAGTCTGTACTCACAATATTTAGACCCTTTTATTGCTCATTTCTTGGAGATCTGTTGATCCTTGAGTTTGGATCTCGCTTGTCGCACCTGGACAAGAGAAACAGAGCGACGATCTGTTATTTTTTTGCACTCTGCTTCTCTGTCGTCGAAACTTTCCCACTAGTATCCTGCGGCATCGTCACAAACCCCGCACTAGTGACCTGCGACAGGCGCTCTGTGCCTGAACACAAACTGTGTCGATCTGTTAATTCTGATTAAAGGCCATCCCCCCTCCATTTTTTATTTGAGTTTTGATTTGGTGTGCAAACCCCTCTGTGCTGCAAGATCGAGTCAGAGACCTTTTTTTATTTGCGTGTTGAAAGTGTTTGGATTTTGTGTGGATTTTTATTGGGCCCCATTTTTTAATGGGATTAAGTTTGGTAGTGGTGGACACTCTAACCTCCCCAACCTTCATCCACTTGGCCTTGTATTCCCTACTCTTCTCACCTGATCTAATCCTTCCATTGGCTTAGATCTTGGACCTCATTTGCACATGTCATTTGATTTTGATTGCATTCAGTTGTTTATTGAGTGTTTTGAAGTGTTTTCAGTTCATATGAGTGCGTGTCATTCTCTGTAGAATTTCCTGAGTGTTTAGAGTGCTGCAAATCAACTTTATTTTCAGTTATCCATGCTTAAAAATATAATTGTTATCAAGTTGTTATCTTGGCATATCATTGAAAAATCAAAGTGCATCATTTTTACCATTTTCACGTACATTTGAAAATTGTTGTAGAAATTGGTTCATGCATTGGAATGTATCATTCATTAGTCTTTTGCAAAAGTTTGAGAGAAAAATTAATCATTTGTACTTTTCAAGAATTATGACTCATTCATTTTCTTGAAAAATTCGAGTGAGATCAAGTTTTACAAGAGTGATTCCATGCTTGAGGAAATTGAATTGCATTCTTGATTTTTTATGCTTTTAAGCCATTATAGTAGAATTGAAAAGTTAGAGTACTCTAGATAGGAAATTTCTCTCTTTTCATATCTTAGTTTTTTATTCGAAAAGACAAAAGAAAATGCTTGGATTTAGTTGTGACGATTATCCAGTGACGATGATCCAGAGAAGATGACTTGTGCTAGAAGACCTATGTCGAGAAATACCTTCCTAGTTAAGAGGGAGTGTTGATGTATATGTAACTTCAGAATGTATTTCACATATATGTATGTTGTATTCCTATAGAGATGTTATTATTCCTCTATATGGAAGTGTCGTCATTTATGTTGTAAGTGTCATAACTTATACTTGATGGGTTATTAGATCACCTTGTTGGGGTCGGACCTGTATAAGTCATAAGTCATGTGGGTCAAGGGTTATTAGACCACCCTATTGCGGGTCGGCCATGTGGTTCAAAGGGTTATTAGACCACCCTAGTGGGGGTTGGCCCAGTCAGCATTATGTTAAGTGGTTAAGTTGAGGCCGACCTAGTTGAGTAAAGGTCAAGTCAAGTTAGTGTATAAATAGAGAGTGCGTCTCTCTCATTTTACACATTCTATTCTCTCACTCACACTGTGGAGAGTGGTGCACTTGTGGAAGAGGAGGCTCTGCTGCTAGGAGAAGACTATCTCTTGTATTCTGGTTGTAGCATTGCTCTATCTATCTTTGAGGAAGTTATTGGGGTTTTTCACCTTTATGGTTTTCCCCAAGTAAACTCGATATCTCTTCTGTGCTTGCATTATTGTGTCCATGAATGATATGCTGTAGATTTGCTGTACATGTTGTTCTCTCAGTTAAGATCCTAGATCAGATTGAAGTAAATTCTGAAAATTTAACAATAATAGGGCAGAAATTGTAATGATGGATCATGATATGATGGTTGGTCTCTAGGTTTCCAGGACTTCCTAGATGTCTCACCAAAATTTCCACTCTTAAATATGACTTGCAAACTAGGCAACGATGGACAATTATCAGTTGGATGTTCTTCTGTGCAAAGGTGACATACTAAAACATTATTCAATGGGCATTCCCATTTGTAATGTTTAGTTCTACACCTAGGACATAAAACACTCATTGTTGCATGCTCTTCATCTTGCCTAGCTTGTAATGCATCTACTTGAAAAACCATGGATCCTAAAATATATGGTTTGAAATTTTCTAATAGGTTCCCCAATTCTACCCTTGTAACTCCACTAGGAATGGATGTATTTCCTTTTAGGTTTCTAGTATAAGATTCCCAAAAGTGTCTCCCACTTTTCCCTCTGCTCCTAGAGTAATTCCTACACAGTTCACAAATTTGTGAAAAAGACCTATGAGAAATATCTCCAGCTTCCATGAGGTTAATATTTTCTAAAAACTCTTCTGAAATTCCCTTAAATAAGAGTGTTCTTACTGTATCTTCTCGAAGATCACTATATTTTGATTTATGTAACACCTAGTTAAATCTTCCGAGATAGTCTTCTAGGCTCTCATCTTCAAGTTGTTGTATTTTGAAAATGTCATTCTGAGAGTCCTTAGGTTTATAGTAATCGTGATATTTCTGTAGAAATACAATCTTCATGTCTTCCCCAGTTCTAGTGCTAGATTCTCCTAACCCCATAAACCACCTAAGAGAGGAATCTTTCAGTGTAGCAGGGAAAAGTTTTAACTTTTGGCCATCTTGTAGGTATTTATAGCTCCTACACAGAATGTCAAACTTGAACATAAATGTATCCGGATCCTCACTGCTCTTCCCATAAAAGGTAGGTAGTGAGGAAGGAGGGATGTTTTTCATGGTTACACCTTGTGCAATGTCTAAAACAGGGAACCCAGAAGTACTTTAAGTTCTAACCTCTCCCTCTTCTTCATCTTATCAGACATGATCTTCATTTTCATTCTCCATGTAAACTTGATTTCCAAAGAGAGTGTACCTAGGTGGTTCCTTTCTTGGTGAATATGGGATGTCTCAACGTTTTGTTTCAGGGAGAGTATTCCTCCGATGAGAAGAGTTGTCAGCTATGTGAGAGTCTATCTCTACAGGGATTGTAGGTCCTATAGTTGATGTTTATATTTGTGAAACAATTATGTTTGCATATTTTTCAAAAAGAGCATTTATCTATGAGGGAACAACAAAATCTACTCAATTCAGAACCCCTACTAGTGAAAAGGTTGTGTCTTTGGGTTTCGAAACTAATGAGTATTAAGAGGTTATGATGGTTTATCTTTTTCAACTTCTTCCTTCCTAAGTTCAGTTTCAATATGAGACTGAGGTTCTCCTAGTGGTGTTTATTTACGAACAGACTTCTCTGATGTCTCTATGGTTCCCCCTGAATGGTTTCCAGAAAGGATTTCCTTATCTTTTGTTACACCTAAATCTTGCCATCATGATAGTCATTGTAAACATCCCTGAATTTTCTTTGACTAATTCATCAACGTGGAAGAGATACTAACCTATTCATGTTGGGTTTAGTGAGGTCGTCACAAGTCATCTTAATTTAACCTGTGACATCGTAGGTTGTCCTATTGCAGCTTGTGACGATGTCAGTTAATTGGATAAAGGAGCATCTTCGAGCCCATGCTCAAAGGTGGTTGTTGTGGATCCCTATCCCTAGCCTATAGGATAGCTAGCATTCGGTTCCCTAGCCCTTTGGTGGGATCCCTTAACTCTCTCCTACAATATATCAACCTACCCTATCCTCTTAGTCCTATATAAGTGAAGCTCATTCCCATTCTAAAGAGAGGAAGCCTACATCGATTACATGCTGGTGAAATTAGCTTAGGATATCTCTATTCATCTTTTGGGAGATCTATACTTCCTTTGGAGGCTTTGGCATTGGCTTGTTTGGAGAAGGATTGCTACATTAAGACTTGGTTGTAATCACTTCCTTCTATGTACTTTCCCTTTTATACAGTAATATAAATGCTTTCCACCAAATGTTGTTGCATTGATAATGTTTGTGTATTTTTCCTACTTAACTACTTACTTAGATATGTTATTGTTTAGATGTGTTTTACTACTTGTGTTGTTTTGTATGTCTCGACAGGTTTTCCAGATGAGATCTGAAGACCACAAATATTGGAACAACATCAAGGAGAAAGGATCCATGATCTAAAAGGTAAATCATCTAGTCACTCAATCTCTAATTAGATCTAGGAGAGTTATTTCATATCCTGTCTCATTTGTTCTAGTCTTGCATTAATCTAGGGAGATCACGGCTTGAGTCCGCTCTTGGTAGATTGTTTGGATAACAAGTTTGGCGACAAAACCGGGGAAGAACATTGTTTTTAGTTTTCAAATTGAATTCCATTTTCATTTGATTTCTTTTGTAAGCCATCTCATTTGCCTTCTGATCGTTTTTCACCATCATATCTTCACTTTGAAGAGTTTTTTGTCTTCCTATCAGTCTGTACTCACAATATTTAGACCCTTTTATTGCTCATTTATTGGAGATCTGTTGATCCTTGAGTTTGGATCTCGCCTGTCGCACCTGGACAAGAGAAACAAAGCGACGATCTGTTATTTTTTTGCACTCTGCTTCTCTGTCGTCAGAACTTTCCCACTAGTATCCTGTGACATCGTCGCAAACCCCGCACTGGTGACCTGCGACAGCCGCTTTGTGCCTGAAAACAAACTGCGTTGATCTGTTAATTTTGATTAAAGGGCATCCCCCCTCAATTTTTTATTTGAGTGATGATTTGGTGTGCAAACCCCTCTGTGCTGCAAGATCGAGTCAGAGACCTTCTTTTATTTGCGTGTTGAAAGTGTTTGGATATTGTGTGGATTTTTATTGGGCCCCATTTTTTAATGGGCTTAAGTTTGGTAGTGGTGGACACTCTGACCTCCCCAACCTTCATCCACTTGGCCTTATATTCCCTACTCTCCTCACCTGATCTAATCCTTCCATTGGCTTAAATCTTGGACCTCATTTGCACATGTCATTTGATTTTGATTGCATTCAGTTGTTTATTGAGTGTTTTGAAGTGTTTTCAGTTCATATGAGTGCGTGTCATTCTCTTGAGAATTTCCTGAGTGTTTAGAGTGCTGCAAATCAACTTTATTTTCAGTTATCCATGCTTAAAAATATAATTGTTATCAAGTTGTTATCTTGGCATATCATTGAAAAATCAAAGTGCATCATTTTTACCGTTTTCACGTACATTTGAAAATTGTTGTAGAAATTGGTTCATGCATTGGAATGTATCATTCATTAGTCTTTTGCAAAAGTTTGAGAGAAAAATTAATCATTTGTACTTTTCAAGAATTATGACTCATTCATTTTCTTGAAAAATTCGAGTGAGATCAAGTTTTACAAGAGTGATTCCATGCTTGAGGAAATTGAATTGCATTCTTGATTTTTTATGCTTTTAAGCCATTATAGTGGAATTGAAAAATTAGAGTACTCTAGATAGGAAATTTCTCTCTTTTCATATCTTAGTTTTTTATTTGAAAAGACAAAAGAAAATGCTTGGATTTAGTTGTGACGATTATCCAGTGACGATGATCCAGAGAAGATGACTTGTGCTAGAAGACGTATGTCGAGAAATACCTTCCTAGTTAAGAGGGAGTGTTAATGTATATGTAACTTTGGAATGTATTTCACATATATGTATGTTGTATTCCTATAGAGATGTTATTATTTCTCTATACGTAAGTGTCGTCATTTATGTTGTAAGTGTCGTAACTTATACTTGATGGGTTATTAGATCACCTTGTTGGGGTCGGCCCTGTATAAGTCATGTGGGTCAAGGGTTATTAGACCACCCTATTGGGGGTCGGCCATGTGGGTCAAAGGGTTATTAGACCACCCTAGTGGGGGTCGGCCCAGTCAGCATTATGTTCAGTGGTTAAGTTGAGGCTGACCTAGTTGAGTAAAGGTCAAGTCAAGTTAGTGTATAAATAGAGAGTGTGTCTCTCTCATTTTACACATTCTATTCTCTCACTCACACTGTGGAGAGTGGCGCACTTGTGGAGGAGGAGGCTCTGCTGCTAGGAGAAGACTATCTCTTGTATTCTGGTTATAGCATTGCTCTATCTATCTCTGAGGAAGTTATTGGGGTTTTTCACCTTTATGGTTTTCCCCAAGTAAACTCGGTGTCTCTTCTGTGCTTGCATTATTGTGTCCATGAATGATATGCTGTAGATTTGCTGTACATGTTGTTCTCTCAGTTAAGATCCTAGATCAGATTGAAGTAAATTCTGAAAATTTAACAATAATAGGGCAAAAATTGTAATGATGGATCATGATATGATGGTTGGTCTCTAGGTTTCCAAGACTTCCTAGATGTCTCACCAAAATTTCCACTCTTAAATATGACTTGCAAACTAGGCAACGATGGACAATTATCAGTTGGATGTTCTTCTGTGCAAAGGTGACATACTAAAAAATTATTCAATGGGAATTCCCATTGGTAATGTTTAGTTCTACACCTAGGACATAAAACACTCATTGTTGCATGCTCTATATCTTGCCTAGCTTGTAATGCATCTACTTGAAAACCCATGGATCCTAAAATATATGGTTTGAAATATTCTAATAGGTTCCCTAATTCTACCCTTGTAACTCCACTAGGAATGGATGTATTTCCTTTTAGGTTTCTAGTATAAGATTCCCAAAAGTGTCTCCCACTTTTCCCTCTACTCCTAGAGTAATTCCTACACAGTTCACAAATTTGTGAAAAAGACCTATGAGAAATATCTTCAGCTTCCATGAGGTTAATATTTTCTAAAAACTCTTCTGAAATTCCCTTAAATAAGAGTGTTCTTACTGTATCTTCTCGAAGATCACTATATTTCGATTTATGTAACACCTAGTTAAATCTTCCGAGATAGTCTTCTAGGCTCTCATCTTCAAGTTGTTGTATTTTGAAAATTTCATTCTGAGAGTCCTTAGGTTTATAGTAATCGTGATATTTCTGTAGAAATACAATCTTCATGTCTTCCCCAGTTCTAGTGCTAGATTCTCCTAACCCCATAAACCACCTAAGAGCGGAATCTTTCAGTGTAGCAGGGAAAAGTTTTAACTTTTGGCCATCTTGTAGGTAGTTATAGCTCCTACACAGAATGTCAAACTCGAACATAAATGTATCCGGATCCTCACTGCTCTTCCCATAAAAGGTAGGTAGTGAGGAGGGATGGATGTTTTTCATGGTTACACCTTGTGCAATGTCTAAAACAGGGAACCCAGAAGTACTTTCAGTTCTAACCTCTCCCTCTTCTTCATCTTATCGGACATGATCTTCATTTTCATTGTCCATGTAAACTTGATTTCCAAAGAGAGTGTACCTAGGTGGTTCCTTTCTTGGTGAATATGGGATGTCTCAACATTCTGTTTCAGGGAGAGTATTCCTCCGATGAGAAGAGTTGTCAGCTATGTGAGAGTCTAGCTCGACAGGGATTGTAGGCCCTATAGTTAATGTTTATATTTGTGAAAGAATTATGTTTGCATATTTTTCAAAAAGAGCATTTATCTATGAGGGAACAACAAAATCTACTCAATTCGGACCCCCTACTAGTGAAAAGGTTGTGTCTTTGGGTTTTGAAACTAATGGAGTATTAAGAGGTTATGATGGTTTTTCTTTATCAACTTCTTCCTTCCTAAATTCAGTTTCAATATGAGACTGAGGTTCTCCTAGTGGTGTTTCTTTATGAACAGACTTCTCTGATGTCTCTATGGTTCCCCCTGAATGGTTTCCAGAAAGGATTTCCTTATCTTTTGTTACACCTAAATCTTGCCATCATGATAGTCATTGTAAACATCCCTGAAGTTCCTTTGAATAATTCATCAACGTGGAAGAGATACTAACCTATTCATGTTGGGTTTAGTGAGGTCGTCACAAGTCATCTTAATTTAACCTGTGACGTCATAGGTTGTCCTATTGCAGCTTGTGACAATGTAAGTTAATTGGATAAAGGAGCATCTTTGAGCCCATGCTCAAAGGTGGTTGTTGTGGATCCCTATCCCTAGCCTATAGGATAGCTATCATTCGGTTCCCTAGCCCTTTGGTGGGATCCCTTAACTCTCTCCTACCTTATATCAACCTACCCTATCCTCTTAGTCCTATATAAGTGAAGCTCATTCCCATTCTAAAGAGAGGAAGCCTACATCGATTACATGCTGTTGAAATTAGATTAGGAGATCTCTATTCATCTTTTGGGAGATCTATACTTCCTTTGGAGGCTTTGGCATTGGCTTGTTTGGAGAAGGATTGCTACATTAAGACTTGGTTGTAATCGCGTCCTTCTATGTACTTTCCCTTTTATACAGTAATATAAATGCTTTCCACCAAATGTTGTTGCATTGATAATGTTTGTGTATTTTTCCTACTTAACTGCTTACTTAGATATGTTATTGTTTAGATGTGTTTTACTACTTGTGTTGTTTTGTATGTCTCGACAGGTTTTCCAGCTGAGATATGAAGACCACAAATATTGGAACAACATCAAGGAGAAAGGATCCATGATCTGAAAGGTAAATCATCTAGTCACTCAATCTCTAATTAGATCTAGGAGAGTTATTTCATATCCTTTCTCATTTGTTCTAGTCTTGCATTAATCTAGGGAGATCATGGCTTGAGTCCGCTCTTGGTAGATTGTTTGGATAACAAGTTTGGCGACCAAACGGGGGAAGAACATTGTTTTTAGTTTTCAAATTGAATTTCAATTTCATTTGATTTCTTTTGTAAGCCAAGTCATTTTCCTTCTGATCCTTTTTCACCATCATATCTTCACTTTGAAGAGTTTTTTGTCTTCCTATCAGTCTGTACTCACAATATTTAGACCCTTTTATTGCTCATTTCTTGGAGATCTGTTGATCCTTGAGTTTGGATCTCGCCTGTCGCACCTGGACAAGAGAAACAAAGCGATGATCTGTTATTTTTTTGCACTCTGCTTCTCTGTCGTCGGAACTTTCCCACTAGTATCCTGTGACATCGTCGTAAACCCCGCACTGGTGACCTGCGACAGCCGCTCTGTGCCTGAACACAAACTGCATCGATCTGTTAATTTTGATTAAAGGACATCCCCCCTCCATTTTTTATTTAAGTTTTGATTTGGTGTGCAAACCCCTCTGTGCTGCAAGATCGAGTCAGAGACCTTCTTTTATTTGCGTGTTGAAAGTGTTTGGATTTTGTGTGGATTTTTATTGGGCCCCATTTTTTAATGGGCTTAAGTTTGGTAGTGGTGGACACTCTGAAATCCCAACCTTCATCCACTTGGCCTTGTATTCCCTACTCTCCTCACCTGATCTAATCCTTCCATTGGCTTAGATCTTGGACCTCATTTGCACATGTCATTTGATTTTGATTGCATTCAGTTGTTTATTGAGTGTTTTGAAGTGTTTTCAGTTCATATGAGTGCGTGTCATTCTCTTGAGAATTTCCTGAGTGTTTAGAGTGCTGCAAATCAACTTTATTTTCAGTTATCCATGCTTAAAAATATAATTGTTATCAAGTTGTTATCTTGGCATATCATTGAAAAATCAAAGTGCATCATTTTTACCGTTTTCACGTACATTTGAAAATTGTTGTAGAAATTGGTTCATGCATTGGAATGTATCATTCATTAGTCTTTTGCAAAAGTTTGAGAGAAAAATTAATCATTTGTACTTTTCAAGAATTATGACTCATTCATTTTCTTGAAAAATTCGAGTGAGATCAAGTTTTACAAGAGTGATTCCATGCTTGAGGAAATTGAATTGCATTCTTGGTTTTTTATGCTTTTAAGCCATTATAGTGGAATTGAAAAGTTAGAGTACTCTAGATAGGAAATTTCTCTCTTTTCATATCTTAGTTTTTTATTCGAAAAGACAAAAGAAAATTCTTGGATTTAGTTGTGATGCTCGTTAATTTTTTGTGTTTTGCTTGGAAACATGGAAAAAACAAAAAAGAATACTTTCATTTGTCGAATTTGCTAGACTTTGGGATTGTTGCATTTTTTGTTGCTTTGGAAAAATAGCTTGGAAAGAAATTTCTCCCTCCCATATATAGAGTTCATCAAAAGAAAAGTATATTTTTTGCATGTAGTTAGGACTTGCATTATGTTTACATCTATGTACTCACCTCATGCATTCACCTAACCTTTCAGATAAAATTAATGGTAGAACTAGGATAAATTTTTTAGTAACTTATGTGTTAAGTTAGAGACGTGTTCCGACGTCGTAAAACGTGGCAGCTATCGTTACTTGCCAGCACTGTATTCCAGGGGTATTGTAGTCTTCCATGTACCAACCTGTATATCGAAGCTCTTTCACGTACCCACCAAGTACTTCGCGTATATCGAAAGGTGTTTCACGTACTTGGTGTATATAGAAAGGTGTTTCACGTACTCGGTAGTATATAGGAAGGAATTGTGCCATACGGCTGTGCATTAGATAGCACCACTATGGATTTGAGCTCCCACATACCTTGCGTATATTGGTAGACACCATTAGGATTCTTGAAACCAAATGAGTTAACCATTTGGCCATCTTGGCAGAGCAATACACCGAGAACAACACTCGGGGAGATTACTACGCACGTACTATCCAGGTAGTCGGGTATTCAGGAAAAGGTACAGTCCCAATCCTCCTTGTCGCGTTTTACTATTGGACCCTACGTTATATAGAGATTTGCGAAACCTTGACAATCTTGTGAGGTTCCAGACTTTTGAATCCACTGCTATCACATAAGTTTGCTTGCGGCCTTAGTTTATGTAGGATTTTTCTGGACTGCTTTTCTTTTGTTTAGACTACCCTAGGAGAAACTTTTGTTTCAGTCACTCTAGTTGACTTTCCTTGGAGAAGGTGTCGTAGGATTCTAAACTTACTGTCCTAATATCCCCTTAACCAGGAAGTAATTTCGAACGGAAGAATGGACCCACAAGCCATGGTCGTGTCACCTAAAGTAGAAAACCCTAATTTGAATGTTGGAGCACATATGTTTCCTCCAGATTCAACTGCCTCCAACCCCCCACAGGGTGAAGAGGTGTAAAATTCCACTTCACAAGACCTACCTTCCATTTTACCGGGAGAGCTTGGATCGATGGAATGGTTAAATCCACCCCAGGACGACCCTGCAGCAGCTTTTGGTCCAACTACAACTTATTGGACATCATCTCTAGGCCACCCAGTGGCTCATTTGTCCATTGCATCCCCACCTAGTTGGGATACTCCTGACGTGCTTTTCGGACCCATTCATGATCACTTGCATCGATTACGTGCCATGGGTGATGAATTTAGAAGACAAAGTCTTTCACAAAGGGATGAAGACACAGAGATACCCACATTTCACCATATCCCAATTCGTTCTCTATCTTATGACTCACCGGAACCACCCATCCATAACATGACCACTTATGAATATGGTCAACCATCACTTCCTGCACATTCACCCCTTAGACAGGAAACCAGTTCTACACCTCAAACAACTCAACCTGTTGAAGGACAACAGTCCAACACCCCTCTTACTACTGTGAGAGCGTTACCCACTCCTCCCCAACCCCAAAAAGCACGGGGAGGATACTCTTTACCCACTACCTTTCTTGCGGGTAATGTTAACCCTATAGTAGATAATCAATAGCCCGTGTTGGGTCAACCTTTGATTAGTGGTTAGCAAGTTGTTGCTGGGGGGAAATCCCCGTCTCTTAACCATAATACTAGAGGAGGAGTTCCCATCGGTTTTTCCATTGGAAATTCCTTACTTTCTGGACCTTCCACCATGGGATTATCCCATGTTGGAGGACCATCCAATGTAATTCAACCACCATGGAGTCAAGCATATCCAGGTTATCTTAACCCTGTGTCAAGACAACTCAATCTCGAAAATGCACTCTATGGGATACCTTATCCCGGAAATCCATACACTCTATGGGGGCAGCAAATTTTTTTACAACATGGACCCCCACCTACACTCCCTCAAGTTCCACCACCCCCATTTGGTCCACCCCCACCTCCCGTCGTAAGCGGAGGTCCCACACATAATTCTGGAGGAGGTGTACCTCTACCTTCTAGCAGAGGACCCCTCATTATGGAAACTATGGCCCACCCCCCTGGGAGCGGCGGTGTAGGCCCTCCCAATTCATGTGGAGGTGGAGGGATACCACCCCCAGTGGTGGAGGACCATCCCATCCTAGTGGTGGTGGTGGAGGACCATCCCATCCTTGTGGCAGTGGTGGAGGACCATCCCATCCTGGTGGCGATGGTGGAGGAACATCCCATCCTGGTGGCGGTGGTGGAGTACCATCCCATCCTGGTGGTGGTGGTGGAGGACCATCCTACCCTAGTGGAGGTGGCGGAGGAGTCCCTTACCCTTCTGGCGGTGACGGTGGACCACCACCTCCTCCCGATGGATGCGGTGGAGGTCTACCCTATCCCGGTGGAAGCGACAGACCACCACTTCCTCCCGGTGGAGGCGGCGGAGGTCCATCCTATCCTGGTGGTAGTAGTGGACTGTTGGAGAGAACTTCCGCAGCATTTAGGAAGCTGCTAATTTTGGGAAAGATAACCATTTTTGGGGAGAAAGTACCAATTTTGGCGACAAGACAAAGATATCGCCGTAGCGCAAATTCCGACGGGAATTGCGGTGATATGTACAGAAAAGTCAAAGCGTGTGGTACAAGGAAGAGGCCGAAGGGAGAGCTCAACCACCATAATAAAGGCGCCGAAGATGAAGAGAGGGTTCAGCTACCCTCATTAAGAAGAAGGACTACAGTCAGCGTTGCTTGAACCAAGAAGAAGCAACGGGCCGATGCATTAAAGACTAAGGACTGCAGGAAGCGGCGACGAGACAGGAGGCGGCTATGGAAGTACAGCTAGTTGACTGTAAGTGGTTAGGGTTGAGTCACTGTTGGGATAAGGCCCACAGTTTTGTAACTGCGATGAGACCTTCGGGCCATCTATATATAGGAGTCTTTTTATATGAAAAGGGGTTGGCCACATAGTGACAGAAGCTATTAGGTAGAGGGTAGTCGAGTCTTTGTTGATACAGAGTCTGAACATTCCCTAGAGAACAAGGGCCGACCCATTGAGAGACTGTGCAATCCACTGGGATTGAGGGAGAAAGAGAATGCATTGTAAGAGGCAGGAGAAGAAGAGAGGTCTATAGAGAAGGGCTCCCAATGAGGTGGAGTTTCCCAGAAGACCTCTGTTGTAAAGAGTTGTGACGGAACTGTGTTTTACTCTCCCGAGTTATTAATAGGAAACATAGTTCCCGTGGACGTAGCTCCCTTCCTGGGAGTGACAACGTGCTTATCTAAGTAGCGCGAGTGTATTTGTGTAGCTGTTGCTCTTATTCACTTATCTTTATTATACATGAATGCTTCCTTCAGTTTATAAGTAATGTATATGGTCGTCAGTTTAGTTCTGGTTGACGTGTAACAATTGTGAGAATCATAGCTAAAATCCTAGCGAACTAGATATTTGTCTAATAAAGGATAATGTTCGAGTATGGAATGAATGTAATGCATGAAGGGTTCAATTAGAACAGTGCTCAAAGTAATACTCTATACAGTCACATTGTTGCGAAACATCAAGGGTCAAGCTCATTAGCGAGGGTTATGCTTAGAGATTAAGTGATATTACTATCTTCAGTAATAGGATAAGGGTGGTTGAGACCGCGTATTAATCCAGGAAGCGGCTAAGAATCACATACCGCAGGGACAGAAAGGAGGAAGATATCGCACCCGCGATATCTTAGGTATCGTTAGACGGGCTCATATAAAGGGAAGACTTATCGCACTTCCTGCGTGATGCGATAAGACAGAGGTATAGCCGGAGTACTAGAATGAGATAAGTCAGCCTATGTGAGGAGAGAGCTAAGGTGGGTTTAAGCACCCTGGATGCCTCGGAACCTGGCTGAGGACACTTGAGTCTTCTGCCACCCATTAGAATCACTTCGGGTGAGACTTCAGGTTGCTTCTGCGACCTGTTGCCGAAAGGGCCAGTGAGCTAAGGGTTCTGTTGGTCTAAAAGGTACAGCTAGCCTGGGTCTACCCAGAGAAAAACCAACAAATGGTTTCGTTGCCGGTTTGAACACATTGAGCTGATGTTCTGTTGGCATCCTACCAAGAAAGAACTTAACCAGTGGGTTGAGTCAAAAGAAAGAGAGTTTGCTGTAAAAGAAAACAAGAATCCTAGACTGAGCACTGAGGCTTGGCTACAGAAGCACATTTTTACAGATCTCCATGAGATATTCTTCGTAACCTATGCTATTGAGTTATATGATTGGTTATCAAAGCTTGCTGACAACAGCGGTTTCAAGAAGAATTGAGAAGTTGTCTGGACAGCATGGCTGATTCAGACCTTGAAAGGTGTCGATAATCCCATCTCACGCGCACTAGACTTCTGGCTTGCGAGTTTGCTGGAAGGCTTCATCACAGAGTTCACGGTTGATCAGAGAAAGAGTTTCAGCGCAGCAGAATGGTACTTCTTCAAGGGTTATCGCGGTAAGTACCTAAATTCTCTAAATCTGTCCATTAAGCAATTACTATATGAAAAAGGAGTACTGGATATACTCTCAGATGAATAGTAGTATGATATTGTAATGTCAGTAGACTCTGAGAGTGATTACGAGTATCTTGGACATACACGTAGTGGTAAAAGATATAGAGTCAACGATTCATCTTCCTCTGAAGAAAACAGCTCAGATAACCCTAGACAGCAGATTCAGAACCCTAGGACTCCTCAAAAACCAGTCGGGACTCAGAGTAATCCCGCAGGAACCCCGTCTAGTAGCTCTCATACAGCGCATACTCCCGCTACACCCTCT
This sequence comes from Larix kaempferi, assembly GCA_027924585.1. Classification (NCBI taxonomy): domain Eukaryota; kingdom Viridiplantae; phylum Streptophyta; class Pinopsida; order Pinales; family Pinaceae; genus Larix; species Larix kaempferi. The sequence goes on along the minus strand of BSBM01001005.1, from coordinate 41,257,649 downwards.
AAATCTACACCGCCGAGTGGTAGTAATACAGCAAACCAGAACCCACCACCTAGAAACAGAATGGGAGATGATATGAAGCTACCCACATTCAAAGGTACAGGGTCGGAGGACCCTGAGCAGCACTGGTTCTTATGCGAAGCCATATGGACCATTAAGCAAATACAAGATGATAATGTCAAGCTTGTCCAGCTGGCCACCACATTCAGAGAAAGAGCATTAACTTGGTATATGAAGTATACCACTGGACATAACAGAACGCTTGCACAGGTTAGAACTGCTATGATCAAAGAGTTTAAAAAACCTAAATCCGAGTCACAGTGCATAGCAGAACTTAAAGACATTAAGCAATTGCCTACGGAGACTGTTTGGGATTTTGACCAAAGATTCAAAACCCTCATTGATCAGGTAAGCTTTGAGCTTGCGCCTCAACAGCATAAAGAGTGGTTTATCGCAGCAATGTTACCACACATCAGACTTCCACTAATGCAACAGAAATTAAATACACAAGATGAAGCATTAGAAATGGCAATGAAACTAGAGGCTTCACCTCTAGCAGAGACTAGCACAGGTATCACTAATCTGCAAAATCAGCTAGCTAACCTCACCTTACAGCTGCATGAAATTAAGAAAGGAAAGGAGGTTGCGCATGAAATTTGGTGTACTAAGTGTAAAGCGCAGGGACACAGTAAGGATAACTGCCCTGTCTTTGTTGACTATATCGCCAGTGGAGCTCCTAACCCGTTGATGCAGAATCAGGGGCCATGGTGTGAGATTTGTAGAACTAGAGGACACAGACCTCAGGAATGTCCTCTCTTTCAGAAATATGTGCCGACACCAAAGAACCTATATTGCAATTTTTGTAAATCTGTTGGACATGACGAAAACAACTGTAGAGCTTATGAGTTAATGATAGAAAGAAAGCATGACCTTTACAGAGTCCAATCAGAAGCATCTGGACCATCAGTACGTCCACAAATTGATCCGGCTCAGGGAGGCCGTGGAGGAAATTTCAGAGGTCAAGGACGTGGAGGAGGCTATGAATCTGGCCGTGGCCGTGGACCTATTACCTGTTATAATTGTGGAGGCACAGGACATTACGCTAGAGACTGCCAGAACCCTACTACAACATGCAAGTATTGTAAATCTTATGATCATACAATAGAGGAGTGTCCCATATTGATAGCCAAGATCAAGGACGCCAAGCCAGCAACCAATCAGACTATCCAGTTTATCGCTGCTGATCAGAACGAAACAGAACCACGAGTTAATATTGTAACTCGCAGTGGTCTCTCTACAAGTAACATATTGCAGGATGCGAAAAAAACGACAGGAACGCAGTGGGTGCGCAAAGCTCCAGAAAAACCTATCCCACTTGATCTACAGAAGAATAAGGAGGCATTTCAGCAAACTAAGACCTCCTTTGCTGAACAGACACATTCCAGATCACTATTATTACCATCTCAGGGTATACCGCGGAAGCCACCACATGATGTTAGTACTGTGCAGATACCGCAGGCTAGCACATCTGGAAGATGCGACGAAGAGGAATTGACCGGAAGTGTACAGTCCTTCCTACAGAGTTGTTTGAAACTTCTGAGAAATGGGAAAGCTGTAGAGGAACTTCAGAAAGTTATTGATCAATGTCAGCAGAGCCCTTCCTTGAGCAACACACAGCGAACTATTCACCATATAATGGGCCATACAAGGACAGGAAGAGAGATGAGGCTCACAGCGCAGATCGGACTATTTGAAATGGATGAGGTTATCCTAGATTTAGGATCAGAAGTAAATGTCTTGACTAAGCAGACATGGGAACAAATGGGTAGTCCAAAACTAAGCAGATCCCCTATCCATCTGAGACTAGCCAATCAGCAGAGAATATCACCGATGGGTCGCCTATCGCATGTCCCAGTGGACATCGATGGAGTTCACATGTATGCAGATTTTGAGATCATAGAAATTATTGGTGATACCAAACCCTATCCAGCTCTATTAGGTATTGATTGGGCTTTTGATAACAAGGCTGTTATCAACTTGAAGAAAAGGCAGATGACATTTGAAGATGCTCAAGTCCGGGTTATCGCACCACTAGACCCTTTACAGGGTCCTCGCTACATTGAGCCGATCAAAGCAGAAGAGGAGGTGCATAACATGGAAAATTTGTATCAGATGACTTCTAATCAGACAAATTACATTGATCCTACAGCCGATGGACATATTAGCTGGAGATGCGATAGCTCATGCACATCAGATTCAGATGTCGGCTTAGAGAATTGGCAAAATAGACTCCACGAAGTTTCTACTCGCAGATGCGCATTCATGACTAAATCACTGCGATGGATTGGGGCATAAAACAGGTATATTCCAACTTTTGATGGATTAGCAGACGTCAATGATTTTTTACAGCAGTTTGAACAAGAGATCCCTCAAGAGCAGAGGATGGAGGTTTTTGACCTTGCAGTTAGAGCCACACCTGCAAGATGGTGGTACACACACAAGGAACATATCGCATCATGGTATGATTGTAAGAGACTGATGCGTATCAGATTCTCTAAAGAAAGAGACTGTACACAGCAGAAATACACAGGAGAAAGTGATCCCAGAACACACATTATGATCTGTGAACAGAGTTGGCTAAAAATTCCAGCAGATGAGTGGGTTCATTTGTTTATCCACACACTGGATACAGTTCCAAGGAACTGGTATACAGAAACAGAGCTAAGAAAAGGAACTATCTCATGGCCTACTATGATTGAAAACTTTTTGCTTACTTTCAGTTTTGAATCTGAGTATCCAAGCATTGATCGGGCCTTGAAGATCATAAAGACTAAAATATTTGAGGATTGCACATTACCAGCGGATTCGCAACCCGAGTGGGCTATTCAGATGGAACATGCTTTGGAATGTTACAACTTCGCACAAGATTCAGGCGATGAGGATGAAGATCCTCGCAGTATCAATATCGCAGAAACAGAAGGTACGCGTGAAGTTGAAGGTCCACACTTAGAAATCCCAACTGTAACAGAACCAATCAAGATTAAAAAGAGCAATATTGGCACAGAAACAGAACCTAAGTTTGCCTCTATTGGAGACTATTGGGATGATGAGACAATTGGCCAAATCACAGACCTATTACATGAGTATCAGGACCTATTTCCTACCAACTTTACAGAAATGAAGGGAATAGTGGGTGACTTAGGAGTCATGAGAATACCGCTTAAGGAGGATGCTAAGACGGTTAAGCAACGTCCATACAGGTTGAACCCGCGGTATAAAGCAAAAGTAAAAGATGAAATAGATAAGATGCTAGCAGCAGGCATCACTGAGCCTGTTGAAGAAAGTGAGTGGGTTAGTCCCATGGTAGTACAAGAAAAGAAAACAAAAGGAGACATCAGGATCTGTGTCGACTTGCGCAAACTGAATGATGCATCGCTGCATGACCCATTTCCGACACCCTTCACTGATGAAGTCTTAGACAATGTTGGAGGACAAGAAATCTATTCATTCACTGATGGCTTTTCAGGCTATCACCAGATAAGAATCCATCCAGACGACAGGCACAAGACCACGTTTGCGACAGAATGGGGCTCCTTTCAGTATACGGTAATGCCCTTTGGTCTTAAGAATGCCCCAGCAATTTTTTCTAGAGTAGTTGTTGCTGTCTTTAAGGAATACATCCATCGATTTCTAGAAGTTTATTTTGGTGATTGGACTGTATTTGGACTAGTCAAGAAGCACATAGGAAATCTGAGATTAATGTTTGAAAAATGTAGACAGCACCAGATTTCCCTTAACTTAAAAAAATGTATATTTTGTGCGCCTTTTGGTACGTTGTTGGGTCACATTGTGTGCAGACAAGGGTTGATGGTAGATCCTGCGAAGATCGCCATCATTGTCAATTTACCAGCACCTAACTCAGTAAAGCAACTGAGAACTACACTTGGTCATACCGGGTACTACAGAAAGTTTATCAAAGGTTATGCCAAGATTACCGCACCAATGGAGAAATTATTGAAGAAGGATATCAGATTTCAGTGGAATGAGGAATGTCAGAAGAGTCTTGACGCTCTTAAAGAAAAAATGGTTACAGCACCTATTTTGGTATTTCCAGATTGGAACAAGCCTTTTCATGTTCATGTGGATGCATCTGGCATCGCACTAGGCATTATTCTCATGCAACCAGGAGAAGGGGGTATTGACCACCCTATCGCATATTCGAGCAGGAGATTATCGACAGCTGAGAAGAATTACACCACCACAGAGAGAGAAGGGTTAGCAATGGTGTATGCTTTACAGAAATTTCGGCACTATCTGTTGGGTGCCCCGTTCAAGATGTTCACTGACCATTCTGCATTAAAGTACTTGGTCAATAAGCCAGTGTTAGGGGGAAGAATATGCAGATGGCTATTGTTGTTTCAGGAATATGATTTCGAAATCATTGTCAAGCCAGGAAGACTAAATGCAGGACCTGATCACCTGTCAAGGATAGACTCAGGTGAAGAACCAAGTAAGTTAGAGGACAACTTGCCTGATGCGCAATTGTTTTCTATTCAGGTCGCAGACGAATATTATGAAGACATAATTCAATTTCTCACTACAGGGTGGGCACCGCCTGAGTTTACTAAGCAACAAAAGAAACAATTAGTGGTGAAAGCAGCAGACTTCACCTTGATTGCAGGACATCTCTATAAGTTGGGCCCAGATGAAATTTTGCGCAGATGCGTTATGCCCCATGAGAAACAGACCATTCTTAAGGAAGCACATTCGGGCATCGCAGGAGGTCATTTCGCAGGGAAGCCTACTGCTCAGAAAATCCTATCAGCCGGATTATGGTGGCCTACATTACATAAAGACAGTAAAGAGTTTTGCAGATCATGCGATATCTGCCAGAGGACAGGAAAGCCCTCCAGAAGAGATGAAATGCCGTTGCGACCACAGATAACGCTACGCACATTTGATAAGTGGGCTATAGACTTTGTGGGTCCTATTAACCCCCCAGGAAAACGAACTGGTGCGAGATATATTATTACAGCAACAGAATACCTCACCAGGTGGGCTGAGGCAAAACTAGTCAGGAATTGTGATGCTGCTACAGCAGCACAATTTATTTTTGAAAACATCATCACTAGATTTGGATGCCCAGTGACTTTGATGAGTGATCAAGGCACACATTTTTTGAATTGCACCATAGAAGCCTTGACAGAGGAATTTGAAATCCAGCACCATAAGAGTACACCTTACCACCCTCAAGCTAATGGTACGGTGGAGGCTTTCAATAAGATATTAGAACATGCTCTTACAAAGATTTGTAACAGTCAAAGGGATGATTGGGACCTTAGAGTTAATGCTGTATTATGGGCTTACAGGACCATGTGCAAGAAACTAACAGGGCACACACCTTTCAGCCTGGTATATGGACAAGAGGCTGTTATGCCTATGGAATACATTTTACCCAGTCTAAGGATTGCTCAGCTTACAGAGATGGATGATTCTGATACTTTAGAGGAGAGATTGGCACAGCTGCTCAATCTGGAGGAAGACAGATTTATCGCAAGATTCCATCAGAAAGTGGAGAAAGCACGAGAAAAAGCTTGGCATGATAGGCACATCAAGAACAAAACCTTTCAGCTTGGAGACTTGGTACTCCTTTATGACAGTAAGTTTATAAAGTTCCCTAGAAAATTCAAGACTCATTGGTTAGGGCCATATCAAATCCAGCAAATAACAGATGGAGGTGCTATCCAGCTTCGTACTGTGAGTGGGGAGTCTCTTCCTACCTTGATCAATGGCAGTAGGCTTAAGCTGTATTGTGAAGGCCATGCTACCTCCTAGCCCTAGCCCAGAAAAGAAGCAAATGGTGCAGATGTCCAGTGTAGTTGAAATGAGGCATCGCACCCTAAGGAGTCTACACCGGGAAATACTTTAGGTAAGAATTCGCAGCAGGCTTTTCTGGTTGTTGCGATAATTTTGATACGATGCGAGTTTTTGCACTTTCCATTTCCAGGCGACGTGATATCGTATCGCAGAAGACAGAAAACAGATCGATGCGATACCAAAGTTTGAATTGATCAGAGGGCTAGTCACTCCATCTTCTGACAAGCATTAAGTGTACGACTGACAAGTATCTGTTGTACTAAGATTTGGCAGCAGTACGTCGATTCTTCTAGATTTGGAAAATCTGATGCGACACCACTCCGGCGCATAGTTTCCCAGCGAAATTTCAAACTGCGTTTTCAATAAATGGGCACGGGGTGCTGTCTTGTCTATGCATTAAATGCCGCCAACGGGTCCAGTTTACTGGTCCGTTGCCGTTTGAAGTTCCCGCCTTATGATAAATACACGTCTTATTCAAAGAACGGGGCTACTTGGTCATTTTTATCAAAAGAGTTGAGAGCATTTGAGAAGAGCAAAGCGTATTCTCAGCAGAGTTCTTAGCAGGGAAGCCAAAAACAGTTGCAGACTTTGATTTGTATCAGATTAGCAATCATAGGAAGTCCAGAGTACCACAAGGGAAGGTTCCTCGCGCCAGACGAGCCTCTCGAAGACGTGTTGCAGAGATTCCAAAGGGGTGGAATTGAGTGTGCTATGACTTCAGCTGTGGCTAAGAAAGGAAAGAAAGTTACTGCTGGTTCTCCATCCACACGACAGTCACCAAGAACCTTAGCTAATATGGAGTATAGCGAGACCCCGAGTAGCACAGAGTCAGAAGAACTGGAGCAGGAACTTCCGGAAGAAGTCACAGTTGCTACCGTATACTTCCCGCCAAGGATAGAAAATGCACCAGCAATTGTCCTTCCGAAAGACTTTAGATATGAACTCGTACTCCCACCACTGGATAAGCGAGTGAAGGAAGAAGGTAACCTGTGGGGGAATATGCATGCTGTTAAGTTTGCTGATTATAATCTGAGAGATTATAAGCTTTACCCACACTTCCGTCGCGATCGTTATATGATGATTCAGAGGAACCTAAGGACAGAGCGCGATGAGTTCGTCCCCATGGACCATGCAAGCCATTTAGCACCGTCGGGACTGCTCAATCTCCTGGAGATTCCACACTTTGGACGGGGCTCAGAGGTAAATGCTGTAGTGCGGATGCTACTCTCATGTGTGCATGGTGGTTACTTATGGTTGGGTAACCGGATAGATGTTAATGTTGACCTTATTCACCGCATTACCGATCTGTCAAAGACTGGCTTCGACCCTCAGATAAATATTGATGGCGCCACAAAGGATACCAGGCTCTCAACCAAGCAGGTTGCGGAGTATAAGCTGCAAAGAGGAGGTCGCGCCTACGATGTCAACTCAATACAGGATGACGCCTTGCGATTTACTGTTAGTCTGTTGGCCGGAAAGCTCCTCCTCAAGGTGATGCCGAAGGAGGTCACAGGCTCAGTTATCCGCCTAGCGATTGAAGTCATAAAAGGTAAACCTTACAACTGGAGTTTATTTTTGCTGAATAGTTTCTTTCAAGACTGTGCGCAGGCGCAGCAGGATCCGCTTCACAGCTTCCACTTCTCGTGGCTGCTGATCCTTATGGATTTTATTGGATGGAAAGAGCCGCCCAATTCGCAGTTTCCACAACTGGCACCAGGGGCGTGCAGAGGCACGAGGTATTCAAATCGTTGGGCGAGTAGTCACCCAGAGAAGCACAAGAATAACGCAATGGTATTCCATGACTATTATATGCTATTGCTTGAGTCCGTAGCAACGATTCCGCGTGTCGACTCGCCGGTCGTTGATCTTTATCAGTCCAAGCTGGAATTTAAAGTCGACAGGGATAAAACATATATCAGACCCAAGGGATTCAGGAAACATAAGGAATGGGCCCCCGGCCCATATCGCATGGAAATCCAGCAAGTTGAAGACACCATTAAGAACTGTTTTGATGAGGAAATGAAACAGATGTATGATGATCTATCCTCTGGCCTAGTTCCAGTTGATGCCCCAGTTGAGGATCCAGAAGATGTTCCGGAGATAGATCCTAAAGATAAAGTGAAAGAACCAATAGGTTCTAAGAGAAAGGGTACTGAAGGCCCTTCTCCACTGCGAGCAAAGAAGAAGAGAACAAAGGCGGTTACTTTCGACGAACCGCAGGCACCGATCATGACAGAGGATGAGTATGATCTCATCGCCAGCCAAATACAGGAGAAGATGCGGGATAAATTCGCTGCGATTCAGTCATCGCAGGATCTGATGCGCATAAGCCTTGACAAGAAATTGCGAGAGCTGAAGGCAATAACTGAGAAGACTACTTCCATGCAGATTCAGACAGCTCCAACCACAGTAGCAGAAAGTTCGCAGCCCCCTTTACAGACCAGAGAAGAAAGTATTGCAAGGGACCACACGAACATTGTTCGTATACCGCTAGGAAGCATTAAGTTCCCTGTTCCTATGGAAGTACAGATGGTTCATCCTCTTGAGGTGAACCTACCAGAAGTACCTGTGGACCAGTTGTACGAAATTTTCCAGCAGATAGGCACGGAGCTGAGGCACAGAGAACAAGTCACATATGAGCATAATGTTTTACTTTCTAACAAAAACGTGCAGCTCATCGCACAGCATGAGGCAGAGAGTGCCCAGTTGACGCAATATGTTTAGCGAGAGCAGGATGTCTCTCTTGTTTTAAAGAATATCGCAGCAAAACTTCCGCAGTGCGATATCAGGCCTGAGTTAGAAATAACTCAAAAGATCAGAAAAATAGCGGAAAGAGCAAAGGCTCTAGATGAAGAGAAGAAAAAGATGGAGGAAGAATACGAAGCGAGGATTGCTGCACTGGAAGCGAATAGGCCGCTTACTCCAGAGGAAATCCAAGAAGCACGAGTGCAATCTATCAGAGTTGTACAGACACAGATGTAGTGTCGAGTGGAAGCAACAGAGGCTATCCTAGAGGATGCATAAAAAACATGGCTGGAGCTAGAGGAGCTCCCACAGAAAGCCGAGCTCAATCAGCATATTAAGCACTGTGAAGATGCGATATCGAGAGCTGAAGAAGAGTACAAGGGCTTGAGTGCTCTTGCGAAGATAAGGAAGAAAGGAGAAATCATGCAATTTCAACAGCAGGTGCAGAAGTACAGAGAACAGCAGATCAACCTGGCTAACGAAGTTATCCCGCATGAAAGCAAAGTCGCACATCTGGTTGATGAACTGGAGAAAAAGGTGAAAAGCTTCACCTCAAGTAAAGGAGTCATTGAGAGCACAGAAGACTCCTTGGTAACAGCTGAGCTGCTAAGCGCAGCGCAGGAAGAAGTAACAAGCATGGATGAAAGTATTAAAGCGCTTAAGGCACAATTCGCAACAATCTCACGGGCAGCAAAGGATAAGCTTAGGCAGATGAAGCAGGCTGATGTTGCGAGTGGCTCGGGGACAAGCCACAAGTAAGTGTTAGGGGAGTTGTTGGAGAGAACTTCCGTAGCATTTAGGAAGCTGCTAATTTTGGGAAAGATAACCATTTTTGGGGAGAAAGTACCAATTTTGGCGACAAGACAAAGATATCGCCGTAGCGCAAATTCCGACGGGAATTGCGGCGATATGTACAGAAAATTCAAAGCGTGTGGTACAAGGAAGAGGCCGAAGGGAGAGCTCAACCACCATAATAAAGGCGTCGAAGATGAAGAGAGGGTTCAGCTACCCTCATTAAGAAGAAGGACTACAGTCAGCGTTGCTTGAACCAAGAAGAAGCAACGGGCCGATGCATTAAAGACTAAGGACTGCAGGAAGCGGCGACGAGACAGGAGGCGGCTATGGAAGTACAACTAGTTGACTGTAAGTGGTTAGGGTTGAGTCACTGTTGGGATAAGGCCCACAGTTTTGTAACTGCGATGAGACCTTCGGGCCATCTATATATAGGAGTCTTTTTATATGAAAAGGGGTTGGCCACATAGTGACAGAAGCTATTAGGTAGAGGGTAGTCGAGTCTTTGTTGATACAGATTCTGAACATCCCCTAGAGAACAAGGGCCGACCCATTGAGAGACTGTGCAATCCACTGGGATTGAGGGAGAAAGAGAATGCATTGTAAGAGGCAGGAGAAGAAGAGAGGTCTATAGAGAAGGGCTCCCAATGAGGTGGAGTTTCCCAGAAGACCTCTGTTGTAAAGAGTTGTGACGGAACTGTGTTTTACTCTCCCGAGTTGTTAACAGGAAACACAGTTCCCGTGGACGTAGCTCCCTTCCTGGGAGTGACAACGTGCTTATCTAAGTAGCGCGAGTGTATTTGTGTAGCTGTTGCTCTTATTCACTTATCTTTATTATACATGAATGCTTCCTTCAGTTTATAAGTAATGTATATGGTCGTTAGTTTAGTTTTGGTTGACGTGTAACAATTGTGAGAATCATAGCTAAAATCCTAGCGAACTAGATATTTGTCTAATAAAGGATAATGTTCGAGTATGGAATGAATGTAATGCATGAAGGGTTCAATTAGAACAGTGCTCAAAGTAATACTCTATACAGTCACATTGTTGCGAAACATCAAGGGTCAAGCTCATTAGCGAGGGTTATGCTTAGAGATTAAGTGATATTACTATCTTCAGTAATAGGATAAGGGTGGTTGAGACCGCTTATTAATCCAGGAAGCGGCTAAGAATCACATACCGCAGGGACAGAAAGGAGGAAGATATCGCACCCGCGATATCTTAGGTATCGTTAGACGGGCTCATATAAAGGGAAGACTTATCGCACTTCCTGCGTGATGCGATAAGACAGAGGTATAGCCGGAGTACTAGAATGAGATAAGTCAGCCTATGTGAGGAGAGAGCTAAGGTGGGTTTAAGCACCCTGGATGCCTCGGAACCTGGCTGAGGACACTTGAGTCTTCTGCCACCCATTAGAATCACTTCGGGTGAGACTTCAGGTTGCTTCTGCGACCTGTTGCCGAAAGGGCCAGTGAGCTAAGGGTTCTGTTGGTCTAAAAGGTACAGCTAGCCCGGGTCTACCCAGAGCAAAACCAACATGGACCCCCACCATTTGTAGGCGGCCCACCCCCTCCCGGTGGTGGAGGCGAGCCCCCACCTTACGGTAACGGACCGCCTTATTATGGTAATGGACCACCTTATTATGGTGGCACACCCATTTACGGTTAGTTTCCCTTGGGGACACCTTACAACTAGTCAATTCAAGGTCCTACTGGTCCATACATTCCTTATCAATACTATCAGTACCCCCAGTTGAACCAACAACTACCATTTTTGGCTACTTTGGACCTACCCGACCTATCTCGTCTGACGAATGATCCCATCTAGCATGGGCATAACTGGCCACCCATTCCAATTAATTTACAATTAGATATCCCCAAATTTGATGGAAAGCCTGGAGAGGATCCCAAAAACCATGTGATGACATACCATCTATGGTGTTCATCCAACTCCTTGATGGATGACTCGATCTGTCTTAGGTTATTTCAATGGACTCTCACCAACCTAGTTGCCAAGTGGTACATTGAACTACCACCCAATTCTTTTCCATATTTCTGATCTCTTGCTATGTCATTTTTGACCCACTTCTAGTTTCCCATTCGCTATGAGACTGGTACGGACTTATTGACCTCCCTTCGACAGAACACTGCCACTCATATTTTCGATCATATTCATGAATGGTGGCGAAGATGACGTCTTATTAAGGCTCATATTCTAGACCAACTCTTAGCTGACTGGTTCACAAAGTAACTTTTACCTATCGTAGCTCGAGGCGTAGCTATGGGAGGGGCCGTCACTGAGGAACAGGATATTTCCCGTGTCCATTACTTAGAATTGGTCTATGCTCAATTCGACACATTGTATGAAATTGTTCCTGACGCACCCCGCCCTATGTATGATCTCGCGAAGCCACTGAAGGGACCACAGGACGATGGCATCATTGGTTCCCTTTCCTCCTAGCCTTCTACTCAAACTAGTGGTTCGTCGAACCCCCAAGGTTATTCCCCATCACCACCATAGGCTAGAAACAATGCTACCAAGTCCACCACTCCTGCCTCCATCGAAGAGGTGAATTCTGTGCAATTAGCTTCATCCCAGAAGTCTAGCGGTAAGAAGAAGAACAAAGGGAAACCTAATTAATCTTCTAACCAACAAAATCCCAAACCCACTCAGGAAGACACCAAACAGAAGAGGAAGTTAAAGTATCCTTGTTTGTTGTGCGGTGGAGACCATTTCTCAAAAGAATGTCCCCACCGAGACGAAGTTCAGAAGTTTCTCAAGGGAAACTCTAATACCGCAGTTCTCAATGATCCCTTCCCCACTCAAAACCAACAACTAATCGCACACACCTCTCCTTCCCAAGGAGAAGCATTCTCCACCATGCATGTTCTCATGATGAGTAGTGAGACCATCAACTTGAACATGCATTCTCGTTCGTATGACTCCGTCCCGCTGAAGGAACCTGTTGGAAGTAATACTAAAAAAGATTCCACTTCGATTCCCAACGTCATCGTATCGCACACTTCTCTCACCATCGAGAATCCCTCTTTAGAGTCAGTGTTGTGTCCGTACAAGAGCACGATTCAAAATGTTGTTTTCAATCCCAACGCTCGGGCCGATCAGAATTACAATATTGTAGAGGACCTAGCACAAGATCCTTGTGCTATGTCGATGCTTGAGGTCTTGCAGAACTATCCTAACCAGCGCAAGACTCTCCTCGCTGCCATTAGTGTGGTTGATCTAGATTCTTTGAATACCATCATGTTCCGGCTGGAATACTTTAAGCCGAGGCTTTCCCATCAGTTCTCATTTCAAGTTTTCACAAACATTGCCGGAAAGACAATCCATCGTACCGTTTTGGATGAAGTTTCCTCTACTTCAGTCATGTCGATTTCATGTTGGATAGCCATTGGCTCTCCCGATTTGAACTGTTATCCCACCACCTTGAAAGCATTCGACGGACGTGGCTTTCAACCTCATGGGATCTTACAAGCCTTATAAGTTGAGTTAGGGGGAAAGACCACAACCATTAATGTGGAAGTGGTCGCTACCCTGTTAGATTATAATATTCTGCTTGGTCGTAATTGGTTTTACGCCATGACTACGATCGCATCATCTATCTTCTGTATAGTACAATTCCCCCATCAAGGCTGAATTGTTACTGTCAACCAACTAGATTTCTGTACACTTGACACCGCTACTCATCCGGGCGATAATGTTCCATTACTTGGAAAATATTCGCACCCATATGAGAGTGTAGGGGTCGGCCTCATCAAGGACTCATCCCTTATGGGCGTTTTTCCAACCTCGAATCCCCCAAATCATGTTGCCATGGTGAACATGATCTCCTCTCGGATTTCATCTATCCCCAACTCTACTGATCAATGGCTTGTACTTGATGAAGCCACCACACACCTGATTGGAGACATTATGCCTCTTTCACCCACTGAACTTACTTACGAGGCTATCCAATCAGCACTAGAGGACCACTTAGCTATGGCCTCCACCTCCTGTTCTCTACAATGGACATCATCCCTACCCAATCCTCTACTCCAGACTTTTCATTCTGATGATTCGATTATGGAAATCATGAGTACGGATGACCCTCCATGGGAAGACCTCCACCATTGATCATCTTTCCTTCCTTCATTGAATACTGTGGAGAATAGCATCACCACCATCTTTACACCAGATATCTACCCTGGCTCTCAGTCCTCGACACTCACATGTCAAATGGACTCTGAAGGAAACTTGGCCAACATGAGCTTACCATTTCGGTCGACATATCGACTACTCCTGGTGTAGTGGAACACATTCGTTTAGGCCAGAAGTGTTCCCCTGAAGAGATTACAACGTTCACATCCTTTTTCAAGCAATTTCAAGACGTGTTTGCTTGGACTTACGAGGAGATTCCCGGGATAAACCCCGTTATCTTTTCTCACACGATTCAAACCTATCCTGATGCTAAACCAGTCCGACAAAAACTACGACCGGTACACCCACGAAAGACTGCGGCAATCAAGACAGAGATTGAAAAGCTCTTGAAAGCTGGTTTTATCTTCCCTATCCCATAGACATAATGGGTCTCAAACATCGTCCCTGTAGCTAAAAATCAGGGTACCATTTGTGTCTGCGTCGATTATCGGTATCTCAACAAGGCTTGTCCTAAGGACTATTACCCGACTCCTTTTATCGACCAGATCATTGACAATTGTTCTGGAAGTGTGATTTTCTCTTTTATGGATGACTTTTCCAGCTACAATTAGATTGAGATCCACTCAGCTGATCAACACAAGACAACTTTCATCTGTCCTTGGGGTACATTTGCTTATCGCAAGCTCCCTTTTGGTATTAAAAATGCTGGTGCAACATGTTGGTGTCCATTTTGTCACCATTTTTTATCATCAAATATACTCCGAGTGGTGTTATTTTCACTATTATGATATAATAAATCACTCTTCTTGCCATTCAGACCATCAATCAGACCTAGGTATGATCATATTTACATATCACGTGAATCTTGGCCAAATATCATTATTTTCATGATTTATTAATATTAATTTAATTTTTTTCAAGTCGCTTGGCAAATAGATTTTGGCTTGCAGGTTATGGGTTTCAAACAGACCTCCGTTAAGACTCATGTTCACATTGCAAATGTTTAGTTGCATCCAGCGTGCTGTTCAACCTACAAAATCGTTGGTTGGTATATTCCTGCCCATTAAAGACAAAAACAGAAATATGGGTTTTGTTAGCAACGTGGTGGTTATGGTTGGTGAGTCGACATTCTAGAAGATTCGCTTCCCTGATCTCTTAGCTCGACAGCACATGACTCTCCCCACGTCAACACTCTAGAAGATTCGTTTTCTCGCTCTCTCAACTCGACAACACATGCTCATTCCCACGTCGATGTTCCAGCAGCTCCATCCTCCTACGCTCAGCCTGCCAGCACATGCTTCTTCCCATGGTTAAAGGGAACTAACACGCAGTTGTTCACATCAAGGAGAATCAGTGCCATGGAAGCAGGCGGACAGCCTGTGTGTTGTCGTCAACCACCAAGCAGTCATTTGTAAATCATTAAGAATTCTATTTTTAGAGAGGTTGAATATGTCAACCTTCTCTCCTATTGTAAACTTATATATAGACGTCTCCTTTGGAGAAACGCAGACGAAAAAATATAGATGACATATAGCACAGTAGATATAGGCATTTACGCTATCAGTCATTTGTAGAAATGTTGTGTAATTTTCTCAGTTAATGGAAGCTCCTGAATTTTACTGTTGATATTATGTTGTTGGTGACTAAGTTGATTTAGTTTCAATCTCTGATTGCTGGGAAGGGCCCCTCATCAACCAGAGGTTTTTATGTATATTTTTGTATTTTTCCTTTCTTCAAGTAAATAGTTCATTTTACAGTATATGTAATTAATTATGTTTTCCTGTATATGTCATTTCCTTATTTTTCTGTAATCTGTATTTTGTTGCTAACTTAATTTACTTTTCCAGAATTGATAATGGTCGACCAAGCATAGTGTTTATAGTTTTCTTTCAGTCTTTTGCAATTAGTTAGAGTGCTTTCAGTCTTTTGCAATCAGATATAGTTTAGTTTGTTGTTGTTTCAGGTTTAGTTTATGATTAGAATTAGTTATGTTCGTTCCTTTCCTGGAGTTGTAGGTTAGTTTTATTCATATCTCAATTTTTTTTAATTAGGCCATAGAAATAGTTTATTCCTTTAAACAATGATTGGAATAGGTTACTTCTTGCTATCTTAGTTTCTCAACAGTCTTCTCACTAACATCTTTGAATTGTAGGATCATATGCATCAGCCAGCTGGTAGTTAAGATCATCCAAACTGCTTCTTTCCCTAGTTTAAATCGTTTTCCTCCATCCAGACTGTCATTCAGACAGTCATCTGGATCGTCATTCGGACCTTCATCCTTTCTGCATTGTTTTTTATGCTTATTTAGAATCCAGTTTCTTAGGCTTTTTAACTGTAATATTTCTTACTTTTAATTAGCAGTTTTTGATGTAATTAAGATCTTCTTTCCCATTGCATAGACGTTTAATTAAGTCTTTTCATCATTCTTAGTTTCCATTTCATCTTCCTTAACTTTGTTTTAACTGTTTTTCAAGATTATGTATTTCATGTTTGATTTGCTAATAGGTTACTATTCTAGAATCTATCAAATTCATTCTTAGTATAATTTATTATATGTTCTTAAGGTTTATTTTGAATTAGAGTTAATAATTTCATTCTCCAAGTTATCTTAATTCTGATAGTTTCTTTGTTAAGCATAGGATCAGTTTTTCCATTCTTACAATTAATGAAGATGTTCATGAAATAGAGTTTGGTTCATAAATAGATATCTTTATCAAGTTTTCTACTTGCTTCTAGATTTCATTAGTTTTATATCATTTTGTTTATGGATAAAAGATAGATCATAATGTTTAAAATTAATTGTAATTGGTCTCTTTGTAGTTTACATCTCTTTGTAGAAATTAGGTTAGATTTACTTCCATTTTGTTTTGCTGTTACATTCAAAAGTCATTACGATACAATCACCCTGATTCCTATCACATTTGACGTACACCATCAAGGATAATGGAATTAGATACTTTAGTGTAGTCTTGAAGTATTAATTGACTGCATGAATAGTTGTTGAATTCATTAAGTAGTTTATAGTTTTTGTTTTAAGTCAAGTAGTTCCCATTTTCATAAAAAGTAGTTTGCTTTTTTATCAGTATTTGTTCTTTTTCCATTGTTTAATCATAGAGTAGAGTAGTATAGATTGATACTATTCTGATCTGCTGGTTTAATTAAGTTTAATTAGTTTGTTTGTTGTTTTTCTGAAGTTTGACTCGATTTTTCATTTTGAAAGATCTTTCGATCTTTTATTTATTAAACATTTTCTAAGGTCTGTCGAGCCGAAACTTAGACTCCATTCTACCTCAGCATATACTGTGCCACAACTCTAATATTACCAAACCTGGTCAATAATTAAATATGTTGGTGATTCCTTAAGACAGTAAATACACCTCAACATTTTGGCACCATTGCCGGGGAGTTGTAGATAGGTAGAACTTGTAGAACTTAGTTGTAGATAGGTAGAAATCTCTTTTGAAACTTAGTTGTAGATTTGAATTATCCTCTTTGAAATTTAGAAATAGGCTGGTGGCGAGTGAGAGGTAAGACGAGAGGTAAGAACCTGTGCATCTGTTATAATAGGCATCCCCAAAACCCATCACTAGTAGTGATGCAGTTATAATTTATTTCAGTTATAGTTTGTTTTCATGAATAGGTGTAGAGACTCACAAGGTAGATTTATTAAAACTAGCCCTACTATTAGAATCCCTACTAAAATTCCTACTAACCTATACGGGGGGCATGCCACCCCAACTACTAACTCAGCAGAAAGGTATCGGAAGACACCTAAAGGGGATAGTCCTACTTGGAAAGAAAAGGAAATCCTTTCTGGAAATCAATTAGGGGAAACCATAGGGACATCAGAAATTTTTTTTCATAAAGAAATTCCACAGGAACCTCAAGCTCATATTGAGACTAAACTTAGACAAGAGAAAACTCAAAAGGATAAAACTTCAGAACCTCCCAACGCTCCATTAGTCCAAAAACCCAAAGACACTACTTTTTCAATAGTAGGTGGTCCAAACTTAGTAGATTTTGTTGATCTTGCACAAATAGACGCTCTTTTTGAGAATTCTGTAAACATAGTCATCTCATAGATTGAGACAACAACAGTATGACCTTCAAAATTGGATACCCACGTAGCTAGTAATTCTCCTCATAAAAAGAAGAATACTCTTCTTCAAACAGAACGTTGGGACATCCGATATTCACCAAGAAAGGATCCACATAAGTATTCTTTCTTTGGCAATCAGATCTTCATGGAGGATGAAAATGAAGAACATGTCCGACAAGACGAAGGAGAAGGAGAGGTTAGAACTGAAGGTACCTTCGTGTTCCCTATCTTAGACACTGCACAAGATGTAACTATGAAAAACATCCCTCCCTCCTCACTACAAACCTTTTATGGGAAGAGTAGTGAGGATCCAGATACATTCTTATTCGAGTTTGACATTTTTTGTAGGAGTTATAACTACCTACAAGATGGCCAAAAATTAAAACTCTTTCATGCCACATTAAAAGATTCTTCTCTCCAATGGTTCATGGGGTTAGGAGAATCTAGTATTAGAACTTGGGAAGACATGAACAATGCATTTCTATATCAGGATTACTATAAACCTAAGGTCTCTCGTAATGATATTTGTAAAGTACAACAGCTTTAAGATGAGATCTTAGAAGACTATCTCGAAATATTTAACTATGTGTTACATAAATCCAAATATAGTGATCTTCGGGGAGATGCAGTAAGAACACGCTTACTCAAGGGAATCTCAGAAGAATTCTTAGAAAAATTTAATCTTATGGTAGAAGGAGACATCTCTCATAAGCATTTTTCAAAAATTTGTGAGTTATGTAGGAATTACTCTAGGAGTAGAGGGAAAAGTAGAAGACACTTTCGAGAATCTTATGCTAGGAACCTAAAAGGAAACACATCCGGTCCTGGTGGAGTTACAAGGGTAGAATTGGGAAACCTATTGTAACGTCCCCAGCTTAACCCTATTGCATTAATATTGTAAATGATGTAAATATTGTCATTTAGTCATGGCGAGGAGCTCAAGGCCAAGGCCCCGCCACTGACTTATCGTTTTATGTATCGGCAATTAGAATAGATGCATATGGTTCTTGTGCTAGCAGTGCACAATGTAAAATCAGACATCATGTAAATATGCAATTTTAATGAAAAACCCACAACCAGCTACGCAATGCAACAAAAGAGAAGGGGGCATGATCTTTACAAGGAAGAGGGAGGGAAAATAACTGAACCCTTGAGCCAATGGTTTTAATCCATGTGTCAATGAGAAAACCCATAAACCACCAACTACCCATTTTGTCTCATGCACCCAATCATTTAATTCTTCCAAAGATTGGTTGAGACAATAAATGCCTTGGGATGGGAGAGGTATGGCTGTCAATTTTCGTGCATGGGAAAGCCATCAACTTGGAAAATCGTGTTTTTGCTTATTGGGCAAGAAAACCCCCACGAAATTGGCCCAAAGCCATTCTTCACCCATGGCCATTCTTCCTCTCACGCAGTCTGAGCTCCCCGAAGTTTATCCTCACGTTTTTTGGCCATAACCCTGCGTTTTTCCATGCCCAGAACTCATTTTGGTATTTTGGAACAGCTGGGGAAGGAGGGACGCGTTTTTGGACTGAGGGAGGGGTCGTTTTTGCCCTTGGGGCGTTTTTCTGGAATGGGTTGCTCTCCCAGTCGATTTTTCCTAGTTGCCATTTCGCTTTGAGTCTACCCACGTTTTTCTGGAACTGGTAGAAACCCATTGTTGGGAATTCCACTGTATAGGCGTTTTTCTCCTGCCCAACACTTATGCTTTTGATGATACCTACACCCATCTCTTAACAGACTGAGAAACCCAATTGCTGATTGGCTTGGCTGATTTTGATATACCTTTGGCTACGTGAGAGCCTGTTTTCCCCTTTTCCTTGTGGAGATCATGCCCAGCTCGGGGGTGGCAGTGGTGCTGAGAGATTAAAGAGCACACTGGCCTACGGTTGGGTGGAACGTTGCAGAAGCGTAGCTGGTTGCTTGGGATTACTCCATTAAGATAAGTATCCTCTTGTGTTATCTTTCAATTGTTTAATGTATGAATACCTTGAAGGTGAAATGAATGAGTAATTGAAATTACTTCTGCTGTGTTTTTTTTAAAAAATCCTTATGCATCTTCATATCTCCATTTAGTATCTGATTGCTTGTGAAATAAGTCTATGGGGATGGATGCCCGGTTTAACCTCACGATCCTCTCCATTGCACTAGTATAATGGGAGGGGACGTTACAGAATGGTATCAGAGCTGCGTTGCAGCATTGGGCCTCTATGGGCCAAATCAGATAGCGATTATAGGAAGTCTGTGTTTGAAAAATTTGTTTAAAGTCTGTTTGAAAATTTTTTGTTTGTTTAAATCTGTTTGAAAGAAGCTTTGTTTAAAGACTGTTTCGGAAGGAATTCCCGAATGTCTTCCGAAACTGCGGAAGCATTCGGCGAATTGCTCCGAAACCGCGGAAGCATTCCGCGAGTTTTTCCGCAGCGCGGAAGAGTTCGGAAAGTTGCCCCGAAATTGCGGAAGGAATTCCCTTCCGAAATTGCGGAAGGAATTCTCTTCCGAAATTTGCGGAAGGATTCCGCGAGTTGTTCCGCAACGCGGAAAAATTCAGAGAACTGCTCCGAAAAAGAAGAAATTTTTTCTAAGTGTTTTCAAAAATTTTTGCTTAAAGTTTGTTTCGGAAGGAGTTCAGGAAAGTCTTCCGAAACTGCGGAAGGATTCCGCGAACGGTTCCGCAATTGCAGAAGAGTTTGGGAAAGTCTTCCGAAACTGCGGAAGGATTCCGCGAACGGATTCGAAATTGCGGAAGGATACAGTGAGTTGTTCCGCAACGCGGAAAAATTCGGTGAAATGCTCCGAAAAGCAGAAAATTTTCTAAGTGCCCGGCGTCGAAAGGAAATTTCGGAAGGAATTCTCTTCCGAAATTTCGGAAGGAAATCTCTTCCGAAATCGCGGAAGACTTGGGCGAATCATTCCGCAACTGCGGAAGACTTCGCCGAATCGTTCCGCAACTGCGGAATATTTCGGCGAATCGTTCCGCAATTGCGGAAGACTTCACCGAGTCGTTCCGCAACTGCGGAAGCATTCCGCCAACCGGCCCGCAACTACGGAGCGATACAGCCAATCGGTCCGCAACTGCGGGAGGATACATCCAACCGGCCCGAAATTTGCGAAAGGCTATAGCCAACCGGGAGCATTCAGTGAACCGCCCCACAGTGGCGGCAGGCGAAAAAAAAAAAAAAAACCAGTGGGGGAGCATCGGGGCTCGGAATGGGATGATTCCTGTGGGGCTCGGAGGCCATGAAAGAACCAGTGAAGACCCCGGGCCCATTACACTCCGATTTGACAAAAAATGGATAATAGTGACTTTTAAAGGACAGAGTCCCGAGGCTTGACAGAAGGTCGGTTTGAGCCGAAATTGATATGAGGCAGTCATGAAGCAGGCACGATGTTAAGTTCAGAATCTTGGAGCCAAACTTCAAAGGATATGGAGTCGGGGTGATCAAGAAGGCCAAAAAGCACTGTTCCGGGCCACTTTTTCGGGATTATGAAAAGCTGGTGGACAGTAAAAGTGACCCTAGATGTGGGAATCGAAAATTTTACTGAACTAGACATTTCATATTCTCATTAAGACGAACAGATTCCGTTAGACGAAGATTTCCCAGAAATGCACCGTTTGGGAGATAGCCATTTTTGGCCCAAAATTTGGAATTTTGGAAAAATGTGAAAAGTGAGAAGTAGTAAAACCCAGAAATTCATAGAAGATGAACGGTGCATCGGAATTGAAATCCATAAATTTCTGAGTGTTCCTTGTTATATGGACTAACTCCGCCCGATAGAAAAGTTTTTGTGATTCCTCATAGATTTTCTTCCACAGGTGGCTAAAGTTGGCATTCTGGCCCAAAATGCAACTGTGTAAAATGGGCAGAATTGTAGTGAAAGTTGTCATTTTTTAACAGATGCAGTTTCCGCACCTGATGTCGGAATGAAGCATGAAAACAGGCATTGGAAATCTTGTCCAGCAGGGAACAATGATACATGACCAGAGTTTGAATGAGGTCTACATATATCATAGATATTTAGTGCAGAAGAGTGCCAGCGACTGTTTTGACAAACAAATTTTGTAGTCAAAATGGGCAATTTCTACAATTGCATGATATGGAAAAGGAATTCCATGTTACGATGAGGGACCGAAAAGGGAAGATTTCCTTAAACCCCTGTTTGTTATCATACTTGTGATTATGAAATTTTCATATGGCATAAAAATATTAAAATTGTAAGGGACTACCTAGATGTATATGCACTAGAGGGTATCTTAACAAACATTGCATAGTGCGTATAGAAATGCTTGTGCATAAATAGGATATTGCATATTGGTAGAATAATGGAGTCTGCTTATGCAATAAACCATTAATGGAGAATATTGTGATTGATAATCGCCATTGATGTTGGTATTGGTTGTAGGACCAAAGATAACACAGAGCATGGCTAAATGTGCTGAGGATGTTGTTGTATGAAGCCAACAACCTTATGCAGAAAGGATGGTGCAACAAATCTATGATCATAAAGTTGGCAAAAGGACTGAGCAGCCTTGGTAAGAGGCCAATTGATCAGGTAACATCAGGCGATGTTGATGGTAACCATGCAGGTAATGATTAACGGTGCCCAATTGCATGAATGCTGAAAGGGAGTTTGGTACGATCTCTTCAACTATGTTTGAGTTATGTTGAGATAGTTTGCATGTAACATTGGTTACCGATTGGGACTGTTAACCTACCAATCTTGGTGAGGTGTGGGTAAGTGAAGGAAATGATCCTTACACCCTATGACTATTTAGAAATCTCAATGCATTCATATGAATTTATATCATGCCATGTATATGATGGTTATGTGCTCGATAACCAAAGCAAGTGAGGACTGGTGGTCCTGATTATGGTAATGCAAGTTATATGAGATAGTCATGTTTCGATCATAATATGCTTGGATGCATAGTACTCATGAAACAATGCAAAGTAGCATTGAGTAGATGTGCATTAAGAGATTTTATAAATCTTGTGATGCATTGTATGAATGCATAGGGATGATACATATGTCATTGCAAAATAAATAATGAATGAAAGGATGAATTGATGATAATTCGATGATCATTTCATGGGATGTTATAAATGATATGACTGTGAAATTTGATCTTGAGCTTATAAGGAGGAATCTCATGGTTGAGAGCTCTAAGTTCTGTTAGTAAGAACAGTTGTAAATATCAGATTTGTAAATGTTTCAGATTTGTAAATGTTTCAGATTTGAAATTTTGCTAATAATTGTTACTGACTGTTTGGCTTATATGAAAATGTGTCAGGAGGACATGCTGTAAGTAGATGCTCATGTATGGCAGCAGGCATAAGACCATAACAGGCAGAGTGATGTCACTTACAGGAGCCAAACAATATGAGGATAGCCTCATTGCTAAGCAAATCAATTTCTGTAGGAGACAAAATTGTAAACTTTATACTGAATTTAATTCTTAATGCTATTGATTGGTTATGGAACCATCATATTTGAAGCTTATTGCTAAATGTTGCTGACTGTTTGGCTATTTGATAAAGTGTCCCAGGATGACACATTGCAGGAAGATCATGTGTGATGGCCTGCAGAAGCCAAACCAGATGGGAAAGACCCCATGCTTGGACATGGGTTTCGGAAGAAACGCCATTGATAATGTCTCAGCCAAACCGCATGACGGTAAACCATGAAAGTGAGATGGTAAAGCTATGCCCAGAAGGCATGTGAGACACATCTACAAAATGAATGAGTATTCTGTGACCCTAGACAAGAACATTCATGTCTAAATTACTATGGTTAATGTGCAGAGCATGCTCTATCTTATTTATGTCATTGCAGATTGCTTGAGTATGATTAGGGCCTACATGGCGCACATCGGAAAGGGGGTGCACACCTTTTCTGGTGCTGGGTCATGATAGGGTTTTTCAATATTGACGACACCCTGAGGGAATGGACGCATTCCTGGTGTTTCAATACTTGATAGTGAATGTTATGAAATATGATTACGATTTAAGAGCAGCAATACTAATGAGTCTGCTTACCCTTCTTGTGCTAACAGCTTACACAAATGCAACTGGGTGTTGCACGTAAGAGGCAAAGTGAAGAAAGGGTGCTCAAGAGGACTGTATGGGCAGTGGTAACCTTTCTACGCTCACACTAAAGGACACTAGAAGAGATGGATAGGCCCGAGAAGCTGTGCTGCAGAAAAGAGGTATCATCCTTGTGTAGTGTGAGTGGGTATTGTGGGGCCATGCTATCCTGCAATCGAGTGAGTCACCTATGGAGTTCCTGGAGGGAACCACTGGTTTGCATAAGAGAAGGAGCCACGTAATCATATTATGTATGCCTGATAAACCCAGTTGGCGTACTGGCTTGGCAATGGTTATTTGGGAGTTGTGGCAAAAGGCTGCTGGATGCCTGATAAACCCAGTCGGTATACTGGCTTGGCATTGGTTACTTGCATGTTGTGAAGGTATTGGTGAAAAGGTGTTATTTCCTGACAAACCCAGTCGGAGAACTGGCTTGGAAATGGTTATTGTATGCTTGATAAACCCAGTCGGCGTACTGGCTTAGCATACTGATTTTTGAAATGCTTGATAAACCCAGTCGGCGTATTGGCTTAGCATACTGATTTTTGAAATGCTTGATAAACCCAGTCGGCGTACTGGCTTAGCATACTGATTTTTGAAATGCTTGATAAACCCAGTCGGCGTACTGGCTTAGCATACTGATTTTTGAAATGCTTGATAAACCCAGTCGGCGTACTGGCTTAGCATACTGATTTTTGAAATGCTTGATAAACCCAGTCGGCGTACTGGCTTAGCATACTAATTTTTGAAATGATTGATAAACCCAGTCGACGTTCTGGCTTAGCATACTAATTTTTGAAATGCTTGATAAACCCAGTCGGCGTACTGGCTTAGCATACTGATTGGTGGGATGCCTGATAAACCCAGTCGGTGCACTGGCTTGGCATTGCCTATTCGGATAATGTTGTGGAGCAGCATGTGTGCTGGCCAAGCATCCACCCCACAGGTGATCCAAGTCTTGTAAAGCAGAGAAGGAAACCTGTGGAGTAGCGAGGAAACGCACAATACAGATAAGTATTCATTTTCATTTAATTCTTGTTTGGAATAATGAAGATTTCGGGTACGAATCTTATTGTAACCTAGCTAATACACTGTTGTTTCTTTGTTGGAAACCTTGGCCATTACAGGAAACAAGGACCTTGGAAAGAGCTATAAATGCTTGGTAAAGCCAGAAAGTAACTGGTTGGAACTATAAAATTCTCGGTAAATTCAGAGGGTAGTTGGTGGGAACATTAACCACTTGATGTTGTGGAGCAGCCGGCGTGCTGGCCAAACATTCCATTAAACAATTGATAAAACCAGTCAGCGTACTGGCCTGGCATTGCCTATTCAAATGGTTGTGGAGTAGCCTGCGTGCTGGCCCAACATTCATTGTTGTATCCACGGGAAATCCAATGCTTGGAAAGCAAAGAAGGATCTTGTGGGATAAAGTGAAGACATCCAGCGTAGGTATTGTTGGAAGCAAGAACCTTGAAGCATCTTAAGAATGCAGGTGGACATGTAACCACCTTGAAGAGCTCAGCATGAGCAGTAATGAAAGATGGGGCTAGTAGAACTGTGTGAGTCCTAGCAACCAAGAGTTAGACCAACCAAGCGGAGGAACTCCATGGTTGAAAGGTCTGAAATAGACCATAGACACTACGTGTCATAGCGAAGAAGGGCAAGTCGAGCATTCACGTGAAGTGAAAGAGGACAGGAGCATGAAAACCACGGTGGTGGTGTGGGATTCCAGAACGGAACAAAACTAAGAGGAGAAACTCTTACGGCTCTCTCTCTTTCCTTTTATTGATGCATTTATAGAGTTAGAAAGTTGCTGAATGCATGCATGACTGAAAGTAAAAGTGTGTTATTTGATTAAAGTGAATTGTGAATGCTAATTAATGAATTTCTTGTGAATGGGTGAACATGAAGGAATTCATGTGTATGTTAGGCAAGCATGAAAAGTGTGGGAGTCTCATGAGTAAAGCATGGACTATCCATGTCAACTGGGGAAAAACCATTGACTAATTTTTAATGTTTTGGGTTATGCTTGACCTAACGAGAATTGTAATGATAAATTTCACAGGTGAAATTGAATCAATTGGTTGCAGTCGGTGCAGGCAGGTGTGCTAGTGAGCAAAGTGTGGTCAGTTGTTTCCATTAGCCATGGTGGCAGACCAAGGGCTATTAGGATTGGCTGGAGGTCTTCTTCAAACAATTACCAAGACCCAAGAAAATCTTGGAGAGATGCTCAAGATGCAAAAGGAGCAGAACAAAATGAACCACAAGGTCTTGCAGGACTCTATTCGTCTACAGAAAGAGGTAAAAAGCATTATGAAAGCAATCAGCAAGGGAAAGAAAAGTGGATCAGTGAAGAAGCATTCATCCAATCGTCCGATTAAGAAACGCTCCAGGTGGGAAGACTCAAAGGAAATTGAGCAGATTAAGATGAAGCAACCCGTGAAGTGTTGGAATTGTGAGGGGGATCATTACCTCCGCAACTATCCAACAAGAGAACCTCAAGAGGGTAGCAGCCATAAAGTTTTCAGACTTATGGATGGGCTAGAAGATCCGAATCAGCAGGAGCAGCTCGTGAAGATCAAAGGACTTGGTCCTGAAAGTTCAATGTAAAGAACAGAATGTAGGGGCAGATCTGCAAAGTTTTTGTGAATTTTTGGACATACGTAAAGTGGGTATCTATTTTCCGAAGTGTTGGAACACCGAGGACGGTGTTATTCCAAGGGGAGGGGAATGTAACGTCCCCAGCTTAACCCTATTGCATTAATATTGTAAATGATGTAAATATTGTCATTTAGTCATGGCGAGGAGCTCAACGCCAAGGCCCCGCCACTGACTTATCGTTTTATGTATCGGAAATTAGAATAGATGCATATGGTTCTTGTGCTAGCAGTGCACAATGTAAAATCAGACATCATGTAAATATGCAATTTTAATGAAAAACCCACAACCAGCTACGCAATGCAACAAAAGAGAAGGGGGCATGATCTTTACAAGGAAGAGGGAGGGAAAATAACCGAACCCTTGAGCCAATGGTTTTAATCCATGTGTCAATGAGAAAACCCATAAACCACCAACTACCCATTTTGTCTCATGCACCCAATCATTTAATTCTTCCAAAGATTGGTTGAGACAATAAATGCCTTGGGATGGGAGAGGTATGGCTGTCAATTTTCGTGCATGGGCAAGCCATCAACTTGGAAAATCGTGTTTTTGCTTGTTGGGCAAGAAAACCCCCACGAAATTGGCCCAAAGCCATTCTTCACCCATGGCCATTCTTCCTCTCACGCAGTCTGAGCTCCCCGAAGTTTATCCTCACGTTTTTTGGCCATAACCCTGCGTTTTTCCATGCCCAGAACTCATTTTGGTATTTTGGAACAGCTGGGGAAGGAGGGACGCGTTTTTGGACTGAGGGAGGGGTCGTTTTTGCCCTTGGGGCGTTTTTCTGGAATGGGTTGCTCTCCCAGTCGATGTTTCCTAGTTGTCATTTCGCTTTGAGTCTACCCACGTTTTTCTGGAACTGGTAGAAACCCATTGTTGGGAATTCCACTGTATAGGCGTTTTTCTCCTTCCCAACACTTATGCTTTTGATGATACCTACACCCATCTCTTAACAGACTGAGAAACCCAATTGCTGATTGGCTTGGCTGATTTTGATATACCTTTGGCTACGTGAGAGCCTGTTTTCCCCTTTTCCTTGTGGAGATCATGCCCAGCTCGGGGGTGGCAGTGGTGCTGAGAGATTAAAGAGCACACTGGCCTACGGTTGGGTGGAACGTTGCAGAAGCGTAGCTGGTTGCTTGGGATTACTCCATTAAGATAAGTATCCTCTTGTGCTATCTTTCAATTGTTTAATGTATGAATACCTTGAAGGTGAAATGAATGAGTAATTGAAATTACTTCTGCTGTGTTTTTTTAAAAAATCCTTATGCATCTTCATATCTCCATTTAGTATCTGATTGCTTGTGAAATAAGTCTATGGGGATGGATGCCCGGTTTAACCTCACGATCCTCTCCATTGCACTAGTATAATGGGAGGGGACGTTACACCTATTGGAAAATTTCAAAACAAATATCTTAGGATCCATGGGTTCTCAATTGGATGCACTACAAGCTAAAAAGAGGCAGGATGAAGAGCGGGCAGCAATGAGTGTTTTCTTCCCTAGGTGTAGAAATAAATATCCCCAACGAGAATGTCCATTGAACAATGTTTCAGTTTGTCACCTTTGTACAGAAGAACATCGGACTGATAATTGTCCATCATTGTTTGGGTTGCAAGTTGTGTATAAGAGTGGAAACTTTGGTGAATCATCTAGGAGGCCTTGGCAACCTAGATATCAATCATCATATCAAGATCCATCATCACAAATTCCACCCTGTTATTATCCTTATCAACCTCCTAAAATATGGAACACTTTAGGTTGGAAAAATTGTCCACCTTAGTACCCTCCTGACAATGCTCAACAACAACAATGGCCACACGGAAGGAGAGGACAAGCTTACGCTCAACCACCTCCTCCTATGCCTAACTATCCTTACCCACCTAATATCCAGCAACTCTTGCCTGGATTTGCACCTCCTTTACTACCCCCTATACCAAATCAACCTCACCATTTCCAGAATATGAATCCTCCAAGACCCACAATATCACCTGCACAACCGATACCAAATCCTAACAACAAACCAACCCAAGCTCTTAATAACATTGGGATTTTACCTCTTCCATCATATGCCATTTCTACCACACCAATACATGAGATTCAACTACGGTCTGGAAGAGTTTTGCAAGATCATCCCAAGTCATCAGTTGTTATCCGAGAAGAGAATGAAGAAGAGGACATACCTAATGAAGTTTTGAATGATGCCATTCTTGAAGATGTGGATATTCCTAAATCTTAAACACACAACCATTCACATCAAGAAGTAATTATAGGAGAAAAATCACCCCCATATCCGGAGTGTCTAGTAATAGAAAAACCTGTAACTTATCCAGAGTATGATATCATTAACGAATTGAAACATATCTGCATTAAGATCCCTTTGTTACAAGCCATTAAGGATATCCCAATCTATAGTAGAGTAATAAAGGAACTCCATATTAAGAGACCAGGTAGGAAACAAAAAGACCCTCCAACGATTCATGTAATAGGTGAAATATTAAATTGCATAACAAACCAACCTAGAATCCCAAAGTATTCAAATCCAAGAAACCCTGTGGTGACTGTTATCATCAATAACACTGCCATAGGGAACACACTTATTGATCTAGGAGCTGCTATTAATTTGATGACTACCACAGTTTTAGAAACTCTTAATTTAGGATAGTTCCTCCGCCTTACCCCAACAATTCTAGAATTAGCAGATCGCACGATGGTGCAGGCTACTGGGGCCTTAGATGACATCATTGTATCAGTAGCTTCCCGGGAATATCCCATGGAATTCATGGTCATAGAATCAAAAGACCCTTCCAAAGGTCACCCCATTATTTTGGGAAGACATTGGTTAGCTACAACGAATGCATTTATAGGATGTAGGGATGGAGAGATGATTATCTCTAGTGGGTTATCTACAAAAAAACTAGCTTTATACCCACCAGCACAACCAGTAACTGAAAATCTATTTTGGTTAGATTGTCCTTTCGGGGATGAGAACTTGGAAGAACTTTCCCTTGTTAGTGATCTCTCCTGGACACTTCAAGAACAGAATACCAAGAATTTGTTGAATCAATTTATCTCTTCCACAACATGTATAGACTTTCCTCAGTCTTTTTCCCAACTAGACTAGATTTTTGGAGACGAATTTCAAGAAAACATGACTTTCTCAACATTTACGAGTACACCCTGTGTCTTTGCAATCGAAGAACATCTAGGATTCTATACCATACCATGTGAGGTTAGTTTCAACAAATTTCTACATATAAATGCAGGTTTAGATGAGAGTCAACAACAACAATTATTAAAAGTTCTCAAGAGTCAAACTGGAGCATTTGCATGGGAATATACCGATATGAAAGGTATACACCTAGATACCTGTATCCACCACATTTACACAGACTCAAATATACCTCCTATTAGGAATCCATAGAGAAGAATGAATCCATCCCTAAATGATATAGTAAAAGACCAACTACAAAACTCCTTAACGTAGGTTTCATTTACCCAATTTTCAATAGTAAATGGGTGTCTCCTCTGGTGGTAGTTCCAAAGAAAGTCACAGGGAAATGGCGTATCTGTGTTGACTTCTGAGAATTTAACAAGGCCACTCTTAAGGACTACTTCCCTTTGTCTTTCATCAATCAGGTGTTAGACACCTTATCAGGGAAACAATATTTTTCATTCCTTGATGGGTATAGTGGATACAATCAAATACTAATAGAACCTGAGGATCAAGACAAGATAACCTTTACTTGTTCTTTGGGGACATATGCCTATCGAGTGTTACCATTTGGACTATGTAATGCACCTGCTACCTTCCAGCGTGCAGTTCTAGGAATCTTTGTTGACCTAATACATGATTGTGTAGAAGTTTATATGGATGGTTTTACAATTTACGACAATACCTTCCAGGAAGACCTTGATAACCTCGAAACAGTTCTTATTCAAATGAACTTAGCTCTTAGTCATGAAAAATGTAAAATGCTACTAACTGAGGGCATAGTTCTAGGACATCATACCTCTCTTCAAGGTATCAAGGTCGATCCTACCAAGATAGAAATAATTGTTAATCTTCCTCCAAAAAATCCAAAGGAAGTAAGAAGTTTTCTTGGCCATGCAGGCTATTATAGACTTTTTATTGAAAATTTCACAAAGATAGCCGCACCTATGTTCAAGCTACTCATGAAAGATACATAAATCCAATGGACTGAACCGTGTTAACATGCCTTTGAAACTTTGAAGGAAAAGTTATCAGTGGCACCAATACTTAGGGGCCCCAATTGGTCCCTTCCTTTCCATATATCCACTAATGCTTCTGACATAGCTATAGGGGTAGTCTTAGGTCAAAAAGAGGGACAAACATCACATGCCATTTATTTTGCTAGTAAAAATTTGACTCCTGTAGAATCAAAATACACTGTTACTGAAAAAGAGTTTCTAGCAGTAGTCTATGCCATCAACAAGTTTCATCATTATATCACAGGATATGAAATTTTTATACACACTGACCACTCTGCCATTATATTTTTAATGAATAAACCAATCACCAATGGAAGAGTGACTCGGTGGCTTATTTTGTTACAAGAATTTAACATCACCATTGTTGATCATCCCGGTTGAGAGAATGTGGTAGCAAGTTTTCTCTCTCGAATTCAAACTGACGATAATGATAGTCTTGTCGATGATAGCTTCCCAGATGAAAATTTGTTCATTGTGTTTGTTCAAACCCCATGGTTTGCATACATAGCCAATTATTTAGCAACTAGAAAGCTACCAAACCATCTCTCCCCACCTGAGAAACGTAGGATCATAGTTCAGAGTTCTAATTACTCTTGGGTGGACAATGATATCTTTCGTACTAGTCCTGATCTCATTATTAGACGATGTGTACAAGAGGATGAGATGGCAGAGAGTCTACATGCATGTCATGGTGGACCTTGTGGCGGGCATTTTTCTGATTAGAGAACAACATACAAAGTGTTGCACTCTGGGTATTATTGGAAAAGCATTTTCAAAGACGCTGCCAAGTATGTCAAGGGGTGTGACAGTTGCCAAAGAATGAGTAGACCTACGCCATCTGATGAGATGCCTTTACAACCCCAAGTTATGATTGAACCTTTTGAGAAATGGGATTTGGATTTTGTTGGGCCAATTTCCCTATGTCTCGTAAGAAGAAGTACATCCTAGTTTATACAGATTATGTCACCAAGTGGGTAGAAGCTAAAGCCTTATTCCGAGCCACAAAGAAATCTATGGTAGAATTTATATATGAAGAAATATTTACCCGATTCGGTGTGCCTAGGTAAATTATAACCGATCAAGGATCTCAGTTTACCTCCCAGTTAATGAAAGAGCTTACTGACAAATATGGTATTAGACATTGTAAATATTCACCATATCATCCGCAAGCCAATGGTCAGGTAGAGTCCACCAACAAAGTATTAGAAGCCATCGTGACTAAGACTATCCAGTTACACCACAAAGACTGGGCAGATAGGCTTCCAGAATCCTTGTGGGCTTATAAAATAACTTGGAGGAACACCACTGGCCACACACCTTATGAACTCGTTTATGGTAAACAAGTTCTCCTACCTATTGAATTTCAAGTCAAAACCTTTTGTATGGATGCACAATTATGGATGGATCTAGAAGAAGCACATAGACAACGAATCCTGCAAATAAATGAATTAGATGAGATTAGGTAATATGCTATTCAATGTACAATCTTAATACAAAATCAA
This sequence comes from Larix kaempferi, assembly GCA_027924585.1. Lineage (NCBI taxonomy): Eukaryota > Viridiplantae > Streptophyta > Pinopsida > Pinales > Pinaceae > Larix > Larix kaempferi. Next base: position 41,225,506 of record BSBM01001005.1, on the reverse strand, counting down.
CGCAAAAAGTTTCATGATAGATACATTAAACATAAACAATTCAAAACTAAAGACTGGGCATTACTTTTTTATTCAAGGTACAAAAAATTTAAAGGTAAATTAACTACTCGTTGGATGGGTCCATATGAAATTGTTACAGCATTTGATAATGGATCCGTTAAAATTAAGACAATTGATGATTCATAAATTTCTTTTGTTATAAATGGACATAGACTTAGACTTTATCATCAACCAATATCTCAACAAGATTTTGTGCAGAATGCCTTACAATAGGAGGAAATGGAACTAGTAGAAGAGGAAGTCATTCCTCCTTCCCCTAGTTCTTGAATTATTTTGGGTTATCTTCATTTGTATATATGTAAATATATTTTTGTTTTTTCAATAATAAAGAGTCATTTCTAACCATTGATTGTATCTTTACAGGAAATTCATTTTTATGATCAGCTTATGAATTTTGTCAAATAAAACAGGAAGACTCTTTTCCTTTCCTTAATTTTGAAATTTTTTTCATACTTTCTTTGTACATATGTTTTTGTTTTGAATAAATTTGAATCATCTAACAAGTGGTTTTGCAGTTTGATTACAACAACCTTATAATCAGTTCATGCAATATTATTTGAAAAGGGAAGTGCTCTAAAAAGAAATACTTATTGTTCTCCTTCTCTTTCAATTATTGTTAAAAATTGAAAAGTTATAGTTAAAGGTTAAAACGTTCTTTATATCATTTTTAACCACTTTCTTGCATGATTCTGCATATGGTATTTGATTTAGACATGTACATTTATTATTTATCATTAGAACAGTTGCTTAAGACCTGTCATCATGATTTTCAAAAGTTCTATCTTACACCTATGGACTACTAGCTCATCCTAGACTTATTATTAAAACTTGTCTCTGAAGCACTTTTAAAAAAAGGTAGCCCAAAAGTGAGTGATATTTTCTATTTTGTGGGGAACGTTACTGATCTTTTATGAAGAAGATAGAATGAGAGGTCAAAGAACAGCTTTAGGTTATTATCTTTTAACATGATCTATAATCTAGGCCATTATAAATAAAGTTACTCATAAGGTTCGCTCTAAAAAATTGAATTATGTGTTTAACAGGCTTAGCACACTCTAGTGCCAACCGAATTCCTTACTAAAAATATCATTATACGAAGCAAACTTGTCGGGGTACTGAACAGGATCGCTGGCAGCAGGTCCATGCTAAGTAAAATCTTAAATAAGGAAGTTCGGTAAATGCAAGTAAACCCATCAGGGTACTGAACAGGCTCACTGGCAGCATGGCTATGCTTGCATGGTGCCAAGATATACCTGTTGGGGTACTGAACAGGCCTACTTGCAGTGGGGCAATATCAGGTAAAAGAGGTTTGGTTAATGCATTGCTATGCACATGGCTCATAAAAAAACCTGAGTATACAAATACATGTTTAGGCCGATTATTTATACTGTCATCAAAGAATGGCTATAAGTTGGACTTGGACCATGCCATCTAATTCAAACAGTACCTAGGATATGACTATCCTAGAAATGGGACCCATAAATATAGAAATATCACAAACTCTATGGTCAACCTTATCTATATTCTTTGGATGACAAGAGATCTTTACAATGAGTCATGGATGATTAGTTTTCCTATGGCATTTTTCACATCAATTATACTATCATTCTTCATATGGTCCTCTTAAGCACTGCTGTATTATTTTTTATGAATGTACATATATGAATCATCTACATTTATTAGTGAATATTTCATTTTCTTACGAAAGTTATCACAACATTTTAGAAGCTATTGCCTAAACCATTCATTAAAAATATGTGAATATTAATCAAATTTTCTTTGATGGCTTGAGGACATGCCATATTTTTGGTTTGGGGGAGGATCATAATTGTTTTTACTTTCTGAATATTTATGAAATTTTTTATTTATCTCTCATAAAATGATAGGTGTTTTCAGGATAATGCAAAAAGTAGAAGGAAGATCATTTTGATCAATTACAAATAATGAAGAATGTAACTGAAAGATCCAGAAAAGTAAAGTTTACAACATCTTTTGTGCACTAACAACCTCAGAAAGGCCCTGCAAAATCAGCTTCGGTCAGCATCAACAAGCAGATCTTGTACAGACAAAATTTTGTATGAAGGGTTGAATGACGGATCGAATGCTGATCCGAATGAGGTGATGAACAATGCAAACGAACAACGATCCGAATGGAGTGCTGAATGAAACCATAACTTATAATGGCTTTATTAAATGTGCCAAGGCATCCAAATTTGACTATTATCGATAAATCTAATTGGCTAATTATGTCAGGAATCAATCAAATGTCAATTTCACACGTGGTCTCATTCCCTTATCCATATTGCCTCCATTAAATGAATGGATTATGCATCATTTCGATCTTCAGAATCATTACATGAATGCCATATGGTCTTAATCATCCTATCGTACGATATTCCATCATATTAATCGAGTCATCATGATCTCTCGCGTGTAATCCATGTTTATAATTTCATTTCGAGAATTACATTCAACCTATCCAAAGTTCGACTTTGGACACGATTGAATATATTATAACCAAACGTACTCACTAACTCACGCATTTCTATGTTGGCACTCGATTCAAGATCTTTGAATGATAAGCGTGATCTCTCAAGCATGATAAGTCCTATCCTATGACTATTCAACCATTCAAATGGACTTCAATTTAAATTGACGACTACATGAATTTTGCTTCATTCTGTTCGCTTTCCATCTTTTATGTTAAGCCACATCTCCTTCATCTCTTGCATCCCCTGTACCTATCCACATCCCTTAACCTCTATCCAATTATGTCGATCTATCATGAAACTAGAAGTTACTAGTATTTACTTCGCATCCCCGAGTTCAAAGAGTGCCACGAGGTATTCCTTCGAGCCGGATGGGGTCCGTTTCTTTGCCTTCTCCAAGGCCACGACCACGAAATTTCACTGCTTTTTGATAAGGGATTCGATGGAAATATGGCCAAAGTTGGCCATCTCACTTTTTCTGTGACGGAAGAATCTATCGCATTAACCACAAAGCTTTCTAGGGAGGGTTCCCGTTGGCACAAACATCTCTTCCTTCCACGAAAGGCTCTCGAATTTGCTTTGAAGGTCGAATATAAACATGTTGCTAGAACAAAAGGATTTCACCGAGAGTGGGTCAAGCCAGAATACTTAGATCCCTTAACTATCATCATCCATCTGATCACTTGTGAAGGTAAGTTTACTGTTTTTAAAGTCTGCCATTTTAGATTGCTAACACATTTTGTTAACAATCAGACTCTCAATTTCCCATTTTATTTCCTGAAACGTTTAGAGAAAATGTCAAGCCAGGTTAGGGAGAATACTATTAATCCCTCTGGTAGCTTGTACCATCACTATCTCATTAAAATCCTGATCATTCACCAGTTGGAAGAGAGAGGGAAAACCTGGGATCATTTTTGTCTTTAAAATACTAAACCCTCATTTGATCGAGAAGCCTATTGGCAAATCCTCTGCTTCTTGAAAACACCATTGTTTCCAAACTGGTATTAGTGAGCCTACCCACTCCTCTACGCAAGCAAAACAAGACACTAAGCATGTGCGAATTGATGAGGATCCCTCAGGCGATGTGCACCTTTTCCGTCCATCGCCTTCACCTGAGCTTGCCCTTGGTGACCCTACTTCGGAACCCCCACTTTTTTCATCAGTACCCACTAAATCCAGGAAAACAAATTGTGACTAGTCCGTCGACCAGTCTGTCATCCAGACTATCATTCCACCATCACATTTAGACATCCAGTCAAATGACCATACCCTCGAAATAGCCCCCTCACATTAGCCAATGTATCTGCTCAATTGTCTGAAGCCCCTGCTACCAGAATTTCTCCTGCACACAACAAATACAGAGTTCTTGAAGAACATACTGTTGAGCTTGAAACATTTCCAAAAGAGATGATTCCTCAAAAGGACCTGGAACATCGCATAGAACAGCCCATTCTGAATCAGCAGGAAGTGGATAGGTTGACCCGAAGGATAGCGCGGTTGACAGACCAGAGTCAAAACTATGTGGAAACAATCTTTGAGCTTCATAAAGAAAACAAGGTACTGCACACACAAGTAAGAAGCATTGAATGCTTGGTCAATGCTAAAACAACGTCCCATAATTCTCTCCATATGAGTTATGAAACCTTGAAGTATCAGTTCAAGAATCTTAAGGCTAAGTCCACTTCCTCTTCCAATTCAAAGGCAGCTGCTTTCGCAACTCAGCCTTCTTCCTGAATTCCCTTCCTTTTTGCTCAGTGGGACTTGGCATATCTACGATTTGGGGGAATGTTGGTGTCCATTTTGTCACCATTTTTTATCATCAAATATACTTTGAGTGGCGTTATTTTCACTATTCTGATATAATAAATCACTCTTCTTTCCATTCAGACCATCAATCAGACCCAGGTATGATCGTATTTACATATCACGTGAATCTTGGCCAAATATCATTATTTTCATTATTTATTAATATTAATTTAATGTTTTTTGACTCGCTTGGAAAATAGATTTTGGCTTGCAGGTTATGGGTTTCAAATGGACCTCCATTCAAACTCATGTTCACATTGTAAACGTTTAGCCGCATACAACCTATCGTTTAGCCCTTTATTCAGACCGTGAAATCGTAGGTTGGCATACTCCTGCCCATTAAAGACAAAAACAGTGGGTTCTGTTAGCAGCGTGGTGGTTATGGTTGGTGAGTCAATGTTATAGAAGATTCGCTTCCCTGCTCGCTCAGCTCGACAGCACAAGACGCTCCCCACATCAACACTCTATAAGATTCGTTTTCCCCGCTCGCTCATCTCGACAACACATGCTCATTCCCACATCAACGTTCCAATAGGTCCATCCTCCTATGCTCAGCCTGCCAACACATGCTTCTGCCCACAGTTATATTAAACTAACACACAGCCGTTCGCATCAAGGAGAATCAGTGCCATGGAAGCAGGCGGATGGCATGTGCGCTGTCATCAACCACCAAGCAGTCGTTTGTAAATCATTAAGACTTTTATTTTTAGAGAGATCGACTATGTCAACCTTATATCCCATTGTAAACTTATGTATATATTTCTCCTTTGGAGAAACGCAGACACAAAAACATAGACGACATATAGAACAGTAGATATACGCATTTACGCTATCAGTCATTTGTAGAAACATTGTGTAATTTTCTTAGTTAATGGAAGTTCCTGAATTTTATTGTTTATATTCTGCTATTGGTGACTAAGTTGATTTAGTTTCAATATTTGATTGCTGGGAAGGGCCCCTTATCAACTAGAGGTTTTTATGTATATTTTTGTATTTTTCCTTTCTGCAAGTAAATAGTTCATTTTCCAGTATATGTAATTAATTTTGTTTTCCTGTATATGTCATTTCCTTATTTTTCTGTAATTTGTATTTTGTTGCTAACTTAATTTACTTTTCCAAAATTGATAATGGTCGACCAAGCATAGTGTTGATAGTTTTCTTTCAGTCTTTTGCAATTAGATAGAGTGCTTTCAGTCTTTTGCAATCAGATATAGTTTAGTTAGTTGTTGTTTCAGGTTTAGATTATGATTATAATTAGTTCTGTTAGTTCCTTTCCTATAGCTGTAGGTTAGTTTTATTCATATCTCAGTTTTGTTTGATTAGGCCATAGAAATAGTTTATTCCTTTAAACAATGATTGGAATAGGTTACTTCTTGCTATCTTAGTTTCTCAACAGTCTTCTCACTGACTTCTTTGCACTGTAGGATCATATGCATCAACCAATTGGTAGTTAAGATCATCCAAACTGCTTCTTTCATTAGTTTAAATCGTTTTCCTCCATCTGGACTGTCATTCGAACAATCATCTGGATTGTCATTCGGACCTTCATCCTTTCTGCATTGTTTTTTATGCTTATTTAGAATCCAATTTCTTAGGATTTTTAATTGTAATATTTCTTGCTTTTAATTAGCAGTTTTAGATGTAATTAAGATCTTGTTTCCGATTGCATAGAGTTTTAATTAAGTCTTGTCATCATTCTTAGTTTCCATTTCATCTTCCTTAACTTTGTTTTAACTCTTTTTCAAGATTATGTCTTTCATGTTTGATTTGCTAATAGGTTACTGTTCTAGAATCTATCAGTTTCATTCTTAGTATAATTTATTATATGTTCTTAAGGTTTATTTTGAATTAGAGTTAATAATTTCATTCTCCAAGTTATCTTAATTCTGATAGTTGCTTTGTTAAGCATAGGATCAGTTTTTCCATTCTTACAATTAATGATTATGTTCATGACATAGAGTTTGGTTCAGAAATAAATATCTTTATCGAGTTTTCTACTTGCTTCCAAATCAAATTCAGCTCAAATAAATATCTTTATTAAGTTTTCTACTTGCTTCAAGATTTCATTAGTTTTATATCATTTTGTTTATGGATAAAAGATAGATCATAATGTTTAAAATTAATTGTAATTGGTCTCTTTGTAGTTTACATCTCTTTGTAGAAATTAGGTTAGATTTACTTCCATTTTGTTTTGTTGTTACATTCTAAAGTCATTACGATACATTCACCCTAGTTCCTATCACATTTGACGTACAAAATCAAGGAGAATGGAATTAGATACTTTAGTGTAGTCTTGAAGTATTAATTGAACGCATGAATAGTTGTTGAATTCATTAAGTAGTTTGTAGTTTTTGTTTTAAGTCAAGTAGTTCCCATTTTCATAAAAATTAGTTTGTTTTTTTATCAGTATTTGTTCTTTTTCCATTGTTTAATCATAGAGTAGAATTTTGTTCTAAAAAACTATGAGAAGTTTCTAATCATGCAATTGAATTTGACTTGTAGGAAAGATCGTGTACAATCACCTACAAAAGAAGGACAACAAAATTTGTTCTAGCAATGAAGTTCAAGAAAACTATCTATTGAATATATTGAAGAATTTGAAGTTTCTAGGATCCAGGATGCAGTAATAGAAGGATGCCATGATCCAGGAATACCAGACGATCACGAAGAATGATGTTTGGGATGTGGTCCCAAGACCAGATGGGAAGTCTGTTGTGACTTCCGAGTTGATCTACAAGATAAAGCATGCTGCAGATGGCAACAAAGAGAAATACAAGGCAAGGTTTGTGGATCGTGGCTTCTCTCAGAAAGAGGGGATAGATTATGAAGAAACTTTTTCACATATAACCAGATACACTTCCATCAGAAGAATACTTGCTCTGGCTGCAGTAATGAAGTGGAAGATACACCAGATAGATGTCAAGACATCTTTCTTGAATGGTGTAGTTGAAGAGGAAGTGTATGTGGAGTAGCCACTCAGTTTTGAGACACATGACAGGGAGTCATATGTGTGCAGATTGAAGAAATCCTTGTATGGATTAAAGCAAGCACCTAGGACATGATACGGTAGGATAGACAAATTCCTTTTCAGTTTGGACTTTACCAAGAGTAAAGCAGATTCCAACCTTTACTACAAGGTTGAGGAGGGAAATTCAGTGATTCTTCTATTATATGTGGATGACATGTTTGTGATAGGTGAGGATAGATTGATTTTCGACACAAACAGGAAGCTTGTTGCCGAGTTCGAGATGAAGGACTTGGGCATGAGGCATTACTTTCTAGGTATGGAGGTGTGGCAGAGTGAAGATAGAATCTTCTTTGGACAAGGGAAGTATACAGTAGAAATCCTAAAGCAGTTCGGGATGATGGAATGCAAGGCCATGGCCACACCTATGGAATCGAACCTGAACCTATTGAGTGATGCTTCATTAGATTCAGTTGATGTCATGGTGTATCGTCAGATAATTGGGTCCTTGATGTACCTAACAAACATGAGACCAAATATTTGCTTTGCGATGAACAAATTGAGCCATTTTCTGACAGATCCTAGATATGTTCACCTGATTGCTATAAAGCATATTCCGAGGTACCTGAAGGGTACAATTGATTATGGGCTCAAGTATGATGCGATTCAAAAGTTTAACCTGGAGTGTAATGTTGATTCAGATTGGGCAGGAATTGCTACAGACAGGAAGAACACTTCGGGGTGTTGCTTTAGTATGGGATTAGGTGTGATCCCTTGGTTTAGTAGGAAGCAATCCTATGTAGCACTAAGTATAGCTGAAGCAGAGTATGTCGCATCTTGTTCGGCTAGTTATGAGGCAGTATAGATAAGGAATCTACTGTCTGATTTATTTGATCTACAGTTGGATACTACCTATATCTATTGTGATGACCAGAGTTGTGTGAAGTTGTCAGAGAACTCGGTGTTCCATGACAGGTCAAAGCACATCGAGATCAAATATCACTATATCAGGGATATGGTGCAGAAAGGAGTAGTGAAGCTCCAGTATGTTGTGACAGATGAACAGATTGCATATGTGTTGACCAAACTACTAGCTAGAGTGAATCCCAAGTACTTCAGAGAGAGGCTTGTTGTTCTTCAGATAGAATATACTTTGAGGAAGAAGTGATAGGACACATTTGCAGGAGCCATTCCAAGCATGGTGGTAGGAAGATCCTTCCCATGGCTGTGGATGTAAGCATTGTGTGATGAGCATCAGGATGATGCTCTGGTTAGTGCTATGTATGATGATCAAGATGATCATGTGTGATGAGCATTAGGATGATGCTCCATATGATAGGAATCAGGACAATGCTATGATGATCATGTGTGTTGAGCATCACGATGATGCTCCAGATGATAGGCATCAGGACGATGCTATGATGAGCATCAAGACGATGCTCCAGATGATATGCATCAGGATGATGCTGTGTACATGATCAAGGTAATCATGTGATGATGATGTGCATCAGGATGATGTACTATATGATGATGATCAGTATGATCATGAGTATCAAGATGATACTTCATGGCCATGGATAGATTGTGCAGGTAGCATATAAAATATCTTGGGAGATCCGATAGTTTGAGCTCGGATACTCTTTCAAGGTTTTGCTACAGGTAGCATAGAAAATATCCTTGGAGATCCGATAGTTTGACCTCAGATGCTCTTTCGATGTTTTGCTACAGGAGGCATGTAATCAGTCTTGGAGATTCGATAGGTTGAGCTGTGTGCTCGTAAAAGTCATGAGATGCTCTTTAGAGATCTTGCAGGTTGCAAGACACTCTTTTAAGGTTTTTCCTGACCACATAGAAAAAATCTTGGGAGATCCGATAGTTTGAGCTCGGATGCTTTTTTGAGGTTTTGTGGTGGTCACATGTAAAAGATCCTAGGAGATCCAATGGGTTGAGCTGTGTGCTCGTAAAAGTCCTAGGATGCTCTTTCGAGGTTTTTTTGTTGACGTACATTCCACAGGATGGCCAGAGATGATTGAAGACCTACAGGAGGCTAGGCCTACAACCATCATGAAAAAGGGCTAGCTCTATAGAACTTCCTATGACAAGAAGAATTGAGAGATAGCACTAGCGATCGAGATGACGAATACAACAGCAGTGACGATGATGCTCCATGATCCAGTGATGATGATCCAGCTCCAAAATTGAAGACTTGTGGCGATATGTATTGATGACCTATGTCTAGAGAATACCTTTCTAGTTAAGAGGGAGTGTTGATGTATTTGTAACTTTGGAAGATATTCTTCTATGTACCACACTTGTACTTTATTATATTCATGATGGAGATGTATTATTCCTCCAATCAGAAGTGTCGTCATTTGTATTTGTAAGTGTCGCAAGTGTTGCAAGCGTCAAAAGTGTCATAACTTATATTTGATGGGCTATTAGACCACCAGTGTGCAGTCGGCCCTATATGAGTCATGTGGTTGGATTATTAGGATTCCTTAGGAAGTTGGCCCTGTTAGAGTTAAAGGAAGGTTAATTTGTGTATAAATAGAGAGTGAGTGTCTCACATTCTATTCATTCACTCACTCATCCAACTCGCATAGTTGAGAGAGAGGAGTGCGCACAAGTAGAGGAGGAGTAGCTACTGGAGTCATCTATCTTTTTTAGATTGATCATTGTGATCTTTGTATTGGGTCTTATTCTATCTCTGGGGAAGTTGCGGGGTTTTTCACCTTCTTGGTTTTGCTAGAGGAAACTCTGTGTATCTTGTGTTTATGATTGTTATTCTCTTAGTAGGATCCTAGATAATGTTTGAATGAAATTATAAAAAAATTAACATGTGGAACCCTACTTGGACGATCTACCTGCCCATTCACAGCAGTGCGAGTACCACATTGATCATCTAATGGCAGTATTCCTCAGATGTAGGCGGTATAACATCTACTTGAACCCTCACAAGTGTATCTTCTGTGTCGATTCTAAATGCCTCCTTGATTTCATTGTCTCGAAAGATGGGATCCGCATTGATCCCTTGAAGGTGGCAGCCATCGTCACTCTCCCACCTCCCACTGATATCACAGAACTTCAAAGTTTGCAAGGGAAGGAAACTTATTTAAGGTGTTTTGTTTTTAATTTCACGCAAAAGATGCAAGGTTACATGAGACTACTCAAGATGGATGTCCTGTTCATTTGGGATGACCAAGCACAACAATCTTTCGATAGTCTCAAACATGCTATTACGCACACCCTTGTGCTCCAACTACCCAATTACTACAAGGATTACATCCTTTATATTTCTGCTTCAGCCACCATGATCGCCATGGTCTTGGTACAAGAAGGAAACAACACCCAGGAACATGTGATTTATTACTTAAGTAAGGGTCTCATTGACACCGAAGCTCGTTACTCACATGTTGATAAAATCACTCTTGCGACAGTTATTGCCATCCAAAAGTTTCGACATTACATTTTGCTCCGTACCACCACCATCATCGTTGATTCGAACCCCATGTACCATGTTTTGACACGCCAAGTTCTTGGGGGTAAGTGTTAAAATTCAATATGCTAAGACAGAAAATAGCAGCATTACATTCCATTTCACAATGATAGCATATACAGGATCACTGAAGAAACAACAAGCATAGCATAAACACAAGAGACACAGATTTATCCTGGGAAACCCTCATGGGGTAGAAAACCCAGTAAAGCTTCCTCAATATAGATGACCAGCAATATACAAAGATGCAAACCAAAGACATGATCTCCTCCTCCACCATAGAAGACCTCTCCTCTACAAGTGCGCCTCTCTTAAGTGAGTGAGTGTATCAAATGAGGAACATACCTCCTCTATTTATACACTACACTGACATGGGCCGACCCCCACATGGTGGGTCTAATAACCCTAGTTACCACAACCAATTTGGAGGAATAAACATCTCCAAATTCATAGTATAATCACATCGGACGTATGGAACATCTCTGGAATAAATAATATACAAATATAATATTCTTAGAAGTTACAATATTCAACACTCCCCCTTAACGAGAAGGATATTATAACAACATCCACAGGAGCAACGAGTCATACATCATACATGATACATCTATAAATCATTGGAAGCTTTCTCAACATCATCAGTAACTCAACCAGTTACTGGAACGTCTTCAATACTGGAACATCAACATCTTCAGTACTGAGTCTTTATCTTCTGCAGTACTCAAACAGTTACAGCAACATCAATATTTGAATCCTCACGATCGTCAGCATCATCATCACACGATCATCAGCATCGTCATCACACGATCATCATCATCATCATCACACGATCATCAACATCGTCATCCTACGAATATCAGCATCGTCATCATACGATCAACAGCATCGTCATCAGCATCATCATCACATGATCATCAACATCATCATCACACGATCATCAGCATCGTCATCACACGATCATCAGCATCACCATCACATGATCAACATCATCATCACACGATCATCAGCATCGACATCACACGATCAGCATCGTCATCACACGATCATCAGCATCATCATCACATGATCATATTACAGGATGATCAATCCTGCTCTCTTTAGGACATAGGTCCATGGATGATACAATCCAGATCAAGTTCCAGGATGATCAATCCTTATCTCTTTAAGACAAGTCTCATGTCTAGGGATGATCTAATCCCAACCACAGTGCCAGTCCTTTTTCATACTAGATGTGACCTAGATCAGATCTAGGATTTACCGCCACAGAGCCAGTCCTCTTTCATACTAGATGTGTCACGTCTACAGAGCCAGCCCTGTTTCATGCTGGATGTATCACATCTACAGAGCCAGCCCTGTTTCGTGCTGGATGTATCACATCTACAGAGCCAACCCTGTTTCATGCTGGATGTATCACATCTACAGAGCCAGCCCTGTTTCATGCTGGATGTATCACATCTACAGAGCCAGCCCTGTTTCATGCTGGATGTATCACATCTACAGAGCCAGCCCTGTTTCATGCTGGATGTATCACATCTATAGAGTCAGCCCTGTTTCATGCTGGATGTATCACATCTACAGAGCTAGCCCTGTTTCATGCTGGATGTATCACATCTACAGAGCTAGCCCTGTTTCATGCTGGATGTATCACATCTACAGAGCCAGCCCTGTTTCATGTTGGATGTATCACATCTACAGAGCCATCCCTGTTTCATGCTGGATGTAACATATCTACAGAGCCAGCCCTGTTTCATGCTGGATGTATCACATATACAGAGCCATCCCTGTTTCATGCTGGATGTAACATATCTACAAAGCTAGCCCTATTTCATGCTGGATGTAACCTAGAACAATTCTAGGATTTGTCATGTACATTTTGAACTGAGGTCCAGGGACGATCCAGTCCTATCATGTACCTTTTGAACCGAAGTCCAGGGACGATCCAGTCCTATCATGTACCTTTTGAACCGAAGTCCAGGGACGATCCAGTCCTATCATGTACCTTTTGAACCGAAGTCCAAGGACGATCCAGTCCTATCATGTACCTTTTGAACCGAAGTCCAGGGATGATCCAGTCCTATCATGTACCTTTTGAACCGAAGTCCAGGGACGATCCAGTCCTATCATGTACCTTTTGAAATGAAGTCCAGGGACGATCCAGTCCTATCATTCAATTCTCGGAGACCTCATGTCTACGGCTCAATTCAAAGGACCATAGTCCGAGGACGATCCAATCCCCTTACCTGTTCATTCAGGATTTAGTTCTCGGAGACATCATGTCTACGGCTCAATTCAAAGGACTAAAGTCTGAGGACGATCCAATCCCCTTACCTGTTCATTCAGGATTTTGTTCTCGGAGACATACGTCTACGGCTCTCTTTAGGACTGAAGTCCAGGGATGATCCAATCCCCTTAAGTCCACCAAGGACTTCATTCTCGAAGACATACGTCTACGGCTCTCTTTAGTACTGAAGTCCAGGGATGATCCAATCCCTTCAAGTCCACCAAGGACTTCATTCTCGAAGACATACGTCTACGGCTCTCTTTAGGACTGAAGTCCAGGGATGATCCAATCCCCTCAAGTCCACCAAGGACTTCATTCTCGAAGACATACATCTACGGCTCTCTTTAGGACTGAAGTCCAGGGATGATCCAATCCCCTCGTATGTCAATCATGGGTACAAGTATCTTCATCCATACAAGTACATCGAGGCATCATGTATCCTCATCATCAAAACATGTATATCAAAACATGTATCCTCATCAATAGCATCAAATACATATATCATTAAAGGCATGTATACATCTATCATCAAAAGCATGTATTCTCACTAATACATCTATCATCAAAAGTATGTATACATCTATCATCAAAAGCATGTATACTCACTAATACATCTATCATCAAAAGCATGTATTCTTACTAATACATCTATCATCAAAAGTAAAAATATAAGGGTCCTTAAAATAATTCTAAGTAACTAAGTGCAGTAAATAGGTAACCTCATCATTGATGAGACAGACTTGTTATCAGATACTATGCTACTCCCCCTTTCGAGGAGAGTTCTTTTGAACTATACCAAGCTTGTCTCGAAAGTATTCAAACTTCACTCGAGACAGAGGTTTAGTCAAGATATCAGCAATCTGATCCTCAGTGCTTATATATTCGAGCTTGATAACTCCTCTTTGCACCATATCTCGTATATAGAAGTATCAGATCTCTATGTGTTTTTGACTTATCATGGAATACAAGATTTTCTATCTTGATGCAGTTTTGAATGTCACACATAATCATAGTGGAATTCATTTCTAAGTCAAACACTGCATATAAAAGCTTCTGAAGCCATACTGCTTCATAGCTGGCAGAGCAGACAGTGTTGAATATTGTAACTTCTAAGAATATTATATTTGTACATTATTTATTCCGGAGATGTTCCATCCCTCCGAGGTGATTCTATTATGTATCTGGAGATGTTTATTCCTCCGAGGAGTTGTGGAAACTAGGGTTATTAGACCCACCATGTTGGGGTCAGCCCAGTCAGTTATAATAGGGTATTTAACCTAATGGTTAAATACGAGCCTACATGTACTTGTGTAAAATATATGTCAGAGTAGTGTATTAATAGAGGAGGTGTGTTCCTCATTTGACACACTCACACACTTGAAAAGAGGAGCACTTGTCTGGGAGATTTGCTAAGGAGGATTATAAGGAGGTATCACATCTTGTATTTTGGTTTATCATCTTATTGAGGAAAGCTTTGCTGGGTTTTCTACCCCATGAGGGTTTCCCAGGATAAATCTGTGTCTCTTGTGTTTATGCTATGCTTGTTGTTTCTTCAGTGATCCTGTATATGCTATTATTGTGAAATAGAATGTAATGCTGCTATTTTCTGTCTTAGCATATTGAATTTTAACATGGTATTAGAGCTAACCTGAAGGAAGACAAGGTATGGCACTTACGACACTTGCTTTACTTACGACAATTTGAAGGTTAGGGTTTTACATAGCAAAAACCAGTCATCGTGGAACTTTCGCTATAAATCCATTTTTGCGAAGGTTTAGGGTCTGAAAAGCTTACAGGTCGAAGATAACATCCCCAGGTACCTTTTGTCCAAAAGGAACCCTCAGATTCGTTGTACTGTATGAGTTATGATCAGTACAAGTTAGGGTTTCTGCCTCTTCCAGATCTCAGTCAAAATAAGGTGACCTTGGAAAAAAGGTCATAACTTGGGCTAGGAAGCTCCAAATGAAATTTCGTAAAAAGTGATAGGTAGTACACAGAATGTACTATCTCAGAAAACCTTTTCAGAGGCCGAAGATGAACCAATGACACGTGGCACGCTGTACACATTCGATCTCCTGTTTTATCCCATAAACAAGTCACGTTGCGACACTTGGCATAACTCTCTCTCAGAAAATCCAATTGAGGTCAGACCTGTCAGGATGGAAAGATGACAGGTTAGGCTACTACAAAAAAACATTTCAGACCCTGTGGACCAAAAATGTCAGATTTATAGCAGAAGCAATCAGGTGCATATTTCTGTCAAAACAGAATTATTTTTAGCACCTTTATTCATGGCTTCCGGAATTTAGGGTTTCGGAGAAAGTTGGAATTTTTTGAATTCTGTAACCACGGCTGGAAGCTCCTTAGAAAAATAAGAGTTTAGAGCCTTGGATCGAACCTTTTGATTGGACAGAAGGGTGGGCTTGATCAAACCCTAGTTCGGGTTCCTGTCCAGAAGATCCAGAAGTTTCGAAGGCAATTTTGAGGGGTCAAATTTTGGAGATTTCAAAATTGAAGAATGCTAGGTTGATCAGCTCAGCAAGACACATTCTTCCATCCATTCAGAAGTATGAAAGTCAAAGATTGAATTTTTAGGGTTTCTCTAGCAAACCCTAATCAAGCTCCAAATCAAGTTTCAGGGGGAGTTGAGGCTATAAGGCCTTACATAAGAAGACTACAAAAAGTCTCGACAGGTATGACTTAAGGAGGTTCAGGTATGCCTTGAAATCTGATTCTTGATTAAGTTCATAATGTGTTTGTCTTCATGTTATTTATTAGTACAATCTTGATTAATGTTATTAATTGTCTTATCACCCTAGTAACAATATGAATGCATGTGAATGATCGAAGACATTCATTGATTAGGGCTATATGATTGTACTTATGCATTATGGTGTTGTGTGAGGTTGGTGTTGTCTGCTAACAAGACACAGGTACATCACAAAAGACAAATCAAGTTCCATGACCATGACAACATGAAGACAAAGACTCACGAGGTATGTATGACTTTGTTATATCATGTTTAACCTACGAGACATGTAGGTTCTAGCTCAAGATCTCTAAATCATTGAAGAGATTGTTTAGGTATGTTGTACATAACTAAGCAGGTATACTAATCCAGGTATGTTTTCCTATGTCATGTTAGAATCTTACCTTGTGTAAGTATACTTGGTATGATTGGTTAGTAATCAAGGGTTTATGCATATTATGTCTCTTATCTTGGTTGATGATTTAACTAACTAGATCAAACAAGAATATGCATGAGTAAAAGAAGACTTCCTTGAAACCCTGAATAGTAATGATCATGACTGTACATATTCAAGATTATTTAGAATTAGAATATTTTGATAATATTGAGAATATACTAATGAATGTATGTTTGTGTATGAGATCATGAGGATGACACTAGTGTACACTTGAGCATGCACAGTGGTACAGAATGAATAGAAGTTCAGGAGACATACAGAAGATCAAGCGAGAGGCAACCACACAAACATAAAAGATAAGTATTTGAGTTGTTATTAGAAATAGTAAATGATATTGCTTGTATGCATTTTGTATTCCTAGAATATATCATGCTGAGTGTAAACATTCATAAAGCATTGAACAGTATACTACTAATATGCATATGATTGGTAAGTTGGACAAACATTCCATTGTTGCTTGTCTAGAATGAAACCTCTTTGCTGACATGCTGAGAGCTGTGCACACTCTCGATAGTATGTTCTGGTAAAGATAGAAGGCATCTAGATAGCTACTGTATGCATACAGGATATGGGAAAGTGTTGTGCCAAAGTATTGGTCAAAATAGTTGCATAACTATGTAAATGATATCTGTATGCATAATAGGTTATCATGTCAATAACATTTGATGATTATGAAGTATTACTAATCATTTACTTAATTTTGATTTGTAGGAAGAGAATCATGATGAGATGTTTTTCTCCAAGGGACTAGATAAGACCATTCTCTTAATGATGTAATTAAAGAAGAAGTGTGAATCAGGTTCTGTCTGGGTACCCAGGATCGGTAGTCAATTGATGAGCTTAATAATCATCATGGGTGATGTGGATCTCAACCTTTGCTACAAGGTTGAATATGGCTTCTATACACATATGACATGGATGCAAGAAGGAACTCAACACAGAGTTCGAATGTTTTTGAGGCTCATATTAGTAGACCCATCTGACGAGAGATGGCATAGATAGATATGCAGAAGATCACTCAATGCAGAGTGTGAATAATGGACAATTGACAGCTTCATGACAAAGCTCGGGCTTTACCAGAAGTAAAGTTGTTCCTAACCTTTACCTTAAGGTTGTGGATGATGAACCTATCATACCATTATTGTATGACGATGATCTCTTTCTGACAAGGAATGAGAAACAGGTCATGAAAATGGCTGCAGAAATGAAAATGAGAGATCTCGGATTAATGCACCACTTCTTAGATATAGAAGTATGGCAAGATCCAAAAGGAATCTTTTAAATCAAGGTAAGTATGCTGTGAAGTTTCTAAAAAGATTTGATATGTTGGAGTATAAATCCATGGCCACTCCCATGGACTCCAACTTGAAGTTATTAGTTAATGACTCATCGTATTTAGTGGACCTAACCCTATATAGAATAATCATTGGGTCATTGATGTATTTAACAAATACTAGGCCAGATATATGCTTTGCTGTAAATACCCTAAGTCAGTATCTAGTAGAACCTAGAAAGGTTCACTTAATTGCTACAAAGCATGTAGTGAGGTACCTAAAAGGTACATTAGATTTTTGGTCTATATTATCTTGGAGGTCATGAACTCTATTTACATGGTTACTGAGATTCTGATTGGGCAGGAAGTGCCTCAGACAGAAAGAGTACATCAGGTGGATGTTATAGTCTTGAATCTGCCATGATCTCATGGTTCAGCAAGAAACAATCTAGTGTGGCTCTCAGTACTGCTGAAGCAGAATATATGGTTGTCTGCTCTGCCAGCTGTGAAGTAGTATGGCTTCAGATGCTTTTATATGGAGTGTTTGACTTAGAAATGGATCCCACTGTGATTATGTGTGACAATGAAAGCTACATTAAGATGACTGAAAATCATGTGTTCCACGATAAGTCAAAACACATAGAGATCCGATACTTCTATATACGAGATATAGTGCAAAGAGGAGTTATCAAGCTCGAATATATAAGCAATAAGGATCAGATTGCTGATATCTTGACTAAACCTCTGTCTCAAGTGAAGTTTGAATAATTTCGAGACAAGCTTGGTATAGTTCAAAAGAACTCTCCTCGAAAGGGGGAGTAGCATAGTATCTGATAACAAGTCTGCCTCATCAATGATGAGGTTACCTTTTCACTACACTTAGTTACCTAGAATTATTTAGATTTAGGACTCTTATATTTTTACTTTTGATGATAGATGTATTAGTGAGAATACATGCTTTTGATGATAGATGTATTAGTGATATACATGTTTTGATGATGATATACATGTTTTGATATACATGTTTGATGATGATGATACATGTTTTGATATACATGCTTGATGATGATGATGATACATGTTTGATGATGATGATGATACATGTTTTGATGTACATGTTTGATGATGATGATGATACATGTTTTGATGTACATGCTTGATGATGATGATGATACATGTTTTGATATACATGCTTGGTGATGATGATGATACATGTTTTGATATACATGTTTGATGATGATGATGATACATGTCTTGATATACATGTTTGATGATGATGATACATGTTTTGGTTATACATGTTTTGATGATGAGAATACATGTTTTGTTATACATGTTGTGAGGGGATTGGATCATCCCTGGACTTCAGTCCTAAAGTTGAGCCGTAGACGTATGTCTTCGAGAATGAAGTTCTTGGTGAACATGTGAGGGGATTGGATCATCCCTGGACTTCAGTCCTAAAGTTGAGCCGTAGACGTATGTCTTCGAGAATGAAGTTCTTAGTGAACATGTGAGGGGATTGGATCATCCCTGGACTTCAGTCCTAAAGTTGAGTCATAGATGTATGTCTTCGAGAAAGAAGTTCTTGGTGAACATGTGAGGGGATTGGATCATCCCTGGACCTCAATCCTAAAGAAGAGCCGTAGACGTATGTCTCCAAGAACTAAATCCTGAATGAACAGGTAAGAGGATTGGATCATCCTCGGACTATAGTCCTTTGAATTGAGCCGTAGACATGAGGTCTCCAATAACTGAATGATAGGACTGGATCATCCCTGGACCTCGTTTCAAAAGGTACATGATAGGACTGGATCGTCCCTGGACTTCGGTTCAAAAGGTACACGATAGGACTGAATCGTCCCTGGACCTCGGTTCAAAAGGTACACGATAGGACTGGATCGTCCCTGAACTTTGGTTCAAAAGGCACATGATAGGACTAGATCGTCCCTGGACCTCGGTTCAAAATGTACGTGACAAATCCTATAATTGCTCTAGGTTACATCTAGCATGAAACAGGGTTGGCTCTGTAGATGTGATACATCCAGCATGAAACAAGGCTGGCTCTGTAGATGTGATACATCCAGCATGAAACAGGGTTGGCTCTGTAGATGTGATACATCCAGCATGAAACAGGGCTGGCTCTGTATATATGATACATCCAGCATGAAACAGGGTTTGCTCTGTAGATGTGAAACATCCAGCATGAAACAAGGCTGGCTCTGTAGATGTGATACATCCAGCATGAAATAGGGCTGGCTCTGTATATATGATACATCCAGCATGAAACAGGGCTGGCTCTGTAGATGTGATACATCCAGCATGAAACAGGGCTGGCTCTCTATATATGATACATCCAGCATGAAACAGGGCTGGCTCTGTAGATGTGATACATCCAGCATGAAACAGGGCTGGCTCTGTAGATGTGATACATCCAGCATGAAACAGGGCTGGCTCTGTAGATGTGATACATCCAGCATGAAATAGGGCTGGCTCTGTAGATGTGATACATCCAGCATGAAACAGGGCTGGCTCTGTAGATGTGATACATCCAGCATGAGACAGGGCTGGCTCTATAGATGTGATACATCCAGCATGAAACAGGGCTGGCTCTGTAGATGTGACACATCCAGTATGAAAAAGGACTGGCTCTGTGGCGGTAAATCCTAGATCTGATCTAGGTCACATCCAGTATGAAAAAGGACTGGCACTGTGGTTGGGATTGGATCATCCCTAGAAATGAGACTTATCTTAAAGAGATAAGGATTGATCATCCTGGAACTTGATCTGGATTGCATCATCCATGGACCTATGTCCTAAAGAGAGCAGGATTGATCATCCTGTAATACGATCGTGTGATGATGATGCTGATCGTATGATGATGATGTTGATCGTGTGATGACGATGCTGCCGATCGTGTGATGACGATGTTGATCGTATGATGACGATGCTGATCGTGTGATGACGATGCTGCCGATCATGTGATGACGATGTTGATCGTATGATGACGATGTTGATGATCATGTGATGATGATGCCAATGATCGTGTGATGACGATGCTGATGATCATGTGATGACGATACTGATGATCATGTGATGACGATGCTGATGATCGTGTGATGATGATGTTGATGATCGTGTGATCCTGTGATGACAATGATGACGATCGTGTGATGACGATGCTGATGATCATGTGATGACGATGCTGATGATCGTGTGATGATGATGATGATGACGATGCTGATGATTGAGTAATATCAAATCTGATGATGTTGATGTTCCAGTAACTAGTTGAGTTACTGATGATGATGAATTGAAGAAAGCTTCCGATGATATATAGATGATGTAGTCAATGACTCCTTGCTCCTGCAGATGTTGTTATAATATCCTTCTCGTTAAGGGGGAGTGTTGAATATTGTAACTTCTAAGAATATTATATTTGTACATTATTTATTCCGGAGATGTTCCATCCCTCCAAGGTGATTCTATTATGTATCCGAAGATGTTTATTCCTCTGAGGAGTTGTGGCAACTAGGTTTATTAGACCCACCATGTTGGGGTCGTCCCACTCAGTTATAATAGGGTATTTAACCTAATGGTTAAATACGAGCCTACATGTACTTGTGTAAAATATATGTCAGAGTTGTGTATAAATAGAGGAGGTGTGTTCCTCATTTGACACACTCACACACTTGAAAAGAGGAGCACTTGTCTAGGAGATTTGCTAAGGAGGATTAGAAGGAGGGAGCACATCTTGTATTTTGGTTTATCATCTTATTAAGGAAAGCTTTGCTGGGTTTTCTACCCCATGAGGGTTTCCCAGGATAAATCTGTGTCTCTTGTGTTTATGCTATGCTTGTTGTTTCTTCAGTGATCCTGTATATGCTATTATTGTGAAATAGAATGTAATGCTGCTATTTTCTTTCTTAGCATATTGAATTTTAACATGGTATCAGAGCTAACCTGAAGGAAGACAAGGTATGGCACTTACGACACTTGCTTTACTTACGACAATTTGAAGGTTAGGGTTTTACATAGCAAAAACCAGTCATCGTGGAACTTTCGCTATAAATCCATTTTTACGAAGGTTCAGGGTATGAAAAGCTTACAAGTCGAAGATAACATCCCCAGGTACCTTGTGTCCAAAGGGAACCCTCAGATGCATTGTACTTTATGAGTTATGATCAGTACAAGTTAGGGTTTCTGCCTCTTCCAAATCTCAGTCAAAATCAGGTGACCTTGGAAAAAAGGTCATAACTTGGGCTAGGAAGCTCCAAATGAAATTTCGTAAAAAGTGACAGGTAGTACACAAATTGTACTATCTCAGAAAACCTTTTCAGAGGCTGAAGGTGAACGAGTGACACTTGTCACGGCGTACAAGTTCGCTCTCCTATTTTATCCCATAAACAAGTCACGTTGCGACACTTGGCATATCTCTCTCTCAGAAAATCCAATTGAGGTCAGACCTGTCAGGATGGAAAGATGACAGGTCAGGATACTGCAAAAAAAAATTTCAGACCCTATGGACCAAAAATGTCAGATTTATAGCAGAAGCAATCAGGTGCATATTTCTGTCAAAACAGAATTATTTTTAGCACCTTTATTCATGGCTTCCGGAATTTAGGGTTTCGGAGAAAGTTGGATTTTTTTGAAGTCTGTAACCACGGATGGAAGCTGCTCAGAAAAATAAGAGTTTAGAGCCTTGGATCGAACCTTTTGATTGGATAGAAGGGCAGGCTTCATCAAACCCTAGCTCGAGTTCCTGTCCAGAAGATCCAGAAGTTTCGAAGGCAATTTTGAGGGGTCAAATTTTGGAGATTTCAAAATTGAAGAATGCTAGGTTGATCAGCTCAGCAAGACACATTCTTCCATCCATTCAGAAGTATGAAAGTCAAAGATTGAATTTTTAGGGTTTCTCTAGCAAACCCTAATCAAGCTCCAAATCAAGTTTCAGGGGGAGTTGAGGCTAAGGCCTTACATAAGAAGACTACAAAAAGTCTCGACAGGTATGACTTAAGGAGGTTCAGGTATGCCTTGAAATCTGATTCTTGATTAAGTTCATAATGTGTTTGTCTTCATGTTATTTATTAGTACAATCTTGATTAATGTTATTAATTGTCTTATCACCCTAGTAACAATATGAATGCATGTGAATGATCGAAGACATTCATTGATTAGGGCTATATGATTGTACTTATGCATTATGGTGTTGTGTGAGGTTGGTGTTGTCTGCTAACAAGACACAGGTACATCACAAAAGACAAATCAAGTTCCATGACCATGACAACATGAAGACAAAGACTCACGAGGTATGTATGACTTTGTTATATCATGTTTAACCTACGAGACATGCAGGTTCTAGCTCAGGATCTCTAAATCATTGAAGAGATTGTTTAGGTATGTTGTACATAACTAAGCAGGTATACTAATCTAGGTATGTTTTCCTATGTCATGTTAGAATCTTACCTTGTGTAAGTATACTTGGTATGATTGGTTAGTAATCAAGGGTTTATGCATATTATGTCTCTTATCTTGGTTGATGATTTAACTAACTAGATCAAACAAGAATATGCATGAGTAAAAGAAGACTTCCTTGAAACCCTGAATAGTAATGATCATGACTGTACATATTCAAGATTATTTAGAATTAGAATATTTTGATAATATTGAGAATATACTAATGAATGTATGTTTGTGTATGAGATCATGAGGATGACACTAGTGTACACTTGAGCATGCACAGTGATACAGAATGAATAGAAGTTCAGGAGATATACAGAAGATCAAGCGGGAGGCAACCACACAAACATAAAAGATAAGTATTTGAGTTGTTATTAGAAATAGTAAATGATATTGCTTGTATGCATATTTGTATTCCTAGAATATATCATGCTGAGTGTAAACATTCATAAAGCATTGAACATTATACTACTAATATGCATATGATTGGTAAGTTGGACAAACATTCCATTGTTGCTTGTCTAGAATGAAACCTCTTTGCTGACATGCTGAGAGCTGTGCACACTCTCGATAGTATGTTCTGGTAAATATAGAAGGCATCTAGATAGCTACTGTATGCATATAGGATATGGGAAAGTGTTGTGCCAAAGTATTGGTCAAAATAGTTGCATAACTATGTAAATGATATCTGTATGCATAATAGGTTATCATGTCAATAACATTTGATGATTATGAAGAATTACTAATCATTTACTTAATTTTGATTTGTAGGAAGGGAATCATGATGAGATGTTTTGCTCCAAGGGACTAGATAAGACCATTCTCTTAATGATGTAATTAAAGAAGAAGTGTGAATCAGGTTCTGTATGGGTACCCAGGATCGGTAGTCAATTGATGAGCTTAATAATCATCATGGGTGATGTGGATCTCAACCTTTGCTACAAGGTTGAATATGGCTTCTATACACATATGACATGGATGCAAGAAGGAACTCACCATAGAGTTCGAATGTTTTTGAGGCTCATATTAGTAGACCCATCTGACGAGAGATGGCATAGATAGATATGCAGAAGATCACTCAATGCAGAGTGTGAATAATGGACAATTGACAGCTTCATGACAAAGCTCGGGCTTTACCAGAAGTAAAGTTGTTCCTAACCTTTACCTTAAGGTTGTGGATGATGAACCTATCATACCATTATTGTATGACAATGATCTCTTTCTGACAAGGAATGAGAAGCAGGTCATGAAAATGGCTGCAGAAATGAAAATGAGAGATCTCGGATTAATGCACTACTTCTTAGGTCTAGAAGTATGGCAAGATCCAAAAGGAATCTTTTAAATCAAGGTAAGTATGCTGTGAAGTTTCTAAAAAGACTTGATATGTTGGAGTATAAATCCATGGCCACTCCCATGGACTCCAACTTGAAGTTATTAGTTAATGACCCATCGTATTTAGTGGACCTAACCCTATATAGACAAATCATTGGGTCATTGATGTATTTAACAAATACTAGGCCAGATATATGCTTTGCTGTAAATACCCTAAGTCAGTATCTAGTAGAACCTAGAAAGGTTCACTTAATTGCTACAAAGCATGTAGTGAGGTACCTAAAAGGTACATTAGATTTTTGGTCTATATTATCTTGGAGGTCATGAACTCTATTTACATGGTTACCTTGATTCTGATGGGGCAAGAAGTGCCTCAGACAGAAAGAGTACATCAGGTGGATGTTATAGTCTTGAATCTGCCATGATCTCATGGTTCAGCAAGAAACAATCTAGTGTGGCTCTCAGTACTGCTGAAGCAGAATATATGGCTGTCTGCTCTGCCAGCTGTGAAGTAGTATGGCTTCATAAGCTTTTATATGGAGTGTTTGACTTAGAAATGGATCCCACTGTGATTATGTGTGACAATCAAAGCTACATTAAGATGACTGAAAATCATGTGTTCCACGATAAGTCAAAACACATAGAGATCCGATACTTCTATATACGAGATATGGTGCAAAGAGGAGTTATCAAGCTCGAATATATAAGCACTGAGGATCAGATTGCTGATATCTTGACTAAACCTCTGTCTCAAGTGAAGTTTGAATACTTTCGAGACAAGCTTGGTATAGTTCAAAAGAACTCTCCTCGAAAGGGGGAGTAGCATAGTATCTGATAACAAGTCTGCCTCATCAATGATGAGGTTACCTTTTCACTACACTTAGTTACCTAGAATTATTTAGATTTAGGACTCTTATATTTTTACTTTTGATGATAGATGTATTAGTGAGAATACATGCTTTTGATGATAGATGTATTAGTGAGAATACATGCTTTTGATGATAGATGTATTAGTGATATACATGTTTTGATGATGATATACATGTTTTGATATACATGTTTGATGATGATGATACATGTTTTGATATACATGCTTGATGATGATGATGATACATGTTTGATGATGATGATGATACATGTTTTGATGTACATGTTTGATGATGATGATGATACGTGTTTTGATGTACATGCTTGATGATGATGATGATACATGTTTTGATATACATGTTTGGTGATGATGATGATACATGTTTGATGATGATGATGATACATGTTTTGATATACATGTTTGATGATGATGATGATACATGTTTTGATATACATGTTTGATGATGATGATGATACATGTCTTGATATACATGTTTGATGATGATGATACATGTTTTGGTTATACATGTTTTGATGATGAGAATACATGTTTTGTTGTACATGTTGTGAGGGGATTGGATCATCCCTGGACTTTAGTCCTAAAGTTGAGCCGTAGACGTATGTCTTCGAGAATGAAGTTCTTGGTGAACATGTGAGGGGATTGGATCATCCCTGGACTTTAGTCCTAAAGTTGAGCCGTGGACGTATGTCTTCGAGAATGAAGTTCTTAGTGAACATGTGAGGGGATTGGATCATCCATGGACTTCAGTCCTAAAGTTGAGTCATAGACGTATGTCTTTGAGAAAGAAGTTCTTGGTGAACATGTGAGGGGATTGGATCATCCCTGGACCTCAGTCCTAAAGAAGAGCAGTAGACGTATGTCTTTGAGAACTAAATCCTGAATGAATAGGTAAGAGGATTGGATCATCCTCGGACTATGGTCCTTTGAATTGAGCCGTAGACATGAGGTCTCCGATAACTGAACGATAGGACTGGATCATCCCTGGACCTCGGTTCAAAAGGTACACGATAGGACTGGATCGTCCTTGGACCTCGATTCAAAAGGTACACGATAGGACTGGATCATCCCTGGACTTCGGTTCAAAAGGTACATGATAGGACTAGATCGTCCCTGGACCTCAGTTCAAAAGGTACACGATAGAACTGGATCGTCCCTGAACTTCGGTTCAAAAGGAACATGATAGGACTGGATCGTCCCTGGACCTCAGTTCAAAATGTACGTGACAAATCCTAGAATTGCTCTAGGTTACATCTAGCATGAAACAGGGTTGGCTCTGTAGATGTGATACATCCAGCATGAAACAAGGCTGGCTTTGTAGATGTGATACATCCAGCATGAAACAGGGTTGGCTCTATAGATGTGATACATCCAGCATGAAACAGGGCTGGCTCTGTATATATGATACATCCAGCATGAAATAGGGTTGGCTCTGTAGATGTGATACATCCAGCATGAAACAGGGCTGGCTCTGTAGATGTGATACATCCAGCATGAAACAGGGCTGGCTCTGTATATATGATACATCCAGCATGAAACAGGGCTGGCTCTGTAGATGTGATACATCCAGCATGAAACAGGGCTGGCTCTCTATATATGATACATCCAGCATGAAACAGGGCTGGCTCTGTAGATGTGATACATCCATCATGAAACAGGGCTGGCTCTGTAGATGTGATGCATACAGCATGAAACAGGGCTGGCTCTGTAGATGTGATACATCCAGCATGAAACAGGGTTGGCTCTGTAGATGTGATACATCCAGCATGAAACAGGGCTGGCTCTGTAGATGTGATACATCCAGCATGAAACAGGGTTGGCTCTATAGATGTGATACATCCAGCATGAAACAGGGCTGGCTCTGTAGATGTGACACATCCAGTATGAAAAAGGACTGGCTCTGTGGTGGTAAATGCTAGATCTGATCTAGGTCACATCTAGTATGAAAAAGGACTGGCACTGTGGTTGGGATTGGATCATCCCTAGACATGAGACTTGTCTTAAAGAGATAAGGATTGATCATCCTGGAACTTGATCTGGATTGCATCATCCATGGACCTATGTCCTAAAGAGAGCAGGATTGATCATCCTGTAATACGATCGTGTGATGATGATGCTGATCGTATGATGACGATGCTGATCATGTGATGACGATGTTGCCGATCGTGTGATGACGATCCTGATCGTATGATGACGATGCTGATCATGTGATGACGATGATGCCGATCGTGTGATGACGATGTTGATCGTATGATGACGATGTTGATGATCGTGTGATGATGATGTCGATGATCGTGTGATGACGATGCTGATGATCATGTGATGACGATGCTGATGATCATGTGATGACGATGCTGATGATCATGTGATGACGATGTTGATGATCGTGTGATCGTGTGATGACGATGATGATGATCGTGTGATGACGATGCTGATGATCGTGTGATGACGATGCTGATGATCGTGTGATCGTGTGATGACGATGCTGATGATCGTGTGATCGTGTGATGACGATGATGATGACGATGCTGATGATCGAGTAATATCAACTCTGATGATGTTGATGTTCCAGTAACTAGGTGAGTTACTGATGATGATGAATTGAAGAAAGCTTCCGATGATATATAGATGATGTAGTCAATGACTCCTTGCTCCTGCAGATGTTGTTATAATATCCTTCTCGTTAAGGGGGAGTGTTGAATATTGTAACTTCTAAGAATATTATATTTGTACATTATTTATTCCGGAGATGTTCCATCCCTCTGAGGTGATTCTATTATGTATCCGAAGATGTTTATTCCTCCGAGGAGTTGTGGCAACTAGGGTTATTAGACCCACCATGTTAGGGTCGGCCCACTCAGTTATAATAAGGTATTTAACCTAATGGTTAAATACGAGCCTACATGTACTTGTGTAAAATATATGTCAGAGTAGTGTATAAATAGAGGAGGTGTGTTCCTCATTTGACACACTCACACACTTGAAAAGAGGAGCACTTGTCTAGGAGATTTGCTAAGGAGGATTAGAAGGAGGGAGCACATCTTGTATTTTGGTTTATCATCTTATTGGGGAAAGCTTTGCTGGGTTTTCTACCCCATGAGGGTTTCCCAGGATAAATCTGTGTCTCTTGTGTTTATGTTATGCTTGTTGTTTCTTCAGTGATCCTGTATATGCTATTATTGTGAAATAGAATGTAATGCTGCTATTTTCTGTCTTAGCATATTGAATTTTAACAGACAGCTATATATATATTCTGCTTCAGCAGTACTGAGAGCCACACTAGATTGTTCCTTGCTGAACCATGAGATCATGGCAGATTCAAGACTATAACATCCACCTGATGTACTCTTTCTATCTGAGGCACTTCCTGCCCAATCAAAATCTGAGTAACCATGTAAACGGAGTTCATGACCTCCAAGATAATATAGACCAAAAATCTAATGTACCTTTTAGGTACCTCACTACATGCTTTGTAGCTATTAAGTGCACCTTTCTAGGTTCTACTAGATATTGACTTAGGGTATTTACAGCAAAGCATATATCTGGCCTAGTATTTGTTAAATACATCAATGACCCAATGATTTGTCTATATAGGGTTAGGTCCACTAAATACAATGAGTCATTAACTAATAACTTCAAGTTGGAGTCCATGGGAGTGGCCATGGATTTATACTCCAACATATCAAATCTTTTTAGAAACTTCACAACAAACTTACCTTGATTTAAAAGATTCCTTTTGGATCTTGCCATACTTCTAGACCTAAGAAGTAGTGCATTAATCCGATATCTTTCATTTTCATTTCTGCAGCCATTTTCATGACCTGTTTCTCATTCCTTGTCAGAAAGAGATCATCGTCATACAATAATGGTATGATAGGTTCATCATCCACAACCTTAAGGTAAAGGTTAGGAACAACTTTACTTCTGGTAAAGCCCAAGCTTTTTCATGAAGCTATCAATTGTCCATTATTCACACTCAGCATTGAGTGATCTTCTGCATATCTATCTGTGCCATCTCTCGTCAGATGGGTCTACTAAAATGAGCCTCAAAATAATTCAAACTCTATGGTGAGTTCCTTCTTGCATCCATGTCATATGTGTATAGAACCCATATTCAACCTTGTAGCAAAGGTTGAGATCCACATCACTCATGATGATCATTAAGCTCATCAATTGACTACCGATCCTGGGAACCCATACAGAACCTGATTACATTATTAAGAGAATGGTCTTATCTAGTCCCTTGGAGCAAAACATCTCATCATGATTCTCTTCCTCTTTCTAAGAGAATCTCTTAACCACAATCTTTCTATAGTGTGTTTGATTTGTAAATCTTTTGTTGAACATCCATCGCTTGTTCAGAGTTCATCATTCATCATGATCTTTCCTACAAATCAAAATTAAGTACATGATTAGTAATACTTCATAATCATCAAATCATATTTATATGATAACCTATTATGCATACAGATATCATTTACATAGTTATGCAACTATTTTGACCAATACTTTGGCACAACACTTTCCCATATCCTATATGCATACAGTGGCTATCTAGATGCCTTCCATCTCTACCAGAACATACTATCGAAAGTGTGCACAACTCTCAGCATGTCAGCAAAGAGGCGTCATTCTAGACAAGCAACAATGGAATGTTTGTCCAATTTACCAATCATATGCATATTAGTAGTATACTGTTCAATGCTTTATGAATGTTTACACTCAACATGTTATATTCTAGGAATACAAATATGCATACAAGCAATATCATTTACTATTTCTAACAACAATCCAAATACTTATATTTTATGTTTGTGTGGTTTCCTCCCGCTTGATCTTCTGTATGTCTTCTGAACTTCTATTCATTCTGTACCACTGTGGATGCTCAAGTGGACACTAGTGTCATCCTCATGATCTCATACACAAACATACATTCATTAGTATATTCTCAATATTATCAAAACATTCTAATTCTAAATAATCTTGAATATGTACAGTCATGATCATTAGTATTCAGGGTTTCAAGGAAGTCTTCTTTTACTCATGCATATTCTTGTTTGATCTAGTTAGTTAAATCATCAACCAAGATAAGAGACATAATATGCATAAACCCTTGAATACTAACCAATCATACCAAGTATACTTACACAAGGTAAGATTCTAACATGACATAGGAAAACATACATGGATTAGTATACCTCCTTAGTTATGTACAACATACCTAAACAATCTCTTCAATGATTTAGAGATCCTGAGCTAGAACCTGCATGTCTCGTAGGTTAAACATGATATAACAAAGTCATACATACCTCGTGAGTCTTTGTCTTCATGTTTTCATGGTCATGGAACTTGATTTGTCTTTTGTGATGTACCTGTGTCTTGTTAGCAGACAACATCAACCTCACACAACACCATAATGCATAAGTACAATCATATAGCCCTAATTAATGAATGTCTTCGATCATTCACATGCATTCATATTTTTACTAGGGTGATAAGACAATTAATAACATTAATCAAGATTGTACTAATAAATAACATGAAGACAAACACATTATGAACTTAATCAAGAATCAGATTTCAAGGCATACCTGAACCTCCTTAAGTCATACCTGTCGAGACTTTTTGTAGTCTTCTTATGTAAGGCCTTAGCCTCAACTCCCCCTGAAACTTGATTTGGAGCTTGATTAGGGTTTGCTAGAGAAACCCTAAAAATTCAATCTTTGACTTTCACACTTCTGAATGGATGGAAGAATGTGTCTTGCTGAGCTGATCAACCTAGCATTCTTCAATTTTGAAATCTCCAAAATTTGACCCCTCAAAATTGCCTTCGAAACTTCTGGATCTTCTGGACAGGAACCCGAACTAGGGTTTGATGAAGCCCACCCTTCTGTCCAATCAAAAGGTTTGATCCAAAGCTCTAAACTCTTATTTTTTTGAGGAGCTTCTAGCCATGGACTCCGATTCCAAAAATTCTAACTTTCTCCGAAACCCTAAATTCCGGAAGCCATGAATAAAGGTGCTCCAAAAATAATTTTGTTTTGACAGAAAGATGCACATGATTGTTTCTGCTATAACACTAAAATTTATGCTCCACAAGGTCTGAAAACCTTTTCTGCAGTAGCCTGACCTGTCATCTTTCCATCCTGACAGGTCTGACCTCAATTGGATTTTCTGAGAGAGAGAGTTATGCCAAGTGTCGCAACGTGACCTGTTTATGGGATAAAACATGAGAGAGAACTTGTATGGAATGCCACGTGTCACTGTTTGAACTTCAGCCTCTGAAAACATTTCCTAAGATATATCTCCCTATTATCTTTCCATCCTGATAGGTATGACCTCAATTGGACTCTCTAAGAGAGATTTATGCCATGTGTCGCAACGTGACCTGTTTATGGGATAAAACAGGAGAGTGTAATTGTACGGCGTGCCACATGTCACTGCTTCACCTTCGGCCTCTGAAAAAGTTTCTTGAGATAGTAACGTCTGTGTACTACTGGTCACTTTTTACGAAATTTCATTTGGAGCTTCCTAGCCCAAGTTATGACCTTTTTTCCAAGGTCACCTGATTTTGACTGAGATCTGGAAGAGGCAGAAACCCTAACTTGTACTGATCATAACTCATAAAGTACAACTGAGCTGAGGGTTCCCTTTGGACACAAGGTACCTGGGGATGTTATCTACAACCTGTAAACTTTTCAGATCTTGAAAATTCGCATAAATGGATTTATAGCGAAAGTTCCACGATGACTGGTTTTTTCTATATAAAACCCTAACCTTCAAATTGTCGCAAGAGAAGCAAGTGTCGTAAGTGCCATACATTGCCTTCCTTCAGGTTAGCTCTGATACCATGTTAAAATTCAATATGCTAAGACAGAAAATAGTAGCATTACATTCCATTTCACAATGATAGCATATACAGGATCAATGAAGAAACAACAAGCATAGCATAAACACAAGAGACACAGATTTATCCTGGGAAACCCTCATGGGGTAGAAAACCCAGTAAAGCTTCCTCAATATAGATGACCAGTAATATACAAAGATGCAAACCAAAGACATGATCTCCTCCTCCACCATAGTAGACCTCTCCTCCACAAGTGCACCTCTCTTAAGTGAGTGAGTGTATCAAATGAGGAACATACCTCCTCTATTTATACACTACACTGACATGTCTTTTACACAAGTACATGTAGGCTCGTATTTAACCATTAGGTTAAATACCCTATTATAACTGACTGGGCCGACCCCCACATGGTGGGTCTAATAACCCTAGTTACCACAACCAATTCGGAGGAATAAACATCTCCGGATTCATAGTATAATCACATCGGAGGTATGGAACATCTTCGGAATAAATAATATACAAATATAATATTCTTAGAAGTTACAATATTGAACATTAAGTATTCATGCTGGATCGTGATACTACAGGAATTTGATCTCCTATTCGAAAAGGATAGTCTAAAAATTCTTTGGTGTTTGCTGAGATGATCTGTGATCTTCCCCGTCCTGATGTCGAATTTGAGCCCAATGATTCTCTCCCAGATGAATCATTGTTCCTCATCAACACGTCTAATCCATGGTATGGAGATATCACTTTATATCTTCAGACCCAACGTTTTTGCCCCCAACTGTCTCGTGACGACTGTCATCAAAATTGCCACCATGAAAATTATTACCTTATCATCATTGATACCTTGTATCGATTCTATTCTTCGATGTTGTCTGACTCATGAAGAGGATAAACACGTCTTAAATGACTGTCACGTTGGGGCGTGTGGCGGTCATCTCTCTTGGATGGATACAACCTAGAAGAAACTATGCGCAGGATATTATTGGCCCTCCAACTTCAAATATTATATTGAGGCCATCAAAAAATTTCCTCCATGCCAACACTTTCAAACTAAAAATCGCACCCACCCAACCCCGTTACACTCGGTTATTTCCCTAGGCCCCTTTGCTAAATGGGGCATTGACTTCATGCACTATAAGCCTACCTCAGCCAGGGGGCATGGTTACGTCATAGTAGCCGTGGATTACTTTACAAAGTGAGTTGAGGCTATTCCTACATACACTGATGACGAGAAAACCGCTTCACTCTTCATGTTCAATCATGTTATAGTGCAGTTCAAAGTTCCTTAAGCTATAGTTATGGATCATGGTTCTTACTTTATGAACCACATGGTTGACAAATTGAGCATTAGATTTGGATTTCTCCATGAAAACTCAACACCGTATTACCCTCAGTCCAATGGACAAGTAGAGGCCATTAACAAGGTCTTGAAAACCATGATCCAACGCATGGTGAGTATGCGCAAGTCCAACTGGCACAATATGCTCTTCTCCACACTTAGGGCTTATCGAACTTTCGTCAAGACTGCCACTCGATTTACTCCCTTCCAATTAGTTTATGGATTGGAGGCAGTCTTACCAATAGAGTGCGATATTCTGTCCCTCAAACTCACAGTTGAACTTCTCACTAACACTACTGGTGAGAAAGAATGCTTCCTCTACCTGGAAAATCTCGATGAGACTCGCTGCGATGCCGCTCTTGCCAACGAGGCACATAAGAAATGCACCAAAGCATAGTATGACAGGTCGGTAGAACCTCGAATCTACAGCAAGGGTTATTTGGTCCTTACATACAACCAAAGACATGACAAGCTTCGGGTAGGAAAGTTCGAGTCCATGTGGCATGGACCTTACATAGTGAAGTGCATCCTAGAGAAGGGATCCTACGAGCTTGAGGACTATGAGGGGATATCTTTGGGTGAGCCCCGCAACGAGCTCTACCTGAAGAATTATTATGCCTGAATCTGTCATGCATAGACCCTTTGTATATACTGTACATTGTGTGTGTTTTATGTGGTGTGATGCTTTGTTTTTTGCATTCTTAGGTCTTGTTTCGTTACTTATACCATGTTATGTCTGCGTGTGCAGATGGGAACTTGCTACGGCTTCCCAGACGGCACTAGCCGGTATACCCGTAACCTTGCTTCAGCAGCCTGGGTGCTCTATTCTCCCACCTGCAAGCTTATCAGCTCAGGAGGAATGTGCCTAGGTTTCACAACCAACAATGCTATGGAATATCAGGCAGTCATTGGAACCCTAACCAATGCTCTTTCCTTGGGTATGGACCACGTTGTTATCTATTTGGATTTGTAACTGCTGGTCTCTCATCTTAACCGGATTTACTCTATTCGTGGCCCTGTCCTACTCCATATCTACAAACGAGTCCATCTTCTGGAAAGGTCCTTTGAATCCATTCAATACCTTCACATTCCAAGAGACAGGAACGTAGTTTCCGACTCAACGGCCAACTTCATTTTAGATTGGTACATTGCACACACATAGCATATTCATGAACTATAAAAGCAAACATAACATGTAAATAATGTATAAGCAAACATGTAAACAAGATCACATCAATCATCCATTAAAACACATAATGTATAAAGTTGCCAAAATGTATGTATATATATATAAATCAAGATAAAGTAGTGCTGATACAAAATCTGAAGCACGATGGATTTCAGTGAGTCTATACAAAATTTGAAGCCTGATAGATTTCAGTAGTACAAAATATGAGGCTCACAAGCTCTCAATACATACATAATATCATAAGGCCTAACGCCTAGCCCGTGCACCCCTGGGTCTCGCAGCCATCGCCTGCTAGCCATGGAAACAGTCAACCACTCTCGCTACCTTTTGGAGCAACACATTGAAACGTAAGGTCACACCAACTGTGTACATTTGCATGGGCCGCGGTAACTCATGCACTGCCGGCTCTGGAACGTCTAATGGAAACCTAGTGAGGTTCTCATAGACATCTTCCATCTCTACGATGGCATCATGCATGGATGGGGCTATAACTAGTGCCCCTCCCCTCCTTGTGAGAAGTGAAACTCCAACTGGTCATGAAGGGACCACATATGCACAAACATGTTATTAACCCATCAGCACTACCCAAAAAAATTATAAATACACAAAATGAAAAAATATGATGGTCATTGTTCTTACCGATATCTCCCCACTCTGCTCCCTTAGGAAACACCATGTCTGGATCCTCCCTGAATTCTGTACCACTGTATGGATAGTCCTCGATCATGAGCAGTTGGCCTTCTAACTAGGTGAAGAATCCGGAACAATATCTGATGATCGGACCCCCACCACCATGGTGGGCCATCACATCCATCCATCGAACCATATGAGGATCCTTGGAATCTCTATCATACAAGGTCACCTTTGGGCGTAAGAGAGGTACCTGCTTTAGCAAGAAAGAGATCACTATTGATCCATAACCGAACTGCTTGAGTTCACCACGCTGACACTTGGTTAGTTGAGCTCGAAGGTTGATGAGGAGTCCCTCACACCAGTTAAACCCCTTCGGGGACATATAGTCCTCTACATATAACATTTGGGACTTGGTATCTAGGTGAGCCGCTTGGCTCCCAGCTACCCCACTATAGTGAAGAGTATGACACACAATGGACATTATCAAACCCCCCTAATGGGAATCTTCCCACTATTGGCAATGGTATCTGGAGTACAATGCTGAGCAATCAAATCATCCACCGTCCAGTCACCCCCTCGTGATCCGGTGAGAGACACATTATCCCCCCTCCGGGATAGTATTGTCAAGAAATAGATGTCTTCAGCATCTATATTCAGCACGTGTTCCCCAATCATGAAATATTGTTGCATTGGATACCAACTCCGGATCATATGCCCTAGTAATGGGACTTGGGCCCTCATGCCCTTAACCTGGAAGTACTTCAATATTCCACAGTTTCTCAATGCATCCACACACAATGGATCATTTTCCGCTTGTATATATTCTACTTCGTGTTCATGTTCACACCATTCAATAACCATGGTGACAACCATAAACCTGTCAAAGGAAGCATTTAAACACTATTAGAACTCATCCAAACCATTGAAAACTTTTCTTGTGGGCTAGGTTTTGAGTTGGAGATGGGTGTTTCCACTGTCGCACCCCATCATTGCTGACAAGGTGATGTTGTTGCAAAGCACCCTTACGGGTTTTGCGATGACCTGGGTTCATCGCAATTTCCGTAAAGGAGGCTTTCGACAACCCGAGGGCGCAAAATCCACTGATAAATCGACCCAAAAACCTTAAAAAAGAACCAAAAAAAATTTGTAAACCACTAGAAAGATGCTGGCTGGGGTATAGGTTTACCTGCTCCTGATGGTACGTGAATGGTCAATCATAGCTCCGGCAATCAATGAATGAAAATCTGCTCCAAATGGCACTTTCTTCTCCCTAAACTTGGCAAATGAAAATGGTAACTATTTTTGGTATTTTTTTCCTATTTTATAAACAAAAAGGGAATATTCTTTTTCAAATTTAGATGCTTTATGGTTTATTTTCTATAGTTTGGATTATTTTAATACCCAGTTGACTATTTGACCTAGATTTCAAGCATGCAGGAGACGTTAAGTGTTTCATTTTCGCCATTCTCGCATTGTAGCGATCATCTCATAAATGTTGTCAGGTATGAGCGACCCGTTGAATATTTTTGTTGTTATTTTCACCCATTAGAATTCGGTTGTTTAATGATGACGAGCTAACTCTTTGTTCTTTCTTGTGCTCATAAAACCATGAGAATAAGTTACCGAGTTATGATTTATCACTTTTCCGGGCTCATTGAACTCCTATGGAAAAGGAACCCCCCCTGAGTCTATCTTTAAGCTCTTTTCAGGCTCTCAAAATATGAAAAGATAACCAAGCGAATTTTTCATGTTCACACTTGCTAAAGTATTTGAACGGTCATCTCCCTAGTGATAGTTTACCCATTTTTCGGACCAAGGGGCACTATTTATGAAAAAGGAATACTCTAGCCAATCATGACTGGAAGAGTCCTCTCTCGTGTTTTTTTACCCTTTTTCGGGGGAAGAGGCTAACCTTACGAAAAAGGACCATTGGAGTCTTCTTTAGCTCTTTTCAGACTCTCTAAACATGAAATGATGACCGAGTTTACCTTCTATGGACTCGTTAAAATTTAACATTGAAGGGCCCGCTATGGGATGAACCCCTCCTCTCCCAGGTTCGAAAAATATTTTGGATTGGACTCATCTATGAGATGAGCTATACCAAGCATCTGATTACCCTCATCAAGCTCGTAAAAAACACATGAGGAACTCATCAGTCATGATGGGGAAAAAGGAAAGCTTTTGTGTTATACTTTTTTACCTATGGCATTACCTAGTCGTTCTTGAACATGGCACTCATTTGCATTCGCATACCATACTTGGCCCATCCTTTTCCTCAAGCTTTACCCACTTACTGAGTCTTTTTAATCCTTTGGGTCATCCAAAGAATAATTCCATAATCAGTTGCATTAGGAATTGGCGTCATTCTCGTCATGTCAATACTGCCAAGTCATGCCATGCCCATGTTCAAGAATACATTTACTACTCATCATGTGTAGTCAGTACACCTTCTACCATGTCAGTCCACTCCGATTCAGTCTTGCATGTTACTGTATTGTCCGATCTACTCCAAACATCTGTTATCGAGTTTCGTGTCAATGATGGGGGATTCATCATCACCCTCCTTCGATGGATTCATCCTTGTCGACTTCAACACATCATCCGAGGATTGAATCTAGAAACCAACCAAGTACCTTGGGCCTGCATGCCTCAATGGCAAGTTACCTCGCTTTTGACATGAGTTTACATCATTGAATC
Source organism: Larix kaempferi (assembly GCA_027924585.1). Classification (NCBI taxonomy): domain Eukaryota; kingdom Viridiplantae; phylum Streptophyta; class Pinopsida; order Pinales; family Pinaceae; genus Larix; species Larix kaempferi. Next base: position 41,187,541 of record BSBM01001005.1, on the reverse strand, counting down.
TTGATTGAAAGATTTCATTCGGTGTTCCACTTCAACTCATTCATTCGCGCTTGATGATATGTACTGTGATACCTTGGGGATCATTGACATTAATGGTGATTTCCCTCGTGCTTGTTAACGGTATACATCAATGACCGATAATCAAGTGGTTTCTACCATGTTCAACGTCAAGACATTTGTAATCACATGGATAGATTTGTATCATTGCGGGTTCGACTTGAAGACCCTGGGGAGTCATGTTTTACCCAGGTTGTGATGGATATTTTTTGAGTCATATCACACTGATCCACATTTGTATTGGTTGTGGTTGGGTTATCATCTCATCATGGATCTACGTTTGTGTCTAGTAGCCATGATTGTGTTAAGTCAATTTTTTACTACCATGGATCTGCATTGTATTGGTCGGCATCCATGTTGTGCATCATACGAGAATGTGTTCTCAGAGTTAGTTGTACTACAACGACATTTCCTATCTAACGAGCCATTTCCTTTCCTTCTGTCAAAGCATTTCACCTGTCTAGTTTCAACAGCTTCATGATTTGGGGGGGATTCTGTTACACCTAAATCTTGCCATCATGATAGCCAGTGTAAACATCCCTGAAGTTCCTTTGACTAAGTCATCAACTTGGAAGAGATACTAACCTATTCTGGTTGGGTTTAGTGAGGTTGTCGCAGGTCATCTTAATGCAACCTACGACATTGCAGGTTGTCCTATTGCAGCCTACGACAATGTCAGTTAATTGGATAAAGGAGCATCTTCGAGCCCATTCTTGAAGGTGGATGATGTGGATCCCTATCCCTAGCCTATAGGAGAGCTAGAATTCGGTTCCCTAGCCCTTTGGTGGGATCCCTTAACTCTCTCCTACCATATCTCAACCTACCTTATCCTCTTAGTCCTATATAAGTTAAGCTCATTCCCATTATAAAGAGAGGAAGCCTACAGTACTTACATGCTGGTGAAATTAGCTTAGGATATCTCTATTCATATTTAGGGAGATCTATACTTCCTTTGGAGGCTTTGGCATTGCCTTGTTTGGAGAAGGATTTCTATGTTAAGCATTGGTTGTAATCACTTCCTTCTATGTACTTTCCCTTTTATACAGTAATATAAATGCTTTCCACCAAATGTTGTTGCATTGATGATGTTTGTGTAGTTTTCCTTCTTAACTACTTACTTAGATCTGTTATTGTTTAGATGTGTTTTACTACTTGTGTTGTTTTGTATGTCTCGACAGGTTTTGCAACTGAGATTTGAAGAGCACAAAGCTTGGAACAACATCAAGGAGAAAGGATCTGCGATCTGAAAGGTAAAGCATCTAGTCACTCAATCTCTAATTATATCTAGGAGAGTTATTTCATATTCTATCTTATTTATTCTAGTCTTGCATTAAGCTAGGGAGATCACGCCTTGAGTCCTCTCTTGGTAGATTGTCCAGATAATAGCTTTCCAAATAGGACTATCCCCTTTAGGTGTTTTCCGATACCTTTCTGCTGAGTTAGTAGTTGGCATGGCACGCCCCCCGTAAAGGTTAGTAGGAATTTTAGTGTTTTGGGGACTAGTTTTAATGTATCTACCTTTTAAATATCTAGGTCTATTCATGAAAACAAAGCTAAAACTAAAACAAATTTTAATTGCATTACTACTATTGCTGGGTTTTGGGGATGCCTATTATAATAGATGTGTAGGTTCTTACCTCTCATCTTACCGCTCACTAGCCACCAGCTTATTTCTAAGTTTCAAAAGGAAAATTATACCTATCATTAAGGTTTAGAAAGAAAATTCTACCTATCTACAACTCCCCGACAATGACGCCAAAATGTTGGGTGTTTTATTGTCTTAATGAATTCACCAAATATTTAATTATCGACCTAGGTTGGTAATCTTAGATTTGTGGCAAAGTATATGCTGAGGTAGAAGGGTACCTAAGAAATCGGCTCGACTGACCTTAGAAATGTTTAATAATGAAAAGATCGAAATATCTTTCAAAATGAAAAATCGAGTCAAACTTAAAAAATATAATTACTAAGCTGATTAGACCTCACCAAACCAATAGATCAGAATAGTACCAATCTATACTACTCTACTCTATGAACAATAATTGAAAAGATAAAAATAATACTATTCTAGGAAATGAGACTTGATCAAAAGCAAACTACTCTTCTAAAAATGGAAACTACTGATCAATTATTCAAACTCTAATCTAGGAATTAGAAAGACTACTTACTATGTAATAACTATGAACAAGTTCAGAAACCTATCTATGAAGTGATTCAGTTTACAACTAACTATATAAAGACAAGAAATTATACTATCTTGAGTAAGATTACAATTACTTAATGAACCCAAGAAATTCAACAGTTAAACAACTCATGTATTTAACAAATACTCAAAACTAAGCTAAGCTACCTAATTCCACTCTCCTTGAGGATTTTGAGGAAATGTATCAAAATGACTTTCAAATGTGATAGAGAAACAAAACGGAAGTAAACCTAATTTAACCTCTACAAAGAGATGCAAGCTAAAAATGACCAATTACAAGTGATTTTAAACATTGTAGTCTATTGTTTATCCACAAGCAAATGACACTTGAAAACTAGCTATAGTACTTGAAATGAAATGTTGATTAACAAAAGTAAAAATACTAAGTTATTTGATCTCTAATGACTACTTGGAATTAAAACATGAAATGTTTGTCTAACTCATGCACATTCCTATCAACATCAAATGATACCTATCAATACTTCAAACTAGTTTATAAAACATTAACTAAAAGAAAATCAAACTAAACTAAGTACATGACAAGAACTTAAATGACTGAAATCAATACTAACTTGTAATCAAAACCTATAGTAGAAAAACAATATGTTCTTACGCTACCTCTACTGCAAATCAAACTATAATCTAAGACAACTATGAAAGTGCAATAAAGTTGATCTATAACTTGAGAAGTAAACCCATCTTAAACTAAGTTACAAAAACTCTTAGATATTGAAAACTAATGTATCTATATTAAACATGCATGAACTTATTAAACTTGGATTGAGACTAGTTCCTAGTCTATTCTATCTGCAGAAATGAAAGAACTTGAAACAATGAAATTAAACCATATCAAAACATTATGTAAATAAAAGTGAAAGATTAATTAGAAACTTGAATGAAAACTAGAAATGGAATACTGAACTAATTCAAAAACAAAACAAACTAAGATTTAACAAAGTCTATGATAACATTGTAAACAAGTTTAAGCTAATCTAGGGCCTAGGCATGAAATTAAGTGAAAGCAACTCATAAACTATCTAAATCATAAGCAAAGGACATTTATACTAATTCTACTTAAACCAAAACAATTTCTCATTTGGACAGTAAAACATGTGCTGAATGTAAATGAATTTCATCATTAATAAAATTGAAATGGTTAACCTATGTGTAAATGTAAAATGAGATATGAAATGTTAAGGGTGGATTCAAATCCCAAACTAGCGACAGAATGTGATGAAGTACTGGAAAATCCACCTATATCCTAGCTAACTATCTCTGCATAAAATGAAATACTGGCAATTCTAGAAAATTATGTCTAAATGCGAATGAAAGGCTGAAAGAAGGTCTGAAAGGTAGTCTGAACAGATATTACGAATGGCCAGCCGAATGGATCCTAAAGGCATAAATTGCTTAAAAAAAACAGGAGAATTATATGTTATAAACAACAAACTGTCACTTACAAGAAAACGAACTACTTGCTTGCATAAACAAAATGACTTATAGCAAAACGTAATAGATATATGCAAAAATGAAATCACTTCGCTGCAAATATAAAAAGAAATTATTGAATATACACAAATGGAACCTCTAATTGTTGAGGGGGCCTTCTCAGCAACAGGGATTTATCTCATAAGCTACTCAGTCACTAGTCATTAATAGAAAATGAAAATGATCATCAACAGTTGAAACAGAGTCTTACTATTAAACTGAGGAAAAGTTACACAACATCTTTCTCTATATCTAGCCTTTTTTCTATTGCTGTGTTTCTCAACCTGAGACATCTTTATATAGTTTCTACAAAGAGAGAGTAGGTCGACCCTTTCAATGGTCGACCTCTCTAAAAATAGGAGGTCTTTTACTGCTACGGAAACGGTCCATTACAATGCACAGGCCATCTTCATAATTCTGTGCGTGTTGGTTCCCTTCACATGAGAAGTTGGTGTGTTGACAGGCTGGGAAAGTGAAAATGTGGATCTTCTCGAACAAGGGCTCATGAACCATAAGGGCCACGTTGCCAACAGAACCCATGTCGTGGTTTTTGCTTTTAATGCCCCGTAATATGCTAACCAACAAATCCGAGGGTGCAAACGGAGGTCTAAACGATGGTCCGAATGCGATTGGGCGTATTGAATGTGAATGCACGTATGAATGAGAGTCCATTTGAAAACCTTAACCTATAGAATGAAGTCTATGTGCCAAGCAGGTTGAGAAATGTTAAATTAACGCCAATAAATCATAAAAAGATGATAATCAATCAAGATTCATATGATGTTAAAATAAGTTCATACCTGGGTTCGAATGGTGGTCTGAATGGCAAGAAATATGACTTATCATATCAAAAATGGTAAAAATAACGCCAACAGAACACGTTTAATGATCAAAAGTGATGACAAAATTGGACATCAACACATGTTCATTCCCTATTTCTGCTTCTTTGTCCCTCTCTAACAAATTTTCCCATTCTTTCACCCCGCTTCTGAAATACTCATTTTTTGCTTCCCTGTCCATTTGAAAGTGTCCAAAACCTAGTCAAACCCCAATTACCCATCATATTTATTTCCAAATCCAAATTTCCCTCTACTAAATCATCTTTTGTTTATGTTTTTCTACCCATTAAAAAAAAAACTGCTAGTTATGGTTGTCACCCGCACAGGACCAAAAAACCATGGAGGAAGCACTTGCAGCCATCCAAACCAAACTCCAAGATCTGGATGAAAAATTTCTCGGCCTCCATCTTGAGCATTCAGCCATGAACAACAAACGACAATCCAAGTCTTCATCAGACAATGGGTTCTCTTCTTCCAGCAATTTTCGTGGTCCGAAGCTTGTTTTTCCTTGCTTCAATGGTACCGATCCGACTAGATGGATCTATCGTGCAGAATAGTATTTCAGTCGGCATAATACTTTTGATGTCAACAAAGTTACACTTGCATCCTTTCATTTGGAATAGGAAGCTCTTCAATGCTACTGTTGGTACATCAAGGCTCATGAAGATCCAAAATGGCCATATTTTTGCCAACTCCTTTTGCAACGATTTGGTCCTAGTGCTTTTGATGAATTCACAGGAACCCTCACTAAACTTCTCCAAATTGGTACTGTGAGAGAGTATCTGGAAGAATTTGAGAAACTAGCCAATCACACTAAAGGATTCTCTGATGAATTCTACATGAGTTGCTTTATCAGCGGTCTTAAGGATGAAATCTGCTTAGAGGTTAAAATGTTCTGTCCCAACACAATGATGGAAGCCCTTGGGTTGGATAATTTGGTAGAAGACAAGATTGCAGCCCAACAATGCTCCAAACCCACTTTTGTGCCCTTCCGAAATATGGGTTCTCAATGACCTCCCATCCCGCCAGCTCCTCAACCAACTCCTATCAAGCATTAGTTTGAAATAGAGATGCAGGAATGCAGAGAAAAAGGGCTTTGTTATAATTGTGATGAGAAATTCACTCGGGGACATAGATGTGTTTTGCAAAAGCTCTATCTCTTGTATGTGGATTCTCCACCTGCCTCTGAAATTGGTAAAGAAGCTCCAGATACAATGGATGATCAGGCCATCATTCAAGAGTCGCTTATTGACCCTCCGTCTCAAGAAGACCACCCAGAGATATCTCTCCATGCTTTAGACGGAATCACCACCCCCCAAACAATGTGGGTTAGGGGTTACTTCAATAAGCTTCCTCTTACAATACTCATTGATTCTGGTAGCACTCAACTTCATTGACCCTCAGATCACCAAACAGGATGATTGTTTTGTCCATCCTTGCTCCAACTTTGAAGTCATGGTTGTCAATGGGGTCATCGCAGCTTGCAAGGGGAAGTGTCACAATGTGTGTATCTCTCTGGAATATTATAACCTGCACTCTGACATGTTTTCCTTGTCCTTAGGCGGATGTGATGTGGTTTTGGGAGTTCAATGGTTACACACTCTTGGCCCCATCTTATGGGATTTTGCTGAACTTTGGATGCATTTTCCAGTCAATGGGAAACAACACAAATTTATGGGCTTACAACCAGGGTCTCTCTACATCATTAGTTCACATCGCCTGGAAAATATCCTTAAGAAGAATTCACATGGTGTCATCGCTCAGCTCCACTCCATTCAGATGTACCCAACAACGGTCTCCACTACTTCCTTGGATAGATATGCAAGTGTCTTTGTTGAACTAGTGGGATTGTCACCTTCAAGAGACCTTTCCGGTAAGAATTTATCTGCATCTACATCTCAGAAGGAAATGATGGCTATTTTGCATGCAGTACAGAAGTGGAAGCCATACCTATTAGGGAATTATTTCTGCATCAAGACTAATCTCCAGATTCTGGAAAATTTCCTGAAACAACGGGTCTCCTCCCTAGCACACCTGCATTGGGTTATCCAACTCATGGGTTATGCCTATGCGATCACTTACAAGAAGGGTAAGGACAATCTGGTGGCAGATGCTCCTTCTCTCACATTAGATGACCCGGTTTCTCTTACAGCTATTTCTCTGTTGGTTCCAAATTAGTTGCAACCTGTTCAACAGGGCTATCTCTTCTATGAACTCCATGCTTCTCCATTGGCAGGGCACTCTGGGTTCCTCAAAACATATGACCAGGAACAATGTAAATTTTTTTGGCAGGGACTGAAAATGACAATTCAACAGATGGTGGCTGACTATCATACTTTCCAGGTCAACAAGGGTGAACCGACACTCCTTTCAGGACTGCTCGAACCCTTTCTTATCCCTACACAGATTTGGACAGTTATTTCTATGGATTTACTTGAAGTGCTCCAGTGGTACAATACCACATCTAAAATGACACCATATGAAGCAGTATATGGACAAGAACCACCAGTTCTTCTTCCATACACCCTCAGCAGTTCCCCAATTCAGGAAATTGACTCGGTTCTTCGAAACCGCGATCAGATTATTCTCATTTTGCAAGACAATCTTCACATGGCACGAATTCGACTGAAACAACAATCTGATCAACACCGTTCTGAGTGCACTTTTCATGCATTTGATATGGTTCTTCTTCATCTACAACCTTACATGCAATCCTCCTTGAAACTCAGAAGGCATCAGCTTCTCTCCCAATCTATCACAAAAGTATTCATTCAGTGGCACAAAATGCAACCCGAGGATGCTCTAGGGGAACCACTCCTTCAAATTCCGCATTGATTTCCACATCTAAAGCTTTGAGGACAAAGATTTCTCTAAGGGAGAGGGGATGTTAGGAACCCATATCAACCCTTCTCTTTACTTTGTTAGTATATTGTTGTTGGAGGCATATGCTTTGTAACGTCCTGTAGTATTTGTTGATCGATAATGTGTACTAGCCCATGGTATTGACCCATAGTATTGGATGCATATGCTTTGTAAGTCATCCCGTAGTATTATATGTCCCATGATATTGACCCATAGTATTGAGCATAGACTTAGTATATAAGTGTGTGTTGAGGCCAATGAAGGTACTGTGAAGTTATTTGTATTGAGCTTGCTCAAAGGAGGTTGCCCCCTCGAAGTGGCCTACGATCAATAAAGCGATTCTGAGTTCTGTTATTTCTGCTATCTCGTATTTTCATTAATTAACTGTTGTAGGTTCTTCACAATCTCATCTCAGTGTCTACTAAATTTTGACTAAGATAATAGACGACATGCTATTGGAATGCATCATCTACCTGAACTAAGACCATTCCAATCGTCTCAAGAGATGTGGCCACATAAAGTAAGAAATCTCTAGCAAAATCGGGTGGACTAAGCAGAGGGTTCGATACCAAAGCTTTCTTCAAAACATCGAAAGACTGTTAGGCTCGCTCATCCCAGATAAACAGTGTGTCCTTCTTCAAAAGTTGCACGAAACCTTTGGTAAGACTGGCATAATTCACTATAAAACGTTGTAGGAAAGTGGCTCTCCCTTGGAGGCTCTGAAGCTGAATTAAGTTACGCAGGGGAGGCAACTGAAGTATTGCCTCAAACTTAAGAGGATTGACTCTTATACCCTCTTTGGAAATTATGAACCCTAAAAGGAGACCCGTTTTCACAACAAAGATGCACTTGTTGGGATTCAATTGAATCTCATAACATCGACATCTTTTGAAAATGAGACGGAGGTGCTTGGGGTGGTCCACTCTCTTATGAGAATGGCCAGCAAGATCATCCAAGTATTCCTCCACTATGCGCTTAAGTTCATGAAAATTATAAGTCATGGCACGTTGAAATGTAGCTCCATCATTTTTAAGGTTCAAGGGCATTTTCTGGTACGCAAATGTACCCCAAGGACATATAAAAGTAGTTTTATGTTGATCCTTGAGCTTAATCTAGATCTGGTTATATCTTGAGAAATCGTCCATAAACAAAAAAACCTCACTTCCCGCACATGCATCCAAAATTTGATCTATGAATGGAGTGGGAAATTTATCTTTCGGACATGCGCGGTTCAGATCTCTAAAGTTTGTGCATACACGGATGGTTCCCTGCTTCTTATCCACAGGAACAGGATTTGACACCCATTTGGTAAGGGGAACTGGGTATATGAAACCAAATTTAAGTAGTTTCTCCACCTCTGCCTTAATTGCAGCTGCCTTCCTAGGATTCACAGCACGAAATTGTTGTCGAACCGACCTAACATTAGGGTATGTCTTAATCTCGTGCTAAAAAATACTAGGGTCTATTCCTGGCATCTCCTCATAAGACTAGGCAAAAACATCCCAAAGATCCTTGAACAAGTCGGTGTATATATGGATCTCATCAGGAGAACAATCAGCACTGATATAAACGTTCTCTATCTTTCCGGCTATGTGAGAGATGTTGATCGGTATCGTCGAGGAGATATTAGCCATATTCCACTCCGTGTAAATCCCATGTGAATCCAAGGGAGCCACAGGGTGACCAACCTTCTCGGCAATAGTCCTCCTAAACTCTTCTTTCTCAATAAGATCAAGGTTAAGAATAAAATAAGAGCGATGATGTAACGCCCCATATTTTGACTAGGCGTGTTTGTGAGTTAGACACCTTTCACTTTCTTTGCTTATTATCTGTTCGACTTAGCTAGATCGAGAACTATATTCTCAGAATGTTAGACATGATGATATGTTGCTATTATGTTTAGGATGTTACTGTGCCCATGCTGATACTATGGTTATGATGTTATGATGTTACCATCCTCATGACGTTATTTGGTTTATGTGGTTACTATGTTGTAGTTATCACGAGATTCTTTTATTTCATAATGACAGTATATGTTTAATAATCATCCTGGATGAAATGTGATATATATAATGTGGTATTTATGCTGTGATCGATTTAATGATTTTATGTGATAAAATAAATGATGTTGACAATATGGATCAGACGATGATAGAATGGAAATATTGTTATAAATCTATGGCTGCAAAGTACTAATCTGCAGGACACCGGGGCTATGTAATAGTCGGATACCTGATACGAAGTATGGTATAGTACCTATTTTGCAGAGAGCCTTGGTTACCAAAGTTGATGATACGATGACACAAACCAATAATCTCGAGAGCAACAAAGTATGAGTTGATAAGGGCGTAGACCTAGTATGTTGAGAGGGATGGATGTATTTCCCACCCTATGTTTCTATGATACCCGAGGTCGTGGGAGGGCCGTGCTGAGACACGCTCCCCAAGTTGTTGTGATGACGATGGTCGGATTCCTGCTAGGAGAGGTTAGGTCCGCTAGTTAGCCGACGCTACCGCTCTCACGTTCTATGTGGCTAGGTCAGTATAGCTGACATCCACTTTTGTACTGGCAGAGGAAGGATAGGGAGGATGCGGACGTAGGTTAGGATGGGAGGATATGTTAGTTAGTACTGTTGAGGGTTGGGTATCCCTTGATCCTGATTTAGTGGTAGTAGGTGCCTCTTCCTTAAAAATAATTGATTGATTAATTATGGTGAATCTGGAAAACATAAATGTTACAACTTAATTGGATAATTATCAATGCCTAATGATGCTGAAATGATTATGATTTATGCATGTTGACTGGGTTAAGTATTTGTGATTGTTTGTATGTATGATTGTTATGTCAGTACAAATCATTGCTTTGCTGAAGTTAATATATATGCATAGGGGAAATGATGTTTTCTTATAGTACGAGTACAATCTATGCATACGCTGGCCACGGATGCACACCTTGTACATGTACACTAGTATTAATGTGATAACTATTGGTTGTGATTGAATTCTAGATAAGACTCAGTCGTGAATTAGTGAAGTCCAAATGATGGTTGTTAATAATGTAAAAATGCATAAATGGATCAGTCTGTTAGTTGTTAATTACATGCATTAGTAACTAATTGTTGGAAATAGTGTTGTGCTTAACATCATTTATGATGCGTTGGGGATAGTGTTGTATTTAACATAGTCCCTGTTTAGCTTACACAATTAGCGTTGTTTGTTCTAGCATAATTGTACTTCTCTTTGAACAGTCAAATTATGTTGGTTAGAAGTAATTCAATGTTATGTTTATAACCTTTAAGGTCATAGTGTTATAAAATAATTATCATTAAATATTTTAATATTAATATTATTATTGTTATTAGTATTATTAATGTTGTTATTAACATGCATAATCTTATTTGTTATTATAATCGTTGTCAAATAAACATAGCTTAATGTTTTGCATAAATGGATGAATTTATCACGATTGTTTTATGTGAATAATAAAAAGGAACCAAAATTATTAAAAACAATTGAAAGTGAGTCATATTATTATATTCCATATTATATTGTTATTTAAACTTTAATTATAAATCAAACAACATTTCGAATCAAGATTTAGTTGAGTAATAAAGACATGAATGTCCTCCATGTGTAAATTCAAGTTTGCATTTATTATATTATCCTATCTGCATTTAAAGATCAAGCGGTGGGGTAAATTCGATACAATTTAACTTGTCCCATATGTTTAGATAAGGCAAGTCATGCTTATTTATTTAATTATTTTTTTGAACAATAGGAAATCTACACAAAAGGACAACCTTAATTAGAATTGAATTATTTCACTGCTCGAGAAAATAGGAAAACGATTCAAATGCACATGCCGGGTGGATAGTAAAACCGAGAGGTAAAACTTCAAGCGTAGTATAAACTATTGCTACAGTTATAATTAGATTTACTTCCTGTTAGACACTTTACTATCGTAATAAAAACATGATATATCGATGCTTAAATTTATTGGGAACAATATAAAAATAAAATATGCAATTAAACGACAAACATTGGTATATTGTACATAATTATGCATACCTCTTGGTTGAGATGAGAGCTCACGGTATCTTGAAGCAATAAATCAACATGCCCATCCTTATTTAGTTTTCTGATTTTATTTTTCCACGGAACTCACATTCATTGATGAACAAGATGCAATGCAATCCAAAGCTTATTGTTTATTGACATGAACATCGATGAATATATTTCATATATTAAAACTTATATTTTTGAATTTTCATGTATTTTTGCATTTCATATATTTCTAGAGTTAAATCCCAAGAACATAAGAAGGAGACTTTCATGTACCTTAAAAAAAAAAAAAGGAACGCATACCGAGGACGTGATTCTGAACGCGATCTGTTTCCTACTTCAAGCGTAGTAAGCGTTTAAATGTATCTAAAAAAGAATTAAATTCTATCCTTGGCGTCCTTGAGCGAGTTGTAGACAATAAAATTTCAGGATTTGTAATCCTCCAACCATCGGTTTGGCATGGATCGTTCTTCCTCCTCCTTCTGCATAACTAGAGCTCTTATAGAATTGCTACTCCCCATCCCCGGAAACTAACCCAGACTTCCATTAAGACACTATGCACATGTTTGCGGTTTGTTATTCACCCCAAACCTCAAAATGTCGAGATCCTTTTGTCTCTTTTATAACCACGCTTGCAGCAAGATAACGCTTCATTTGCTAACTGGTTACCCTACCTCCACAGTTTTTTTTCTCTATTCGGAAGACCGTCACTCTTTCTAGGAGGAACTGCAGAGACTTATTAACTAGTTTTCCAAAAGAAATAAATAGAAATATGTCTATCATTGCCGGAAAAATAAGTTAAGATGCTCTCATTAGTTACAATGGGACTATTGCACTTAATACAGTGTATAATTCCTTTGCACGGACCATCTTTGCTTTTGCTAATATTTTATCTCGTATTGGAATGGCTTCTACGACCATACAATCTCCTCTCCTCGACAACAAATATTCAATTACATAACTTGAAAATCCATCAAGGACAACGTTTTAGGCGTTTCAATCTGGTTCCAGAAAAATATCGAATGATTTCTGTTGAATAAGAACAGCTTCCTCACAAACGGAACCCTCGACCTACATTAACCTAGCATATGTGCATTGTTTGTGTGAGAAGGAGAGCGTTTTCTTTCCTACAAAATGTATATGGGACTAGGCCTACATCAACACCAAGAACATCAGCCGTATAGCAAGTTGGAAGGGACCCACGCGAACCACTATGACAGAACACTACGCTCGGATAACTAAGCAGAACACCAAGCAGAAAACCAACCCCGTAAACACTAGCCCCACGCGAACACTAAGCAGAACACTAGCCCCATGCTATGCCTGCAACGAATGCAGCCTTTACCAAATGTAGGCCACTAGAAGAATTGGGCCAGAACGATTAAGTTGGGCAACAGATTCCCCAGGCAGACAACAGAAAAGAAGACTGCAGCAGCTAAACGCCTAATGACATTGAAGCGGAATATGATCTGAAAACAAAAAAACAGTACAGTGGAGTTGGACTACGATTTCTGAGCTACCATGCAGGAAAACGGATGGCATGGGACTACTTTCAAGAGCATCTACAGCAAAAATCGGCAGCCTTCATTAATAAAAAGGCCTGCATTCTATGTTTCAATAGCCCAACATCCCCGACAAAAGCCATTTGCAGAAACACTGAAAAAACTGGTTAAATCCAAATGGGTATTACATAACCATTTGCAGTTGCCTTGTCATTATTTACTAACACAATAAAACCATGTTCTAATAAAATTTAATTATGATTTCTTTCATTTACCTTCAAAGCTGCACCTGACCAAGCTCACCGACTCTTCCATGAATACGCTCATCCTTGACCTAGCGTCCGAGCAGGGGGAAAACCGGACACTCTGGTTTCATAGTTGCTGAGCCAAAAAAATATATATATATAATAAAAGAGGAGGCACTGAGTTGTCGAGCCAGAATGGGAAAGAAATGAGAGTTCACGCGTGCGCAAGGTAGGTGGAGACTGGATTTAAAGAAGATCGCCTTCAGCTGGGGCTCCCCACCTGAGTCCTCCTGGTAGCATGCACACCGGCGCGTGGCAGGCATGCAGGAGATAGTCACGTGGGCGCCCTTGAACCATTGGCTGCCCTGGAGGTGAAAGGATGGGGATCCAGGAGCAAGTCAGGGACGCGTGGGAGATAAGGGCTACGTGTCCTTTGGAGAGAGGGAGCTGCTAGCTAGGGATTACGGTAGGGTTAGGTTAATATTCTATTAAATAAATAAAATAAAATAAATGTTTAAAATTATTACTATAAAATGTTTAAAAAAATTCAAAGTTATAGTTTCCATTAAGTCTTAGCATCAACAAATATTTTGATTAATTGATGTTGACTAATGCATAAATTAATTATATATCAGATTTTAATTAATGATGAATTATGTGTATTTAAATTTAAAAATTTAGGTTTAAATCGAACTAGAACATGAAATAGTAATAGTGGAGTATTAGTGGTTGAATTAAGTTAAATAAATTATTTTATTATGCTTAAACATTAAGATTAATGTATGGGTTTAATGTATAGACTAATCAAACATTAATTTATTTATTTATTTAGAAAAGCCAAACATTAATTAATTTATTTAAAACTTAGAAAATCCATTGCCGAGACTTCAACGTATAGTCGAAGAGACGAAACAAACATATAATCTGAAAACAAGGAACCGCTGAAATGAGCATGGCGAGCTGAATGCTATGGTGCTAATTTCACTACATGGCAAAATCATGAATGGAAACGACCATAGATTTCAACACGTTGATCCTAACAAACTGTTCCTCGCACATAAGTATAAATATAGGCATTTCTAAACTTTTTTTTTCGATAGAGGAATTAATGATTTGATGTTTTGATCATGAACATAAAATCAATCATTGTAATAACACATCGAGGTCAAGGTCTAGGTCAACCACCTTCACCTCCACCTCCGTTGTCGTCATCAACATCGCCACGATTCTTCCAGTAATGGCATAGTGTTGATCCTTCCATAGTTGGCATTTGGAATAGGTTAGGTTTTTACCTCATTGTGGTTTGTATGAAAACATATATTTTATGGTATTATAATCATTGTCTATGTTCGAGTGTTGCAATGATGCAATACGGTGAGGAAAGGCTATGCTATACATCCATAACTTACGTATAATAAATAAGTTACATACATTACCCCTAAACACCTTCATTTATGAGAAGACGTTAAAAGTCTAGTGGTATTGGCAAACACCATAGTTTGAGCTAACATAGTTGAATCTAGGCATCAAATTGGTAAATAAATATATGTGCACAAGTGTTGGATATTGATGCTTGATAGTACTAATTAATCAGTATGATGTATTCTGCTACATTGTGTGCAATTAATCATGTTTCAATGTGGTAAGTAGAAAGAGATTGAAGGAACTAAGTAGGTGTGCGAAAGGGGTAGAGGCTATATGTCGCTAGTCTTGCTTATGCAAAATTGGCATGTTTTGAAGGAAAATATTATTGGGAAACAACTAGGATTTAATAATTACAAAGCGAACAGGCGATACAAAATAAAAGTATGGAGATTGGTGGGGAACTAATAAGTTAGCCTCAATAAGCATATACGAGGTTAAGAGAAGTAATGATGATAAATGGAATAATGATGGAGTAAAAATAGTAACGGATGTGCATCACAATGAATAAAGTTACAATGTTTAAACCCCTATTATAGGATGGAGGAAATCGATCGTCGCCTCAAAGAAATGAAATATATATATATATATAAATAAATAAAATAAAAATAATAATAATGATATTTCTTTACAGAGAGTTAACAAATAAGAATTATAACATTATGAAGAAAGGAAAATATGTCTCCGTTGACATCAACATCTCGCAAAATAGGAACAAAGCTTGATGCCACATAAATAGGTTAAATTCACATTAGTAGCATATGAAGAAGTCATAGTGCATAATGTGTGTAAGTATCAATAAGATCCATGTATATTAATAAGCGTATGTATAGGAAACTTAGATTTCGAGAAAAAAAAAATTAGCTATAAATTTATTGGAAGTAATGGTTCCCCTTCCAATTATATCACATATAAAAGAAGAGAACAATAAACAAACTTGGTAACATTTTCATTCTGATAAGATATTGTCACAAAAACCTTGTAAACAATGATAGTTCTCCTAATTTAATTAATGTTATATTACTTTTGGTTATCATAGATACAAATTGCTTATTTCCGCTAGGGTAATAATAATGTATGGCATTAGGATTTGTTAATGTGGATATTCTTTCCCTGCAAGAGATATGATAACCTTAATGATTACTTCATGCTAAATACATGCGTATGATGAAAACTTGGTAGTGTGACGAGTAAACCTCACTTGATGGTATAACCAAAGGGATATTTAAAAAAAAAAAAAAAAAAAAAAAAAAAAAGGGGGTAAGGAGAACAAAGCCAAGGAGGATAGCACCTGATTATAACCTTTAGGCTTTCTAGATATAGTATTGAGATTCTACAGAAAGATTAATCTAAATGTTTTTTTTCAATTATTAGAATACATATCATGGGATAAAAGAAGTAAAACTGTAAGGTGCCATCAATGTGTTTAGTCAATTTTAGGTCCAGAGGGACAAGTATAGCCGCGATCTGCTACCTGGGAGGACACATAGATTATGCGTCGAGATTTTTCCCTCACTATTTTGACCATAACTTCGGGATGAAGTTTCCTGAAGGGTGGGTGTATGTAACGCCCCATATTTTGACTAGGCGTGTTTGTGAGTTAGACACCTTTCACTTTCTTTGCTTATTATCTGTTCGACTTAGCTAGACCGAGAACTATATTCTCAGAATGTTAGACATGATGATATGTTGCTATTATGTTTAGGATGTTACTGTGCCCATGCTGATACTATGGTTATGATGTTATGATGTTACCATCCTCATGACGTTATTTGGTTTATGTGGTTACTATGTTGTAGTTATCACGAGATTCTTTTATTTCATAATGACAGTATATGTTTAATAATCATCCTGGATGAAATGTGATATATATAATGTGGTATTTATGCTGTGATCGATTTAATGATTTTATGTGATAAAATAAATGATGTTGACAATATGGATCAGACGATGATAGAATGGAAATATTGTTATAAATCTATGGCTGCAAAGTACTAATCTGCAGGACACCGGGGCTATGTAATAGTCGGATACCTGATACGAAGTATGGTATAGTACCTATTTTGCAGAGAGCCTTGGTTACCAAAGTTGATGATACGATGACACAAACCAATAATCTCGAGAGCAACAAAGTATGAGTTGATAAGGGCGTAGACCTAGTATGTTGAGAGGGATGGATGTATTTCCCACCATATGTTTCTATGATACCCGAGGTCGTGGGAGGGCCGTGCTCAGACACGCTCCCCAAGTTGTTGTGATGACGATGGTCGGATGCCTGCTAGGAGAGGTTAGGTCCGCTAGTTAGCCGACGCTACCGCTCTCACGTTCTATGTGGCTAGGTCAGTATAGCTGACATCCACTTTTGTACTAGTAGAGGAAGGATAGGGAGGATGCGGACGCAGGTTAGGATGGGAGGATATGTTAGTTAGTACTGTTGAGGGTTGGGTATCCCTTGATCCTGATTTAGTGGTAGTAGGTGCCTCTTCCTTAAAAATAATTGATTGATTAATTATGGTGAATCTGGAAAACATAAATGTTACAACTTAATTGGATAATTATCAATGCCTAATGATGCTGAAATGATTATGATTTATGCATGTTGACTGGGTTAAGTATTTGTGATTGTTTGTATGTATGATTGTTATGTCAGTACAAATCATTGCTTTGCTGAAGTTAATATATATGCATAGGGGAAATGATGTTTTCTTATAGTACGAGTACAATCTATGCATACGCTGGCCACGGATGCACACCTTGTACATGTACACTAGTATTAATGTGATAACTATTGGTTGTGATTGAATTCTAGATAAGACTCAGTCGTGAATTAGTGAAGTCCAAATGATGGTTGTTAATAATGTAAAAATGCATAAATGGATCAGTCTGTTAGTTGTTAATTACATGCATTAGTAACTAATTGTTGGAAATAGTGTTGTGCTTAACATCATTTATGATGCGTTGGGGATAGTGTTGTATTTAACATAGTCCCTGTTTAGCTTACACAATTAGCGTTGTTTGTTCTAGCATAATTGTACTTCTCTTTGAACAGTCAAATTATGTTGGTTAGAAGTAATTCAATGTTATGTTTATAACCTTTAAGGTCATAGTGTTATAAAATAATTATCATTAAATATTTTAATATTAATATTATTATTGTTATTAGTATTATTAATGTTGTTATTAACATGCATAATCTTATTTGTTATTATAATCGTTGTCAAATAAACATAGCTTAATGTTTTGCATAAATGGATGAATTTATCACGATTGTTTTATGTGAATAATAAAAAGGAACCAAAATTATTAAAAACAATTGAAAGTGAGTCATATTATTATATTCCATATTATATTGTTATTTAAACTTTAATTATAAATCAAACAACATTTCGAATCAAGATTTAGTTGAGTAATAAAGACATGAATGTCCTCCATGTGTAAATTCAAGTTTGCATTTATTATATTATCCTATCTGCATTTAAAGATCAAGCGGTGGGGTAAATTCGATACAATTTAACTTGTCCCATATGTTTAGATAAGGCAAGTCATGCTTATTTATTTAATTTATTTTTTGAACAATAGGAAATCTACACAAAAGGACAACCTTAATTAGAATTGAATTATTTCACTGCTCGAGAAAAACAAGAAATCTGACAAGCATATTTAAATATTATTTTATCCTTGATGAGTGTGATGGTATTAATGGTTTAAGAATCCCAAAAAAAAACTAGAGGGCTAAGGCGGTGGAGTGAGAATGAAGTTTGGAGGAGGAAAATGGATCTATAAAGCAAGGGTTTCACGAAGATGAGGGGGGGGTTTTTGGGGGAGAAGAAAACTTAGTATTTTGATGAAAAGGAGGAATGCCGAGGAGGGGGATAACTCGAAGCTTTGAGGAGGTGGGAAACTCAAAGAACGAGGTGGGGTCAACTCTTGAACTATGGAAAGGTACTAAGGAAGGATGCTGTCGGGATTATTGGTTTGTGGGCTCGGGGGCTAGGAAACCCGTCGGTTTCCTAGGGCCAGCATGATAAGAGCTGGTCGGCAGGGTGGATCATCTATTTTTTGGTTACTAAGGCTTGGACCAAAGGAGCTACGAAGTGGATAGGGGCGATCTACAACCTACATCGGTCCAGGTATTCTACTGGTAGTTAGAAAAATGAATTATATTTCAATATACTGAGTATTATGCAAGAAATTACAATTTTATGTATGTTGTTAAAATTCCTATATGTAGGTGCACTGTATGCTACTAGACATTTTTCTAATCACTAAAATTATGCAGAAAATTAGCATAACGAAAGCATAATGATACTTATTTATTATTGAAATAAAAAGAAGGAAAAACAACTGCTAGGAGCTGGTTACAAAACTTGATTTCAAAATCTAGAACTTCGGTGGCCTTCCGGTTAGAGGGGCACCGCGGATGATGCAAATCCTCCCAAGGCCTCTCACTACCACACATAGCCTCCATGATGGCTTCATCCGAAGGAAAAGTATCATCAAGACAATCTTGCGAGCAAGACGAGTCGGCTGCCCACGCAGGAAGCATAATGAGATCTTTCTCTTTTGTCCGTGAAGAGGAGAGATTCGGCTCTGCAGTGGCTTGTTGAATTTCACAATATGCAAGTTCGGCTGCAGATAGTGGCAAAGCCATTCCAACATGCGAAATGTCTCCAGATGGGGAACTCGTAGATGGTAAATTCCATGAATCGTTAAAATACGAGGTCTGTAAAGGTACATTATTTAAAGAGGATGGTGCACTATCGGAAATGGTTCCAATAAAGGAAATTGGTGCAACAAATTCGAATGATCCCATCAAGGATGGATACAATCCTACACCAATGTTCCTAGTTGCCGGCTGAGAATCTTTGATCTGGGGAACAACAGTTCCTGGGGATGCTACGGAATTGGAACTAGGGAAGTCTAGCTGATCAACCGTCACAATTCTTCCTTCGTGGGGAAATCAAATAACTCTAAACATAGAGGAAATGATCACTTCCATTGCATAGATCCAAATCCTAACCAAAAGAAGGTTGTAGTCGATAGGCGCATCAACCATCTCAACTTCAATAGGCACGGATTTCCCACCCAAGTGGACCTCAAGGGAAGGGAGAATACCATGTGACCTAAACGACCGACCATCGAACATAGTAGGCTGGTCATATATTTTGACAAGGGAGGAGAGCCAAGAGCTTTCCAACAATCCAAGGACATTACTGAGGTGGAAGCACCTTCGTCAACCACCGTATGTTTAATGAATTTCTGTAAGCACCACACATGGACTTGAAAAGCCACATGATAAGGAAAGTGAGGCTGGATATCATTAGTGTCGAATTTAATGATGTTAGGGATACCCTCATCCTAGACTCCCAAAGCATATAAAAGGGCATTCCTATGCGAAGGACATGATTGTAAAACCTCAAGAGCCGACATGGCACACGGATTTTGACGCAAATCTTCCAGAATAGACTAGTTTTGGGTGGCTCGGGCATTGGGATTATGCGTGGAGAGCTTAAGAACACCTTTCGGTATCCGCAACATAGTAGTGGGATTCTCGATATGCAAAGAAGAGTCAGGAGGAGGAGGAGGCTCATTCCCCATATTTGGTTGTGGTGCAACATAATCGCGTTGACGAGTAGTAAGACTAACCTCATATTTAACCATGTTCACGCATCCATAGCCACTGGCATGAGAAGAGGACGTTGAAGTTTCATTAGTCCCATAGCCAGTGATGAGAGCATTCGA
The DNA here is from genome assembly GCA_027924585.1 of Larix kaempferi. Taxonomy (NCBI): domain Eukaryota; kingdom Viridiplantae; phylum Streptophyta; class Pinopsida; order Pinales; family Pinaceae; genus Larix; species Larix kaempferi. The sequence continues at coordinate 41,167,120 of BSBM01001005.1, read as the reverse complement.
AGCCATATTTTGATGATGCGGAAGGGGATCTTTCAACACAGCTGGGCTTTGTGCAAGATGGTTCGATGCTTCTTCAATATGAGGACACAAGTGAGTAAGATGATCCTCCCCACAAATTTTGCAAGCGAATTTCACCTTACGTCTAGGCTTATGGTCCCCACCAACATTTTCGCTGCTCCGAAGAGGGTTGGTGTTCTTTTTTCTAGGAGTATTTCTATTACTTCCATTATTCCCATTATTCCCACCCTTATTATTTTTTCTCACCTTCTTCTTTCCACTAGGTTGTTGGTTACCTGATGGGTTCGATGACTATATAGAATGGACATCGGACGATTGGGTGGAAGTGGATGAGGCGTGAGCCTGTTCGAGGGTAGATTGGCTGATAGAAAAAAATTTCATTTGATTTGTAACCAAGTCTATGGGTCGAGTACTCGTGTATCCAACAATGCCATCAACATCTAGTCTAGGAATAGGCTTGGGCTCATGACGTGAGCGCGGTGCATTAGGAATAATATTGTACAGGATACCAAACTGAGCATAGAGTAGATCTGGCTGTTGGGATTTTAATATAGCTTGCTCCTTGATCATAATGTCGGACACTGAAATGTCCTTAGAGATGTAGGGAAGCAAAGACTTGAGGAAGCACTCCAACAGAAAGTCTAGAGGAATGTTGGTTTTCACTAGCCTCTTCCGTCGACGCCACTCTTGAATGTGATCAGATATGTGCGTGGACTTGTTCTGGCGGAAGGTAGATAAAAGTTTGGTGCCAATATCGTAGTGAATCAGAAACTGAAAATGATCTAAGAAAACCAAGACTATCTCATTAAAACCCCTGTAAGTGCCCCCAGGAAACTCAACATACCATTTCACGGCTGCCCCTGTGAGGGTGCATTGAAATAGTCTCAAATGAATAGAGTCATGATTTAACTAATTCGAGGAGCACCATAAGTGAAAACTAGTAACATGATCACCTGGATCCTCACCATTATTACCCTTGAACTTTGGAATGTCAGAAGGGAGCTTGGTAGGGACTAGAGGCCAAGTAGGATCGTGACACACCAGATCATTCGTGAGCTTCAAAAGATCTAGTAGATTCAAACGAGCAAGAAACGGGGCTGTGACTATAAAGCTTGATTATAAGCTCCCAAAAGAGGTTGACCTTGCGTACCTAAATGATGATATGAACCATGACCATGACCATAAGGCTGATAACCACCTCCAACCTGACCCATGTAAGGGTACGAAGGTATATGTGTGTTGTAAGCACCATAGTGAGGAGGGTTGTAATAAGGGCCGGAACCGGATGCATTATAAGAAGGATTACCCCCATAATTATGGGGCATATAAGTGTTATTCATTGTAGGCACAGTCGAGTGATGACAATAAGTAAAGGGAATGTTCCCAGCTCCCATGTTAGGAGGGACATGCAGGTTAGAAAACATGGTCGTAGTCACGGGTATATGCGTAGAAGCATGCGGGTTCAATTGCGGAATATGAGTCGTGTTATGAGAAGTATTCCCACCAAAATTGGGGGTAGTCTTGGGACGTGGTCCTCCTACAGCATGTGGATTAGATGAAGGAATATGACCAGACCCAAATTGAAATGGAGTAAAAGAGGGTGCACTGCCCCCTGAGGGAGCAGTGCCCCCAGCACCAAGGCTAGAGTTAGCTTGACTACCAGACAAAGTGGATGTAACATTAGAATTAAGACTGGGCATACAAACTCAAAAGGGACTAGTGGTCGGAGGGTTTGTTGTATCAGTAATATATCGCATCCCATAACAGAAACCATGTGTGTGGGAACCATAAAATGGGTTTGACTCCAGGGGTGGGTCCAGCCCAAATCCCAAAAAAGTGATGTGTGGGGGCGAACCTTCCTCTCCAACATCTCTAGGAGTGGAGGGAGCGGTCTGTCCATCGACTTTACCTGACGGAGTCACGGGAATTCTTCCCGTTCTAGATGGAGTAGTCATAATGTGAGCATCTTGAAGCTCGTAAGAAATATCAAAAGGATCAGTGGGGATCTTTCGGCGTCTCTTATAAAAAGGACATTCTATCTCGCCGACTGGTAGACCAGCCAAATGACAAGACTGACGGAGATGTGGATCTCGCTCCACAATAACTCCAAAAAATAAAAACGCCTCCTAATGGACAACTAACTATCAAAGAGCACACACCTAAAGAAAATACAGCCAAATGCACACAAACAGGACTGGCTCAAGGGACCTCCCGACACTACAGCCGGTATGTCTCTCCTAGGAGAGGCTTGAGACTCCCAAACTATAATCGGAGATAACATAATGAGTTATAAGGGCTCCTAGACTTCATTGCGTGCAAAGGGTCAAATCCCTATACAATAGGACACTGTGTTGTCCAACCCCTATCTAAATCAGGACAATTGCAAAATAACTGCAATGAATGCCCTATGTGATACCTAGGTAAAGCAACTAAGGCCACCATGTATAACCAATGCTCAGGCGGATAGTCGCAGGTGGGATCCATCGTATGGGTGGGGTAGCTAAGCCTGAAACTCAAGAGGGTCAAATCCCCCAAAAGTCCCCGTACACGAACAAATCCTGGAAATATCTCCTACGTTTAGCTAGTATTGGAGGGTTATCTCCACAACCAACCTCCCATAACCTCGTGCTTAACACTGGTTTGAGTAGAGCTTCCTGAGAACATTGATGTATATCATGGGTTTCACCACTCCCTGGCCCAGACACATAATGTTGGTTCCATAGTCTTGGATTGTTAACTCACAATAATCTATTCCAAGCCTCTAAACCTAAGCTAGTTGGTGCACCCTATCAAACATAAAATCGTTTCTAATAAATTTTAAGATTAAGCATTAATTTTAATGGTTGTAATTACTCAAAGGATATGCTCATGAAACTGATGATGTATACGACTCAATGGTATGCACAATCGAAAAACACTAGACTCATATATTCAATAAAAGAGCATGCCACTAATATGACAATCAATCCAATGGTTTGAAATAAAATGCAATATCTTTAAAATTTCAATGCGCAAGCAAGTCCTAGATGAAATCACAGGCACTCTGATGCAAAATGCAGAACATAAAGCAAATATTTTTGTATTTTCACTTATGAATGAAAGGAAAATGAAAAACAATGTTTTTATATTTTTTCAATATAATGAAATGAAAAAATGCAAGCAAAATCTAACTATTCAGTAAAAAATGCAGAGCATATCAAGTAGACAACCCAACAAATCCCAAACAGTAAGACTTAGCCAAGCTAAAGAGCTAGAAAAATGAAAAATTGTGGGAAACCAAAAAGCTCAATAACTAAATAAATAGGAGTTTCTGGTCAATAACAGGGCATGGAACAGTTAGGAAACAGGCCAACTGAGACTCAAGAACACTCAGAACCAACCTAGCAAAAATCCAAGGTCAAAAATCAAGCAATCCTAGAGTTGTACGCAACTGTTCATAAAACAGTAGTGGGTAGACGCGGGATATAGTACAAATAGTGGCGGGTGGAAGCGAGCAAAGCTAGGATGACCCGTGTACATGGAGAAGGAAATGAGCTAAAAAAGAGTCCAACAACCCAGAAAAATCTAGTTTTCTAATGTAAATCCCAATGGCCAATCAATGACATAGAAGCTCGACACATAGCAACTCAAAATAAGGAAAAATGCTTAAAAATACCAAAAATGGAGGTTCCTCCCCAGTGGAGTCACCATTTCTGTTATGGAGAAAAAATTCCTATGGCTTGGGGAAAACCACAACAGATAGATGACTACCAGAAATAAACTCAATTCCCAATGCAGTGCTATATAAATGAAAATGCTAAGATATGGAGAATAAGACCAACCTTCAACCGGATTTTCAAAGTAGATCCCCATTGAGATTTCAATCTCTACACTTGGCCCTGCAGATTAGTCTCAACAACAAGTACACGCAAGTGCATATAATATGTGAAAGACCTTAGCATAATCAATAACACGTTCCATGATATCATAAGCAAATGTAACCCAATGTAATTTAAACAACATTCACAACATCAATTGAATGAGAAAATGAGTATTTCCATTAATTAATAACAAGAAGTACATGATACAGCCTCTTGTCGGCAACCAATATGAACCAAGAACTAGGTCTCTCCACTTGTGCCTCCACCACTTCAATCCTCCATGCAATGGAAAACTCAAACTATGAAAGGAGTTTTGTAGATGAACATAAGGAGTTCACAACAACAAGGATCAATGAGTGTAGACTCAAGTCACAGAAAAAATCCACTAGAGTTATGTTGCTCTCTCTTTCTCCTCCCTTCCATACGCCATAAGAGCTCAATATATAGCCTTCCAAAGGTATGTGAAAGGTAGAATCGAGTCATTTCTGGGTATATGGAGGGCCAAAGGTCACCCTAAGACCGCTTTGTGGGAGTAAAAATAGATTTTTTTACTATTTTTTACCATGTAACTCGATGTACGCAGGCTAATTAGGTGCATCCTGCGTGTACGTTGGCTATAATGGAACACCAAGCGTACATGAACAAAAATAGGGAAACTTGGTTCTTGAAGGGAAAATAATGGATCTGAGTCAATACAATGGATACTGAAGGCCAATCAATGCTGATTCTCACAAGGTGGAAACATACGTTGTAACACTGATGCGTTAGACCGCAGTGATGAGGAGGTCGAACAAGTGGAAGCATGGGAAGCAGCAGGAGAAGAACCAAAAGATAAAATCATCAAGCTTTTGATGGAGATGAGAGATCAGACAAATATAGATGTACGTACCTACTCAGGAAGTATGGATCCAGAAGACTTGATAGACTGGTTCAGAGAGATGGATAAATACTTAGACAGAGAGAATATCGAGGATCCTAAACGGGTTAAGACTGCATGTCTGAGGCTGAAGGTTCATTCCTCATTGTGGTGGGGCAATGTACAGGCTGACAGAGTCAAGAAAGGAAAGGAGAAAATCAAGTATTGGGACAAGCTGGTCGCCAAGCTGAAGGGGAAGTTCTTGTTGGGTGACTATGTGATTTCCTTGTTTCGGAAGTTGCAGAACTTTCGACAAAAAGAGATGAGAGTGAAGGAGTACACGGAAGAGTTCTACAGATTTTCATTAAGGTCAGGACAAACTGATGAAGGAGAAGAAGCTGTTGCGAGATATGTGAATGAATTGAAGTATGCCATATAGGATGAGTTGAGCCTATCAAGGTTCAAAGTGGTCGGGGAATCCTACCAGTTAGCTCTGAAGGCAGAAGAGAAACTGTCGAGGAAATATGCATCGACTAGAGGTAGGGTAACTGGTCGGGGTGTGAAGATTGTTCCCATGAAAGGCCAAAGTAGCGGAACTAGGAGAGAAACCATCGAATACAACCAACGTGAGGAAGGGACATTGACTAAGGAGAAAGCACAAGAAAACTGATGCAATGGTCGAGAGAACCATGGTCAAGGTGCATATGGTCTAAGCGGTCCATCCGAAAGAAAAGGAGATGACATACCGATTTTGGTTTGTTACAAGTGTCGAGGAGTCGAACATAAGGCACATGAATGCACAGAGAACCTACATGCTTCAGAGCAATTGAAACCCATATGTCGAAGAGAGGAGCAAGTTGAAGAGAGGGCGGAGTCGACATCCGATAGCAGTGAGGATGGGAAAAGGAAGGTCAAGCCATGACGACCAGGAGGATGTTGGTTCAGGACGACCAACGCGACGAGAAAGAGTCGGCACAGCGAAAGGCTATCTTTCAAAGCAGAGTGCGAATCGGCGAGTGGTATTGCAAGACCATTGTTGATGGTGGTAGTGCGGAGAATCTTGTGTCGACAGAGGTCATTGAAAAAGCAGGTTTGAGATGTGGGGAACACCCAAATCCATATAAGATATCGTGGTTTCAAAAAGGACACCATGTGAATATGACCAAATAGTTCCTGATTAACTTCAAGGTTGGGAAGCTTGAAGATAGTGTACTGTGTGACGTAATCCCAATGGACGGATGTCATCTGTTGTTAGGGATGCCATGGAAATATGATCGGAAGATGATATATGATGGTTGATCCAACATTGTTACAGTGTGGAAAAATGGCACACGGAGGACTCTGAAGCCAAAGCAGGAGGACCAAGTTGACTGCAAGCAGGGTGAGAGAAACTATTGGGAGAAGCGATTGTTGATGTGTTTAGCCTAGGAATTCCTCGCGGAGGAGGAAAAGAAGTCAGGATGTTTCGCCATCATTCTGAAAGGGACATGTGTTAAGGGTTCAGCAATGGAGAGAATTCTGGTTGAAGTCGAAAATATGCTCGATGAGTTTCGAAGCATAGTGGTCGACGAAGCACCAACGGGATTTCCACCGACAAGAAGCATATGCCATCAAATCAACTTGATTCCAGGATGGATTTTTCCAAACAAGTCACCGCATAGAATGACTCCAGTAGAGGGTTAGGAACTCATCGACAGGTCCAGGATATGTTGGACAGAGGATTGATTAGAGAGATTCTAAGTCCTTGCGCGGTACCAGCAGCACTAGTGCCAAAGAAGGGTGGAGAATGCAGGATGTGTACAGAATCCAGAGCTATCAACAAGATCATGATCAAGTATCGGTTTCCATTGCCGAGAATGGATGAATTGATGTATTATTTGAGTGGAGCAAAGTACTTCAGGAAAATCGACCTGAAGAGCATTTATCACCATATTCAGGCTAGATAAGGAGATGAATGGAAGACAACATTCAAGATGAGGGAAGGGTTGTATGAGTGGTTAGTCATTCCATTCGGATTGACTAATGCACCCAGTACATTCATGCAATTGATGAATGAGGTACTGAAGCCATTCTTGGTAAAGTTCATTGTAGTGTACCGAGACAACATCCTAATATTTAGTCGAACCAAGAAGGAACACTTAGAGCACATTCGACAAGTATTGCAGAAGTTGCAGGGAGAGAAGCTGACGGTGAACCTACAAAAGGGATTCTTCATGAAGGAAGAACTAGTGTAGTTTGGATTTGTAATCTTGGGTAAAGGGTTAGTGATGGAACCAGAGAAGTTGAAGGCAATATTGGATTGGTCGGAGCCGACAAGTGTGACTGGAGTGTGAATTTTCCATGGAATTGCCAATTTATACTGGAAGTTCATCAGGGGATTCAGTCGGATATGTGCACCGTTGACGAAGTGCATGAGGAAAGGAGAGTTTAAGTGGATGGAAGCTTCCCAAATAGCTTTTGACAAGTTGAAGTAAAAGGTAACGGATATCCCAATGTTAACTCTCCCAGATTTTGACAAAGTTTTCCAAGTCGATTGCAACACTAGTGGAATGGCAATTGGAGCAGTGTTGAGCCAGGAGGGCCGACCAATTTCATTCTTCAGTGAGAAGTTGGATGATGCGAAGTGGAAATATTTGGTCTATGACCAAGATTTCTATGCTATTGTCCAAGCGTTGAAGGAGTGGAGGAATTATTTGTTTCCCAAGTAATTTGTGTTTTACACAGATCACCAAGCACTGAGGTACTTGAATATCAGTCGAAGTTGAATTAGCGGCACATGAAGTGGGTCAAATTCCTGCAAGGATATACCTTCATGTTGTGACATAAGTCAGGAAATTCGAACAAGGTTGCCGACGCGTTGAGTCGAAGAGTTGCATTGCTGAACACGGTGACAGTTTAGGCAACGGGAATAGAGTCGGTGAAAACAAAGTATGCGACCAACGAGGATTTTGCAAAAGCATGGAAGGTGAGTTGAGAACCATGGAGTGTCAACAGAACACCATACTTGGATTATTTTGTCCAAGAGGGATACCTATTTGAGGTACAACAGTTGTGTATTACCAAAGGATCCGTAAGAGAGAACTTAATCCAAGAACTGCACAGTGGTGGATTAGGAGGTCATTTTGGCATCGACAAGACCAAGGTGTTGGTCGAAGAGAAGTATTATTGGCCAGGAATGACAACAAATGTTGTTAAGTGGGTATGATAGTGTCAATTTTTCCACTTGGAAAAAGGAAGAATTTGGAATACAGGGTTGTATACTCCATTACTAGTGCCAAATACCCCATGGGAGCACCTGAGTATGGATTTTGTGCTAGGATTGTTGAAGATGCAGCAAGGTAACGACTCAATCTATGTTGTAGTCGAAATATTTTCAAATATGGCACACTTTATTCCGTTTCGGAAGACAAGTGACGCCACAAGCATTGTTGTACTATTCTTCAAGGATATAGTTAGATTGCATGGGTTGCTGAAGAGTATAACGTCAGACAAAGATACCAAGTTTATGGGACATTTCTGGAGAACCCTATGGAAGAAACTGGACACAAGGTTGTAGTTTAGCTTGGCATATAATCTGCAGATAGATGGACAGACCGAGGTGGTGAACAAATTTTTTGGGAAACCTTCTGAGACGTTTGATGGCCGATAGACCCAAGCAGTGGGAGAATGTGTTGGCGCAAGTAGAGTTCACATACAAAAATTCTGTGAATCGGACGATAGGTATGATCCCATTCTAGGTTGTTCAAGGATGAATCCCACATGGATTGTTGTATTTGGTCGAGTTACCGACATAAATTAGGAAAAGTACGGATATAGAATCATTCGCAAAGCACGTGAAAGAAGTGCATGAAGATGTGCGAATGCGCATAGAGAAGAGCATTGGGATTTCTGACATTGACCGACATGAAAAGTTGACCAGGAGGATTGTCAACGACCATTGGTATGAAGGAAGATTGGCTATTGAAGTCAATAAGTCGAGCAGAATCTATCGAGGTGCATCGACAAAAGGAGAAATAGGTTGAGATTCGACATGTCATAGGTAGACAGACGACAGGGTTGTAGTGACACCCGACAGGTTGAGGCAGAATCCAAGCGTGGAGGAAGGGGCGGACTAGCAAGCCGTAAACGTGAAAGGAAGCCGACAGGTAAGTCGAAGGATGACGGAATATAGTATGTCTGAGGTCACTGACGGGACTAAGTAATGTAGAAGAGTAAGAGAAGCTCAGAAGTCAAGTAAAAGTACTTGGTAGTAGTTTGGGGTTGCTAAGGAATTTATGGAGCAATTAAGAAGGTGTTTGGGATCAGAGGTTGTGCAACACGGCCAGAGGGCACTAACAACTGCAGGTCTGCAGGATCGGGAGGATTCAACGGATAGAGGAAGAGTGTCTCGGGGAATGGAGTGGACTTCGGGATGAGAAGAAGAGGACCATAAGGGTAGAATACCAGTGCGTAGGAACAAAGAAGGGATATTTGATCACAGTGGATTGACAGAGGAGATCGTTCATCTATATCTCAGCGAGCACTTTCATTCAGTAGAGGCCGTGAGAGGGAGTTGATCGCACACAGAGATAACACATATTTACTTCTGTATATTGTAAAGGCTAAGGCCGACTAGTTAGTTGTTTAATTTTCTTTTCATTTCTTATTGTAGCCGTAATTCAATTGAATTAATAGAAGCTAGCTTCTGGCATCCTGTTTTACACCAAGTCTGTGTGAACGTCGTGTGTTATTGTTAAGCAAGAAGGTTTGACCGACCCGACTTGTGAAAACTTAGGATTTTATAGGACACATTGATAAATCTGTAAGACACCCAAACAACTGATATACCCATCCATGGTCTACAATTTGAAAGGAAAGAATTTTTTGTACAAGACTAATTAATTTGAGAAGTGGAAATCCCCCCAAGGTTTTCCATTAAATGCTCTTCCAAACACTCTACGGCCTTCACTAATTATTGGTATGGGAATTGTCTCTGTTAGAGGACATTAATGAAATTATGTGTGCATCATTATATTTGGTTTTAGTTTTGAATAGGTATCCCAATGAACAACAGCTTCTAGAGTCTATAATTTGTGGTGAAAATGGTGGACAAGGAGTCTTTAATTTAATCATAAACCATAGTGACACTTAAGGGGCATGAAAAAATTATTTGGGCCATCAAATTAACTTCATATACATATCATAACATGGATAAATATCTCATCAAACTCTGATATAAAACAGGTACAACATCATTCCAAAATCACTATGCAAATGCTATGGGGAGAATGGCTTGAATCTCTTTCTTGATTGGAAATATCACTTGAAATACATGGTTTTTCAAGCTGTGGATCTCATGATATGATTATTAAAGATATATGAAGCAACTAGCATGTCAAGTAAGTTGAAATAAAAATACTCCACTAGATATATGCAACAAGAAGTGTGCCCTTGCACATTTACATGGTATTGAGAGAAAGATAGTAGAATGGGCATAGAGAAGAATGAGAGAAGATGAACTCGAACTCAGTTGGGGTTTGAACCTGTATCAAAACATATCCATGAAGCTCTGTTGAGAGGTATGAATGGACTCTCCATTAACCAACTTGGATTGGAATCTTTCACCCTCCAAATTGGTTCCAAGGCAGGGAGGATGAGCATCCACCGTGCAAGGACAAGCTTGAAGCTCTCCAAAATTGCAAAGATGCAAATGAAAAATGACCAAAATATGCTCCATTTCAACTTGAAATCCTTTTAATAACTTTATTTGACTCATTTTCCTCCTTATAACTCAAATTATCTCCTAATTACTCATGAAATTCGAATTAGTGGGAGTTATGACCCTTCATTCGCCCCACATGACACTTGTCTCATCTTTTGTCTCCAAATCTTCCATGAATTAGAATTGGGGAATCCTGTGGATTCCTTGGAGATGTGTAAATCCTCTCATGCACCCTCTTGGTCTACTTTTAGCTCTTACATTGTCATAGGTGTCATAGAATCTATCATAAGTGTCATAGGTGTCATAGAATCTGTCATAAGTATCATAATGCTTGTCATAGATGTCATAGAATCTGTCATTGCCTATTTTTAGCCCTATGACTCTTCCTCTTCCTTCATGAATGTTACCTCTTCCCTTCAAACTCGAATTTGGGGATGGCTCCATGTTTAAAGGAGGAATATTCTCTAATGTGGATCCCTTATGTCCACTTATGCACCCCCAATCCAACTAGGACCTAATGCCACTTAATTTTGGAGCATTTAACATTTATTCCATAATTTATTGGCCTATTTCTCCACCATCAATTTAGGATATTGAATTTTCATGAGAAACTATAGACCTTGGGGTTAAATGTCAATATTTTAATTCTTCCACATAACCCTTAGGAATTGCGTAGGCCAACTTAATTATTTATCCGAAAACCATTTAATTGGGTAAATGACACTAAAACTATTTTGACTTTTGTTATACAATTTAACATATTCAACCAGATCCTGAAAATGGGTAGAGTATCCACTTGAAGTGCATCGATCGTGTTTAATTCCTAACACAATGATATTCCATAAGATCAAACAAAATATGCAATTTAATTCAAAAAATGTTTATTATGACTTGCAAAAAGAAGAAGTAATTAAGTGTTCAATATCTTGGTGTGAAATTTTTGAATGCACACCAATCATAGCTCTAGGATCCGATACATGTGACAGAACAAACTTAGATATAGATCTAGATTCAATAAAAACTTCACTTAGAATATTTCAAGAGATAGCATAAATATGAGAAGAAGAATATTGAGACAAAACTAGAGAAATTCACTTTAGAGCTTTATTTCCATTATTCATTGTTGAGAAAAAATGAGTACAATATATAGATTCTCTCAAGAGACAAAATTGAGAGGCTTAGTGGAAAGTTGAGTAGCTCACATTAATGTTAGGCTTAGTGGAGTAATTCCCCCAATCTATGACATTATGCCAAGTGTAGCTGCTGTATTGGGCCATAATGAGGTCAAATGAACCTATGAGGACCATGAGGAAGTTAGGAAAGTCAATAAATGTGGATGGGATCATTATGAGGGAGAATTAGGTGTTTTAGGGATTTCGTAGTGGCCATTAATGAGCAATTTGACCAAATCTAGTGCATTAGTTCCCTTGGTCCAACCTTATCCCTTAAAACAAGGAACATGGGTGCCTCCCTCATTAAATGCATTAAGTAGGGCGCCTTTGAATCCATAGAATAAGGAAATGGGAACACTTGTGGACAAACTTAGCTATTATGGAAAACCACTAGTCTAATATGTGGACAAACCCCCTAGACTAGGCACTATGAATCCAAACCATGAAACAACTTACATTAAACACTTGGAACCTTATGCAAGGATTACTAAGAAAGGTCTAGATGGTAATTATGTTCCAACACCCCCCCTTAAGGAAAAATGGTAGTGAGCAACAAAATAGGGCCCAAACAGCAAAGGCTTATGGCCACCCTTTACAACAATTTTATTTGTCCATGTAAAATGAGGAAAGAGGAAAAGCCACATGGGGAAAATCCTCCCTCAAGAATGGACACGAAATGTATCTGAACAAAATGTCTTCAACGGGTCTTGTTCTTCACTTGAATGAGATGAATGCACAAATTCTTGGTGAAGATGTTGTGGATGCCATGATCATGCACCAATGCATCAATGTTGTGTAGAGAAAAAACATGTTGAGAGGCCCCTTGAAACTCGTCATTTGATGATGGATGAGAATCATACGAATGATTCTTGTTTCATACATACTCTAATATGAATACATAATCAATAATGGAAAAGATATATTTGCAAACTCTTTCCCAAAGAGCATCAAAATCATCTTCTTGAGCAGCTTCCATATGGAGAATCAAACCATGTATCTTCCTTACAAACTGATGTAGAACCTTCCTAACTCTTAAATAGAGCTCATGCGTCTCTAAAATATCATAATAGTATTCATATGGAGAAGCAAACAACAGATTTATAGTGTATCCATGAATGAATGGCTCCACAGTAGGAAAAGAGTGTGCAACTAGATCACACTGATAGTTGGGCGAACTTGAAGGGTCTGAAGACTTGAAATTTGAACCATAGGTGGTGAGATCAGTTCCATACATGTGGAAAATCAGTCCCATGATGGCCAATGACATGGATTTCCAACCAAGGACTGATATGAAAGACATAAAAACAACATAGACAAGTGACACAGTATTGGAAACAATGAAATTGTGAGATTTTCCAACTAGAGAACTTGGTGGTTGTATGGTATTTTGGGAATATAATGGTTGGGAAAATGGTTTGATGGCTGTAATAACCTACATATAATCCTGCATATCACCTTCCATATTAGAATGGGAAGGATCCGAATGGAGTTGGAAAGAGATTTCAGAATGCATGTCAAAAACTAGTGAAAAATGACTAGTATTGGGAGGAGACTTTGGTGAACTAGATGGAGATTATTCCAAGGAAAGGATAGAGGTTTATGAATATGATCCATCAAAATGTGAATCATAAATATATACATCATAAATATATTTAACTCTAACACCCAAAGCATACAAATTATTACCTTGGCAGGTAGCATGGAGACAATGTTCTTGTTCCAAAAAGGGTTTGGATTCTTCTTTTCTTGCAAAATTTGGAACATCAATGTTATGTTCTTCAAGTAGCTTGGTCATGATGTCCATATTATTTCTGAAACAATATTTTTCATAATTAAAACCTTTTCAATAAACACACTTGGGCTTCTCTTTCTTTCTCTTCATCTTCTTGAATTTTGAATCCTCGTCACTTGAACTTGAGTTCTCTTCATCTGACTGTTTCTTCTCCTTCATCTTTTGCTTTCCTTTGGATTTAGCATTTTTGGGACTCTTAGATTCATGAGAAGCAAGCACATGGTATTTGGAAGAACTCAAAGACCCCATTTTCACTAGCTTATCTTTCTCTTGGGTGTGCGAATCTATGAATGCATCCAAGGAAGGCATCCTCCAATTTCGAACAGCAAGCTTTGTAGCATGGAATGTAGACACAAATACTGAGTATTCAAGACCCAGTTTAGATAGAATGGAAAGTATTAGATGCTCTTCTTTCTTCTCAATTCCACACTATTTGAGCTCAAGCACTAGGTTCTTGAACTTTGATATAAACTCTTCCATGGGTTCGAAATTGCTTGGACTCAATGAGATCAACTCATTCTCCAATAGATGACCTCTCATTTCATATTTATTCCCAAATAATGAATCAAGATTGAGCCAAACTTCATTTGGTGTAGAAGCATTTTCAAGGTGGAATAGGAGATCTCAGGAGATAGAGAGACAAAGAAAACCATAAGCTTCATCAAGCCTATTGAACCACTTAGCTTTTTGAGCAGCAGCATTTGGCTCAGGTTCAAGCCCCATTGTGACTCTATAAAGACCCTTACTTTGAAGTTGGATGATCATGTGGGCCTTCCATTCGAAGTAATTGAAGGTTATGAGAATCATGGCTTGATTTTGATCCATACTTTTCACATGCACTCTTGGTGATGAAAATGACTTACAAAAAACACTCAAGAAAGAATATGGAAATTGCTTTGAATCATATTAGCTCTGATACCATGTGAAAGTTTGGAATACACACCAATCATAGCTCTAGGATCCAATACATGTGACAGAACAAACTTAGATATAGATATAGATTCAATAACAAATTCACTTAGAATATTTCAAGAGATAATAGAAATATGAGAAGAAGATATTGAGACAAAACTAGAGAAATTCACTCTAGATCTTTATTTCCATTATGCATTGTTGAGAAAAAACTAGTACAATATATAGATGCTCTCAAGAGACAAAATTGAGAGGCTTAGTGGAAAGTTGAGTAGATCACATTAATGCTAGGCTTAGTGGAGTAATTTGTAATGTCCCCATTCAAATAATTGCATAGTAAGACAATCCCATCAATCCTATTAGTTTCCTAGGTTGGATGGGCACATGTGGAATTATAATAAGGAAGCTAATAAATTATGTTTAGACATTAGAATGGTTCAAGTATTTAATAAATAGGGTGAATAAATAAATTCAATAGACATTCTAGGTGGCAAGTGGTTTTGGAGACATATGGAAGATGTGGGACCCCCACTAGCTTGATTTTGCAAGGACACATGGCATCTCCCTCTTACCAATTTGAATTCATGGGAAGGTGAACACTCTTGGGTGAGTTGGTAAATCATAACACATGGCATTGAGCATATTAGGTCGAATTGGGATGGATTTGTAACCTCCATGGAAGAGGAAGAGTCAAAATGGAAGTTTGTGGACACTTGGGCTAGATTCCCTAGTCCCTATGACAATAATGATGGAGAATCTATGACAATGTCACGTCCCCATTTTGACCCTTATAATATTTTGGGATATAATGTAAATATTGTATGCATATTATGTATGATTCCTAGTGTGGAGCTCAAGGCTAAGGACCCACTAGTGAACGTTTGACCTTGAAGAGGCAAGTATTGGATATTATGCTACCCATGTGCTAGTGAACCATGGGAATTGTAAATATGAATTTTAATATAAATGCCCACAACTAGATATGCAATGCAACAAGATATGGGGGCATGATGTTTACAAGGAAATTGGGAGGGAAATATTCAAACCTTTGAGCCAATCAAGTCAAGCCAAGTGTCAATGAGAGAACCCATCAAATCTCAACTATCCATGTTGACTTTTGTACCCAATCATTTACTCTCCCAAGAGTTGGTTGAGGTAGTTAATGCCTTGGGGAATGGAGAGGTATGGCCGTCCAAATTTGGGTATGGCAGGCCACCCTTCATGGAAAATCATGTTTGGCTTCTTGGGAAAGAAAAGAGCCATGAATTCCCCCCCAAGCCATTATTCACCCACCAGTTTTTCTCTCTCACGTGTTTGGAGCTACCTGGGCATTTTCCTCCATGGTTTTGTTGTGTTTCCTTCATTCTCCTAACTGGGAAGGGCATTTTTGTGTTGTATAATAGTGGGGAAGAAAGGGAAATCGATTTGGGGACCATAAAGGTTGTTTTGGCTCACTGATTGCTTGTATATATGTGGGAGAAATCGTTTTCTTCCCTATGGTCGATTTTCCCTCTCACAAATCCATTTTTGGTGTGCCTACATTTTGGGGAAAAACCATGTCCATCTAGATTCTAAGTCCCATTGCTGAAAGTGTGTTTCCAGCCCATACCTAAGTTTTGTGTGCAAGAGAATTCCGGGGTTGAGTTGGGTATCCATTGCTTTGGGCTATGTTGAAGCTTGAGAGCCCCTTTTTCCTTGTAGATATCATGCCCAGCTCAGGGGTGGTCTCTGAGTGCTGAAAGAATATAGGCTGGGCAGAGACATCAAGATGAGTATTTTATTGTGTTTACTTCTACAAAATGTTTTAATTGATGGCTATTTTGATATGATGGAAGACTATGAAATGTGTGTGGATGATGTTATATTCCATTGTGCATGTTAAATTGATTTTCATCTGTACACATATGCATTTTGTTGTAATTCCATACCTTTTATTCATGACGAATTTGGCTAAGTTGATCTAAAAGCCCAGATTTTAGTGCCATGTTCCCTTCCTTGCATTGGATAGATGGGTGGGTACGTGACAGACAAATATGACAAATTGGAAACCTGACCTTTGACATCTGACCACTATGACATGTCAGCCCCAAAAATAGGCTCAAGGAAGGTGCTCATGGGAGTTGGAGAAGCCAAAGAGACTCCTACTCGAATTTGGGAGAAGATGGAAGGTTGGAACTAGGAGACAAATGGAAAATGTGGAATATTCCCTAAGTGGAAATCTCTTGAATATATTAAGAGGATTTAGACCCTTATAAGGCTAATGTTGGTTATAAAATGTAGAAATCGAGTATGAGAATGGATTTTTATGATTTGAGAAAAATTGCATTTGTGAAGAGAGAGCTAGTGGATGACTAGTTTCTTGCCTTAGCCAATTTCGAGGGTGAAAGATTCCCATCCAGGTTGGTGTTTGGAGAGGCCACTCAGGTATTTCATGGAGCTTTAATGGATTTTTATTTGTAGGTATCATCTATAGGGATGCTTGTGGTTTTTTTAGTGCAGCACCATCTCTCAACCATTTCCAGTTTTGAAGGCATACTCATGCTCCTTAAGGGAGGGTGTTTTTTGTGAGCTCTTATGTTTCTTGAGAGAGATTCTAATTATGTATTTCTGATTTTAATAACTTCATATCCTCTATTATTCATATTCAAAAAGTATCAAGTCGAAATACCCACTGATTGTATGCAATAATGTTGATTAATGAGCAAACAATGTCCATTTCCCCACTACATTGAAGTATGGCATGATAATGCTGATGATTTAGAATGAATGGATGATTCTATGATACATTTATGATTAATATAATTCCATGGATGTATTTTACAAGTTTCATGTACTGTACTTGAGCATTTGAAGTATTTTTACCAAGTTTAATTGCATTGAGAGAAGAAATAGTGACATTTCCCCAAGGGCCGAATTGATGATTTTTGCAACTGAATGGGAGAGGGTTGGAACTGAGATAAAAATCAATTAATGATGCACATGAGACCTTAATAACATCCTTAATACATCCCCTACCTCTTTTCATAGATTCTAGGGAGTTTACCCAGGGGGGATTTGATGCATAAATTGCTAGTTAAAATACCATACATTGATCAGAATATAAATCAAATTTGTAGAAGTATTTTGAGGGTTATAAATCATCCTTGAACTTAATATTCAAGTGTAAATATCATTCATATACCCTTACAGAATATTTGGGAGCATTTGGTTTAATTTGGAGGCCAAAACAACAAAACTAGTCAAAGGTCGAAATTGGGGAAAAATTGGAAAATTGGGCACTTTCATAAATTTTTGAAAAAGGGACATTACATAATTCCCCCAATCTATGACATTATGCCAAGTGTAACTCCTGTATTGAGCCATAATGAGGTAAAATGAACCTATGAGGACCATGAGGAATTTAGGCAAGTTAATAAATGTGGATGGAATCATTATGAGGGCGAATTAGGTGGTTTAGGGATTTGGTAGTGGCCATTAATAAGAAATTTGACTAAATCTAGTGCATTAGCTCCCTTGGTCCAACCTTATTTCATAAAAAAGGGAACATGGGAGCCTCCCTCATTAAATGCATTAATTAGGGTGCCTTTGAATCCCCAGAATAAGGAAATGGTCACACTTGTGGACAAGCTTAGCTATTATGGAAAACCACTAGTCCAATATGTGGAACAACCCCCTAGACTAGGCACTATGAAGCCAAACCATGGAACAACTTACATTAAACACTTGGAACCTTATGGAAGGATTATTAAGCAAGTTCTAGATGGGAATTATGTTCCAACACTTAGTTATCTTATCAATGATTCAAATAAACTTATCTTCAAGTAATATAAAAAATAGACAATAAATTGTTTTTTTGATCATTGTGTTATATGTTTTATTCTCTTTTCAATATTTTATGGTTCTCTATAAAGTTTTGTTATTTCTTTCTTTCTTTCTTTATTTTTTATTTGTTCAAAGTAACTTACACCTTTGTGAATGACATAAATAACTCATGGTTTTTCATTCGATTCATAAGAAAATCCTTTTGTTATACATAAGAGATGAGACTCTTGGACTTCAGATTCCAAGAGATCCATTGGAATCTTTAACTAGTCATCCTCCCTAACTAAAACCTGAATTATTTACATCATTAATATATACAAAAATCTTGGAGGATTCCAACATTCCCCCCCCTTCATCCGAAGGGGTGTTTGTAAGTCCAAGCATCGTTCTAAATCTTTCAAAATTTTCTCGTCCAAGTGCTTTGGTGAAGATGTTTGAAATTTTCTCATTTGTGGAACAATGACGTAAATCAACTATCTTGGCCTCTACATGGTGTGTTTGCTTCAATCATGGAACTAGGATTCTTGGCCAACTTGATTGCATAAGTGTTGTCAATCAAAAGTGAAGTGGAGTTCTCTTGTTTCTCATGAAAATATTCAAGTATTTTCTTGATCCACACAATCTCTTTGTTGTATTCTGTAGCAGCTACATATTCTGCCTCTATTGTCGAATATGTCGGAACTGACTGTTTGCGTGATCTCTAGGAAACAACTATTGATCCAAGACTCATCATATATCCAGAAGTGGACACTCTCTTTTCTTTGTCACCATCGAATTCTGAATCAGAGTACCCAATGAGTTTGAAGTCATTCACCTTAGAGTACTTGAGTCCAAAGTCTTGAGTCCCTTTCAAGTATCTTAGAACTCTCTTTGCAGCAGACCAATATCCTTCACAAGGTTTATGCATGCACCGTGAAAGAATGATAACAACATAATAAATATATGGTTTGGTGGTGGTAAGCTAGATAAGGATTCCTACAATTTGTCGATACTTGGTTGAATCCTGAAATTATTTTCCTTCACTTGATGTGAGCTTTAGCTTATGTTCCATTGGAGTTGATAGTAGGTTGCAATCTGTCAACCATTCTCCAATATGATTTTTCTAAGAAATGAATATGTACTTATGATGTTGAGTCACTTCAATTCCTAATTAGTAGTGAAGATGTCCCAGATAAGTGATTTCAAAGCCTTCATTTAAATCTTTCTTTATGGATTATATATAACTTTCATTGTTCCCTGTCATCAAAAAGTCATCTACATATACTACAAGAAACAAAACAAATCTTCCAACTTTCTTTACAAACAATTTTGTGTCATCAAGATTATAATGTTTGAAATATAACTTTAGAATATGCTCGGTTAGATTTTCATACCATGCTTAAGGTGCTTGCTTCAGGCCATACAAGGACTTGACAAGTTTTCATACCTTGTGTTCTTGTCCAGTCATAAGAAAACCTTATGGTTGAGACATGAATACATTTTCTTTCAAATCTCCATTCAAGAATGTTGTATTTACATCCATTTGATGAACCTTCCATCCATTTTGTGCATCCAAGGAGTGTATAGTATGGATGGTGCCCCATTTTGTTGTGGGAGAGAATGTTTCTTCATAGTCAATTCCTTCTTTTTGTGCATAGCCTTTCGCCATGAGCCTTGCTTTGTGTTTTTCAAGTGAGCCATCTGATTTGTATTTTTTCTTATATACCCACTTGTTTCGAATTGGTTTGGTTCCGATTGGAGGGTCAACCAGCTTCTAGGTTCTATTCTTTATGAGTGCGTCATACTCATTCTACATGGCTTCTTTCCACTCATCATGAGTAGTAGCCTCTTCAAAGGAATTTGGTTCAAAGTTAGCATAAAAATTAAATTCACAATCAAATGAGACATCCATGTTATCACTTGATTTATCTTCATTTACTCCATCTTCTTGTATGGTTGAGATTCTTGTTCCCGTCTTTCCAACTTCATATGAATAGACACTTTCAAGTGTCTTTGTGGCCCATTTCATAGTCTTTCTTGATGGCCTAGGTTTATCAATTGGTGGTGCTTCATTATCTTCAAGTTTCAATCTTCCAATCCTCTCAATCACATCATCCAGTTGAGTATCTTGTTCAGTTGAAGTGGCATGAACTTTGTCTTCATGATTTTCTTCATGAGGGGGTGTTAATGCTGCTTCAAAAGGAAGTTCCATAGATTGATCCACGATAGGTGTCCCCCCTTCAATATGTGGAATTTAATTATCAAATTCATAATATATCTTTAGATGGGAAAACCTCTCCAAGCGATCAAGTTGTATTTCAATAGAATGGTCATTTTTATTAGTGTCAAGAAAAATGACATCTCTAGAAACAACAAATTTCTTATTTACCTCATCATAAAGATGATATTCCTTGGAAGTTTCTAAGTACCCCAAGAAAATGCATCTTCGACTTCTATCGCCAAGCTTGTTTCTTTTCTCCTTTAGTATTAAGGCATAGCAGGTGGAACCAAAAACCTTGAGATGCCTAACTGAAGGAAGTTGTCCAAACCACATTTCATGCAGAGTCGTATCTTCAAGAACATGATATGGACTTCTATTTCTCAAATATGCTACACATATCACTGCATCACCCCAAAACATTAGCTTCACATTCTTGAAAAACATCATTGAGCATGTTGTATTCATTAAGGTTATATTCATCCTTTCTGCTACAATGTTTTATTTGGGGTTGTAGGGAGCTGAAGTTTGATGTGTAACCCCATGTTTTCAAAGATAGTCTTCAAATGCTTTAGAAGTATATTCTTTACCATTATCAGATCAAAATGTACCAATATGTGCTTGTGCTTGATTTTCTATCCATGCATGAAACTTCTTCAAAGTTTGAAATGCTTCATATTTTGTCTTCAACAAGTATACCCAACACATTCTGCTATAGTCATCAATAAAAGTCATAATGTACTTATTACCATTTGCAGAAGAAATTGGCAAGGGACCACATAAGTTAGAGTAAACCAACCCTAACTTTCTACATGCTTTGAATTTACACTCTTGAAATGGTTTCTTACTATGTTTTCCTAGTATGCATGCATCACATTTGTTCTTTTGCTTAGGAATGGTGGGAAAGCCAAATACACCATTCTTTCTTAACAAACACAAACTATTATAATTTAGATGACCAAATCTACCATTCCATAGTAAACTGGATGACATATTACCTTCTTCATGCTAAGAGAGATAGGAAAAGTTTTGAACTCTTGCAGAAGAGCCCCTCAACTTCAATAATTGTCCATCTTCATAACTGGTCATGATGAACTTGTTGTTAGAGGTTTTCTTATCTCTACAATCCCATCGAACATGTGGATGGAATTGCCTTGCTATTGAATATGCACTAAGGACATCAACTTCTCTGCAATTTTGGAAGATAGAGAACATTCATTAACATGAAATCAGGGAATCTAGGAAACTTAAGCCTGATGGAGCCAATTCCCTATGATTTGAGGCTATATTTATCTGCAAAGTACACTATTCCATCTACAACATCATTTAGTTATTCAAAGCAATATTTTCTAAAAGTCATATGAGATGTTACACCAGTATCAAGAAACCAACAATCTTTGTAATATGAAAGAGAGGTTATTTCATTAATTCCAAGATTACAATGTGTAACAATACAATGAACAAAATCAGGGGATTTACTAGCCTCTTGGTTTTTATTCTTGTCTTCTTTATTCTAGTTATGTCTTCCTTTGATGGATTCCCAAGAATACCAACACTGATTTGATTCATGTCCAGTCTTCCCGCGGTGCTTGCACTTCAGATCAGATCTTCTACTTGAGTTGTTTCTTCCTCCTCTTCCTCTGAAATTTCTTCTTCCTATGCCTATTTTGTTGCTTTCTCCCTTGGAAGGGTCTTTAGCCTTGTTCTTTTCTTTTTGAGCAAAGCAAAGAGATTCTCCACTATTCTCATTTTTTTTCTTTCCAAATGCTTTCTCTCTATATACAATCTTCTCTACTAGGGTGTCAAAGGTGAGGTATTTGAACTTGTCACTTGATTGCAAAGATTCAAGATAGTTGGAGTGAGTAGGATAAAGTGACTATACAAATGTTGCAAGTGTGAGGTCTAGTTTCATACCAAAGGAATCTTTTGCATGATTGCTCTGATCTCAGATGCAACCAACATGGGATCATTATCTTTTACTTCCAGACTAAATAGCTTTAACATTAGTTGAATTACTTCCATTTGAGAGTGTGAATCATACAAATCCTTTAGAGTATTTAAAGCTTCAAAACATGATTTTATAGGAAATATATCCTGGCTCACCTCTTCACTAACAGTAGCAGAGATCATGGCTAAGTATTTCTTGTCTTTGCTTTGCCAGATAGAAAGTTCTTTCTCTGATGTTGGAGGCTTTGGATATGAAATGATGATAGTGCCTTCGTCGATGTGAATGGTCTGTTAGGATATTCCTATACTCCATCCTAGTCCTACCATCATTTTCATTATTTTCATTTTCAGTCTTGCATGCATGCATCCCATTCATTAGTCCCAGCACCTAGCCCTCAGTTAGCTAGCCCCAGGAGCTTCTCACTGATCAGTTTTAGCCCTCCTAATGCTTAGTGCACCTTGCATGCAGTTACATGCATCTCATGCGCCCTCTCTCACCTACCATTCAATTGTACTTCAGTTATCTTCAGCTCTTTCCTTGATTTAAGGCTAGACTGACTCTCAACTGAATGTATCACTCTGATAGACCTCCAGTGAGACTAGACTTCCCATTCTGACTCCAATTAGCTCCTCATGCGCCCTCCATTGAGCCTCCTTCATTCAGTTAGTGCCTCCATGTGCTAGTTACACCTACCACACTAAGTTTGACTCAGTTTGACTTATGATTGGCAATTACTTGTGTATTGATGACTCCACTGATGATGATGAAGACTTCTAGTTTTGCTTTGATGACACTCTAGTGATATTTTTATCTCTCTCTGAAGGCTAATTCGAATTGCCACCTTGGCATTCAAATCCTCATGTATTGTATTATTTATTTGTCCATTTGTGATTAATGAATTAGTGTGTGTGAAGTTATTTTGGTTCTATCCGAGTTCTAATGTATTATTATTCTATTGCTCATTTACACTGCATTGACCACTCTTCTTCTATGTTCCTTCTTAATCATAATCTTTCTTGTGAGGTATACATCAGCTCCTAGATCTGCTGTGAGGATTTTTACATGGTCTTTCCTTCATAGATGCCATTCCACAAATCATTGTAGATGAATGTAGCCTTGATCTTCCTCCACCATTCTTGATAAGTGTATTTTCCGGTGAGGGTAGAACCAACTATGGATGCTAGAGAATGCATCTTCTGCAGCCTGGACTTGAACCTGCAACTATTAGACAAAATATATGGCAGAAAATATAGAGGTTGCAGATTTAAATTTATGATCCTTTTTTTAAAAAATGTTTACAATTTAATTCTGCAGCACTCCGTAGAACACTATTACATATACTTTTGTAGCAATATGCAATATTTTCTTTCTCAAATATTTATAGAGGAATAAATTACAATGATTCTTCAAAATAGTTCTCACCGTCTCACAAAATATATTGATTCTAAAAAATACAATGATATAGTATTATGTCTTCAAACAAGGGTGCATAACATTGTGTTAATGTCTTCAATTCTCATGAGAGAAAAAAGTGCATCAATCTTCCAACTTCAAACAACTTGGCTAACAATACAAATTAGGTCTCGAACCCATAAAAAAAAATTACAATATATAAATAAGTCCCATGCAGGAATTAGGATTGCAAAAGAAAATTGTATTAAAAACATTCATCTCCAGGTCAAAATTAGGGTTTGCAATCATGGCCCTTTACAATCTCCCATGCACCTCATGCCTTATGCAACAGGTTGTATATATGTTGGCTCAAGGAAGAAAGGTTCATGCAGCTCGAGTAATGATGTTGCAACTCACATCTTTGACAGGTCCACGATATGGAAACTCCACCATATGATAGCACACAAGATGGCAGAGATAATCTACAAGGGCATAATATCCACTAGAAGGTCGAGTGGTATCTCCACGAGTTCATGTAGCGGTTCTTTGACAAGTTTGCAGCAACCAAAATGGGGGTTGTAGCTCTTTGATATTGCAACTCTCCAATCATGAGCTCTCCACTAAATCTTCACGAGAGCAGTCTTTGCAGCTCCACGTGAGGTAGTTTGTAATCCCATGTAGTCACAAGAAACCACAATACTAAAGAAAAAATGGAATTAAAATATTCGAGCTCTCTTCAAACGTTGCACGTATCTCATGCATCCAAGAAGATACGGATTCCATGCATCCCTCCATCAACATACAAGTTCACAATACTTCATATCTCCACAACAGACAGGGTAAAAACAACTTGCAGCTTTGTAAAATGTGGGTGCAACTCCATAAAATGTGTCTCTCCACTATTCTCCATCATAGTTCTCCTCGTAGAAAGGATTGCAGCTCCATCGTGGACTCAATCCCATGCAACAAGTAACACTTCATACAAACTCCATGCAACTCCTTTTCTTTTTTATTGTGATGTCGTAGCAATCAATAGCAGTGGACACAACTTGTTAGGCAGTAAGAAGAGAAGTCAAGACTCCAATGGGGAGGTCGAGCTCGCAACATTCAATGATGCAGGTTCGAAGGAGGTCATGCAGCATCCAAAAAACATGGATGCATCCTTCACACAGGATAGAAATAAGTAGTTGCAAAATTAGGGTTCACATGAAGCTTACGAAGAAATACAATAGAGATACTTGGAACTGAGGACAAATATTAGGTTTTAGATGCAGAAGGAGAGGCATTAGCTTCCAGGCAGAGAGCAAGTTGGAAAAATGAAGAATAATGAAGATAATGTAGGAATGAGAAAGAAGGAGGACACAAAGGGCAGGCTTGAGAGAATAGGCCCAAAATGAGTAATTTGACAGGAACAAACTATGGAAGAACATTTCAGCAAGAGTTATGGCATCAAGCTAGCTGCTCTGATACCAAATGACATAAATAACTCTCGGTTGTTCATTCAATTCATAGGAAATGTTGTTCTACTTTCTCTCTCCTAAGCTAACTTGAGTTCTGTGTAATTAGAGACCCAACAAAACCCCTTTTTCACTATCCCTTTCGGCAACAACCTGCAAATAAGTTGAGGCCTCACCCAAGGTGAAGTTATGGGGTGATTACAAAAGAAGGTTTCTGTAACCTTGGTGATGCGCACATATGGAATGGATCCTCCAGTGAAGTCACTCCTACTTCACGTATACATCAAATACAAAAGTGCAATTATGTGACTACGCACTTCATAGTTACCACAATAGAGGCTCCGTTGATTTATTGTTATCTAAGTAACTACGTATTTATCACATTCATTAACACTTATCATATTCAGATATGTGTGTGTTCATTACTTAGTTTATTATTCTCATTAGCATACACATGAAGATACATATAAAGCATAAGCATTCAAGAACATGAAAATAAATCAAAGATCCAATCACACAACACAGATATTTACGTGGCTCACCCCCTTGTGTGGGAGCTACGTCCACAGGAACTATTCTTTATATTAATGGGAAGGGTTAACAGTTCTAGTCTGTGCACATAGCTGTAGACTCTTCTTTGCAATGGGTCTATACGCACACAATTGCAGAGCCTCTTTCTCTCTTTGATCTTAACAAAACCCACAATAGCTATCAAAACTCAACAAAAGATAACTCAAAATCCAACCCTTCCCTATACAAACTTTCCCCTTTTATAGATTGTACTTGAAGATCACATATTTATAATAGTTATGGGCTAAAACCCCATAGTACCCTTAACCCAAACAAGCGTGGTTCTCCTCCTAACCACGCTTTTTCAGGATCATAGTCCAAAGTTCTAATTATTCTTGGGTTGATAATGATTTTTTTCATACTGGTCCTGATCTTATTATTAGATGATGTGTACGAGAGGATGAGATGGTAGATATCCTCCATGCATGTCATGGTGGACCATGTGGTGGGCACTTTTTTGATAAGAGAACAACATATAAAGTGTTGCACTCTGGATATTACTGGCCAAGCATTTTCAAGGATGCTACCAAGTATGTCAAGGGATGTGACAGTTGTCAAATAATGGGTAGACCTATGCCATCCAATGAGATTCCCTTACAACCCCAGGTTATGATTAATCCTTTTGAAAAATGAGCTCTAGATTTCGTAGGGCCAATTTCCCCTATGTCTCGCAAAAAGAAGTATATCCTAGTTTGTACAGACTATGTCACTAAATGGAAGGAAGCCAAAGCTTTATTCCGAGCCACAGAAAAATCCATGGTAGAGTTTATATATGAAGAGATATTTACCCAATTTGGTGTACCTAGGGAAATTGTAACTGATCAAGGATCTCAATTTACCTCCAAGTTAATGAAATAACTTACTGAAAAATATGGTATTAGACATTGTAAATCTTCACCATATCACCCGCAAGCCAATTGTCAGGTAGAGTCTACAAACAAGGTATTAGAAGCCACCTGACCAAGACTATCTAGCTACACCACAAAGACTGGGAAGATAGGATTCCAGAAGCCTTGTGGGCTTATTGAATAACATGGAGGAATACCACTGGACACACACCTTATGAACTTGTTTATGGTAAATGTTGGGTAAAATATATGCTATCTAATTCAACATTTAAACTGTCAAACCGGGAAGGGAGTTGATGAGATGCAAACACTATATGTGTAGGATGGAAGGCTTGAACTAATCTAAGCTAATCTAAAGTTGGGATTCTACATAGAATTGAGTAAGGGTTCTGAATTATCAATTACAAGCGAATGATACTTGAAAACCTAATTACATTACTTGGAATTAATTCAAAATAAAATACTATTGGTAAGAAATCAATCATACAATCTAATGACTATTCTGAAATCAAAGGCATGCAAGTATCTATGCTATCCTACAAAGGTGAAGCATGAAACAATTTTAAAGAAATCTAAGCAATATACAAATGACCTGGAAATAAATGTTAATATAGAAGCAAGTAGAAAACTTAATAAAGATATTTAATTGAACTTAATTTGATTTGGAATCAAGTAGAAAAACTTGATAAAGATATTTATTATAGGAGCAAGAAGGAGACTTGATAAAGATATTTATTTTTGATCCAAATCTTATGTCATGAACATCTTCATTATTTATATGAATGGAAAATTAATCTAATGATTAACAAGGAAACTATCAAAACTGAAATAACTTGGAAAATGAAATTATTAACTTTTTACTTAAAAAATAAACTATCTAGGAACAAGACTGATAAATTATGAAACAATAACTAATTAGCAGATCATATATGAAGGAATTAATTTTGGAAGAAGGTTAAAAGAAGATTAAGGAAGATAATATGGAAGTAGGAAATAATGACAAAACTTAATTAAAAACTCTATGTAACATGAAACAAGATTTAAATTACATCTAAAAATGTTAATTAGAAGCAAGAAGCATTACATTTAAAAAGAAGAAGAAACTAGATTCTGAAAAAAGCATAAAACAATAAAGAAAGTGTAAAGTTACGAATGACGATCTGAATGCCTGTCTGAATGCCAGTCCGAACGGAAGAAAACGATTTAAACTAAGGAAAAGAAGAATTTTTGATGACTTTAATTACCAGTCGGTTGATGCATATGATCCTACTATGCAAGAGAAGAAATAAGTTGATTAATTAGAAGCTAAAATAACAAAAAAACTATTTATACTAATCCTTCTCTAAAGAAGATGAACTATTTCTATGATATGCTAAAGCAAGACTGATGATGAAAGATAGAAGTAACCTATAGCTACAGGAAGAAAAACTAACAGAGGGAGAAAAGATAATAAAACTAATGCTACCTATAACAGAATTGAAGCAATATCTAACTATAAATGATGGAAGAAAACTGAAAATAACTACAGAATACTAAACTTAGTCGACCATTCCTAACTCTGAAAAATAGATTATGTTAGTGGCAAAATATAGTTTAAAGGAAAAGCATTAGCAGAATTACTTCTAACTATGAACTAAATTTGAACTACTGAAACATTAACTAGTTAACCCTATCTAATTGTAAATGACAAAGTTGAAAGAAACTAAGAAGATATAAGCATGACTGGTCATCGACAATTCTATAAATGTGAATTATATTAGCAGCAAGACATATGTTTATAGAAAATAGAGAAATGACATCTATAGGAAAAACCAAACTAAATACATATACTGAAAATGTAAACTACTTATCTAGAGAAAAGGAATAACAAAATATACACAAATGGAACCTATGATTGTTGAGGAACCCTTCCCAGCAGCAGAGGTCAAAACTAGGAGAACTTAGTCACCACCAACAGAACAACAAAACACAGGAGCTTCCATTCAATTAAGAAAATTATACAGCATAAATGTCTGGTTCTACTACCCTATCTATCCTCGTATATATCGATCTTGCGTTTCTCCACAGGAGACTCCTTTATATAAGTTTATAATGGGAGAGAGGGTCGACGAAGTCGACCTCTCTAAAAATAGAAGCTTTAATGTCTATAAAACGGCTACATAATGATTTACAACAATGCAGAGGCCACCTTCCTTCCTTCACGACGTCAATTCTCCAAGGTGCGAACAACTGCGTGTTGGTTTCCTTCAACGATGGGCAGAAGCAAGTGCTGGTAGGCTGAGCGTGGGAGGATGAAGTTGCTGGAGCGTTGAGGTGGGAAAAATCATGTGCTGTCGACATGAGCGAGGGGGGAAGCGAATCTTCTAGAATGAAGGCTCACAAACCGTGAACGACACGTTCCAAATAGAACACGAGTCATTTCACATGTTCCATGCGTGTTGATTCCCTTCATGTGAACAACAGGTGTGCTGGTGGTCTGGACAAGGGAGGACACGGATCTTCTTGAAAAGGGGCTCACGATCCATCAGGGCCACATCGCCAATAGAACCCACGTCGTGGTTCTTGTCTTTAATGCCCATGGATATGCCAATCGATGATTTCATGGGTTGAATGGCGGGCTGGAATTGGCTGAACATTGGCAACAAAAACATGTGTCTGAATGGAGGTCCATTTGAAAACCACAGCCTGTAGAATAAAAACTAAATGCCTAGCATGTCCAGAAATGTCACTTTAAACATTAATAAATAATAATATGGTGAGATTTGATCAAAATTCATATGATATGTAAATATATGCATACCTGGTCTGTTTGATGGTCTGAATGGCGGAAAAAGTGATTTGTTATATCAAAATAGTAAAAATAATGCCACTCAGAGTATATTTGATGATAAAAAATGGTGACAAAAATGGACGTCAACACTCCCCCAAACCGAAGATATGCCAGGTCCCACTGAGCAAAGAGAAAAAGAAATAAGGAGGAAGTGGATGCGGCTGGATGGACTCGGAAAGGATGAGAGAAAGCAGAGTGATGGTGAGGATCAAGCAGAGGTCAGTTTTAAAACAAGGTCCAATTGAATGTGTGAAAAATCATGAGACGAAAATTTGGCACGTTTGAACAATCACACCATTGTTCAAAATTTTGAAATGTGTACCATAATAAAGATGTGTGCGTTAATGAATTCATATGGTTTGTGAAATATTCAACCATGTCCAAAGTAAACTTTGGACAGGTTGAAAGAAAACTTTTATCATGGGATTATAACATAGTGCATTAAGAATCATGATGATATTTGATTAATAAAATGACGGTTCACATGTTGATATTTTGCATATAACTTAATAAAAAGTTAAAACCATATGATAACCAGATAATAATTCTGAAAATCGCAATAATGCATGATTAATCGATTCATTTGGTGAAGTCGAGATGAATTAAAGGAATGAGATCGTGTGCAGGGATGACATTTGATTAATCCCTAATATGGTTAGTTGATTAGATTTATCAATAGAATTCAAAAAAAAAACCCTTAGCACACTTAATCATGATGTTATAAGCTATGGTTTCATTTGGATCATCATTCATTCGCTTCATTTGACCCTTCATACAAACCATTTGTCTGTACAAGATGTGCTTGCTGGATATAATTGTTGCTGATTATGCAGAGGATTACTGAGGCTGCCAGTACACAAAAGGATGATGTAAACCTGCTTTTCTGAAATCTTCAGTGGCTCTTCTTTATTTTTCATTTATAAGGACAATCCTCCTTTTGCGATTTTGCATTATTCCTGAAAAATACCTATCATTTTGTCAGAGATAAATAAAAAAAAATTCATACATATGTAGAAGGTAAAACAGTTATGATCCTCCACCAAACCAAAAATATGGCGTGTCCTCAAGCCATAAAAAAAATTAACATTCAAATATTTTCAATACACGGTTCAGACAATAGATTCTAAAAATGATGTGATAATTTTCATAAGAAAATGAAATATTAACTATAAAATGTGGATGATTCAGATATGTACATTTGTCAAAAAGAATACAACAGTGCTTAAGAAGACGATATGAAGAATGATAATACATTCGATGTGAAATGCCATAGGAAAACTAGTCATCCACGACTCATTGTAAAGCTCTCTTGTCATCCAAAGAATATAGATAAGGTTCACTGTAGAGTTTGTGAGATTTACTATAGTTATGGGTCCCATTTCTAGGATAATCATATCTTAGGTATTGTTTGAATTTAGATGGCAGGGTCCAAGTCCAACTTATCTAATGACAGTATAAATAATTGGCCTAAACATGTGTTTGTATACTCAGGTTTTTTATGAGCCATGTGAATAGCAAAGCGTTAACCAAACCTCTTTTACCCCATATCGCCCCACTTCCAGCAGGCCTGTTCAGTACCCTGGCAGGTTTATCTTGGTACCATGCAAGCATAGCCCCGCTGCCAGCGAGCCTGTTCAGTACCCCGACAGGTTTACTTGCACTTTAGCGAGCTTCTTTGTTTAAGATTTTACTTAGCATGGACCCGCTGCCAGCAAGCCTGTTCAGTACCCCGGCGGGTTAGCTTTGTATAATGATATATATATATATATATATATTGTAAGGAAGATAGTTGGCACTAGAGTGTGCTAAGCCTTCTAAACACATAATTCAATATTTTAGCATGAACCTTATGAGCAACTTTATTTATAATGGCCTAAATTACAGATCATGTCAAAAGATAATAACTTAAAGTTGTTCTTTGACTTCCCAGCCTATTTTTTTCATAAAAGGTCAGTAACGTTCCCCACAAAATAGAAAATATAACTCACTTTTGGGCTACCTTCTAAAAGTGCTTAAGAGACAAGTTTTGATAATGAGTCTAGGATGAGTTAGTAGTCCATAGGTGTGAGATAAAACGTTTTTGAAAAACATGTTGATTATAGTAGGTCTTAAGCAACTATTCTAATGATAACTCATGAATTTGCATATTTGAATCAAATACCATATGAGCATAAAAATGAAACTAATCGAAAAGAATCATAAAAGAGAAGTGGTTAGAAATCAAGAATTTTTATTTTGCAAAATAATCAAAGGAAAATAAATCACAAGAAATACTCCCCTTTTTAGTTGATGAAGCTATATGAGCTGACCAAAATTCCTATGTAAATATAAACCAATTGTCATAAATGATTCTCATTTATTCCAAGAAACATAAATATATGTACATAATATCCTATTCTAATTAAAGAGAAAGAAAATAATTGTATTCAAGTATATGAATTCTTCCAATGTAACCAGGTGTGAAGCAAGATTAAAAATATACCTTTATCCACATATGAAAAACTTGTTGCTGGTTACCTGAATGTGGAAGTTCAACCAACTTACTTGTCTTGGCATCAGAAGGTGTCGAATGAAGGAATGGTATTGTGGCTGGGTTGCCTCTTGAAACCATATTTCAATGTAGTCGTGGTATTCACCTTCCTTCATCATGTAATGCAGATCCCCTCCTCTTGGTTGATTCATTTCAGAAGTATGTGTAGGATCTACCAGCTTGCATGTAGGGAACTCTTTAATTTCCAGTTTCTCTCCTTCAAATTTAATTCCCAAGTTATCAATTTCCTCTGCAATTTGGCAAGGAACATCTTTTTGTGGCTCTTGGGGATTTGGTATGTTTGTTGTGTCGGGAGAGGTAGATAAACCCTTAACTGCTATCAGGATGTGTTCTACCTGATAAGAAGAATTCCCAACCACTGCTAATATTTGAGAGAGTTTCCTCATACTGATGGTCACCTCTGAATCCATTTCGTCGGTTGATAGATCCTACTTCACACATGGATTAGTCCCTGGGGTTCTTACAACACCCAATTTTTTTTATGTGCTTTTTTATTTTTTAAAAGACTTTCTACTACTAAAACAAATTTGTAAATTAAACACCTCACACTTTTGAAAGAATAACACACTTGAAAAGAAGGAAGGCAAACTTTACGAAATAAATTGTGGAAAATTAAACACTCAAACGAACAGAAAGGAAATCACACTTATGCGGAAAGGAACAACAAGGCTTTGGGGCACCCCACTATAGTGGATGCGCAAGTTCTTACCTCTCGTCTAACCGTTCTCCCCTCCCCCTTGTTGTGTATGTAAAAGAAACCTATCTACCCCCTATCTACCTAGACTCCAATCCCTTTAGCACCTCCCCGGCAATGGCGCCAAAATGTTGGGTAAAATATATGCTATCTAATTCAACATTTAAATTGTCAACCCGGGAAGGGAGCTAAAGAGATGCAAACACTATATGTACTGGATGGAAGGCTTGAACTAATCTAAGCTAATATGAAGTTGGAAATCTACCTAGAATTGAGTAAGGGTTCTAAATTATCAATTGCAATCGAATGATACTTGAAAACCTAATTACATTACTTAGAATTAATTCAAAATAAAATATTGTTGGCAAGAAATCAATCATAAAATCTAATGACTATTCGGAAATCAAAGGCATGCAAGTATCTATGCTATCCTACAAAGGTGAAGCATGAAACAATTTTAAAGAAATCTAAGCAATATACAAATGAATTGGAAATAAATGTTAATCTAGACGCAAGTAGAAAACTTAATAAAGATATTTAATTCAACTTGATTTGATTTTGAAGCAAGTAGAAAAACTTGATAAAGATATTTATTATAGTAGCAAGGAGGAGACTTGATAAAGATATTTATTTCTAATCCAAATCTTATGTCATGAACATCTTCAATATTTATATGAATGGAAAACTAATCTGATGATTAAGAAGGAAACTATCAAAACTGAAATAACTTGGAAAATGAAATTATTAACCTTTTACTTAAAAAATAAACTATCTATGAACAAGATTAATAAATTCTGAAACAATAACTAATTAGCAAATCAGATATGAAGGACTTCATTTTGGAAGAAGGTTAAAAAGAAGATTAAGGAAGATAATATGGAAGTAGGAAATAATGACAAAACTTAATTAAAAACTCAATGTAACATGAAACAAGATTTAAATTACATCTAAAACTGTTAATTAGAAGCAAGAATCATTACATTTAAAAAGCAGAAGAAACTGGATTCTGAAAAAGCATAAAACAATGCAGAAAGTGTAAAGTTCCGAATGACGATCCGAATGCCTGTCTGAATGACAGTCCGAATGCCATTCCAAACAGAAGAAAATGATTTAAACTAAGGAAAAGAAGAATTTTGCATGACTTTAATTACCATCTCGTTGATGCATATGATCTTACTGTGCAAGAGAAGCAATAGGTTGATTAATTAGAAGCTAAACTAACAAGAAAACTATTTATACTAATCATTCTCTAAAGAAGATGAACTATTTCTATGATATGCTAAAGGAAGACTAATGATCGAAGATAGAAGTAACCTACAGCTGTAGGAAGAAAAACTAACAGAGGGAGAAAAGATAATAAAACTAATGCTACCTATAACAGAACTGAAGCAATATCTAACTATAGATGATGGAAGAAAACTGAAAATAACTATAGAATACTAAATTTGGTCAACCATTCCTAGTTCTAAAAAATAGATTATGTTAGCGGCAAAATATAGTTTACAGGAAAATCATTAGCATAATTACTTCTAACTATGAACTGAATTTGAACTACTGAAACATTAACTAGTTAACCCTATCTAATTGTAAATGACAAAACTGAAAGAAACTAAGAAGATTTAAGCATGACCGGTCATTGACAATTCCGCAAATGTGAATTATATTAGCAACAAGACATATGTTTACAGAAAATATAGAAATGACATCTATAGGAAAAACCACACTAAATACATATACTAAAAATGTAAACTACTTATCTGCAGAAAAGGAATAACAAAATATACACAAATGGAACCTCTAATTGTTGAGGGGCCATTCCCAGCAACAGAGGTCGAAAATAGATGAACTTAGTCACCACCAACAGAACAACAAAACACAGGAGATTCCATTCAATTAAGAAAATTAGACAACATAAATGTCTAGTTCTACTACCCTATCTATCCTCGTATATATCAATCCTGCATTTCTCCATAGGAGACGCCTTTATATAAGTTTACAATGGGAGAGAGGGTTGACAAAGTCGAACTCTATAAAAATAGAAGCTTTAATGTCTATACAACAGTTGCATAATGATTTACGACAGCGCAGAGGCTTCCTGCCTTCTTTCACGGTGTCAATTATCCAAGGTGTGAACAGCTGCGTGTTAGTTTCCTTCAACAATGAGCAGAAGCAAGTGCTAGCAGGCTGAGCATGGGAGGATGAAGTTACTGGAGCATTGACATGGGTACAGGCATGTGGTGTTGATTTGAGAAAGGGGGGAAGTGAATCTTCGAGAATGAAGGCTCACCAACCGTGAGCGACATGTTCCAAACAGAACACAGGCCGTTTCCCATGTTCCATGCGTGTTGATTCCCTTCACGTGAACAACAAGTGTGTTGGCGGTCTGTACGAGGGAGGACACGGATCTTCTCGAACAAGGGATCATGATCCTTTAGGGCCACATCACCAATAGAATCCATGTCATGGTATTTGTCTTTAATTCCCATGGATATGCCAACCGATGATTTCGTGGGATGAACGAAGGGATGAATGGCGGGCTGGATGCAACTGAAAATTGGCAACAAAATTATGCATCTGAATGGAGTTCCATTTCAAAACCATAGCCTATAGAACAAAAACTAAATGCCAAGCATGTCTAGAAATGTCACTTTAAACATTAATAAATCATAATATGGCGATATTTGATCAAAATTCATATGATAAGTAAATATATGCATACCTGGTCTGTTTCTGAATGGCAGAAAAGGTGATTTATTATATCAAAATAGTGAAAATAACCCACTCAGAGTATATTTGATGATAAAAAATGGTGACAAAAATGGACATCAACAGTAAACAAGTTCTTCTACCCATTGAATTTCAAGTAAGAACCTTTCGTATGGCTGCACAATTAGGGATGGATTTAGAAGAAGCACATAAACAACGAATCTTGCAAATAAATGAACTAGATGAGATAAGACAAGATGCCATTCAACGAACAATTCTAGTACAGAACCAACGCAAAAAGTGGCATGACAAATACATTAAACAGAAACAATTCAAGACTGGAGACTGGGCATTACTGTTTGATTCGAGGTATAAAAATTTTAAAGGAAAGTTGACTACCCGTTGGATGGGTCCATATGAAATTGTTACAGCTTTCGATAATGGATCTGTTGAAATTAAAACAATCGATGATTCACAAATTTCCTTTGTTGTAAATGGACATAGACTAAGACTTTATCATCAACCAATATTTAAACAAGTTTTGATGCAGAATATCTCACAACAAAAGGAGATGGAGCTGGTTGAAGGGGAAGTCTCTCCTTCTCCTAGTTCTTGACTTATTTTTGGGTTATCTTCATTTGTACATATGTAAATATATTTCTATTCTTTGAATAAATAAGGGTCATTTCTGACAGCTGGTTTGTAATTACATAGAGATTTCACTCTTATGATCATCTCATAAGACTTCATCAATTAAGAAGAGAAGACACTTTTCCTTTTCTTAGATTTTGATTAAATTTTATATAGCTTCTCTTTGTACATATGTTTTTGTTTTGAATAAATTTAAATCATCTAACAAGTGGTTTTGCAGTTTGATTACAAGAACCTTATCTCTGTAATCAAACTCATAAAAATATTATCTGAAAAAGGGAATTTCTCTTAACATTCATCACACATCTTGATTCCCTTTCCTCCTGATTATTTTTAAGAATTGAAAATTTACATTGAAAAGTTGGAATGTTCTTGTATCATCTTTTTCCACATACTTAACATAATTATTGTAGATCTTCTAATAAGACTTTCAGATAACTTATGTCAATGATCCTATTTTTATAAAGAGATTGATAACTAAAAAAAATTCTCCATCTGAAGCCCAGAGGCTCTCAGCACATTTTAACCTTGTTGTTCAGTTAGTAAGTAGACCAATATTTTCTGAACAACAACAGGAAGGGAACCTTGGGGATCTTACTTTTGAGAAACACCATTGTAATCTTTTGAAGAAGGCAACTTGGACTAGAGAGGTCTTCTTTCTATTATCTTTTGGCTCCATCCACTACACATTAATACAATCAACCATATGTATCTTTGATTCGAAAAGAATTATTATTTTAGTTTATATAAGAACAGTTGTCTTCCAACCCATATATCATCCCATCCCGTAGCATGGTTTTTAGAGCTGCTCCCCCAGCCACTCACTTTTAGGCAATTCATTTCTGAATATCTATAGAGGGTGGAAACACTAGGACAAGAGCCTCTGATGCAAAAAGGGTTCAATAGGTTAACCCATTGGAGTACTGAACAGGCTTGCTGGTAGCGGGTACCGACCTATGGTATGACCAGGTAAACTCAACGTGGTACGTAACATGCCCGACTGATAGAGGGGAATCTGCCTGAGGAAGACATCTTGTTTATCAAAAAAAAAAAATTCTAAAAAAATAAAATCTTTTATATGTTAAATTGTTGAAAGTCTAACCGAAAAGAAGTATGTATGGTTGAGCTAAGGAAATGAACTTCATCAATTGGCCAAGGGAGAATAGTTTCAAGATTGTCTTAAGACCGGTTACCTTAACTTCATGAGATTAAAGATTTCTTATCTTGCTAGGTGGGGCCATATATTTAAGATTTCCAGGGACCTGAATGTGAAATTCGATAGGATTGCTCTATGTACTGTGATTCTGGGGCTCTTGGGAAATTTGACTAAGTCCCTATGAGTAGCTTTGATGAGGAAATCTAATTAAGTTTGATATTCTCTTAATTTTATACAAGGGTCACTGTAATTTTATCTGAAAAGTATTTGATGAAGAAAGGCATATTTTCTTTTGTACAAACTGAAATATATTGAATGAATATCTATATGGATCATTTTTACAGCTAGTTAATGTTTCCTTTTTGTATAATAACATCAACATTCTAGAGTTCTTTGTTAAACTGCTAATTGGAAATATGTGAATACCAATCAGTTTTATTTGATGGCTTTAGCACATGCCATATTTTTGGTTTGGGGGAGGATCAGAATTGTCATTATTTTC
This sequence comes from Larix kaempferi, assembly GCA_027924585.1. NCBI lineage: Eukaryota > Viridiplantae > Streptophyta > Pinopsida > Pinales > Pinaceae > Larix > Larix kaempferi. The sequence continues at coordinate 41,129,485 of BSBM01001005.1, read as the reverse complement.
TTATTATTTATAAAAAGTTCATTTATATATGATAAAATGATATATGTTTCAAGAATAATGCAAGTAGCAGAAGAAAGATTGTTCTGATCCATGTTAAATAAAGGAAGAACGCGACTGAAGTTTCATAAAAGTAGGTTTACATCGTCCTTTGTGTGTTGGCAGCCTCAACAATTCTCTGCATAATCAGCAACATTCAGATCTAGCAAAGCACATCTTGTACAGATAAAAGGTATGTATGAAGGGTCGAATGAAGGGTCAAATGACGATCTGAATCAAGTGACGAATGAAGCGAATGAATGAGATGTCGAATGAAGTGTCGAATATTGATCTGAATGAAACCATAGCTTGATAACAGCATGATCAAGTGTTCTAAGGTATCTAATTTTTGAATTTTGACTATAAATCTAATTGACTAACCATATCAGGAAATATCAAATGTCATCTCTGCACATGATCTCATTCTTCAACTCATCTCGACTTCACCAAACAAATCGACTAATCTTGCATCAATGCGATTTTCAGAATTTTGGACTATCATATGGTTTTAATTCTTCATTAAGTTTTATGTAAAAATCATCATGGGAGTTGTCATGTTATTAATCAAGGTCATCATGATTTTTCAATACACCATATGATTATAATTCCACGATGAAAATTTCATTCAACCTGTCCAAAGTTTACTTTGGACATGATTGAATATTTCACAACCATACAAATTCATTAACACACGCATCTTTATTAGGCCACACGATTCAAAGTTATGAATGATCACGTGATCGTTTAACCATGCCAAATCTCCATCTCACGATCACTCAAACGGACCACCATTTAAACCAACGCCTATGTCATTTTTACGTTCATTTTGCTCATTCTCGTCCTCTCTGATTCCATCTAGTTGCATTCCTTCCATTCCTTGCAATCCCCTGTATCCCTTGCATCCATCTACCTATGTCTAACAATGATGATCCACCATGCACCTAGGAGTTACCAGGATTTGCTCCGTATCCCTGAATTTAAAGCATGCCGTGAAATTTTTCTTCGAGCAGGTTGGGGTCCGTTCCTCCATCTTCTCCAGGGCCACGATCATGAGATCTCACTCCTATTTGCCAAGGGATTCGACGGAAAAATGGCTAAGGTTGGCCACCTTACTTTTCCTGTGATGGAAGAGTCTATTGCATTGGCTACAAAGCTTCCACGGGAGGGTGATCGTTGGCACAAGCACCTCTTCCTCCCTCAGACGGCTCATGAATTTTCTCTCAGGGATGACTATCAACACGTTGCAAGCACAAAATGGTTCCACCAGGAGTGGATTAAGCCAGAATATATCGATCCCTTAGCCGTCATCATCCAGTTGATAACTTGTGAGGTTAAGTTCACCATCTTCAAATCCCGTCATCTCAGGTTATTAGCTCATTTTGTTAATGACTAAGCTCTCAATTTCCCATTTTAGTTTTTGAAGAGCCTTGAGAAAATGTCGAACCAGGTGAGGAAAAACGTAGTTAAACCCACTGGTAGTTTATATCACCACTGTCTCATTAAAAGCCTGATCATTCACCAGTTAAGAGAAAAGGGGAAAACATGGGAAAGTTTTGTGTTTGAAGTATTGAACCCCCATTTGGTCAAGAAGCCCCTAGCTAAAGCTTCTGCTTCGCAAAAGCGTCATCAATTTCAAACTCGTGTTGATGAGCCTGCTCAAACCTATGCCCAAGAAAAAAGAGACACTAAGTATGTGTGGTTTGATGAGGGTACCTCAAGAGAAATGCACCTTGTCCATTCATCCTCCTCTCCTGATATTTTCCATGAGGACACGGCCATGAAACCCCCATTCTTTTCAGCAATACCCACTAAATCTAGAAGGCCAAATCGTGATCAGTCTATCGACTAGATCGTCGTCTAGACTATCATTCAGCCCATCATTGAGCCGGTTCATTCAGATAGCCTTGACGTCCAGCCGAACGACCCTATCCCTGAAACGTCCCTTCTTAAATTAGCCAATGTCTCTGCCTGCTTGCTTGAAGTCCCTGTCCTTGAACTTGCTCCTGCAATCACTGAAGGCAAGGCTTATGAAATTCAAAACACCTCCGTTGATCCCGAAACATTTCCAAATGGATCGAGTCCTCACAAAGATCCTGAGTATTTTGCAGAACCATCCACTGTAAGCCATCAGACCGTGGACAAATTGACCCAGGACATAGCACTATTAACAAGCCAGAATGAGAACTATGTTGAAATAATTTCTGATCTTTTCCAAGAGAATAAGGAAATGCGTCAACAAGTGAAGAGTGTCGAAGACTTGAACAGAGCCATAACATCTTCTCATGACTCTCTCCCGATGAGGCACCATACCTTGAGGGCCCAAGCTAGGAAGTTTAAGCCTAAATCTACTTCCTCTTCTAAGTCGAAGGTAGCTGCTGCCACAGCTCAGCCTTCTTCCTCACTTCTTCTCTGCTTTTCTCAGTGGGACCCGGCTTATCTCTAGTTTGGGGGAGTGTTGATGTTCAATTTTGTCATCACTTTTTATCATTAAATGTGCTCTGTTGGCGTTAATTTTACCATTTTTGATATGATAAGTCATATTTCTTTCCATTCAGACCACCATTCGAACCCAGGTATGAACTTATTTTAACATCACATGAATATTGATTTATTGACGTTAATTTAACATTTCTCAACCTGCTTGGCACATAGAATTCATTCTGCAGGTTATGGTTTTCGAACGGATTCTCATTCAAACGCACATACACCTTCAAGATGCCCAGTCGCATTCAGACCATCGTGCAGACCTCCATTCGCACCCTCGGATTCATTGGTTAGCATATTTCAAGGCATTAAAAGCAAAAACCATGACGTGGGTTCTGTTGGAAACGTGGCCCTTATGGTTCTTGATCCCTTGTTCGAGAAGATCCGCGTTTCCACTCGCCCAGCCTGCCAACACACCAACTTCTCATGTGAAGGCAACCAACACGCATGGAATCAGGAAGATGACTTGTGCGTTGTAATGGACCATTGTTGCAACAGTAAAATACCTCCTATTTTTAGAGAGGTCGACCACTAAAAGGGTCAACCCACTCTCTCTTTGTAAAAACTATATAAAGATGTCTTAGGTTGAGAAATGCAACAATAGACAAAATAATAGATACAGAGAAAGACGTTGTGTAACTTTGCCTCAGTTTAATATAAAGACTATGTTTTAGCTGTTGATGATCATTTCCATTTTTTGTTAATGACTGGTGACTGAGTAGCTTAGGAGATAAACCCCTATTGTTGAGAAGGGCCCCTCAACAATTAGAGGTTCCATTTGTGTATATTCAGTAGTTTATGTTTATATTTGGAGCTAAGTCATTTTGTTTTTGCATATATCTATTACATTTTCCTGTAAGTCATTTTGTTTCTGCAAGCAAGTAGTTCGTTTTCCTGTAGGTGACACTTTGTTGTTTATAACATATAATTTCCCTGCGTTTTTATGCAATTTACGCCTTCAGAATCCATTTGGCCGACCATTCGCACTGTCCATTCAGACTGCCTTTCAGACCTTCTTTCAGCCTTTTGATTTGCATTTAGACAGATTTTTCAAAAATATGCAGTCATTTCCAGAATTGCTAGTATTTCATTTTATGCAGAGATAGTTAACTAGGATATAGGTTGATTTTCCAGTACTTCATCACATTCTGTAGCTATAGTGGGATTCGAATCCACCCTTAACATTTCATATCTCATTTTAAATTTACACATAGGTTAACCATCTCAGTTTTATTAATGATGAAATTCATTTACATTCAGCACATGTTTTACTATCCAAATGAGAAATAGTTTTGGTTTAAGTAGAAGTAGTATAAATGTCTTTTGCTTATGATTTAGATAGTTTATGAGTTGCTTTCACTTACTTTCATGCCTAGGACCTAGATTAGCTTAAACTTGTTTACAATGTTATCGTAGACTTTGTTAAATCTCAATTTGTTTTATTTTTGAATTAGTTCAGTATTCCATTGTCACGTCCCCTCCCATCATTCCAGCTAGATGGAGAGGATCGTGAGGTTAAACCGGGCATCTAGCCTGCATATCCATTCATTAAACTCATTGATACAAAGACAAGTATATGTTCATGCAATGGAAGCACAACGGAAGTTAAGTAAATGCTGTTGATATCTATCATACATTCAAGATGCTGTGACAGTCAATTAAAGACCTTTGTAGATTTATAAAGGATCATAGTGGAAGTAAATTCATTTAACCCATCCACATACATTCATAATATTCATCAAATGGTAATTGCAATTTAACACAAGAGAATACTTATCTTATGCGAAAGTAGTCCCACGCAACTGGCTATGCAACTGCAACGTTCCACCCAACCGTAGGCCAGTGTGCTCCTCAATCTCTCAGCACCACTGCCACCCCCGAGCTAGGCATGATCTCTACAAGGAACTAGGGAACAACAGACTCACACATAGCCAAGCCTACACCAAGATGAGCCAAGCCAATCTACAATTGGGTTTATCAGGCTGCGAGGAGATGGAAAGGAAGAGTTGCTAAGCTAGTGAGCTCCAGCACAGAGCCAGGGATAACCTTGCAAGATCTATCTAGCTTGGCACCCACAATACCTACACACCCAGCACAAGGAAGTATTCTTTTCACTGCTGTACAGTCCCTCAAGCCATACCTTCCCTATCTAGTGCTCTCAGGGTATGCATAGAAGAGTAACCAAAGCCCTCTTGATCTTCTTGAGAGGTTATCTCCCCCACTAGGTTTATCAAGTCACTTCTGTCCACTACCACTCCAACACTTCAACTCACAGGCTCAAACCAAAACGAGGATGCACATAACAGCAGAACCACACTTGCTGGACATGAGGAAAACGTTTTCCACAGTGGGATGCATGAGACGGGGTTTCAACTCACTCAGAAAAACGTGGGAACACCTAGAAACGAAATGGGAAGATGGGGAACAACCCAGGGAAGCCAATCCGTTTTTAGAAAAACGTCCTTGGACATTCGGGCGCAAAAACGACCTCCATACAGTCCCCAAATCGTGGCCCTTCTCTCCCAAGCTACTGTGTATGCAAAAATGAACTCCCAGGCATGGAAAAATGCAGGATTTGGATGAAAAACGTGTAGGGAAAGACCCAGCTAGATCCCCCTGCGTGAATGAGTGAAGACTCCTGTTCAGAATGGATTTGGGCACCATTTCGTGGGTGTTTTCTTGCCCAACAAGCAAAAACATGAATTTCCAGGTTGATGGCTTGCCCATGCACGAAATTGGCTGCCATACTTCTTCATTTCCAAGGCATTAACTGCCTTAACCAATTTCTTGGAAGAATTAAATGATTGGGTGCATGAGACAAAATGGGTAGTTGGTGGTTTATGGGTTTCCCCATTGACACAGGGGTTAATACCATTGGCTCAAGGGTTTGAATAATTTCCCTCCCTATTCCTTGTAGAATCATGCCCCATCTCTTTGTTGCATTACATAGCTAGTTGTGGGTATTTTTCATTAAAATTCATATTTACATGATGTCTCATTTACATTGTGCCCATCTAGCACAAGAGTCATAAGCATCTAGTTTAATTGCCGATACATAAACGCTAAATCAATGGTGGGGCCTTGGCCTTGAGCTCCTCACCCTGATTAAATATCAGTATTTACATCATTTACAAAGGGGGTCAAAATGGGGACGTGACATCCATTTCTAGTTTTCATTCAAGTTTCTAATTAATCTTTCACTTTTATTTACATACTGTTTTGATATGATTTAATTTCATTGTTTCAAGTTCTTTCATTTCTGCAGATAAAATAGACTAGGAACTAGTCTCAATCCAAGTTTAATAAGTTTATGTATGTTTAATATAGATACATTTGTTTCCAATATCTAAGCATTTTCATAACTTAGTTTAAGATAGGTTTACTTCTCAAGTTATAGATCAGCTTTATTGCACTGTCATAGTTGTCTTACATTACAATTTGATTTGCAGTAGAGGTAGTGTAAGAACTTCTTGTTTTTCTGCTGTAGGTTTTGATTACAAGTTAGTATTGATTTCAGTCATTTAAGTTCTTGTCCTGTACTTAGTTTAGTTTTCTTTTCTTGTAGTTAATGTTTTATAAACTAGTTTGAAGTATTGATAGGTAGCATTTGATGTTGATAGGCATGTGCATGAGTTAGACAAACATTTCATGTTTTAATTCCAAGTAGTCATTAGATATTATATAACTTAGGATGTGTACTTTTGTTAATCAGCATTTCCTTTTAATTACTATTGCTAGTTTTTAAGTGTCATTTGCTTATGGATAAAGAATAGACTACAATGTTTAAAATCACTTGTAATTGGTCATTTTTTAGCTTGCATCTCTTTGTAGAGGTTAAATTAGATTTACTTCTGTTAACACCCAAAAAGTGTTCACCATCTCATCTCCCTCATTATATGACTCATTTGTCTATATTTCCTACCATATTTGCCTCCAAAACCTCAAAAAACCATTAAAAAGCCACCAAAAGGCCAAAAAACCCCTTTTTTTCCCCAAAAAATAATTTAAATTTCCTCTAAAGATAGCAAAAACCCTTTAAAAGGGCCCTAAATTCCCAAAAATCAAATAAAAGGGAATAAAAAATATAAAAAAGAGGAAAAAGAGGGAAAAAGGAAACAAAAACCCTAAACAATTGACCTAAACCATATGGTGCTAAAAACCATGGGTCAATACTCCACCACTAAAAACCTATAAATAGGTGATGGAGGCTCCCCATTTGACATCCACAATCTATCCTATCCTCACTCTACCAAAATCACTCTTGAAACCCTAACTTACCATTTGAGCTAGTTTCCCATTTGAGTGCGCCTTTTGGCCCATTATTCAAACACGTTTGAGAAGGAGAACGAACCCATTGGAGCACAGAAGCAACCCTCCTGGACTACTACAAGAGCTCCACGAACCTCAACATTTGAGGTAAATGTAATCATGATCATATCATAATACAAAAAGGAAATTTTCTCTTATATTGTTATTGTCTTTTTATTTTCTGTTGATGCACATGTTAGCTTAGATTTTACTGTTTTACTGTTTAAATTTACTGTTTTATTGAACTACTACTAAGGAGGCCCTTCTGCTTAGTAGGTGCTCATTCACACAAGCTAGGGTGAAAACCCTAGCTATAGTTTTGGGGACTCCACTATTGGCCTTTGAATTTCTGGTTAAAATTTTAAAAGTTTTTATTTTCTGCAAGTATTTTTCTGTTTTCCCTGTTCAGCTATGGATTTGACCAGTTGGGTTTTACACCATAGATCGTGGTTTTGTTCTTTGCAGCGGCGGCCCAGATCACAGCTTTCGGCCATTTTTCCACGATCCAGATCGCAACTGTTTGCTCTTTTCCTGCGGCCCAGACCGCAGTTTTTTACCTCTTTCTCGCGATCCGAGTGCAGCTTTCTACCTCTTTCTCGTGGCCCAAACCGCAGCTTTCTGCCCTTTTTCCATGCTCCAGACCTCGCATTTTAGCCCCAAACCTGTGATTCGAATGTGACTTTCTGCCCCTTTTTCGCGCTCCAAACCGCGCATTGTGGCTGTAAACCCGCCATCCGACCATAGCTCTTGGCCCTTTTTTTTCGTGCCCCATCCCATGCCTCTTAACCACAGACCCGCTATCCGACCGCAGGTTTCACCCCTGCAGTCGCGCCCCAGACCGCACTTTTCAGACACAGACCCGTGATCCGACCGCAGGGTTCACCCTTACAGCTGCACTCCAAACTACGCATTTCAGTCACAAACCCGCAATCTGTTTTTTGCATTTTTACCCTTTTTTGAACCCAGAATTTTGCTGCAATATTTTCTGCACCTGCACAACCACCTGTTCTGTCTGCATCCACACTTACCTACAGCCTTTTTCTGCAGTTTACTTTCTATTCCATTTACAAAAATTTTAAGTTTAAGCATTTACATTGAAAAAAGAAAATTTTGCATTGCAAGTTAAATTTCTGCATTATTATTATTGGTTAAAAAAGTTGCCCACGTGTGGCACTTTTGATTGGGTTCATTACCTCACATGCACACACTCTGTCACCTACTTCAAGTGAGCCTTAGAAAACTACTTAACACAACCAACATTCTAACCCCACTTGGGGAACATATAAGAATATTGTAGTTAGGTAGGACTGGGGGGGTAGGCATCCAAATAACACCCCTTGGTCGCTTACACTTGAAACATAGTTGTTGTCCTTTAGGGTACAAAAATCCCCTAGTATTTCTTGACACGGTCACAACCAGTTTATCAGAGGGCCTCTCCCTTAGGAGGGTTGAAATAGACAGACTGGTTCCGAAGGCCTGAGTGGACTACCACAATCCATTCAGTAACTAAAGGCTACCTACTCGTTGGTCTATGTGTGGTGATTCCTTTTAGGCCCACATGGTGATAGGACCGGAGCTGCAGATTCACCTTTTCTAGACGTGTCATGAACGGGGTATCTTAGTTTCCTTTCTTCTACAATTGTCTTACCTAGTGTCCCTCTCGGTAGGGGGAATATCTTTAGCCACTTGGCTCTACTATCCATATTGTCTGACTTGGATTTCATCACCTTGCAGAGGATATGTCTGGTTGAGTCAGAATACTATTTAGCTAGGTGTTTGCATTCTCCCTTACCTCCCTTTGGTCTAGCGAGTCCACTATTTTTTATTTTTTAGGAAACCTATTGCTTGTTGGTATTCTGACCATTGTTGTTGACGCTCCGCTTATTGTAGCACAACTATTATAGTGAGCGTTTTAAGCTGGTTGTTGACCTGAGTGCCGTATTTTTTGTGCTCTCCTTATGCACACTCAGCTACATTAGGGTTTTTGAGCCTTTTTTTCACTCGACACAACCCCCAGATACTTGACACCATCTGTCACCATTGAGTCCACGAGACACTCTCGGCGCCTCCAGGGCGAGCACCCACAGCACGGTTCACTTGACATCACCTGTCATAGACGTAGAGATTCATCACTTGATACCACTCGTCATAGACCTCGAGCTTCGTCACTTGAATCTACTCATCGATGACATAGAGCTCCATCCTCCGGCTCTAACACCCCTTATTTCACCTCTGATTCTAAGGTAGAGTCCGAAAACCCCACTTACACTGCACCAACCAGCCCCATCGCTAGCATGACTTCCAACCCTTTCTTTGTAGGGACCCTTGGTGGAGTGTCCAAAACCACCCCAGCCACCACACATGCTTTGGGCATGCCATCGATGGGGCCCACACCCACCATTTCGGTCACTGTGCCAATTCCAGTGGCTAGCATACCCAACCCAACCCCACTGGTGACTCACACTACGCTTAGTGGCGTAGGACCCTCCCATACCACCTCCACCCCCCAGTTGGGCGTCACATCCCTATCACAAACCCAGCCCCTACACTTGGAGGCATCGTGGGGGCATCGGCCCCAACGTGGCCACGACCACCAGCATGTCACATCCTTCTACTAGTTTTCCATTCATGGCTAGTCTCAACCTTCCTGACCTAGCCAGACTGACCAATGACCCCATCAAACACAATCCTATGTGGCCTCACATGCCCACCAAGCTCCCATCAGACATCCCTAAGTTCGAGGGCAAGGCAGGTGAAGACCCACCAGAACCACATTATGTCCTTCCATCTATGGTGTTCCTCCAACTCCATAGTGGATGAATCTGTCCAACTCCATCTATTACAATGAACTCTCACTGGCTCTGCAGCCAAGTGGTAAATGGAGCAGCCCCATGGGACCCATGCAACCTTTACTTCCCTCTCCTCAACCTTCCTGTAGTTCTTTCAATTATATGTCCGCTATGACGCAGGAGTTGAGGTCCTACTGTCTTGCAGATAGAATACGGCCACCCACATCACTTACCACATTCATGAGTGGTGTCAATGCCGCAGCCTGTGCAAAATCAAGTTAGATGACCGTATCTTCCTAGATTGGTTTCTTAAATCTCTCCTCCCCATCATTGCTAAGGATGTGGCATCCAAGCGGCCCCAGTCTGAGGAAGAGGCCATCCTAAAATCCCAGCAGTTTGACCTTATCTACGCCCTGTCTGGTTACCTATATACAATTATACCCAATACCCCTTCGGTGATTCCTCCCGAAACGATGCACCGAGGACATCCCATGCCACCGATGGCATCATTGGCCGTATTGCATCGCATAACCAGCCCTTTTCCATGACACATACTAGTAATGGCCCTGACCTTTTGTAGGCTACATCCCACTCTAGAGCAACCAATTCATATGCTCCCATGGTGCATAACCGCCATTCCCACAGACCCTCATGTCCACCTCATTGCTTCGGCCACACATCCCCTGCTTACATTCCTTCGGTTGCACCTCAACCATATTACCACCCGCAGGTCACACATGCTCCTCTATCCTCTCAACCCCCCCCCCCTGCTTATTATCTGCCACAGGCAGCACCTGCGGCAAATCAACCACCCGTCCCACAGACATATCAACAACCCCCACAAGGTCCAGCACCTGCACCGTCTCCACCCCCAACCACTTATTATCTGTCGTAGCCTGCTCCCACACCTGCATAACCCCAGAACCCACCTGTCGCCTAATGGAAAGTGTACACGCAACAATATCCGCAGCCTAACCAAAATAACCAATGCCAACAAGGCCAACAAAACTGCGGAAAAGGACGTAATCACGGGAACAACCCCCCTCAAGACAAAGGTGGCCAGCCACCTAATCCCCCAAACAATAATAATGCGGCACCTGCCAACCAAAACCCCAACAGGCTTCCAAAGCAAGCCCAAAACCCTAACTTGCGAACAAACCACCCTTGTTTCTATTTGTGGGGTCTATGGCCATTACACACGTGCTTTCCCACATTTGGAGCAAGCACAACAACTCTGGACCAATGATTCCCACCACCAAGGGAATGCAGCACCTCAGGTGCCACATAACCCCCCACCACCTAAGACTCGACCCTTAGTGTTACAGAACCCTTTACCAACCCAAGGAGTGGTGAACAATCAACCGTTAGCTCCCCCTCAAGGAAACGCGCCACCACAACAGCAAATCAGTTATGCAGCTCCTTATCACTCCATGCTAGACTCAGGTACCCATCACTTGTTAATGATGTCATCCATCGATGTTAACCTTCAAACCCGCCAGAACCAATATGGCTCCACCCCTAATGCACCTCCCACCGACAAAACCACCAACGCTCTTCCCACCAATCAACCATTATGAATGCCTCCGGCCCCATTAGATGGAGCCCCAAAAGACCCTTGCTTCCCACTTCGCCCCATCAACAATAACCCCAATGCTCACGCTGCAATTACAACATTGTAGACAAGTTATCCCAGTCCCCCATAGCCATGTTTGCGTTAGAGGTCTTAAAAAAATGTCTTACACAGTGCAAGACTCTGTTATCGACCATTGGTTCTATTGACCTGACTAATTCATGAATGATGGCCTTTAATTTGGACCAATCTGAACCATGCCTGCCTTCCACATTAGCATTCCAAGTTGTTGTATCCATTCAGAATCTTGTCATCCATCAGTGCATCATCGATGAGGGTGCCTCTACATGCATTATGTCCACATTCATTTGGCAGAAGTTGGGATCCCCTACTCTCCAGGCATCCACCACTGCGTTGCGATACTACGACGGCCATTTGGCTCAACCCCAAGGTCTCTTAGCTAATGTCCCCATCCAGTTGGCTAGTAAAACAGTGCTTATTGACATAGAGGTCATCAATGCCCAACTTGATTATAACCTCTTACTTGGCTGCAGTTACATGTATGCCATGCAGGCGGTTGCCTCATCCGTTTTTCGTACCATGATGTTCCCCCATGAAGGATGAGTGGTCAAGATTGATCAAATCACCTATTACGATCCCAATGCCCCCACTGCACCAAAAAATGTTCTTCCCATGATTGAACAACCTGTTCATGGTGCATCTACCTCGTTGGTTTCCTTAGTTGGACCTAGAGTCTACTCAGATACACCGATGAATTCCACATTCCAATCCATTCCACCCTCGTCACTAGCGATCGAAATATATGTCTTATGTACCCTCTCCCACAATACACAAACACCCAACCATCAACCGCCCTTGCTACCCCAACCACCATTGGTACCTAGTCATGTTGGTGTTACACCCATCCATACAATCCCATTCCTATTCCCCCCTTCAGGAGTAGTGAACGCCCCGGTTATGGCCACTCTCATCCTCCCAGGATTAACTTTAGGACTACTTGTGTGGTACATCACACGTCCTATTTCCCCTCCGATGCCCAATGTCATCTTACAGCCAGTGCAACCTATCACCATTGCTAGTTGGCCACCTTCCGGTGTCACCACTTCTTCCTCCTCTACCAACCCACCCCCTCTTTCAAAACACACTGGGGACAGAGGCCCACTACCTTATACTGCTTTTCCTGCACCAGTTAAAAATCCCTCCGCGTTTCGCGCTCCTCCCAAATGCTCTTTGTGTGATGAGTTGGGCCATGCTACCCATCAATGTCCACAATTACCCACATTACAAGAGCACATGCAAATGCTTGACGACAACCCCAACATCCTAGTTGTCCAACTCGACCCTACCCCTAAGCCTCGCGATAAATCACTACGTACCAATCACCCTTGTGCAATATGCGGTATTTATGGTCATTAGTCACATCACTGTCCTGATCTCCCAGATTACAGAGCTGCTCTCTATGAGATGAATAATTTGGTGTTAGGAACCCATGTCTTTACTTTGTTAGTATGTTATTGTTGGACGCATATGCTTTGTAAGTCGTCCCGTAGTATTTGTTGATCAATAGTTTGTGTTATTATTGTTGGCGCATATGCTTTGTAAGTCGCTCGTAGTATTGTTGATCCATAGTTTGTAACGGCCCATGGTTTCGACCCATAGTATTGGCGCCTAGAATTAGTATATAAGTGTGTGTTGAGACCTATGAAGGCACCGTGAAGTTATTTGTATTGAGCTTGATCATAGGAGGTTGCCCCCTTGAAGTGGCCTGTGATCAATATAAAAGTGATTTTGAGTTCTGTCATTTCTGGTATTTCGCATATTCGTAGTAATTTATTGTTGCAGGTGCCTCACATTTGGTATCAGAGCACTTTCCTTGGTAGAAGTGGGAAATTTTTTTTTTCTTCTTTTTTTTGGGCGGCAACTTTTAGATCAATTTCTAAAACTTTCTGCACAAAATCAGAAGAAACCGATTGCATATCTGAATTCCTCTTTCAAAAATGCGCAGTTTCAAACAAATCATCTCATTTGGAGTTCTAAAAGTGGAGATATCGCGGATTTAAAATCAACAATTTTTCAGAATTTCCGTGACGGCTGCGGAAATTGCGGCGAGAAAATCTTTTGACCGAGTGCCCAGATTTTTATTCCGATTTCATAAGTAGAAGCAGAGTGGTTATTCAAGTTCCAGAAACATGCTATAATAGCGATTCTATTCTAATATTTCTGATATCTCGTGTATTTGCATTAATTAATTATTGCAGGTACATCACATCTGGGTGAAATTTCTGCCAAATTTTTTTTTTCACATCTGTTGCAGCTTCGAATTTGGGAATAATCCCTATCCGCTTAACTGTGGGAAGTACTTGGGCATAAGCCCTAAAACTCATTGTGAGGAGTACCACAGGAACCCCGAAGTAGCTGACCCATTGAGAGGACCTGCCAGCGAAAAGGGCAACAACCCCTACCTGATTGACTAGTTCCCACCCATGAGGTAAACCAAGAGATGTCATTTGTGGCAAAGCGGTTATCAGTTTTACCTGAGCCGTGGAGTGAGGGGTACTGCCCTAATACGCAATCCGTCAGACAGCATTGGTGGCCAAGTGAAAACCCTGAACTCTTAGGAAGCTGCACATACCTGGGGTCCATATCTACTTTCAGCTGAACTATTGTCGATCACTGCTGCGCCGTTTCAGATCCATTTTGCAAGCCGTTCCAGATCCAACCATTCGGCATTGTTCCAGATTCCTTCCGAGCCGAAGCCGCTCCAGTTTGTAAAAATAAAAATAAAAAAATTCGAGCCGTAGCCGCAAAAAAAATAAAATAAAAAAATCCCACATTTGTCTATTTTTAGGGTTTGCCATAACTTCGTCAGATTTCACCCAATCACCTTCAAATTTTACCACAGAGTTCCTTTCTGAATTCTTCTTCTTTGTTCCCCTCTGCCAAATTTTCCCATTCTTTCATCCCGCTTCTGAAATCCTCATTTTTGCTTCCCTGTCTATCCAACAGTGTCCAAAACCTAGTCAAACCCCAATTACCCTTCTGATTTTTTCCCAAATCCAAATTTTCCCTTACTGAAGTAGTTCCTATTTTTGTTTTCCTACCCAGTCAAAAAAATAAAATAAAAAAATCTTGGTTATGGTTGTCACCCGTGCAGGAGCAAAAACCATGGAGGAAGCACTTGCAGCCATCCAAGCCAAACTCCAGGATCTGGATGAAAAATTTCTCGGTCTCCATCTTGAACATTCAGCTATGAACAACAAACGGCAGTCCGAGTCTTCAGCAAACAATGGGTTCTCTTCTTCCAGCAATTTTCGTGGTCCGAAGCTTGATTTTCCTCACTTCAATGGTACCGATCCAACTGGATGGATCTATCGTGTAGAACAGTATTTTAGTCTACATAATACTTTTGATGTCAACAAAGTTCCGTTGGCATCCTTTCATTTGGAACAGGAAGCTCTTCAATGGTACTGTTGGTACATCAAGGCTCATCTAGAGCCCAACTGGCCAGACTTTTGCCAGGTCCTTTTACAACGATTTGGTCCTAGTGCTTTTGATGACTTCACAGGAGCCCTCACTAAACTTCGCCAAACTAGCACTGTGAGAGAGTATCAAACCGAATTTGAGAATCTAGCCAACCACATTGAAGGATTGTCTGATGAATTTTACCAGAGTTGTTTTATCAGTGGTCTAAAGGATGCCATTCGCTCTGAGGTCAAAATTTTCTGTCCCAACACAATGATGGAAGCACTAGGGTTGGCTAAGTTGGCAGAAGACAAGATTGCATCCCAACAATGCTCCAAGCCCACTTTTGTTCCCTTCTGAAATATAAATTCTCAGCGACCACCCATACCACAGGCTCCTCGACCGACTCCTATCAAGCGTTTGTCTGAAACAAATATGCAAGCACGCAGAGAAAAGGGGCTTTGCTATAATTGTGATGAGAAATTCACTGGGGGACATAGATGTGTTCAGCAAAAGCTCTATCTCCTGGATGTGGAGTCTCCGCCTGCCTCTAAAATGGGTGACGAAGATCCAGAAAAACTGGATGCTCCGGTCGACATTCAGGAACCACCTATTGACCCTCCGTCTCAGGATGACCAGCCAGAGATATCTCTCCATGCTTTAGCTGGAATCACCACCCCCCAAACAATGCGGGTCAGGGGTTACTTCAAGAAGCTTCCTCTTACAATCCTCATTGATTCTGGTAGCACTCATAATTTCATTGACCCTCGGATCGCTAAACAAGCTGATTGTTTTATCCATCCTTGCTTCAACTTTGAAGTCATGGTTGCCAATGGGGGCACCTTACCTTGCAAAGGGAAGTGTCGAAATGTGCGTATCTCTATGGGAGATTATACCTTGCGCTCTGACATGTTTGCCTTTCCCTTAGGTGGATGTGATGTGGTTTTGGGCGCTCAATGGCTACGCACACTCGGCCCTATCTTATAGGATTTTGCCGAACTTTGGATGCAGTTTTCCCTCAATGGACACAAACACACATTGACAGGATTACAACTAGGTTCTCTCAGCATCATCAGTTCACATCGCATGGAAAAACTCCTCAAGAAGAATTCACATGGTGTCATCGCTCAGATCCATTCCATCCAGATGCAACCATCAGCGGTCTCCACTACTCCTTTGGATCTACAACAAATTCTGGATCGATATACAGGTGTCTTTGCTGAACCAGTGGGATTACCACCTTCCAGGCCAGAAGACCATCATATTCAGATCCTTCCTAGCAGTGTTCCTCCCAACATTATGCCCTATCGCTACCCATTTCACCAAAAAATGGAGATTGAAATGCTCGTTCGGGACTTATTGAAGCAAGGTATTATTTGCCCAAGCACTAGTTCCTTTTCTTCTCCAGTTATTCTTGTCTGCAAAAAAGATGGGTCATGGCGCCTCTGCATTGACTTCCGAGCACTTAATCACCTCACCATCAAGGATAAGTTTGCAATTCCTGTTGTTGATGAGCTTCATGGGGCTCACTTTTTCTCCAAGTTGGATCTTCTTTCTGGGTATCATCAAATTCGGGTTCATGAGGATGATATTCCTAAAACAGCTTTCCGCACACATGATGGCCATTATGATTTTTTGGTCACCTTTGGCCTCACTAATGCTCCTTCCACATTCCAGGCCTTAATGAATAAAATATTTCGACCCTACTTGCGGAAATTCATTCTGGTATTCTTTGATGATATCCTCATCTATAGTAAAACATGGGATGAACATCTCCAGCATTTGGATCTTGTCATGCAACTTTTCTCTGACCATCATCTCCATGCCAAGCAGTCTAAATGTGTTTTTGGACAAAAGGAAGTTGAGTATCTCGGGCACATTATCTCAGCACAAGGGGTTCGCATGGATCCTGCCAAAATCGATGCCATGAACAATTGGCCACATCCTCGGACACTCAAGAGCCTTCGTGGTTTTTGGGGGTTGACTGGCTACTACCGCAAGTTTGTCAAGGATTATGCGAAGATTGCAGCTCCATTAACTGCTCTATTGAAAAATGATGCTTTTACATGGACACCTGCTGCTCAGTGTGCATTTGACAAACTAAAACAAGCTATGTGTACTACACCTGCGCTAGCTATGCCCGATTTTTCCAAGCCCTTCACTATTGAGAGTGATGCTTGTGGCAATGGACTTGGTGTTGTTCTCCTTCAATATGAACACCCCATTGCGTTCACCAGCAAAGCCCTTTCAGGTAAGAATTTAGCTGCCTCTACCTATGAGAAGGAAATGATGGCTATTTTGCATGCAGTACAGAAGTGGCGTCCATACCTATTAGGGAATCATTTCTACATCAAGACTGATCACCAGAATCTGAAATATTTCTTGGACCAACGTGTCTCCTCCCCGGCACAACAGAAATGGGTTAGCAAACTCATGGGTTATGACTATGAGATCACTTACAAGAAGGGTAAAGACAATATTGTGGCAGATGCTCTTTCTCACACATTTGATACCCAAGGTTCTCTTTCAGCTATTTCTATGCCTGTTCCAAATTGGTTGCAATCTGTTCAACAGGGTTATGTCAATGACTCTTCCTTATCTCAGATCATCCAACGCTTGACCAACAATCCTTCTACTGTACCACATTACTCTTGGGATGGTGCTTCTCTGCGATACAAGGGTCGTCTGGTGCTTCCCCAGAGCACAGATCTTCAACAGGCTGTCTTCTATGAACTCCATGCTTCTCCATCGGTCGGGCACTCTGGGTTCCTCAAAACATATGAACGAGCACGGCGTAACTTCTTTTGGCAGGGCATGAAAAGGACAATTCAACAGATGGTGGCCGAATGTGATACCTGCCAGCGCAATAAGGATGAAACAACACTCCTTCCAGGATTGCTTGAACCCTTTCCCATACCTACACGGATTTGGACAGATATTTCTATGGATTTCATTGAAGGGCTCGCTAAATCTGGAGGGAAGACAGTGATTCTCGTTGTGGTTGATCGCCTCTCCAAATACAGTCATTTTTGTGCTCTCAGCCATCCCTATATAGCCTCCTCCGTCGCTCAAATTTTTATGGACCAGATATTTTGTCTTCATGGCATCCCCTCTTCCATTGTCTCGGATCGTGATGCGACTTTCACCAGTCATTTTTGGACAGAACTATTTCGCCACACTGGCACCAAACTGAAGATGAGTTCAGGGTATCACCCACAAACAGATGGTCAGACTGAAATTGTCAATAAATGCTTGGAAACTTATCTTCGTTGCTTCACCTCGGAACAACAACATCAGTGGGCAAAGTGGCTCCCTCTCGCTGAATGGTGGTACAATACCTCTTACCACACTACCTCTAAAATGACCCCATATGAAGCAGTCTATGGTCAGGCACCTCCAGCTCTTCTTCCATACAACCCCACCAGTTCACCAGTTCAGGAAGTTGACACGGTCCTTCGCAACCGCGATCAGATTCTTCGCATTTTGCAGGACAATCTTCACATGGAAAGAAATCACATGAAGCAACAAGCTAATCAGCACCGTTCAGAGCGCACTTTTCAAGTCGGCGATATGGTTTTTCTTCGTCTCCAGCCGTACAAACAATCCTCCTTGAAACTCAAAGGGCGTCATAAGCTTGCTCCAAAGTTCTATGGGCCATATCAGATTCTTCAGAAAATTGGGTCCGTTGCTTATAAATTGGAACTTCCTCCTTCGTCCCGCATTCATCCAGTCTTTTATGTCTCTTGTCTGAAGAAAGTTCTTGGCACCAACATCAGTGGCCAAAAGATTTTACCCAAACTGGATAATGAAGGATCCATCCTTTTGGAGCCAGAGGCCATCCTCAATCGGTGCACGCGTCAGCTTCGTTCTCGCTCTATCACATAGGTCTTAATTCAGTGGCACAGCATGCAACCAGAGGATGCTACATGGGAACCACTCCTTTAAATTCAACAACAATTTCCACATCTAAAGCTTTGAGGACAAATCTTTTTTTAAGGGGGAGGGGATGTTAGGAACCCATGTCTTTACTTTGTTAGTATGTTGTTGTTGGACGCATATGCTTTGTAAGTCGTCCCGTAGTATTTGTTGATCAATAGTTAGTGTTATTGTTGTTGGCGCATATGCTTTGTAAGTCGCTCGTAGTATTGTTGATCCATAGTTTGTAACGGCCCATGGTTTCGACCCATAGTATTGGCGCCTAGAATTAGTATATAAGTGTGTGTTGAGACCTATGAAGGCACCGTGAAGTTATTTGTATTGAGCTTGCTCATAGGAGGTTGCCCCCTCGAAGTGGCCTGTGATCAATATAAAAGTGATTCTGAGTTCTGTCATTTCTGGTATTTCTCATATTTGTAGTAATTTATTGTTGCACGTGCCTCACATTTGGACCTCGAGACGTATCCCCCCACCATTGAGGAGATCCACCCCCCAGAATCTCTGCCAACAGGAGAGATCAATACCATTTATATGATCTCTATTGTTAGCATCCCCTCATCAATCGATTTGACTACAAGACCTTTCTGCAATGATGAGGAGATTATCGAGGCTCTCACCACGCCTGATTACCCCTGGGAGGATATGCACCATCGTTCCTATTTCCTCCAGGAGGAGTCCTCCCCCACCACAGCCACCCAATTTTCAGTTGAGTCCAAAGATTTCCTCCCCACCAAGGTTGACTGGTTTAAAGAGCCCATTCCCACTCCAGATGCCTTCAAGGAAGGTAACATGGCCAATATCTCACCCACAATCCACATCGATATCTCTGCCCCAGGCGGTGCCCCGAAACTCATTACTTTGGGAGCTTTCTGCACCGTGTACGAGACCGGAGAGTACAAAAAACGTTTTCAAGAATTCCACAATGT
The DNA here is from genome assembly GCA_027924585.1 of Larix kaempferi. Lineage (NCBI taxonomy): Eukaryota > Viridiplantae > Streptophyta > Pinopsida > Pinales > Pinaceae > Larix > Larix kaempferi. Next base: position 41,109,953 of record BSBM01001005.1, on the reverse strand, counting down.
CTTTGCCTGGTCCTACACTGAAATGCCTGGTCTTGAACCCTCTATCATAGAGCACCACATTAACACGTGGCCAAATATGCCCCCCATTCGCCAAAAACAACGCCCCATTCATCCATTGAAGCTCCCCGCCGTCAAAGCAGAGATTGAGAAACTTCATGCAGCAGGTTTCATTTATCCTATTGCATACACCACTTGGGTTTCTAATCCCGTAACTATTAACAAAAAACAAGGCACCATCAAGGTATGTACTAACTTCCATGATTTAAACCAAGCATGTCCCAAAGACAACTTCCCGATGCCATTTATTGACCAACTCATCGATGCGTGCGCGGGGCATGAAGTCCTATCCTTCATGGATGGGTTCTCTGGGTATAACCAGATTCAGATCCGCAAAGAAGATCAATACAAGACTGCCTTCACCACCCCATGGGGCACCTTTGCCTATCAGGTCATGCCTTTCGGCCTTAAAAATGTTGGGGCCACCTTCCAGCGAGCCATGACCTATTGTTTTCATGACTTGGTCCATATCCTATTAGTCTATCTTGATGATCTCACAGCACGTTCCAAGAAACGATCCAACCACCTAAACGACCTCCGACAAGTTTTTCTGGGTTGTCGCAAGTATCAGATCTGCTTCAACCCACTCAAGTATGTCTTTTGCGTTCCGGCAGGCTGGTTTTTAGGTTTCATTGTTTCCCACAAAGGAATCGCTGTTGACCCCCTCAAAGTTCAAGCCATATTAGACCTTCCCACACCACGCACGTTCCGGCAGCTACAAAGCTTACAGGGGAAATCTAATTTCCTCCGCCGCTTCATTCTTGATTATGCCACCACAGTTCATGGTTTCTTACGTCTTCTTCATGCTCACATACCCTTACCCTTTGTTTGGGACGACCAGGCATAAGCTGCATTCGAAGACCTTAAAAAATATCTCATGCAAGCCCCTTTGATCTCCCCTCCAGATTTCTCTCAGGACTTCATCCATTACGTCTCAGCATCTGACCACGTCGTGTCAGGGGTCCTTGTTCAAGAAGACGCTGCTCAACAGGAGCATGTCATTTATTATGTCAGCCAAACCTTGTCTGGACCACCCCTACGTGACCCATATGAGGAAAGATGTTAGGAACCCATGTCTTTACTTTGTTAGTATGTTGTTGCTGGACGCATATGCTTTGTAAGTCGTCCCGTAGTATTTGTTGATCAATAGTTTATGTTATTGTTGTTGGCGCATATGCTTTGTAAGTAGCCCGTAGCATTGTTGATCCATAGTTTGTAACGGCCCATGGTTTTGACCCATAGTATTGGTGCCTAGAATTAGTATATAAGTGTGTGTTGAGACCTATGAAGGCACCGTGAAGTTAATTGTATTGAGATTGCTCAAAGGAGGTTGCCCCCTCGAAGTGGCCTGTGATCAATATAAAAGTGATTCTGAGTTCTGTCATTTCTGCTATTTCGCATATTCTTGTTAATTAATTGTTGCAGGTGCATCACATTTGGTATCAGAGCACTTTCTTGGGCTCGCTGGGTGAAATTTCTGCCAATTTTTTTTTCGCATCTGTTGCAGGTTCGGATTTGGGAATAATCCCTATCCGCTTAACTGTGGGAATTACTTGGGCATAAGCCATAAAACTCATTGTGAGGAGTACCACAGGAACCCCGAAGTAGCTGGCCCATTGAGAGGACCTGCCAGTGAAAAGGGCAATGACCCCTACCTGATTGACTAGTTCCCACCTGTGAGGTAAACCAAGAGCTGTCGTTTGTGGCAAAGCGGTTATCAATTTTACCTGAGCCGTGGAGTGAGGGGTACTACCCCAATACGCAATCCGTCAGACAACATTGGTGGCCGAGTGAAACCCCTGAACTATTAGGAAGCTGCACATACCTGGGGTCCATATCTACTTTCAGCTGAACTATTGTCGATCACTGCTGTGCCATTTCAGATCCAGTTTGCAAACCGTTCCAGATTCATCCATTTTCAATCCATTCGGCGCTGTTCAAGATCCCTTTCGGGCCGTAGCCGCTCCAGTCTGAAAAAAAATTAAAAATTAAAAAAACTTAAAAAAAAATCCTGGTTATGGTTGTCACCCATGCAGGAGAAAAAACCATGGAGGATGCACTTACAGCCATCCAATCCAAACTCCAGGATCTAGATGAAAAATTTCTTGGTCTCCATCTTGAACATTCAGCTATGAACAACAAACGGCAGTCCGAGTCTTCAGCAGACAATGGGTTCTCTTCTTCCAGCAATTTCCGTGGTCTGAAGCTTGATTTTCCTCGCTTCAATGGTACCCGTTAAGTCAGTAAATTGTTTCTTCAATTTTGGTTTGACTTCTCCAATTTTGGTTTGATTTTCATTTCATTTGAAGTAGCTTTTTGTTTTAAGTCTCATTATTTGCTTCCTTCAGGAAAATTTTCATTGTTAGGTAATTTTTTTGAACTTGGTTTTTATATTTTTGTTTTAATTTTTTATCCTTTGCATTTTAATGGGGTTAAAGAAAAAGTCATTTTATCAAAGAATTAATTCACAAATGTTTATTATGAACATACCAAGGCATGATCACCCCTCAAGCAACTTTTAATTTTCCTACAAAATGTCAAAAAGCTGAAAAGTAGCGAAAAAATAGCACTAAAGATATTCTTGTAGCACTGGAGCGAAAAATTACAAAGGGCGCGCTACAAGAATATCGTGGCCTTCACTTCTTCCGATTTTTAAGCAAAAATTCGGCATTTTCTTAAATGTTGAATGACTAATCATTTATTGTGAAGTGTTTACTGCGTGTTGGTTAAAGAATTATCATAAAAATAGGTGCTTCTACATTGTGAGGGAATCGTGGTCATCATGAACACAATCAAGCGTTGGTCTCCCTATGTTACAGAAACAGAGCTTCTGAAATAGTTTGAGGACATTGGTCCTCATGGAACAAAAGTTATTGTTTACAACTTTTGGATTAATGATGATGGCATCCTGGAGCTGGATTTTGACACAGATAAGGAGGATATAAGATTGTGAGGTGGACTTAAGCTAGGCAGATCCACGATTTCACAAAATGAATTGATTCATCACATATTTCTTACCGTCATTTATATTCATTATATGCATATGCATCTATTCTTTATCTAGAGTAGCTGCAATTTTCAGATCATTCTAAGGGGAAAGAGTTTCAAGTTTATGGTTCTTTGTGATGGCTGTCAACGATGAGAAACGGCTGCAGGAGAAGTCTGATATGGCAATAAAGGAATGCTACAGTGTGAGAGACATGGATGAAGCTGCTCTGTGTATGGATGAGCTCAATGCCCCATAATCCAAGTCCATCAAAATTGCTACTATTTTACCATGGGAGATTGAACTTAAAGGCTCATAGTACAGACTTTGGAATTGTTTCTGCTGTTTTATCCAGGAATGTTATTATGAGAATTTCAGCAGCCCTAGGGCAGCAGAGATCTCTAGCACGTGGACTTGATAAAATACTTGATAGATTACTGGCATGCTTGCAAGTCACCAGAATTGCAAAGATACAGCTTACACAGCACTTCATCAGCTGATACTTGGAGAAAGAGAAAAATGCTTTTCAACAGGGTATTTGGCACAGAATTCTGCTCTATTTTTTCCTGTTTTGAGTGATTGAAGTCAAATGCATACCACAAGCTGATGGAGAGGAATTTTTGAAAAGAAAAGGAATTTTTTGTTCCTAAGATACCCATATACAAAAACCTCTCTCAGTTTTGCAATAGCTGTCAAGGATTGAAAGATTCAGTTTAATCTTTGTAGCCTATTTTCCAGGGATTTTAAATATTTAATATTTTCCTATTTTAGTGTTCATTTTGCGGGGCCGATTCTGATTGATTGGAGATGAATTTTGAAAAAACAAGAGAGTTTGTTGTCCATCACGGACCCATTAACAAAAACCTCTCTCATTTTTTACACAGGTGTCACCAATTGAGAAATATGGAAGCTTCTTTGACACCTATTTTCCAGAAATTCGCCACATTTGCCAGGAATCCGATTTGCTATTTTTAGTCAATTAGTTGAGTTAGTTAGTTAATGTAACTGCTGGGTAGTTTCAATTTCGACCTAATGAAGGGGAGATGGAACTACTTCTTTGTAATTATAAAAAAGGGACAAAGGGACTGAAGAAGGGTCCTGATTTTTGGGAGCATCGGGAGGTCTGCAGACTGTGTTGTATCTTCAGACTTGTTCAGAGATAAGTACTGTGACTCTTATAAGCATTTGCTGATGAAACAATGAGATATATGACTTTTTCCCCTTCAGTTTGTCTGTGTTGGCTTTGTTATTAGGCTTCTTTAGCTTCTTAAATGGTAAATTCATTGCTAGTTAATGTGTATTTTCTGGTAATGCTTATCCTTTATGTATGAACCTCAGCATAGTCTTTCAGTTGGATCTTATGTGATATGTTATGCATCTTTATCAATTTCTGTTTATGATTTAGTTATTAATTTTCTTTTGAATGTATTCCCTGACTGTTCCCAAAGCTTATAACCATTTAAATCATACCAAAAAACCCTAAACTTTGTTTTATTTATTGAGTTTTACTCTTGAGATTGTGTTAGCTTGTTTCTCTGGCCTTAGAAACAATTTCTGGCACAAACATCTTTGGCGTCGTTGCCAGGGACGAAGTTGAAGCATATCTTCCCTGGGATACTTATCAGTTTTCCTGGTTTAAGAGGTGGACTTAAACCAGCACTTTGAAGGCTATATTTTCACCAGGTTTGACAGAGTGGCTGCTAGAAGAATTAGAAGGTTTCAGTCATGCCTAGCTTTATACAGCCTTGATTAATTTGAGCTACTGTCACTCCTTTTTCTTTCTGAGAAGAAGAAACAAAATCTCTCTTGACAAATTGATTGGCGACTCCACTATTTCAAGATGCAGAGACCAATGTCCATGGAAGCTATTGTGGCTTGAAGGTTTGCCCCTTTAAATTTTTTTGATATTCCAGGTTTTCCAAATCCAGTACCTACTATGGATGTTTGGGGAGATTGTCTGCCACGGTTTAGAGAAAGCAAAGAGGATAATCCTTCCGATCACCTCATCAAATTTTATCAATGTATGGTCCAATTAAATATCCAGCATGAAGATGTGCTCATGAAAATGTTCATGTATTCACTTGAAAAAGATGCACGAGATTGGTATTTTTGTCTTCCCGCTGCTAACATCTCCTCACTTAAAGAATTCCACACATGCTTTCGGAAACGTTGTAAGTATCTGTACTTAGCTGAACTCTCTTTAAAAGATTGTTGTGAGCAGGCTGATGTTTATCATACAATTCCTGATTTAAAAAACCATGATGATGAGTACAGTCAAGAGTTCAAAACATGTCATGAAAAAGTTGAAGTTTCATAATTTGTTGAGAAGGTAACATTTTTAGATACTGCTGTCAAGGAAGAATGCTATAATCATTGTGATAACCAGGTTGTTGTTTTAGGACAGTTTGAGGATTGTCCAAGTGATGAGATCAGTAAAGATAGTTTGAAACATTCTCATAACAATTTCAACAACCTTAATAGCAGTTTGAATGATAACCCTTTTGAAGATCAATCTCTAGTTCAACAAACTTTTGAAAATCAGTGTTGTGTTAAAGATCAGCTTTGTATTGAAGAAAAAGATGAACCTTTAGCATCATCATTAGAAATTCTTCAGATTACTCCTTGCTATGATGAAGAGATTAGGTTTCCAAGTCAAGAAATTTGTGATGAATTAGATCCTATTCCTTTTTATTTTGATACTAAATTTGATGAAGGTCAGGCTGGTCACAATTTTTCAGAAGTGGTTTTTATTCATGGTTATGATAAATCTGTTGTTCAAAATCATTATGAAGATGGTCTAATTTTTAGTAAATATGAAGATGAAATTGAAAAGAAGGACCCAGAAATCTGTGAGGAGTGTGATATGTTACAATCTGATCAGCAGATTCAAGTATGCATTCAATCTATTATTCTTGAACAGCAATAGCCCATGCATGATAGTCATTTATTGGAAGACAATGTGGGAAAGGAGGTTCAAAGTGTTGACATTATTGGTGATACTATTCAAAAATTTTCGGAGCAAATTCAGGCTGAATTTGATATCTTTTATCGCCAATGCCTGATTGATATTCATGGAACAAAATATTCTCATGGACAGCTTGTCTTTTTCATAGAGGAGGAAGAGGTAACTTATGGAAGTTTTTATGATCCAGTAGCAGATCATTTAGAGTCAATACCAGGTTATAAATCTATTATTTCAGAGACACTATTTGATGAAGGTGGGTATAAGTTATTAAATCTCTGCTCTTCATGTTTTCCAATATTTCTAATTATATATATATATTTGGAGTTGGAAACAAGTTTTGGTGGGTTGATCAAATTTTTTCTTGGTTACATTGGAAATGGGATTTCGATTTGATTCAGTAGTTGGAAGGTTCCTCAGAGAAAGAGATTTGACTTTCATTGTATATATCAGTGTGTGAAGGATTGAACAAAGACTCCATAGCCCAATGGATATTTTGCAGACAGGTAGATAGAAGACAGAAGGCACTGGTCTACAGGTTCTTGAAGCCTCGCAGGAAGGACTTCATCCTACGGCTGGAGCCAGATGTTAAGTCAGTAAATTGTTTCTTCAATTTTGGTTTGACTTCTCCAATTTTGGTTTGATTTTCATTTCATTTGAAGTAGCTTTTTGTTTTAAGTCTCATTATTTGCTTCCTTCAGGAAAATTTTCGTTGTTAGGTAATTTTTTTGAACTTGGTTTTTATATTTTTGTTTTAATTTTTGATCCTTTGCATTTTAATGGGGTTAAAGAAAAAGTCATTTTATCAAAGAATTAATTCACAAATGTTTATTATGAACATACCAAGGCATGATCACCCCTCAAGCAACTTTTAATTTTCCTACAAAATGTCAAAAAGCTGAAAAGTAGCGAAAAAATAACACTAAAGATATTCTTGTAGCGCTGGAGCGAAAAATTACAAAGGGCGCGCTACAAGAATATCGTGACCTTCACTTCTTCCGATTTTTAAGCAAAAATTCGGCATTTTCTTAAATGTTGAATGACTAATCATTTATTGTGAAGTGTTTACTGCGTGTTGGTTAAAGAATTATCATAAAAACAGGTGCTTCTACATTGTGAGGGAATCGTGGTCATCATGAACACAATCAAGCGTTGGTCTCCCTATGTTACAGAAACAGAGCTTCTGAAATAGTTTGAGGACATTGGTCCTCATGGAACAAAATTTATTGTTTACAACTTTTGGCTTAATGATGATGGCATCCTGGAGCTGTATTTTGACACAGATAAGGAGGATATAAGATTGTGAGGTGGACTTAAGCCAGGCAGATCCACGATTTCACAAAATGAATTGATTCAGTCACATATTTCTTACCATCATTTATATTCATTATATGCATATGCATCTATTCTTTATCTAGAGTAGCTGCAATTTTCAGATCATTCTAAGGGGAAAGAGTTTCAAGTTTATGGTTCTTTGTGATGGCTGTCAACGATGAGAAACGGCTGCAGGAGAAGTCTGATATCGAAATAAAGGAATGCTACAGTGTGAGAGACATGGATGAAGCTGCTCTGTGTATGGATGAGCTCAACGCCCCATAATCCAAGTCCATCAAAATTGCTACTATTTTACCATGGGAGATTGAACTTAAAGGCTCGTACTACAGACTTTGGAATTGCTTCTGCTGTTTTATCCAAGAATGTTATTATGAGAATTTCAGCAGCCCTAGGGCAGCAGAGATCTCTGGCATGTGGACTTGATAAAATACTTGATAGATTACTGGCATGCTTGCAAGTCACCAGAATTGCAAAGATATAGCTTACACAGCACTTCATCAGCTGATACTTGGAGAAAGAGAAAAATGCTTTTCAACAGGGTATTTGGCACAGAATTCTGCTCTATTTTTTCCTGTTTTGAGTGATTGAAGTCAAATGCATACCACAAGATGATGGAGAGGAATTTTTGAAAACCAAAGGTGTTTTTTGTTCCTAAGATACCCATATACAAAAACCTCTCTCATTTTTGCAACAGCTGTCAAGGATTGAAAGATTCAGTTTAATCTTTGCAGCCTGTTTTCCAGGGATTTTAAATATTTAATATTTTCCTGTTTTAGTGTTCATTTTACAGGGCCGATTCGGATTGATTGGAGATGAATTTTGAAAAACCAAGAGAGGTTTTTGTCCATCACGGACCCATTAACAAAAACCTCTCTCAATTTTTACACAGGTGTCACCAATTGAGAAATATGGAAGCTTCTTTGACACCTATTTTCCAGAAATTCGCCACATTTGCCAGGAATCCGATTTGCTATTTTTAGTCAATTAGTTGAGTTAGTTAGTTAATGTAACTGCTGGGTAGTTTCAATTTCGACCTCATGAAGGGGAGATGGAACTACTTCTTTGTAATTATAAAAAAGGGACAAAGGGACTGAAGAAGGGTTCTGATTTTTCGGAGCATCAGGAGGTCTGCAGACTGTGTTGTATCTTCAGACTTGTTCAGAGATAAGTACTGTGACTCTTATAAGCATTTGCTGATGAAACAATGAGATATATGACTTTTTCCCCTTCAGTTTGTCTGTGTTGGCTTTGCTATTAAGCTTCTTTAGCTTCTTAAATGGTAAATTCATTGCTAGTTAATGTGTATTTTCTGGTAATGCTTATCCTTTATGTATGAACCTCAGCATAGTCTTTCAGTTGGATCTTATGTGATATGTTATGCATCTTTATCAATTTCTGTTTATGATTTAGTTATTACTTTTCTTTTGAATGTATTCCTTGACTATGCCCAAAGCTTATAACCATTTAAATTATACCAAAAAACCCTAAACTTTGTTTTATTTATTGATTTTTACTCTTGAGATTGTGTTAGCTTGTTTCTCTGGCCTTAGAAACAATTTTTGGTACAAACAGTACCGATCCAACTGGATGGATCTATCGTGCAAAACACTATTTCATTATGCATAATACTTTTGATGTCAACAAAGTTCTGTTGGCATCCTTTCATTTGGAACAGGAAGCTTTTCAAGGGTACCGTTGGTACATCAAGGCTCATCCAGAGCCCAAATGGCCAGACTTTTGCCAGCTCCTTTTGCAACGATTTGGTCCTAGTGCTTTTGATGACTTCACAAGAACCCTCACTAAACTTCGCCAAACTGGCATTGTGAGAGACTATCAAGCCGAATTTGAGAATCTATCCAACCACACTGAAGGATTATCTGATGACTTTTATCGGAGTTGTTTTATCAGTGGTCTAAAGGATGCCATCCACTCTGAGGTCAAAATGTTCTGCCCCAACACAATGATAAAAGCGCTAGGGTTGGCTAAGTTGGTAGAATACAAGATTGCATCCCAACAACACTCCAAGCCCACTTTTGTTCCCTTCCGAAATATGGGTTCTCAGCGACCACCTATACCGCAGGCTCCTCGACCGACTCCTATCAAGCGTTTGTCTGAAATAGAGATGCAAGCACGCAGAGAAAAGGGGCTTTGCTATAATTGTGATGAGAAATTCACTCAAGGACATAGATGTGTTCAGCAAAAGCTCTATCTCTTAGATGTGGAGTCTCCGCCTGCCTCTGAAATTGGTGATGAAGATACAGAAACACTGGATGCTCCGGTCGACATTCAGGAACTGCCTATTGACCCTCCGTCTCAGGATGACCAGCCAAAGATATCTCTCCATGCTTTAGCTGGAATCACCACCCCCCAAACAATGCGGGTCAAGGGTTACTTCAAGAAGCTTCCTCTTACAATCCTCATTGATTCTGGTAGCACTCATAATTTCATTGACCCTCGGATCGCCAAACAAGCTGATTGTTTTATCCATCCTTGCTCCAACTTTGAAGTCATGGTTGCCAATGGGGGCACCTTACCTTGCAAAGGGAAGTGTCAAAATGTGCGGATCTCTATGGGATATTATACCTTGCGCTCTGACATGTTTTCCTTTCCCTTAGGCGGATGTGATGTGGTTTTGGGCGCTCAATGGCTATGCACACTTGGCCTTATCATATGGGATTTTGCTGAACTTTGCACGTAGTTTTCCCTTAATGGACACAAACACACATTGACAGTATTACAACCAGGTTCTCTCAACTTCATCAGTTCACATCACATGGAAAAATTGCTCAAGAAGAATTCACATGGTGTCATTGCTCAGATCCATTCCATCCAGATGCAACCATCAGTGGTCTCCACTACTCCTTTGGATCTACAACAAATTCTGGATCGATATACAGGTGTCTTTACTGAACCAGTGGGATTTCCACCTTCCAGGCCAAAAGACCATCGTATTCATCTCCTTCCTGGCAGCGTTCCTCCCAACATCAGGCCCTATCGCTACCCATTCCACCAAAAAACAGAGATTGAAATGCTCGTTCGGGACTTATTGAAGCAAGGTATTATTCGCCCAAGCACTAGTTCCTTTTCTTCTCCAGTTATTCTTGTCCGCAAAAAAGATGGGTCATGGCGCCTCTGCATTGACTTCCAATCACTTAAGCACCTCACCATCAAGGATAAGTTTCCAATTCCTGTTGTTGATGAGCTTCTTGATGAGCTTCATGGGGCTCACTTTTTCTCCAAGTTGGATCTTCGTTGTAGGTATCATCAAATTCGGGTTCATGAGGATGATATCCCTAAAACAGCTTTCCGGACACATGATGGACATTATGAGTTTTTGGTCATGCCCTTCGGCCTCACTAATGTTCCTTCCACATTCCAGGCCTTAATGAATAAAATATTTCAACCCTACTTGCGGAAATTCATTCTGGTATTCTTTGATGATATCCTCATCTACAATAAAACATGGGATGAACATCTCCAGCATTTGGATCTTGTCATGCAACTTTTCTCTGACCATCATCTCCATGCCAAGTAGTCTAAATGTGTTTTTGGACAGAAGGAAGTTGAGTATCTCGGGCACATTATCTCAGCACAAGGGGTTCGCGTGGATCCTGCCAAAATCGATGCCATGAACAGTTGGCTGCATCCTCAGACACTCAAGAGCCTTCGTGGTTTTTTGGGGTTGACTGGCTACTACCACAAGTTTGTCAAGGATTATGGGAAGATTACAGCTCCATTAACTGCTCTATTGAAAAAAGATGCCTTCACATGGACACCTGCTGCTTAGTGTGTATTTGACAAACTAAAACAAGCTATGTGTACTACACCTATGCTAGCTATGCCCGATTTTTCCAAGCCCTTCACTATTGAGAGTGATGCTTGCGGCAATGGACTTGGTGCTGTTCTCCTTCAAGATGAACACCCCATTGCGTTCACCAGCAAAGCCCTTTCAGGTAAGAATCTATCTGCCTCTACCTATGAGAAGGAAATGATGGCTATTTTGCATGCAGTACAGAAGTGGCACCCATACCTATTAGGGAATCATTTCTGCATCAAGACTGATCACCAGAGTTTGAAATATTTCTTGGACCAGCGTGTCTCCTCCCCAGCACAACAGAAATGGGTTAGCAAACTCATGGGTTATGACTATGAGATCACTTACAAGAAGGGTAAAGACAATATTGTGGCAGATGCTCTTTCTCGCACATTTGAGGCCCAAGGTTCTCTTTCAGCTATTTCTATGCCTGTTCCAAATTGGTTGCAATCTGTTCAACAGGGTTATGTCAATGACTCCTCCTTATCTCAAATCATCCAACGCTTGACCAACAACCCTTCTACTGTACCACATTACGCTTGGGATGGTGCTTCTCTATGATACAAGGGTTGTCTAGTGCTTCCTTCGAGCACAGATATTCAACAAGCTGTCTTCTATGAACTCCATGCTTCTCCATCAGCAGGGCACTCTGGGTTTCTCAAAACGTATGAACGAGCATGGCGTAACTTCTTTTGGCAGGGCATGAAAAGGACAATTCAACAGATGGTGGCCGAATGTGATACCTGCCAGCGCAATAAGGGTGAAACAACACTCTTTCCAGGATTGCTTGAACCCTTGCCCATACCTACACGGATTTGAATAGATATTTCTATGGATTTCATTGAAGGGCCCCCTAAATCTGGCGGGAAGACAGTGATTCTCGTTGTGGTTGGTCGCCTCTCCAAATATAGTCATTTTTGTGCTCTCAGCCATCCCTATACGGCCTCCTCCATCGCTCAAATTTTTCTGGACCAGATCTTTCGTCTTCATGGCATCCCTTCTTCCATTGTCTCGTATCGTGATGCGACTTTCACCAGTCATTTTTGGACAGAACTATTTCGCCACACTGGCACCAAACTGAAGATGAGTTCAGGGTATCACCCACAAACATATGGTCAGACTGGAATTGTCAATAAATGCTTGGAAACTTATCTTCATTGCTTCACCTCGGAACAACAACATCAGTGGGAAAAATGGCTCCCTCTCGCTGAATGGTGGTACAATACCTCTTACCACACTGCCTCTAAAATGACCCCATATGAAGCAGTCTATGGTCAGGCACCTCCAACTCTTCTTCCATACCCCCCCACCAATTCACCAGTTCAGGAAGTTGACACGGTCCTTTGAAACCACGATCAGATTCTTCGCATTTTGCGGGACAATCTTCACATGGTAAGAAATCGCATGAAGCAACAAGCTGATCAGCACCGTTCTGAGCGCACTTTTCAAGTCGGCGATATGGTTTTTCTTTGTCTCTAGCTGGACAAACAATCATCCTTGAAACTCAAAGGGCGTCGTAAGCTCGCTCCAAATTTCTATGGGCCATATCGGATTCTTCAGAAGATTGGGTCCGTTGCTTATAAATTGGAACTTCCTCCTTTTTCCCGCATTCATCCAGTCTTTCGTGTCTATTGTCTGAAGAAAGTTCTTGGAACCAACATCAGTGGACAAACGATTTTACCCGAACTGGATAATGAAGGATCCATCCTTTTGGAGCCAGAGGCCATCCTCAATCAGCGCACGCGTCAGCTTCGCTCTCGCTCTATCAGAGAGGTCTTAATTCAGTGGCATGGCATGCAACTAGAGGATGCTACATGGGAACCACTCCTTCAGATTCAACAACAATTTCCACATCTAAATCTTTGAGGACAAAGATTTTTTTAAGGGGAAGGGGATGTTAGGAACCCATGTCTTTACTTTGTTAGTATGTTGTTGTTGGACGCATATGCTTTGTAAGTCATCCCATAGTATTTGTTGATCAATATTTTATGTTATTGTTGTTGGCGCATATGCTTTGTAAGTTGCCCGTAGTATTGTTGATCCATAGTTTGTAATGGCCCATGGTTTTGACCCATAGTATTGGCACCTAGAATTAGTATATAAGTGTGTGTTGAGACCTATGAAGGCACCGTGAAGTTAATTGTATTGAGCTTGCTCAAAGGAGGTTGCCCCCTCGAAGTGGCCTGTGATCAATATAAAAGTGATTCTGAGTTCTGTCATTTCTGCTATTTCGCATATTCTTGTTAATTAATTGTTGTAGGTGCATCACAAAATACTGGCCCTTGCCGTCATCTTTTCCGTACAAAAATTGCGCCATTACATTTTACTCAGTCATACTACAATTGTCGCCAACTCCAACCCCATGGTCTACCTCTTGAACCGGCAACTCCTGCAAGGTCACGTCGCTAAATGGGTAATTATCCTCCAAGAATATGACCTCACTTTCACAACCCCTAAGAGTACTAAAGCCCTCACGCTTTCCCAGCTCATAAATGACCTCCCATCCCTTTTTTTGTCCCCGCCAATCTCCGATGAGTTACCAGACAATCATTTGTACATCATCTCGTCAGATGACCCATGGTACGGTGATATTCTGCTATACCTTCGCACGCAAAAGTTTCAACCAGACATAGATCGCGATGGACGCCGCCGTATCCATCACCACGCCTCTCGGTATCTCCTCTTGGGCGATGTCCTTTTCAAGAAAGGGGTTGATACTGTCCTTTGTTGTTTCCTTACACACAAAGAAGCCGAACAAGTCCTCAATGACTGTCATAGTGGCGCCTGTAGCAGACATTTCTCAAGGATGGCCATCGCCCAGAAGGTCATCTGCATCGGATACTTCTGGCCCACACTGTTTACCGTCTGCATCATAGCAGTCAAGCATTGCCATAATTTCCAACTCTTTTCCCCTAAGGCCTGGACACCACCTGCCCAACTTCACCCAGTCGTCACTGTTGGCCCATTTTACAAATGGGCCATCGACTTCATGGAATGTAAACCCTCATCCGCAAACGGCCATAAATACATCATCATGGCCGTCGACTACTTCACCAAATGGGCTGAAGCCATGCCCACCTTCAACTGTAAAGCCGACACTGCTTCCCATTTCTTTTTTAACCATGTTATTACACAATTCGGGGTCCCAAAACAACTTGTCTCAGACCATGGTTCACATTTTGAGGATTCCATTTGGCGCGAGTTGTCAACTCTCTTTAAGTTCAAACATCAGTATGCCTCTACTTACTACTCCCAAGGGAATGACCAACTTGAGGCTATTAACAAAATTTTGAAAACAATCCTCCAACACACTATTGATCGACATAAGTCCAATTGGCATCACATGCTTTTCCCCGCATTATGGACTTACTGTATATCAACTAAGACTGCCACTGGTTTCACCCCTTTTCATTTAGTTCATGGTGTTGAATATGTCCTCCCCATCAAGTGTCAGATCCTCGCCCTACACATCGCTATTGAAATTCTCCCCGACACCTCCTCACTTGAACAACGACTACTGTTATTAGAACAAGCTGATGAGGACCATCGCGCAACCCTCCAAACCATTGACACTACCAAGAACCGCTCCAAAGCTGGTTATGACAAACATATCCACCCACGAACGTTCCATGAAGGAGATCTAGTCCTCGTTTACGACCAAGACCACGACAAGACAGCTAAAGTGAAGTTCTATTCCATGTGGTAAGGTCCTTACATAGTGCATACCTGCCTTGGACATGGGGCATATATTTTAACTAACTCAGAAGGCCACCCCTTGCGCAACCCCCATAATGGGTTGCATCTTAAATGCTTTTATCCTTAACAATCCTGCGGACCCGTTGGTCCATAGTGTATAGTTTGATTTCTTTTTGTTTTTTACTTTTTTACTGCAACCTTACATTCATCATTTTTGCATGATCACAGATGGACCATATTCAACATTATTACATTGGCTTCCCCAATGGAGCAAGCCGTTGGTCTCCAAACCTGGCCTTTGTTGCTTGGGTCTTATATTCCCCTTCACATGAGTTGATTCACCTTTATGGAATGTGCATATGCGCTGCTATCAATAACCAGGCTGAGTATGATGTTATGACTAGTCTACTGACTTCTGCCCTTCATATGGGTATATGTCACCTTCATGTGTTCCTTGACTCCCAGCTGCTTGTCTCCCAACTCACTGTTCGGATATCCATCATCTATTTCGGGATACATATCTATTTCAGGATCATCTATTTCGGGATACATATCTACTTCAGGATCTTGCATGATCTATTTCAGGATATGCAGTCCAGTCACCAGTTTGATGCCTCCAGCACCTTATCCACCTTCTTCTAGCACCCGGGAGCCACTTTCCACAGAGTTTTAGCCCTCCTAAGCTGAAAGGCGCCCTCTTCTCACCTACTGACAGAGAAGGGCGCACTTGTTCACCTACCACTGCAGATTCACTCCAGTTACATTCAGTTAGCTCCGATTCTGATTGATTTCACTCCGATTTCACTCCTGACTGACTGTTTCACCTCCGATTGACCTCCAGTTCGATTAGGTGACTTGTTCTGACTCCAGTTAGCCTCCCATGCGCCCCCACTGAGCCTCCAGATCCTATATCAGTGCTACACACTTCAGTTACATTTATTATGATCAGTTAGACTCAGCTTGACACCTGGATGACTGTTTGTTGTGATTGATGAGCAACACCGATGATTGATGAGGACTCCTAGATTGAGTCAAGCTACTCCATTCAGTGATTCGAATGACCTCCTTAGGCAATTCGAATTGCTCTGTTCATTGTGACAGTTTGTATTGTAATTCATTCACCCTTTTCTGGGATAGAGAGCACTGCTGCATGTTTTGCACAGTTTTGCACCATATTTTCTATGTTCATCTGTTGTGATTGATTTACTTGTTCGTTAGATCTGCTGTGACTAATTTTACATGGTATCAGAGCCATTGCAGGGACAAGATCTCTTTTCTACAGGTGTTTATACAAGAAGATTTGACTGAATTGCTAAAAATTGCAAAAAGTTTGGCATGAGATATCTCAAGGGCATTCGCTCCTGTGCATGCAAAGCTTGAAAAATACTCCAATACCACTCCAGAAGCTTGAGTTACCACATAATTCCTGGATCTGATACATTGGACCTATTCAACATTGCTTGAAATCCAATCCCAGGTGTGATGCAACTCTCAAAGGGTGGATTGTTCGACCTTATTGTGATTGTTCTTATGTGATTTGCAAGTTAATTATCTCCTCCAAGTGCACTCGCTACATTCTGCATGCAAGCTTCCCTACAGCATTTCCATTCGCTATAGTCTGCATGCAAGCTTCTTCTTCATCATTTGACTCGCTCCTAGCAATGGAATACTCTTCTTCAAAGCCTATCCTCACCCCATTCAATTATTTTGATTGGAAAGATGATATGGAGATCATATTACGTTCAAAAGGATACTACCGAGTCACTCTTGGTCTTGAATTGGAGCCAAACAATGTGGCAGAAAGAACCAAACACTACAATAAGCTTGATGAAGCTTACGGTCTTCTTTGTCTCTCCATCTCCAAAGATCTTCACTTCCATCTCAGCGGATTGAAGACTCCAAAGGCCATATGGGAGCAACTTGAGACACTATTCGGCAAGCAGGATGAGCTTAGGGCTTTTCAATTAGAGAATGAATTGATTGGCCTTAATCCTGAGAATTTCGAGAGCATCAATGAATTCTTCACAAAATTCAAGAACTTGAACTTGCAATTGAAGAACAGTGGTGTTATCAAAGAGGATAAACAGTTGATCCTCTCCATTCTAAGCAAGCTTGGGAAAGATTATTCGGTATTTGTCTCCACTTTCAATTCCGGTCGGCTAACTACCCCGAATTGGAAGATGCCTACCTTGAATGCCTTCATTGAGTCCGTTACGAAAGAGCATGACAAGTTGATTCAAATGGGGTCCATAAGCTCCAAAGATTCAGCCCTATTTGTTCAAGGACCCAAGATCTCGAATGGTAAAGGAAAGCTAAAGAAGGAGAAGCCCAAATTCGAGCCTCACAAGCAAAAAGACAAAGGCAAGCAAACGGATGCACCATCCAGTTCGAAATCCAAGCAAAAGGGCAAAGAAGGTAACCAAAAATCTAAATGTACTTATTGTAACCGTGGCTTTCATCCTGAAAGTTCATGTATGAAGAAGACTATAGATCAAATGGCCCTCCTTTTGGAAAAGAACAACATAACCCTTCCTGACGGTGCAAGGAAGAAGGATCGGAATGACGATCATGAAAGAGGACAAGCACTCATGGCAACGGTTTCGAAGCCCACTCTCTTGATAGATTCGGGTGCATCAAATCATATGGCTGCAAATATTGATTCTTTTTCCTCATTCGATCCAAACAGCTCCATCCCCATCCATTTGGGAGATGACTCAAAAATTTCTTCAAAGGGCAAAGGTACGATTCATGTAGATCATGGATGCTTTCAGAATGTTCTCTATGTGCCTTCCTTAGCTTCGAATCTCCTTTCTGTGTATCAAATGACACATACTGGTGATCCAAAGAAAGTCACATTCAGCCCTAATACAGTTGAAATTTCTGATATCAAAAGTGGAAGACTAGTTGCGGTTGGAAAGGCAAACCACACTGCTAAATGTTATGAGTTTTCGCACTTTATTCCGCTTGCAAAGCCCACTGCTCTTCGCACACATGGTAATGAGGTTAGTAGGCTTTGGCATGAAAGATTTGGACATCTAAATTATAAGTATTTGCTGCTGCTATCAAATAAATCCATGGTTGATGGGCTTCCACAACTCCGTTCCTCGAAGGGAATATGCTCCGGTTGCATTATTGGGAAGCACCCCGAGCACAGATTCGACCGCGGCAAGGCTAGCAGAGCCTCTACTATTTTGGGATTGATACATTCTGATATCAGCGGTCCGCTGCCCCATATGTCATTAAATGGTTCAAGGTATGTTTTGACATTTATTGATGATTATTCTCGCTTTACATGGGTATTCTTTCTCAAAAACAAGTCAGAAGTGCTTGGAAAATTCAAGGATTTTAAGGCTTCTGTTGAGACCACCACTGAGAGAAAGATCAAAGCTCTTAGATCTGATAATGGTGGGGAATATATCAAGTCCGAGTTGCTGCAACTTTGTGCCCAAAGCGGAATCAAGATCCAACATATAGTTCCCTACACACCCCAGCAGAACGGTGTAGCGGAAAGGAAAAACCGGTCACTGAAAGAGATGGCTACATGCATGATTGAATCAAAAGGTTTGGCTGCAAATCTTTGGGCTGAAGCAATCAATGTTGCTGCATATATAAAGAACCGAGTTCCACATTCATCCGTGAAAGGTATGACTCCTTTCGAAGAATTCTTTGGTCACAAACCGGATGTGTCAAATTTGAGAGTTTTTGGCTCTACTGCATGGGCTAGAATTCCTTCTGAGAAGAGACGAGCTTTGGATCCACAAAGTATCGAGTGCATATTGATAGGATATGGGGAAGAATCAAAAGCATATAAACTCATGGATATCAGATCTAAAAAGATATTCATAGAGCGCAGTGTGCAGTTTGAAGAACCGCTTCAAGAATTGCAACTAGTTGAGGAGAAAACTGCCGATTCACCGCCTTCACCAGAAGAAGATTCGAGCAGCGATAATGAAGGTATGAGTTCTGATATTTCTGATATTGTAGCAGCATATGATGATCATGACATATCAGGTTCGGAATCCGACCATTCAGATCTCCCTCAGTTACCAAAGTGGGCCCAAAATACTCTACAATCTGCTAGTTCGAATCTTGGAAATCCTGCTGATCCGAGACGAACAAGAGGAGACTTTCAAAGGGCAGGTATGGCTCTTTCTATTGCTGATCCATTTCTTCCTGAGATTTGTTATTTGATGGCTGGTTCAGATCCCCAATCATATTATTCATCCCATCGAGATCCGAGATGGAAAGATGCCATGGATGAAGAGTACAGTTCTCTTCAAAAGAACAATACATGGGAGCTAGTTTCTCTTCCACCTGGAAGAAAATTAGTGAAGTGTAAATGGGTCTACCGTACTAAAGTTGCTGCTGATGGCACTATCAGCAAATATAAAGCAAGGTTGGTGGCAAAAGGTTTTTCCCAAGTCCAAGGAGTGGACTACACAGAGACCTTTGCACCGGTTGCAAAGATGGATTCCATCCGCCTTGTTTTAGCTATTGCCGCATCCAAGCACTGGGAGGTGCATCACATGGATGTGAAGAGTGCATTTTTACATGGAGACCTTGCTGAAGAGGTCTATATGCAGCAGCCAGAGGGTTATACATCAGATCCATCATTGGTTTGTAGATTGAAGAAGTCTTTGTACGGGTTAAAACAGGCCCCAAGAGCTTGGTACGCAAAGATGGACTCCTTCCTTCTTTCTCAGAATTTCCAAAGATGCAAATCTGATCCGAATGTCTATCTTCAGCGAGTTAAAGGTAATTTGTTGGTTATTGTACTTTATGTTGATGATCTGCTTATTACTGGTAGCACACTTACTTCAATAAACAAGCTAAAAACTGCCTTAAATCTAGCTTTTGACATGAGCGATTTGGGCTTGCTGAGTCACTTTTTGGGCTTGGAGATAGCTCAAAATTTCGATGGGATCACTATATCTCAGCAAAAATATGCTTCCGACCTGTTATTGAAGTTTAATATGGCTGAATGTAAGGCAGCCCCGTTCCCATTCCTCTCAGGAATCAGTCTTGAGGAGGGAGATTCCACACCGCTTGCAGATTGCAGTATGTATCGACAGTTGATTGGTTCACTACTTTATTTGACACATTCACGGCCTGATATCTCATATGCCGTGAGTGCCGTGTCAAGATATATGCAGCAGCCACATGAGCTTCATTGGCGAGCAGCCAAGCGGATCTTGCAGTATGTGCAAGGTACGAGACAGTTTGGCATACATTATGCTGCAGATTCTGAGCTAGATTTCATTGGTTTTACTGATTCAGATTGGGCAGGTGATAGCATTGATCGGAAGTCCACTTCCGGTTATGTTTTCATGATTGGTCATGGTGCTATTTGCTGGTCCAGCAAAAAGCAAGCAGCCATTGCACTTTCTTCAGCAGAGGCAGAGTATCGAGGGGCAGTCAATGCCTGCATTCAGGCAGTTTGGTTGCAGGGTATTCTTTCCGAGTTTGGTTTTGGTGGCACTACTTCGACTGTCCTATTTTGTGACAATCAAAGTGCTATCAAGATCTCCACAGATCCAGTTCAGCGGCAGAGGACCAAGCACATTGAGATTCATATGCATTACATTCGACAGTTGGTGCATGACCGCACCATCATTCTGCAATATTGCCCTACTGATGAGCAAATTGCAGACATCTTCACCAAGAGCTTCACTGAGAAGAAGTTCTCTTACCTCCGTTCACTGTTGGGGGTGAGTTCCATCATGGTGGAGACAGATTGATTCATTATTATGCTTTAGACTTGAGGGGGGGCTTTCTTCCCACTGGGTTTTCCCTCTTTCCTCACTTAGTTTATTTTTCAGCATTTTTTGGATTATTGTATTGGGGTGACCTTTGGTCTTAGTTACCAGGGCCCCACATTATTTTAGTTGGCACATCATAGTCTAGCTTGAGGGGGGGTGTTCGGATATCCATCATCTATTTCGGGATACATATCTATTTCAGGATCATCTATTTCGGGATACATATCTACTTCAGGATCTTGCATGATCTATTTCAGGATATGCAGTCCAGTCACCAGTTTGATGCCTCCAGCACCTTATCCACCTTCTTCTAGCACCCGGGAGCCACTTTCCACAGAGTTTTAGCCCTCCTAAGCTGAAAGGCGCCCTCTTCTCACCTACTGACAGAGAAGGGCGCACTTGTTCACCTACCACTGCAGATTCACTCCAGTTACATTCAGTTAGCTCCGATTCTGATTGATTTCACTCCGATTTCACTCCTGACTGACTGTTTCACCTCCGATTGACCTCCAGTTCGATTAGGTGACTTGTTCTGACTCCAGTTAGCCTCCCATGCGCCCCCACTGAGCCTCCAGATCCTATATCAGTGCTACACACTTCAGTTACATTTATTATGATCAGTTAGACTCAGCTTGACACCTGGATGACTGTTTGTTGTGATTGATGAGCAACACCGATGATTGATGAGGACTCCTAGATTGAGTCAAGCTACTCCATTCAGTGATTCGAATGACCTCCTTAGGCAATTCGAATTGCTCTGTTCATTGTGACAGTTTGTATTGTAATTCATTCACCCTTTTCTGGGATAGAGAGCACTGCTGCATGTTTTGCACAGTTTTGCACCATATTTTCTATGTTCATCTGTTGTGATTGATTTACTTGTTCATTAGATCTGCTGTGACTAATTTTACACTCACAACTGCTACCAGGTGCATGATCCTTGCCTCTTTAGAAAGTTCCTGTGCACAAAACAACTAACTTGACAGTTTGAATACATAACATTCACTCATGTCCCGAGAGCTCAGAATAGTGTCGCAGATCAAATGGCTAACAACATCCTCGACTAGCATATCAATCACACCATGTAAATCATCCCTCATGCATACACATCAAATATCAACATAAAAATCCCAAAAAGACTACAGCTACAACAAAGGGCATCCACGTGCCTATCATAACAAATCATTTGCATCCACATGCAATAAATAACACAAAAACATACAGGCACATCCATGTGCATACACAACATAATAACTGCAAAAATGCATCCATGTGCATACACAACATAATAACTGCAAAAATGCATCCATGTGCATATCTATATAAATATATCATCGTCATATACATGTCACGAGTGTCCGAGCACTCAGCTAAACAAAAATATACATCAAGGAGCCCCAACAGCATCCATGTCATAAAATACATGCCGTATATACAAAAAATCCCGAATGCCCATACGCATCGAGGGGGGGGGGGAGTCCCCAACACTCCCTAATGAGAGTCATATCCCCCATATGAACCCTCCTCACTAGCCTCCTCTGCTGCGGACTCATCCTATCCTCACTCCTCCTCTGGATGCTCCTCATCCCCCTGTCGATCCTAACCCCTGCTCTCCTCAGCCATAATTACCACCCAAATCAAGATCGACCGATCCAATTGCCCAGAAATTCCAAATCCGCTCTGGCCCACCACACTCTCCTGTCAAAGTCAACCACACAAATGACACTTGGCATTATGGGTCCACTTACTATTTATAGACAGTTGACTTTTTCTTGATTTGACCATTATGGATCCATACGGAGTCCATTTTCCAAACCGTTTCCACCACTGGAATCGGAACGACGAGACCTTCACCATGGTCAACTCGGTTTCTTGTTTTCTCTGAATCCTTTTTTTGGAATTTTTTCCATGCACCTTGCCATCTCGATTTACATGCCACATTGATCGTTTTTAGTTTTTAGCATTCCTTATACCATCGGATTCAGTTTTCTGAGCCCGTGATGATGCTTGAGATCATTTCTCGCTCTCACCCCTAGATTTTTCAAGCATTTTTCACCAGCCCCTAGTCATCTCGGTTTGCGCACCACCTCGACCGTCATCCATTTTGATGCTTTTTATATCACCGGATTCAGTTTTCTGAGCTCGTGATGATGCTTGAGATCATTTCTCACTCTCTCCAGAAATAGTTTTCAACATTGTGTCCTGACACCTTGCTGCCTCGGTTTGTGCACCACATCGGCCGCCATCGAATTGTTACACATTTATACATGAGCCATTCACTCCATTCATACTACAATTATTTCATTATTTTTCCACCATTCATCATCCCGCAAGGAGGCCCACCAATGTTCTGCCCCCAACCCTCGCTCTCGGTTCTCATCGATGTGCCTTGATTGAACACTCTCTCCTTGCTTGGCTATTCCTTTTGTTTGGTATAATTTTATCCCTTTTTCGGGCCGGACAAGTCCTTTACAAAAAAGGCACTTAGGGAGTTTCTGTTAAGCTCTTTTCTAACTCCTAAAAGAATGAAAAGATCGCTAAGCAATCTTGCTTCCTTTCATGCTCGTTAAAGTACCTGAAAGGGCATCTATCTGGTATAAGTTTAACTCTTTTCCAAACCTGGTAGACTAATTACAAAAAAGGAATACGCTAGTCACACTGGCTAGAAGAGTTCTTCATTGCATCCTTTTATGCTTTTTTGGGCCTTGGAGACCAACACATGAAAAAGAACCCCCCATGGAGTCTTCTTATTGCTTTCAGACTCTCTAAAATTGAAATCAACCACAAGCATGCACCGTCCTGGGCTCGTACAAATACACACGATGGTACCACTCCATTATTTTAGAGTCTTCTTATCACTTTCAGACTCCTTAAAATTGAAAGAAATCACGAGCATGAACTGTCTTGGTCTCATATAAATCCACATGAAAGCACCATTTTGAGCACACTTCTTCCAGCTCCTTAAACCATGAAGAAGTCCCCACTGGTGCCTCTCAGCACTATGATCAATCATCTCGGCAGCACCCCCAAAAAGGTCGCCTTTGTTCAGAGTATTATGTGATATACCACCCTCAGAGTTTCCTGCCATCCTACACCGACTTGAGTATCCCTCATTCCATTCACCATCCCTAGTCCCTTAAAACTGTGATCCCCTTCCCACTAATCAGTTTCATATGCTGCTCGATCATCCCCGCCATCATACTCTAAACAAAGGAAGTTTGAGTCCACCCACTCTATTTTCCTAGTTATTCCCCACCTCCACGGTATGTCATTCCTACCATCAGTACTCTCACACTTCGGTTATCCACCTCGTGCTCCTATCAAGGAAACATCATTGCCTTGCTAGTTGTAGGTCTCCCTCTGTCGAGGACATCCCATCTATTCCAGAGGATAGGCCCAGAGGTCCCTGTGCCTTGGACTCATCACCATATGTGGTGAGTGCCTACGAACCATTTTGAGTGGAGTCATCAGTGCCTCTCCGAATGGTTGTTTCTCACATGCTTGACTTCAACACTTTGATCGCATCGTTGAGATTCATGCAGGGTATATATCCCTTCAGTTATTGGTCAAAGAGCCCGGATTCCCCCCAACTCTAGCGCTTTGGTGAGTCACTTCGGAACACCCAGTTATATGTTCCTGTGGATATCCAAGTTGCATTGGCAACAGTATTCGGAAGCCATCCACTTGCCTGCTTCCTTGAAGTACCTAGTTCAACTACAGTCCAATATACCATTGAGGGTATGACTCCCCGTCATTATGATCCAACAACTCATTAGTTCCTCCGGTACCACACTCAACACCACTATTGTTATTATAGTGTATCAGTTCTTCAACTCAGACATGGTCATCCCGACAGTATGTCCTAGATTTATGTCCCCTCTGGACCCTTATGATGTACACAGTAGTTCTCCATGTATCTCTTAGGTCCCCTTTTTTGGGCCTCGTTGTGATTCTATATATCTTGATATGAGCATGGGAATTCCTACCTCATCCACATATTCAGATTATTCCTCATTCATTATTGAGGCCATGTATTTTTAGTTTTTGTAGTTTGTTCGAGACCGTTGTTCCAGGCTCTAGTTTGTTTCTTCTCTCCTCCACACCCCAAGAAACTATAAAAGACCTATGATGTCTATCGGCCATACTATGAGCTCTTGTCCTCACACATCAGGGGGCAATCTGTTAACACCCAAAAAGTGCTCACCATCTCATCTCCCTCATTATATGACTCATTTTCCTATATTTCCTACCATATTTGCCTCCAAAACCTCAAAAAACCATTAAAAAGCCACCAAAAAGCCAAAAGACCCATTCCCCCCCAAAAAAAATAATTTAAATTTCCTCAAAAGATAGCAAAAACCCTCTAAAAGGGCCCTAAATTCCCAAAAATCAAATAAAAGGGAATATAAAATATAAAAAAGAGGGAAAAAATAAGCAAAAACCCTAAACAATTGACCTAAACCATATGGTGCCAAAAACCATGTGTCAATACTCCACCACTAAAAACCTATAAATAGGTGATGGAGGCTCCCCATTTGACATCCACAATCTATCCTATCTTCACTTTGCCAAAATCACTCTTGAAACCCTAGCTTACCATTTGAGTTAGTTTCCCATTTGAGTGCCCCTTTTGGCCCATTATTCAAACACCTTGGAGAAGGAGAAGGAACCCATTGGAGCATGGAAGCAGCCCTCCTAGACTACTGCAAGAGCTCCACCAACCTCAACATTTGAGGTAAATGTAATCTTGATCATATCATAATACAAAAAGAAAATTTTCTCTTATATTGTTATTGTCTTTTTATTTTCTGTTGATGCACATGTTAGCTTAGATTTTACTGTTTTACTGTTTAAATTTACTGTTTTATTGAACTGCTACTAAGGAGGCCCTTCTCCTTAGTAGGTGCTCATTCGCAAAAGCTAGGGTGAAAACCCCAGCTACAACTTCTTTTTTGTTTCTCTATCGCATTTGAAAGTTATTTTGATACATTCCCTCAAAATCCTCAAGGAGAGTGGAATTAGGTAGCTTAGCTTAGTTTTGAGTATTTGTTAAATACATGAGTAATTTAACTGTTGAATTTCTTAGGTTGATTAAGTAATTGTAATCTTACTCAAGATAGTATAGTTTCTTGTCTTTATATAGTTAGTTGTAAACTAAATCACTTCATAGATAGGTTTCTGAACTTGTTCATAGTTATTACATAGTAGCTAGTCTTTCTAATTCCTAGATTAGAGTTTGAATAATTGATTAGTAGTTTCCATTTTCAGAAGAGTAGTTTGGTTTTGATCAAGTCTTATTTCCTACAGTAGTATTGTTTTTATCTTTTCAATTATTGTTCATAGAGTATAGTAGTATAGATTGGTACTATTCTGATCTATTGGTTTGGTTAGGTCTAATAAGCTTAATAGTTGTATTTCTAAAGTTTGACTCGGTTTTTCATTTTGAAAGATCTTTCGATCTTTTCATTATTAAACATTTCTAAGGTTGGACGAGCCAATGTCTTAGGTACCCTTCTACCTCAGCATATACTTTGCCACAACTCTAAGATTACCAACCCTGGTCGATAATTAAATATTTAGTGAATTCATTAAGACAATAAAACATCCAACAACACGGTGGCAAAATTTGAAGGTGATTAGGTGAAAATTAAAGAAGTTATGGCAAACCCTAAAAATCGACAAATGTGAGATTTCTGGCTTTGGGAAGTGGAATTTGGGATACGGTCCTCAGGAATGAAAGATGCAGAATGAGATTACAGGGGTGTCAGAGAAGTTTCAAGGGAAACAAAATGAAAACAAGGGAGATATGGTGTATTTTTCCACCTTGTGAGCATCAACATTGATTGGTATTCAGTATCCATTGTATTGACTCAGATCCATTATTTTCCCTTCAGGAACCAAGTTTCCCTATTTTTATTCCTATACACTTGTTGTTCCATTATAGCCAACGTACATGCAGGATGCACCTAATTAGCCTGCATACATTGAGTTACATGGTAAAAACCAGTAAAAACTCTATTTTTACTCCCACAAAGCAGTTTTAGGGTCACCTTTGTCCCTCCATATACCCGAAATGACTCGATTCGACCTTTCACTTACCTTTGAAAGGCTATATATTGAGCTCTTATGGTGTATGGAAGGGAGGAGAAAGAGAACAACATAACTCTAGTGAATTTTTTCCATGACTTGAGTCTACACTCATTGATCCTTGTTGTTGTGAACTCCTTATGTTCACCTACCAAACTCCTTTCATAGTTTGAGTTTGTCATTGCATGGAGGATTGAAGTGGTGGAGGCACAAGTGGAGAGACCTAGTTCTTGGTTAATATTGGTTTCCGACAAGAGGTTGTATCATGTACTTCTTGTTATTAATTAGGAAATACTCATTTTCTCATCCAATTGATGTTGTGAATGTTATTTAAATTACATTGGGTTACATTTGCTTATGATATCATGGAACGTGTTATTGATTATGCTAATGTATTTCACATATTATATGCACTTGCTTGTACTTGTTGTTGAGACTAATCTGCAGGGACAAGTGTAGAGATCGAAAGCTCAACGGGGATCTAATTCAAACATCCGGTTGAAGGTTGGTCTTATTCTCCATATCTTAGCATTTTCATTTATATAGCACTGCATTGAAAATTGAGTTTATTTCTGGTAGTCATCTATCGGTTGTGGTCTGCCCCAATCCATAGGAATTTTTTCTTCGTAACAATCAGGAACACATCCACGCCTTTGGATTTTTTAATCGTTGCGACTTCACTAGTCAAACTTCGCATTGTTCACATGAACTCGTCGAACATTTAACGATCAACCGTGACAACAGTGCCACGCGCTCTTCGTCCAACTCCTCGTACATTAACGCCTCATTGAGCCCAATCGCAACTGGAATTTCATGATTCATGCACAACTCTACCCAACCGCAACTAGAGTTGTTCTACGCACTCAACATTGGATTCACTGATACCAAATGATGCTCTCCTATTCACAGGATGCTTCAACTCAACTGGACTTTTCAACCGGGCTCTGATATTACCGGCTCTTTCCATCTTTGATACCAACTGGAGAATTTTGTGTTGGTCAAACCTTCTTGCTTAACAATAACACACGACGTCCACACACACTTGGTGTAAAACAGGATGCAATAAGATGGCTTCTATTAATTCAATTGAATTACGGTTACAATGTGAAATACAAAGAAAAGTAAACAGCTAACTAGTGGGTCTTAGAATTTACAATATACAGAAGTAAATGTGTGATATCTCTGTGTGCGATATTCTTCCTCTCATAGCCTCTGATCTAATGCAAGTGCTCGCTAAGCTATGGATGAACGATCTCCCTCTGTTAATACATTGTGATCAACTCTCCCTTCCACGTGTCTTCGCACTGGTCTTCTACCCTATTGGTTCTCTACTACTCATCCCGAGGTCCACTCTGTTCCCCGAGACACTCTTCCTCTGTCTGTTGAATCCTCTCGATCCTACAGACCTACAGTTGTTAGCTCCCTATGGCTGTGCTGTAAAACCTCTTATCCCAACTACCTTCTTAACTTCTCATAAATTCCTTAGCAACCCCGAACTACTACCAAGTACTTCACCTTGAATTCTAAGCTTCTATGACTCTACTACAATAGTGGGTCCCATAACTGACCTCGACCATATTGTCTTCCGTCATCCCTCGACTTACCTGTCGGCTTCCTTTCGTGTCTACGGATTTCCAGTCTGCCCCTTCCTCCATGCTTGGATTCTGACTTAACCTGTTGGTGTCGTTGTTAGACAACGTGTCATTGCAACCTTATCTTTTTTCGACCTATGACATGTCGACTCTCAACCTCTTTCTCCTTATGTCGATGCACCTTGGCAGCTTATGCTCGACTTATTGACTTCAACAACCAATCTTCCTTCGCACTAGTGGTTATCGACAATCCCCCTAGTCGAATTCTCATGTTGCTCAACGTCGACTATCATTCCTAAGCCCTGATGCCCCTACACAGAAGTTCCCCCATACATAATTCAAAACCATTTGGGATTATTTGGGAATAGTTTGGGGTTTCACTAGTCCAAGTTTCGAAAATTAGCCAAATTGTGTAAAATTTCAAATTAGGGATATTGCAATGGTATTAAAGCATGGTCCTTGCACCTGTGCATTAATGTCATCCATTCAAGAATAATCCATTGAAAATATTGAATATCATTTTGAGGCACATTCTACTTTGGACATGAATCAAAGAGCATATACTGATGGATGCTTGAACTGTGAAGGAGTACCTACTGATGCGTGCTCACACCTCTATGTTGGTGACATAGAGATCACTTTTTAAAGTGTTTCTACAAGCCAAACTTACATTAAGCATGAAAATTAAGGCTTTGTAGCAGTTGAAGAAGAACCAATATCAACTTCCCTATCATCACTTGAGCTTAATGTTAGATTTTCAGAATTTACTTCAATCTGATCTAGGATCTTAACTGAGAGAACAACATGTACAGCATATCTACAGCATATCAATCATGGAGACAATAATGCAAGCACACAAGAGACACAAAGATTTACTTGGGGAAAACCATAAGGTGAAAAACCCCAATAACTTCCTCAGAGATAGATAGAGCAATGATACAACCAACCAAAAGAGATAGCCATAACCTAGCAGCAATCCTCCTCCTCCATAAGTGCGCCTCTCCTCCTTGAGAGCATGTGTGAGAAGTGAGTGAGCAAATAGAGTGCCTCCCGCACTCTATTTATACTTGACTTGACTTGCCTTTTTACCTAACTCATGTAGGCTCGAACTTTACCACATAACATAATGCTGAGTGGGCCGACCCCCAATAGGGTGGTCTAATAACCCTTTGACCCACATGGCCGACCCCCAATAGGGTGGTCTAATAACCCTTTGACCCACATGACTTATACAGGGCCGACCCCAAATAAGGTGGTCTAATAACCCATCAAGTATAAGTTACGACACTTACAATATAAATGACGACACTTCCTTATAGGGGAATAATACCATCTCTATAGGAATACAATATACATATATGTGAAATACATTCCGAAGTTACATATACATCAACACTCCCTCTTGACTAGGAAGGTATTTCTCAGCACAGTTCTTCTAGCACAAGTCATCTTCTCTGGATCATCGTCACTGGATAATCGTCATCGAGTCATCATCATCGTCACTGCTGTTGCTATCTCAATCAATCTCTGAATCTACTCGTCATAGGAAGTTCTACAGAGCCAGTCCTTTTTCATACTGTATGTAGGCCCACCACCTGCAGGTCTTCATCATCACTGGCCATACTATGGAATCCTCAGGACTTATTACGTGCGTCACAAAACCTGGCTGCAGCATCCCAGGCTATTACGAGCACACAGCTCTACCTGTAGGATCTCCCAGGAGCACATTACATGTGACCCATCACAAAACCTGGCTGAAGCATCCCAGGCTGTTACGAGCATGCGGCTCTACCTGTCGGATCTCCCAGGAGCACATTACATGTGATCTCACCACAAAACCTGGCTGAAGCATCTGAGGCCTTTTTCATCCTGTCCAGATCTCCCAGGAGCAAATTACATTTGGTCCACCACAAAACCTGGCTGAAGCATCTGAGGCCTTTTTCATCCTGTCCAGATCTCCCAGGAGCAAATTACATGTGGTCATGGCAAAACCTGGCTGAAGCATCTGAGGCCTTTTTCATCCTGTCCAGATCTCCCAGGAGCAAATTACATGCCATAGGACAAAACCTCGCAAGAGCATCTCAGGATGTTACGGGTACACAACTCCGACCTGAAATCTCCCAGGGCACAAATTACATGTCCTCCCAAGCAAAACCTCGCAAGAGCATTTGCCAGATGTCCCAGGGCACCGAATTACATGCCATAGGCAAAACCTCGAAAGACCATCTGCAAATCTCCCAGGGCACAAATTACATGCTTTCCTGCACAACCTGATCCACGGCCACAAAGTATCATCTGATACTCATCAAACATCATCCTGATGTACACATGATCATCCTGATCATCATTACTGCAACATCCTGCTGCATGTCATCTGGAGAAGCTCGTCATCCACGATCATCCAAGTATCCACCTGATATATACATAGATACATGATCCACACAATGTATCCATCATACATGATCCACCTGATCATACAAAGATACATGATCCACACAATGTATCCATCAGCATACATGATCTACCTGATCATACAAAGATACATGATCCACACAATGTATCCATCAGCATACATGATCTACCTGATCATACAAAGATACATGATCCACACAATGTATCCATCAGTATGCATGATCTACCTGATCATACAAAGATACATGATCCACACAATGTATCCATCAGTATACATGATCTACCTGATCATACAAAGATACATGAACCACACAATGTATCCATCAGCATCCAACATGATGCGTTCATACAAAATACATACACATGATCCAACCGATCATATCCAGCATCCAACATGATGCATTCATACATACATATAATGATCCGACTGATCATGTCCAGCATCCAACATGATGCATACACAAAATACATATAATGATCCAACTGATCATATCCAAGCAGAAACCAGAACATCCTCCTGATGTTCATCATTCAGCGCTTACATCCACAGCCTTGTGAAGGATCCCCCTTCCAACATGCTTGGAATGGCTTCAGCAAATGTGTTCATCACTTCTTCCTCGAAGTGTCCTCGATCTGAAGCATGCCAAGCCTCTCTCTGAAGTACTCGAACTTCACCCTGGCTAGTGGCTTCGTCAGCACATCTGCAATCTGCTCGTCCGTCGCAACATACAGAAGCTTCACAGCTCCTCTCTGCACCATATCCCTGATATAGTGATATTTGATCTCTATGTGTTTCGACCTGTCATGAAACACTGGGTTCTCGGATAGCTTCACACAACTCTGGTTATCACAGAAGATACCAGTAGCATCCAGCGGGAGATCAAATAACTCAGACAGTAGCTTCCGTAGCCATACTGCCTCACAACTAGCTGAATAGGCTGCAACATACTATGCCTCAGCTGTACTCAGTGCTACGCAGGACTTCTTCCTGCTAAACCAAGAGATCACACCTGATCCCATACTGAAGCAGCAGCACTGCCAGCCCAATCTGAATCAACATAACCTTGCAGGTTAAACTTTTGATTCACTTCATACTTGAGCCCATAATCCACTGTACCCTTCAGGTACCTCATAACATGCTTTACATCAACTAGGTGAACACTCCTCGGATCCGTCAGGAACTGGCGCAATGTGTTCACATCAAATCAAATATCCGGTCTCGTGTTCGTCAGGTACATCAAGGACCCAATCATCTGACGATACATAGAGACATCAACCAGCTCAGATGAAGCATCACATAGAAGCTTCAGATTCGATGCCATAGGTGTGGCCATGGCCTTGCAATCCATCATCCCGAACCTCTTCAGGATCTCTACTGCATACTTCCCTTGTCCAGGGAAGATTCCTTCTGCACTCTGCCACACCTCGATGCCAAAAACAAATAGTGCATCATCCCCAAGTTCTTCATATCGAATTCAGCAGCAAGCTTCCGCTACATGTCGGCAATCAATCTATCTTCACCTGATACAAACAGGCTATTCGCATACAAAAGTAGTATCACTGGATTGCCTTCCTCAACCTTGTAGAAAAGGTTGGAACCCACTTTACTCTTGGTAAAGAACAAACTGGATAGAAAGCTGTCTATCCTACCATACCAAGTTCTGCACATATATATGACTACACCATGCTGACTTGAAATCCATTTGGTGTATCTTCTATTTCATCACTTTTATATTTTTCTATGCTGCTATCTGTAGCATGCTTGATCCATATGGAAGTCATAACAAACTTCCCTTCAGGTCTTGGGACTACATCCAAAACATCATTCTTCATGATCGACGGATCATGGCATTCCATTTCTTCATCCCAGATCTTGGGAACTTCAATATCTTTAATATCTTCAATAGATATCTTTGTTGCTGGAACAAATGTTGTAGTCCTTTTGTAGGTGAAGATAGACGGTCTTTCCTACAAAACAGGTTAAATTGCATGATTAGAAACATCTCATAATTTTCAGAACAAATTCTTACACATAAAGAAATATGTCATACAGTCATGCAATTATCTTAGCCAATGCTTCAATACAACATTTATCCATATCCTGTAACTTTCTAGATGCCTTCCAATCTCTACTAGAACATTGTTAAGAGTGTGCACAACTCCCAACATGTTAGCAAAGAGGTTTCATTCTAGATAAGTAGCAATGGAATGTTGTACAGTGCCATAGGCCACTTACCCACGTATGTTAGTAGTATACTGTTCATTAATGCAACTATCTTAATATGCACAATACATATCCTAAGTCTAGGAACATGAACATATACATCATTGAACAATTTTATTTAAACAAACAAATATGCAAGAAATGATGATTAAAATTCTTATCTTTCTTTGTTCGTTGGGTGGACTCCCTCTGAGTCTTTGCTTCCTTGCAAGAGCTGCTGGAGTCCTA
Organism: Larix kaempferi; assembly: GCA_027924585.1. NCBI lineage: Eukaryota > Viridiplantae > Streptophyta > Pinopsida > Pinales > Pinaceae > Larix > Larix kaempferi. The sequence goes on along the minus strand of BSBM01001005.1, from coordinate 41,076,801 downwards.
ATCTGAAGTAGCTTCTTCTACATCTTTCTATTGTGGAATGTAGAGAGATGGTCAACTCCCTCTGAATATCTGCATCCTTGCAGAAACTACTGAAGTGTGCTCCTTTGCTTTATTGCAGGAACAACTGGAGTGTGCTCCCTCTTGATCTTTGCTTCTTGGATTACCTGTCTTTGAACTTATACTCATTCTTGATCCCTATGCATGCTTGTTAGTATCATCATTGTGTTATCCCCGAGGTCTCATACATAATCAAAAATTCATTAGAATAATCTTAATATTATAAAAAACACAATAATCTAAAGCATGTATAGTCATGATCATTTCAAACAGAAATAATAAGCATTAGCTTTCAAGGTTTATGTAGGATTCTTATGGTTAGTCAAATCATAAGAAACATAACATGTCTAAACTTATAATTACTCAAACCTATGACTCTTCGGGTTAGTCATATCATTAATTAAGGTAAGACACATAATATGTATACAACCATGACTATTCAAATCTATGACTTCATGAATAATCATTATCAACAACACAACAGTATAAGATCCTAACCCAAGGTAGGAATCTAGCTTGATATAGGAAAACATACCTGGATTATTATGTTAGCTAGTTATGTCTAACATACCCGTATAATGTCTTTTGGTTCTCTTCAGTGACTTGTGCTAGTAACCTGCATGTCTCATAAGTTAACCATTATAAAACCAAGTTATACATACCTCGTGAATGGATCTTGTATGAGATCCATGACAATGGATGAATCTTTGTCCTCATGTTATCATGATCATATGTTCTTGGACCAGAACATGATCTGTCTTTCTTGGTGTACCTTTCATGTTAGTAGACAACATAAACCTCATACAACACCATAATGCATTAGTACAATCATAAGTGTCAATACCCTAACCAATGAATATCTTCTATCATGCATTCATAATTTTGTTAAGGTGAAACGACAAATCTAAAATCAAAATTGTACTAACCGTAATAACATGAAGACAAACATACCATAAACTTAATCATGGACAAATATCGAAACATACCTCGATGAGACATACCTGTCGAGATTGCTTGTAATCTTCTTATGTAAGACCTTAGCCTCATCTCCCTCTGAAACAGGAACTTCTTCACTCATGCAGATGATCAATCCATCTTCTTCTAGGATTAACCCAATCCACTTGATTTGCAAGAACTGGACCTAGAGCTGGATATGGGTTTGTCAGAGAAACCCCAAAAATTCAAACTTTGAATTTCAAATTTTTGAAAGGATAGAAATATGCGCCTTGATGAGCTGATCAAACTGGTATATTCAGAATTTGAAAACTGCAAAGTTTCACTCCTCAATTTTGCCTTTGAAACTTCCGGATTCACTAGACGTGACCCTGAACTGGGGTTTGATGAATCCCACTCTTTTTCCCAATCAAAAGGTTTGATCCAAAGCTCTAAGCTTCTATTTTTCTGAGGAGCTTCCAGCCGTGGTCTCAGATTTCAAAAATTCCCATTTTTACAGAAGCCCTAATTTTCCACTTTCCTCATCAAAGTCCCGAACTAGGGTCTGATCAAGCCCGGCCTTCTTCCCAACCAAAAATTCTGATTTTGGTCTCTAAATTTTTATTTTTATGAGTAGCATTCAGCCGTGGTCTCCGATTACAAAAATTCCAACTTTCTTCAAAGCCCTAAATTCCGGAAGCCATGAATGAAGGTACCAAAAAATAATTCTGTTTTGACAGAAATATGTACCTGATTGTTTCTGGTGTAACTCTGAAATTTTTGATCCACAGGGTCTGAAAAAAGTTTCTTGAGATAGCCTGACCTGTTAGCTTTCCATCTTGACAGGTCTGACCTCAATTGGATTCTCTGAGAGAGAGTTATGCCAAATGTCGCAACGTGACCTGTTTTGGGATAAAACAGAAGAGCGAACTTGTACGGTGTGCCACGTGTCACCGTTTGAACTTCGGCCTCTGACAAAGTTTTCTGATATAGCTCGGCCTGTTATCTTTCCATCCTGACAGGTATGACCTCCATTGGATTTTCTGAGAGAGAGTTATGCCAAGTGTCGCAACGTGACCTGTTTATGGGATAAAACAGTAGAGCGAACTTGTACGGCGTGCCACGTGTCACTGGTTCAACTTCGGCCTCTGAAAACGTTTTCTGAGATAGTACAGACTGTGTACTACCTGTCACTTTTTACGAAATTTTATTTGGAGCTTCCTAGCCCAAGTTATGACCTTTTTCCCAAGGTCACCTGATTTTGACTCAGATCTGGAAGAGGCAGAAACCCTATATTGTACAGATCATAAATCACAAAGTACAACGAATTAGAGGTTGTCCTTTGGACAAAAGGTACCTGGAGATTTTATCTTCGTCCTGTAACAATTTCAGATCTGAAAAATTCTCCAAAACGGATTTATAGCGAAAGTGCTACGATGACTGGTTTTTGCTATATCAAGCCCTAGCATCGTAAGTGCAACAAGTGTCATACATGCCATATCATGCCTTCTTTCAGGCTAGCTCTGATACCATGTTAGATTTTCAGAATTTACTTCAATCTGATCTAGGATCTTAACTGAGAGAACAACATGTACAGCATATCTACAGCATATCAATCATGGAGACAATAATGCAAGCACACAAGAGACACAAAGATTTACTTGGGGAAAACCATAAGGTGAAAAACCCCAATAACTTCCTCAGAGATAGATAGAGCAATGATACAACCAACCAAAAGAGATAGCCATAACCTAGAAGCAATCCTCCTCCTCCATAAGTGCGCCTCTCCTCCTTGAGAGCATGTGTGAGAAGTGAGTGAGCAAATAGAGTGCCTCCCGCACTCTATTTATACTTGACTTGACTTGCCTTTTTACCTAACTCATGTAGGCTCGAACTTTACCACATAACATAATGCTGAGTGGGCCGACCCCCAATAGGGTGGTCTAATAACCCTTTGACCCACATGGCCGACCCCCAATAGGGTGGTCTAATAACCCTTTGACCCACATGACTTATACAGGGCCGACCCCAAATAAGGTGGTCTAATAACCCATCAAGTATAAGTTACGACACTTACAATATAAATGACGACACTTCCTTATAGGGGAATAATACCATCTCTATAGGAATACAATATACATATATGTGAAATACATTCCGAAGTTACATATACATCAACACTTAATGAAGTTGGTCCAAGTAGAAAGTACAAAGAAGAGGAGGTCCCTCTACAAGAGCCTCTTTTTCTTGAAGGGTCATCAAATACGAATGAAAAGAAAATCCAAGAGACTCTTAGCATACTCCATGACACTCAATCATTGGTGTCAAATTCTTGTTGGAGAGTTTCTTCATTGAAGGATCCATCCTTCCTTGAAGACATGGATAAGATTCAAAGAGAAATGTGAAACATCGAAGGTAATGTCATGTCATTGCTTTTTGATAGAAACAATTTGGTCGAGCTTAATGAATGGTTACATGGAGCATACTTGAAGAATAATGAGGATATTCATAATATCAAAATGAAAAATGAGAAACTTCTTGATAGGTTGCAAGATACTTGTTCTTCCTCCTATATTTCAGATTGTCAAATGGTAGATTGCTTGGAGGGTTTTCATGACATGATGGATCATGAGAAACATGGAAACTTACACATACTTGTTCTTCCTCCTATATTTCAGATTGCCAAATGGTAGATTGCTTGGAGGGTTCTCATGACATGATGGATCATGAGAAACATGGAAACTTACATGTGCTTTATGTGTTTGAAGATGAGCTTGATGAGATACAAGAACTTGTCGTGGTGGAAGAGGAACTTGAGTTTCCTCTTGGAAATGGTTACACACTTTTTGAATAAGTGTATGATTCCACTACCTTAGAACCAACCTATGAGGAAATTTTCTCACTTTTGAGGGAGGTGCATGATCCTACCCTTATGGAGCCTTCAATTGATGAAAATTTTGCATTTTCTAATAATTTGGGTGTGTTGGTTCATTCTCCTACCTCCTACACTTCCATATTTTGTAACATTCATCCTAATGAAGTATGGGTGAAAGGTTTCTTTTTGAAGGTGCCACATGAGGAGTATAAAATCCTATCTCCCATTTTGAGGATGACATGATTAGAGAAATTTGTTCTTTACATTTGCAACAGCATCCCTTGTTACTTTATGATGGTACACATCTACATGGATGCACCTATGATGTTCACTTGCATCACTTGAAGACTCATGATTTTTTTTGCTCCTTGCTTAGCTCAATTGATGTTGGAGGAACTTCATCCAATACTTGGGTGAAGAGATATATGATTGGAGAACATTTTTATTGGCAGCAACATCCTTTTTTATTTCTTGATGATACACATATCCATGGATGCATAAATGGTACTTCTGTGAGACCCTTGAAGGCTCATTGTTTCCTTTGCTCCCTAATTGGTTTAGATTTTAGTGGAGGTTCTTCATTCACTTATTGGATGAAAGAACACATGGCTGATTATTTTGTTGCATATTACATTCTTTTGGATCAACATGGACATATTTTCTTGTGGGATGATTCCTACTCTTTCGGTGATGAGACATGGGACTTTCACCCTTGTACTTTGAGCTTCAATGGTCTCACTCTTTATTCTTGTGTGCATTTGGCACATGAGGACTATATGGTTGATTGGGGGAGACTTGTTTGCATTCATCCTCACTTTGAGGATATGTATTTCATGATGGAGAGCCTCTCTTGGTTTTGTCCCAAACTTGAAGAATTTCATATTTTGATGCAAGGGGCCTCAAGGTTTCAATTGTGCATTGGAAATGTTGAACTTCCAATGTGATGGTATGATTTTTACATCCTTGCATTTTTCATAATGATGAGTTTTTATTGTTGTTACTAATGTTTGGAAAGATGCAGATGAGACAATGGGATCCTGGAATTATTTGGAATGTTGGTTTTCCACATGTGACACTGCCACTCAAAGATTTGCAGCTAAGGCAGTGGGATGTGGGAAATATTTTTCCTGCAATTTTTTGTGGTAGAGCATGCCTATCTTTTGGAATGCAATACAAGAAATGGGATCTCGGTGTTGCTTGGTTTCAACTCACTTGGAGCAGTAGTTCAATTGTTGGTTTGAGAGAGAAAGCCAACCTTCAGTTGTTCGAGTTCATCTTTGTAGAGCAGTGTTCCAGTTTCCTATGTGGGAGACCTTTTGAGAGATGGATTCAATCTTCACATGCTTGGTTTTCATGGTATTTCATACTAGACATTTCACACCATGCATGTATCAGGATCATTTGGGACCCTGGGATCATTTTTGGTCTCATTGGTTTCAATTTTTGGTGGCAACAAGTAGTATGGTTTGAGTCACGACTTGAGAAGGTGATTGTAATCAGAGTAGTGCAGCAGCAAGCATGGTGGTTCCTCTTTACAATTTTCACAGAATATTGAAGACTCAAAGTTAGGAAACTTAGTGGAAACTTCAAATAATTATACAGTGATAAAAAGGGTTGAAAGTTCAAAAAGGGTTTCCAAAATATGAAAGAGTACATGAGTGCCACTACTTAGAGATTTCGAAGCAAAGTTTTGGAAAGAGCGCAGGTTATTCAACATCCATGTTTGAAATTGCTTGAGGACAAGAAATATTGGGTGGGGAGGACTTTCATGTTCCCAATTAAATGGTTTTCAGATAAATAATTAAGTTGGCCTACCCAATTCCTAAGGGTTATGTGGAAGAATTAAAATATTGACATTTAACCCAAAGGTCTACAGTTTCTCATGAAAATTCAATACCCTAAATTGATAGTGGAAAAATAGGCCAATAAATTATGGAATAAATGTTAAATGCTCCAAAATGAAGTGGCATTAGGTCCTAGTTGGACTTGGGGGCGCATAAGTGGACATGTGGGGTCCACATGAGAGAATATTCCTCCTTTAAACATGGATCCATCCCCAAATTCGAGTTGGAAGGGAATATGTAACAGTCATGAAGGAAGAGGAAGATTCATAGGGATAAAAATAGGCAATGACAGATTCTATGACAACTATGACAAGCATTATGACACTTATGACATTTTCTATGACACCTATGACACTTATGACAGATTCTATGACATCTATGACAATGCAAGAGATAAAAATAGACCAAGAGGGTGCGTGAGAGGATTTATACATCTCCAAGGAATCCAAAGGATTCCCCAATTCGAATTCATGGAGGATTTGGAGACAAAATATGAGCCAAGTGTCATGTGGGGCCAATGAAGGGTCATAACTCCCACTAATTCAAATTTTATGAGTAATTAGGAGATAATTTGAGTTATAAGGAGGTAAATGAGTCAAATAAAGTTATTAAAAGGATTCAAAGTCTAAATGGATCATATTTTGGTCATTTTTCATTTGCATCTTTTCAATTTTGGAGAGCTTCAAGCTTGTCCTTGCACAGTGGATGCTCATCATCCCTGCCTTAGAACCAATTTTGAGGGTGCAAGATTCCCATCTAATTCGGTTGATGGAGAGGAAATTCATACCTCTCAGTAGGAGCTTCATGGATATTTTTCTATGCACATTCAAACCCCAACTGATTTCGAGTTCATCTTCTCTCATTCTTCTATATGCCTATTCTACTATCTTTCTCTCAATGTCATGTAAATGTGCAAGGGTGCACTTCTTGTTGCATATAGTTAGTGGAGTATTTTTATTTACACTTAATGGACATGTTAGTTTCTTCATATCTCTTTAATAATCATATCATGATATCCACAAATATAAACATCATGTATTTCAAGTGATATTTCCAATCAAGAAAGAGATCCAAGCCATTTTCCCCATAGCATTTGCATAGTGATTTTGGAATGATGTTGTACTTGTTTTATATCATATTTTTATGAGATATTTATCCATGTTATGATATTTATATGAATTTAATTTGATGGACCAAATAATTTTTGCATACCCCTGAAGTGTCACTATGGTTTATGATTAAATTCGATACTCCTTATCCACCATTTTCACCACAAATTCTAGACTCTAGAAGCTGTTGTTCATTGGGATACCTATTCGAACCTAAAACCAAATATAATGCTGAAAAAATATTGTACTTAATTTAATCTAATATATCCAATTCTAAGACCAATAATTAGTGAAGACCGTATAGTGTTTGGAAGAGCATTTAATGGAAGACCTAGGGGGGATTTCCACTTCTCAAATTAACTAGTCTTGTCCCGAAACTTCTTTCCTTGCAAATTTCATACTATGGATGGTTATATCAGTTGTTTGGGTGTATTATAGATGTATTAATGTTTCCTATATCCTCATAAGTTACCCCATACAGAATTCAAAACCATTTGGTATCATTTGGGAACAGTTTGGGGTTTCACTAGTCCAAGATTCGAAAATTGGCCAAATTGTTGCACCGAGTGAAATGAGGTGCTCTACAACCCATTATGGGAGAGATCCTCTAACGTGATATAAAATTTCAACGTTAGGAACAAAATAATTAAAAAAAATCATGTTGGATCATAAAATAAAAAAATTATGGAAAATATTTATAAAAAAAAATCCATGTTGGTTCATAAAATAAAATATTATGAAAAGTAATTAAAAAATAGATGTTCGTTTATAAAATAAAAACTTAAAACTTAAACCCGGATCTATCAATAAAGAAAGATCAAATTTCTTGAGTTTAAATTTAAAAAAAGAAATACACCTCAAGAAATTGGATCCCTCTCGGTGCTTGATAGATACGAGTTTAAGATGGATCTATGCTAGTGTAAACTTTCAAACTAGGGATATTACATTTAGATAAAATAAAAAGTATCTCTTTCGTATAATATATTTTTTTGATTTTGGAAAAAGATTTTTTTTTCTCCTGAAAAAAAGACGCAATTTATTTTATTAAAACTAAATCACCTTGTTCAGAGGCTCCAAAGGCCTTGTCATACATTGCTTCTTCAAGATTGGGATCATAGATCCCATTGATCCTTAAAATAATACATCGGATATCTCAATGTATGTCATGAATTCATATACCAAAAATACATATGATCATAAATTACTAACTGTGTCACATTAGCAAAAAGCATAAAACATTCAAGTTTTTTCTCATATTACAAAAAATAGGTACCACCTCAAAAAAATGATTTTTCATTTAAATCCCATGCTGAAGGAAAAACAATAGGATTGTTCTTTATCTATCTACTTGTAAATGAAAACTATTTTCATCCAAGATGAGGTCCTAGGTCATGCTCCATTATGGTGTCATTGTCTTGCTCCCACGGATGCCAATTTCCATCTCTCTCCTTTAGACCAATCTTAGATAATCGGTCTTCCAGAGAGTTTCTCTTTCTAAATATATGCTAAAAACATGACTTCTGAAACAAACCCACAATTCGAATCAAGTCATCATATATGGCCTAGAAATGAATGTTCTTTGGGGATCTCTTCAGTCTCATCCAGTCCACCACAAGCTTCAAATCACCAAAACCTATATTATCTATTCTCCCTTTCAATGAGAAAGCATCATAACTAAATTTAAATCCATCAATTCAACATGATTGTTTGTGCTCAATCCCACACCTGTATAAAAATTAATCTAATGATGGTATGAAAAAATAGACTATACCAACTGCACCTCCCCTAGCAAGCATGTCCTGTGATACCCCACCAAAATATTTCCATCAACTAGTATTGTCTATAACCTCCTCTTCCACCCTTCGAGCCCTGGAAGGCCTCTCATCCTAAGGGAATAAAATGAGAATTTCCAAACTTTTAGAATCATAAACAATAGGTGCAATAACCACATCATTGAAAATAAAATTGTTCCTAGCTAGACAAGATCCCTAAATCAATAAGGCTGGGAGGGCCAAAAGATCCTTAAATTCCCCATTGTTAATCCATGTATAAAAGGAATCCTATATATCCAAACCATTCCAAACAAAAAACATCCCTTTCACCTGTGTCACATGATCATGGATCCTCTTCATGAATGGGCATTGAATGAACAAATACTCTATGGATTCATTAACTACCTTACATAGGGGACACTAGCCAGGTCCAATCCAATATCTCTTAATCATGACATCCCAAATAGGTACTTTTTTGAATAATATCAACCACTAAAACAAATTGAATTTGAGAGGGCATTTTAGCTTCCAAATCATAGGAATCCACCAGAGTCGCCTAGGAAGATCTTCCTCCTCATCGATGACTCTATATCCCAAAAAAAGAGTGTAAGAATTTCCATCTACATTGCTTGACCATATCAATTCATCCACCTTATCCACTAATTGGATATGACAAGCATGGATATCCTTTAAGTAATTTTTCCATCGGGTACTATCTTCACTGTAAAAATCCAACACCTGTGCACTGAGCCACTCTTGTTTCACAGTGGAAGAATTAGTTGCATCACTAATATGACTTAAAAAAAAAACCATGTTACTCAAGAGACTCAATCATGTGTGGAGGAAGCTTATATGTAGATCATCATGTGCCAAGTGCATACAAGTATCAAGTGACCAATAAAATATGCTCCAATGACATAGATGAGCATCCCATGTCCTATAATGATGCTCCAAAAGGATGTAAGATGCATCAAAATAATCAGCCATGTGTTCTTTCATCCAAGAAGTGAATGAAGAACCTCCGCAAAAATATGAACCAACTAAGGATCAAAGAAAACAAGGATACTTCAAGTGGATCAAGTAAGTCTCATCCATACACCCATGAATGTGAGATTCATAAAAAAATAGCAAAGGATGTGTCTGCCAATAAGAATGTGCTCCAATCATAAATCTCTTCACCCAAGTATTGGATGAAGTTTCTCCAACATCAAATGAACTAAGCAAGGAGCAAGAAAAATCATGAGTCTTCAAGTGGCTCAAGTGAACATCATAAGTGCATCCATGTAGATGTGTATCATCATAAGGTAACAAAGGATGCTACTGAAAATGTAAAGAAGAATGTGCTCTAGTCATTTCATCATCAAAAGGAGAGATAGGAGTTTCATACTCCTCATGGGGCACCATCAGAAAGAACCCTTTCACCCATACTTCATTAGGAGGAATGCTGCAAAATATGGAAGTGTGGGATGTAGGATAATGAACCAACTCACCCAAATGATAAAAGAGTGCAAAAGTTTCATCATGTGAAGTATCCATAGTGGTAGGATCATGCACCTCCCTCATAAATGTGAAACTTTTCTCATAGGTTGGTTCCAAGGTAGAGGAATCATGCACTTCTTCAAAAAGTGCATAACCATCATCAAGAGGAAACTCAATTTCCTCTTCTACCAAATCAACTGCTTGGATCTCATCAAGATCATCTTAAAGCACATCAATAACATGCAAATTTCCATGTTTCTCATGATCCACCATGTCATGAGAATCCTCCAAGCAATCTACCATATGAAAATTTGAAACATGGGAGGAATAAAAAGTATCTTGCAACCTCTCAAGAAGTTTCTCATTTTGAATTTTGAGCATATGAATATCCTCATTATTCTTCAAGTATGCATCGTGTAACAATTGATTAAGCTCAACCAAATTGTTTCTATCAAAAAGAAAAGACATTAAATTACCTTTGGTGTTGCACATTGCTCTTTGAATTTTCTCCATGTCTTCAAGGAAGGATGTCTCCTCCAATGAAGTAGTTGTCAAACAAGAAATTGACACCAATGCTTGAGTGTCATGGAGAGTCTTCAAGGCCTCTTGAATCTTCTTTTCATCCATATTCAAGGAACCTGCAAGAAAATGAGGTTCTTGTAGATGAACCTCCTCTTCTTCTTCTTTCTTTCTTGGACCAACTTCATGAATATCAAGTGGTGATGGGGAAGTTGATCTTGGTTCTTCTTCAACTGATACAAGGTATCCATATCTATGGTAAATGGAACTTTGTCTTGTAACAACACCTTCAAAAGTGATCTCTATTTCACCAACATAGAGGTGTGAGCACCCATCAGTAGGTACTCCTTCACAATTCAATCATCCATCAGTAGATTCTCTTTGATCCATGTCCAAAGTAGAATGTGTCTCAGAATGATCTTTAGTAATTTCAATGGAATATTCTTCATGCTCATGTGATTTTTATTCATCTTTTTAAAACTCACTTGGGAGTGAATTTCGATCCTCTTCATGTGAATTTTCTTCTTCTTCACCACCTACAAAAATAGGTGGCTCATGGGTCTCCTCCTTTTCACTCAAACATATATGATTTTCTCTCCAAGGTATTTTGCAAGAAGGGAATAGACCTTTCTTCACTAACTCAACATCTTAATTCTTGGTCCTATATACAAACACCCAATCGACAAAGTCTTCAAAAATAATGGCATTCTTTTTATTTCCCATCAAACAAAGATATACCTGATATTGTTGAGGAAACTTTTTACATGTTGCTCTCAATATTGCTAATTCATTCATAGGATTAGAATTTGGTGGTATGACACATTCATCTTCATCATACAAAAGGTAATAAGAATAACACTCATTCCTTATGAAATTGTAATAAGTGTTGCACGATGGCACCACTTACTCAAGCCATTCACATTCTTCTTCATATTGCTCACAATCATCTTTATACTGCTCATAAGAATTGTACTCGTAGGAGTCATCATAATAGTAAGACATGGCTGTAGCTTCTTCTTAAATGGATGATATTAATGAACAGGCGCAAGGAACATCCTATGATACCACTTTAATTTTCCCAATCATAAATTAGGAATATTATCTCCAAGGTTCCAACTTTAATTATGTTGATTTTCAACTTTTTCCCAAACAGTGGCTTATGGAGGCTTATGAGATGCTCTCATTCAAAAAAGTGTAGTGTATGTATATTTATGATGTCCATTAAAGGTGTGCAGATCATAAAAGTTTTTATAGTACATTTATATGTGTACCAAATCTAATCTGATATAAAATTGGAAGCTGGTAAATAAAATAGGAACACTAGTTCAATTTTGGCCACACTGAACATGAGGTTTCCAACTCTTCCCAAACACTACCAAAGAAACTCAAATTCTACAAATATCAATTTAATGGACTCAAATAGAATGAAATGAAACTATATTACCCACTGATAGGATCCAGGTAACTTCCAAATAATTATGAAAGAAACCCTCTCAAGACTAGTGAGAAACTAGCTCGATTTCCCCCACATTGGAATACTAGTTTTTCAACTTGACCCAAACACTTCCCAATCAGCCCAAGTATTCACAAACAAATCCAATTCAACCATGACACTCCAAAATAAAATAAAAAATAAAAAATTAATAACATACTTTATGGAGCTTATATGAAAATTTAATACACATTGTCTTCAGATTTCTTAAACATACTAGCAGATTTGCACATAAATCACCCATAAGCTTAAACATTGAATACCATATGATGAAAATATATGTAAATATTTATTATCATTGTATGGATACATTACATATACTTATTAAAACAATATATGTCTCTTACAGAAGCTCTAAATCCAATATATATATATATATATATATATATATATATATATATATATATATATATAAGTACTGGTGTGCCCCTCCACCAAAAGAGTCGTCAAATATAGTAGATTTAATAAAATGATGATATCTTGGGCATACAGAAACATTTTTGAGTGAAACTAAAAGTTTTTACTACTGGAAATAATTATATGAATTCAATGGAATAGGTCTCACAACCCATAAATTCTCATAAGTATCGAAAAAATAACCTCCATTTCGGCTCACCAACACCGGTCCAAGCTCTAAATCAATAGAAATAAACTCCAAATGATAGAAACTAGACGCCGCTACTGTATATGAACATATAAAATGAAATAAATATATGTATGGAAATATGAAAGTGATTTATACCCTCAATAATCAGCTTCAATGAAGCACAGTGAAAATATCTGGATGATCTCCTCCTCTCTACTAGCTTGGGTGGAATCTTTCACCACCGAAGCTAGATCAATGAAAGGGAAGGTAAAAACCCACCATGCAATGTACAATATAATATCTCCAAGAGTTCAAAACAACAAAAATGATCCAAAATACCTCTCACTTGTGTCTTCATCCCTTTTATAAATCTTCATGGAGCATTTCCCCCTCATTCTAGAATTCTCTCACAAATATTCAATAAAATATTAATAAATTTTATTTTTATGAGAGAATGACACATTGGAACTCATTTAATTCCTATCTAATGTTATTTGTCCAAATAATAACTCCATCTACCTTGGAAATTTGAATTTAAGAGGCTTAGCTTGATTTTGGGGAAGTTACATTAGCATGTGGGCCCACCCTTCTCGTCTAGTGCCCTCCTTGGATAAATTTAGGACCTGCAACATGTCATAGGTTGTCATAATTTTTCATTAGCTTCCATAGGACCTGATTCTTGTCATAAGTTGTCATCGATGTCATAGGTTGACATAGATTCTGTAATTGACTAAAAATAGCCCTGTGACTCTTCACCTTCCCCATGGGAGTTACTTATCCCTCCAAATTCGAATTTGAGGATGGTGATATGTGTGAAGGAGGATTATTCCCTCATGTGAACCCCACATATCCACTTATGCACCCCCGAGTCCAACTAGAACCCCATGCCACTTCATTTTGGAGAAATTAATGATTTCTCCATAATTTATTGGCCTATTTTCCACCATCAATATAGAATTTTGAATTTCCATGAGAAACTATAGGCCTTAGGGTTAAATATCAATATTTTAATTTTCCCACATAACCCTTAGGAATAGGATATGCCAAATTATTTTTTTATCTGAAAATTATTTAATTGGGGACATTACATTCCTCCCCGTCCAGGATTTCCTGTCCTCAAGCAATTTCAAACATGGATGTTGAAGAACCTGCTTTCCTTCCAAAACATTGAGTAGTGGCACTCATGTATTGCAATTTTTTGTATCCAAAAGTAAAGAGATTTGGATTTATTTTTTCATATTGATATCTCTTGTGACATCACCACTAAACACCAAAATATTAATTAAATCCATCAAAACAAAATTTGCACAATTAATATTTACCTCTTTCATATTTTGGAAACCCTTTATGAACTTTCAGCCCTTTTGCTCACTGTATAATTCTTTGAAGTTGCCACTAGGTTTCCAAAATTTGATTCTTCAAGATTCCAAGATCATTTCAGAGAGGAACCACCATGCTTGTTGTTGCACTACTCTGATTACAATCACCTTCTCCAGTGGTGACTCAATCTCCCATACTGCTTGATGTCCCCAAAAATTGAAACCAATGAGTCTAAAAATGATCCCAGGGTCCCAAATGATCATGATACATGCACTTTGTGAAATGTATACTATGAAATTCAATGAACACCAAGCATGTGAAAACTGAATCCATCTCTCAAAATTTCTCCCACATAGGAAACTAGAACACTGCTTTGCAAAGATGAACTCAAACAACTGAAGGTTGGTTTTCTCTCTCAAACCAATAATCGAACTACTTCTCCAAGTGATCTGAAACCAAGCAATACTGGGATCCAATTTATTGTATTACATCCTTAAAAACATCATGAGTTCAAAAATATATCATCAAATTACATAACAACATAATACAAATGTACATCGAGAAGGTACCTCATCAAAGAATCATGAAAGTGCTTATACACCCAAGTAAGTAGATCATAATTTTCCAAGTGCATACAAGTATCAAGTGACCAATAAAATCTGATCCAATAACATAGATGAGCATCCCATGTCCTATAATGATTCTCCCAAAGGATGTAATATGTATCAAAATAATCATCCATGTGTTCTTTCATCCAAGAAGTGAATGAAGAACCTTCGAAAAAATATGAACCAATTAAGGAACAAAGAAAACAAGGAGACTTCAAGTGGCTCAAAGAAGTCTCATCCGTACACCCATGAATGTGAGAGTCATAAAAAATAGAAAAGGATGTGGATACCAATAAGAATAGGCTCCAATCATAAATATCTTCACCCAAATATTGGATGAAGTTCCTCCAACATCAAATGAACTAAGTAAGGAGCAAGAAAAATCATGAGTCTTAAAGTGACTCAAGTGAACATCATAGGTGCATCCATGTAGATGTGTATCGTCATAAGTTAACAAAGGATGCTATTGAAAATGTAAATAATAAGGTGCTCTAGTCATTTCATCATCAAAAGGATAGATAAGAGGTTCGTACTCCTCATGGGGCACCATCAGAAAGAACCCTTTCACCCATACTTCATTAGTATGAATGCTGCAAAATATGGAAGTGTAGGATGTAGGAGAATGAAACAACTCACCCAAATGATCAAAAAGTGCATAAGTTTCATCATGTGAAGGATACATAGGGTTAGGATCATGCACCTCCCTCAAAAGTGTGAAAATTTTCTCATAGGTTGGTTCCAAGGTAGAGGAATCATGCACTTCTTCAAAAAGTGCATAACCATCATCAAGAGGCAACTCAAGTTGCTCTTCCACCACATCAAGTGCTTGGATCTCATCAAGATAATCTTCAAACACATCAAGCACATGCAAATTTCCATGTTTCTCATGATCCACCATGTCATGAGAATCCTCCAAGCAATCTACCATATAACAATTTGAAACATAGGAGGAAGAACAAGTATCTTGCAACCTCTCAAGAAGTTGTTCGTTTTGAATTTTGAGAATATGAATATCCTCATTATTCTTCAAGTATGCATCATGTAACAATTCATTAAGCTCAACCAAATTGTTTCTATCAAAAATAAAAGACATGAAATTACCTTTGATGTTGCACATTGCTCTTTGAATCTTCTGCATGTATTCAAGGAAGGATGTCTCCTCCAATGAAGTATCTCTCCAACAAGAATTTGACACCAATTCTTGAGTTTCATGGAGACTCTTCAAGACCTCTTGAATATTCTTTTCATCCATCTTCAAGTACCCTGCAAGAAAATGAGTTTATTGCAAATGAACCTCCTCTTCTTCTTCCTTCTTTGTTGGAACAACTTCATGAAGCTCATGTGGTGATGGAGAAGTTGATCTTGGTTCTTCTTCAACTGCTATAAGGTCTCCATTTCCATGGTCATTGGAACTTTGTCTTGCAGAAACACCTTCAAAAATGATCTCTATGTCACCAACATAGAGGTGTGAGCATGTTAGGAACCTATGTCAACCCTTCTCTTTACTATGTTAGTATATGGTTGTTGGATGCATATGCTTTGTAAGTCATCCCGTAGTATGTGTTGATATGTAGTTTATATTAGTCCATAGTATTGACCCATAGTATTGGACACATATGCTTTGTAAGTCGTCCCGTAGTATTATATGTCCCATGGTTTTGACTCATAGTATTGGGCATAGACTTAGTATATAAGTGTGTGTTGAGGTCATTGAAGGCACCGTGAAGTTAATTGTATTGAGCTTGCTCAAAGGAGGTTTCCCCCTCGAAGTGTCCCGTGATCAATATAAAAGTGATTCTAAGTCTATTATTTCTGATATCTCGTGTATTTGCATCAATTAATTATTGCAGGTTCATCACATCTGGTATCAGAGCACTTTCTTGGGCTCGTTAGGTGAAATTTCTGCCAAATTTTTTTCGCATCTGTTGCAGGTTCGGATTTGGGAATAATCCCTATCCACTTAATTGTGGGAAGTACTTGGGCATAAGCCCTAAAACTCATTGTGAGGAGTACCATAGGAACCCCGAAGTAGCTGGCCCATTGAGAGGACCTGCCAGCGAAAAGGGCAACGACCCCTACCTGATTAACTAGTTCCCACCTGTGAGGTAAACCAAGAGCTGTCGTTTGTGGCAAAGCGGTTATCAGTTTTACCTGAGCCGTGGAGTGAGGGGTACTGCCCCAATACGCAAGCCGTCATACATCATTGGTGGTCGAGTGAAACCCCTGAACTATTAGGAAGCTGCACATACCTGGGGTCCATATCTATTTTTAGTTGAACTGTTGCCGATCACTTCTGCTCCAGATCCAGCCGTTTCAGATCTATTCTTAAATTCATTCCAAATCCAGTCATTTTCAATCCCTTCCATGCCATTGCAGATCCATCTGTTGCGGATCCCTTCCACGTCGCTGTTGCCGATCCATTTCTGGAAAAAAAAAAAAAAATTATCAGTTTTTTCTCCATATCTCCCTTGTTTTCACTCTATTTCCCTTGAAATTTTCGGGGAACCCCTGTAATTCCATTCTGCATCTTTCATTCCTGAGGACCTTATCCCCAATTCCCCTTCCCAAAGCCCGAAATCCCACATTTTTGGAAAAAAAAACAGTTTTTTCTCCATATCTCCCTTGTTTTCACTCTGTTTCCCTTGAAATTTTCGGGGAACCCCTGTCATTCCATTCTGCATATTTCATTCCTGAGGACCCTATCCCCAATTCCCCTTCCCAAAGCCCGAAATCCCACATTTGTCTATTTTTAGGATTTGCCATAACTTACTCAGATTTCACCCAATCACCTTCAAATTTTACCACAGAGTTCCTTTCTGAATTCTGCTTCTTTGTCCCTCTCTGCCAAATTTTCTCATTCTATCACCCCGCTTCTGAAATTCCCCTTTTTGCTTTCTTGTCCTTTCGACAGTGTCCAAAATCTAGTCAAATCCCAATTACCCATCAGATTGTTTCCCCAATCCAAATTTCCCTTTACTAAATCAGCTTCTGTTTGTGTTTTTCTACCCATTCCACCAAAAAAAAAACAAAAAAAAACCTGGTTATGGTTGTCACCCGTGCAGGAGCACACGCCATGGAGGAAGCACTTGTAGCCATCCAAACCAAACTCCAAGATTTGGATGAAAAATTTCTCAGCCTCCATCTTCAACATTTAGCCATGAACAATACCAGACAGCTAGAATCTTTTGCATCCACCGGGTTCTCTTCTTCCAACAATTTTCGTGGGCCGAAGCTTGATTTTCCTCGCTTCAATGGTACTGATTCGACTGGATGGATATATCGAGCAGAACAATATTTCAGTCTGCATAATACTTCTGATTCCCAAAAAGTTCCACTTGCATCCTTTCATTTGGAACAGGAAGCCCTTCGATGGTACCGTTGGTACATCAAAGCTCATCTCGAGCCAAACTGGACATATTTTTTCCATGATTTGGTCCCAGTGCTTTTGATGATTTCACAGGAGCACTCACTAAACTTCACCAAATTGGCACAGTGAGAGAGTATCAGACAGAATTTGAGAAATTGTCCAATCACATAGAAGGATTGTCTGATGAATTCTACAGGAGTTGTTTTATCAGTGGTCTCAAGGATGAAATCCGCTCAGAGGTCAAAATGTTTTGTCCCAACACAATGATGGAAGTCCTAGGGTTAGCTAAGCTAGCCGAGGACAAGGTCGCAGCTCAATAATGCTCCAAACCCACCTTTGTTCCCTTCAGAAATATGGGTTCCCAACGACCTCCCATCACGCCTTCTCCTCAACCAACTCCTATCAAGCATTTGTCTGAAATAGAAATGTAGGCATGCCGAGAAAAAGGAATTTGCTATAATTGTGATGCTAAATTCACTCGGGGACATAGATGTGTTCAACAAAAGATCTATTTCTTGGATGTGGATTCTCCGCCTACCTTAGAACTTGGTGAAGAAGCTACAGATACAGTAGATGATCAGGTCGACATTCAACACCCGCCTGTTAACACCACATCTCAGGACGACCCACCCGAGATCTCTCTCCATGCTGTAATCAACGTCACCACCCCGCAAACAATGCGGGTCAGGGGATACTTCAAGAAGCTCCCTCTTACCATACTCATTGATTCTAGTAGCACTCATAACTTCATTGACCCTCGGATTGCCAAACAGGATGATTGTTTTTTCCATCCTTACTTCAACTTTGAAGTCATGGTTGCCAATGGGGGCACCTTACCTTGCAACGGGAAGAGTCACAATGTGCGTATTTATATGGAAGATTATAACCTACGCTCTGACATGTTTGCCTTGTCCTTAGGCGGATGTGATGTGGTTTTGGGCGTTCAATGGTTATGCACACTTGGCCCCATCTTATGGGATTTTGCTGAACTTTGGATGCAGTTTAAAGTCAATGGGGCACAACACAAATTTATGGGCTTACAACCAAGGTCTCTCTGCATCATCAGTTCACATCGCCTGGAAAAAATCCTTAAGAAGAATTCACATGGTGTCATCGCTCAGCTCAATTCCATTCAGATGCACCCATCAACAGTCTCCACTACTTCCTTGGATAGATATGCAAGTATCTTTTCTGAACCAATGCGCTTGTTGCCTTCAAGATACCTTTCTGGTAAGAATTTAGCCACATATACCTCTCAGCAGGAAATGATGGCTATTTTGCATGTAGTACAGAAGTGGCAGCCATACCTATTAGGGAATTATTTCTGCATCAAGACTGATCTCCAGAGTTTGGAAACTTTTCTGGAACAATGGGTCTCCTCCCCAACACACCTGAAATGGGTTATCCAACTCATGGGTTATCCCTATGTGATCACTTACAAGAAGGGTAAGGACAATATGGTGGAAGATGCTCCTTCTCGCACAATTGATGACCCAGTTTCTCTTACAGCTCTTTCTCTGCTTGTTCCAAATTAGTTGCAATATGTTCAACATGGCTCTCTCTTCTATGAACTCCATGCTTCTTCATCAACAGGGCACTCTGGGTTCTGCAAAATGTATGACCGAGAACAATGTAACTTCTTTTGGCAGGGACTAAAAATGACAATTCAATAGATGGTGGCTGACGATGATACTTTCCAAGTCAACAAGGGTGAAATGACACTCCTTTCGGGATTGCTCAAACCCTTTCCCATCCCTACACAGCTTTGGCCAACTATTTCAATGGATTTCCTAGCAGCACTCTGGTGGTACAATACTACATCTCAAAGGACACCATATGAAGCAGTCTATGGAAAAACACTACCAGTTCTTCTTCCATACACCCTTAGCAGCTCCCCAGTTCAAGAAATTGACTCGGTTCTTTGCAACTGCGATCAGATTCTTCTCATTCTACAGGACAATCTTCACATGGCCAAAATTCGCCTGAAACAACAAGCCGATCAGCACCATTCTGAGCGCATTTTCCACGCAGCTGACAGGGTTCTTCTTCATGTACAGCCTTCCAAACAACCCTCCTTGACATTCCAAAGGCGTCAATGGCCCGAAATGAAACCTGAGGATGCTACTGGGAACCACTCCTTCAGATTCTGCAGCAATTTCTCCAACCAAATCTTTGAGGACAAAGCTTTTTCTAAGGGAGAGGGGATGTTAGGAACCTATGTCAACCCTTCTCTTTACTATGTTAGTATATTATTGTTGGACGCATATGCTTTGTAAGTCGTCCCGTAGTATTTGTTGATCTGTAGTTTATATTAACCCATAGTATTGACCCATAGTATTGGACGCATATGCTTTGTAAGCCGTCCCATAGTATTATATGTCCCATGGTTTTGACTCATAGTATTGGGCATAGACTTAGTATATAAGTGTGTGTTGAGGTCATTGAAGGCACCGTGAAGTTAATTGTATTGAGCTTGCTCAAAGGAGGTTTCCCCCTCGAAGTGGCCCGTGATCAACATAAAAGTGATTTTAAGTCTATTATTTCTGATATCTCGTTTATTTGCATTAATTAATTATTACAGGTTCATCACAGAGCACCCATTAGTAGGTACTCCTTCACAATTCAAGCATCCATCAATAGATGCTCTTTGATCCATGTTCAAAGCAAAATGTGTCTTGGAATGATCTTCAGTAGTTTCAATGGAATCTTCTTCATGTTCATGTGTTTTTTCTTCATATTTTTCAAAGTCACTTGGGAGTGACTTTTGATCCTCTTCATGTGATGCTTCTTCTGCTCCACCACCTACAAAACTAGGTGGTTCATGGGTCTCCTCCTTTTCACTCAAACATATATTATTTTCTCTCCTAGGCATTTTGAAATAAGGGAATATGCCTTTTTTCACTAAATACACATATTCATTCTTGGGCCTATATCCAAACACCCAATCGACAAAGTCTTCAAAAATAATGGCCTTCTTTGTATTTCCCATCAAAGCAAGATATACTTGATATTGTCGAGGAAAAGTTTTACATGCTTCTATCAATATTTCTAATTCATTCATAGGATTAGCCTTCGGTGGTATGACACATTCATCTTCATCATACAAAAGGTCATAAGAATAACCCTCATTCCTTATGAAATTGTAAGAAGTGTTTCATGATGGCACCTCTTCCTCATACCATTCGCATTCTTCTTCATATTGCTCACAATCATATTCATATTGCTCATAAGAATTGTACTCATAGGAGTCATCATAATAGTAAGACATAGCTGCAACTTCTTCTTCAATGGATGATATTAATGAAAAGGTACACGGACCATGCCCAGATACCACTCTAATGTTCCCAATCAGAAATTAGGAATATTATCTCCAAGGTTCCAACTTTAATTATGTTGATTTTCAACTTTTTCCCAAACAATGTCTTATGAAGGCTTATGAGATGCTCTCGTTCAATAATAGTGAAGTGTATGTATATTTATGATTTCCATTAAAGGTGTGAATATCATCAAAGTGTTTAGAGTCCACTGATATGTGTCCCAAATCAAATATAATATAAAATTGGAAGCTGGTAAAGAAAGTAGGAACACTAGTTCAATTTTGGCCACACTGAACATGAGGTTTCCAACTCTTCCCAAACACTACCAAAGAAACTAAAATTATACCAATATTAATTTAAAGGACTCAAAGAGACTCAAATGGAACTATAGTACCCAATTATATACTCTATGTAACTTCCAAATAAGTATGAAAGACACCCTCTCAAGACTAGTGAGAAACTAGCTCGATTTACCCCACATTCGAATACTAGTTTTTTCAGCTTGACCCAAACACTTCCCAATCAGCCCAAGTCTTCCCAAACAGATAAAATTCGACCATGAAACTCCAAAATAAACAAAAATAATTTAATAATAGAATTTAGGGAGCTTATATGAAAATTTAATACACCTTGTCTTAAGATTGCTTAACCATACTAGCAGATTTGTACGTAAATCACCCATAAGCTTGAACATTAAACACCCTATGATGAAACTATTTGTAAATATTTATTATGAATATATGGATATAGTAAATATACTTATTAAAAAAATATATGTCTCTTATAGAAGCTTGAAATCCAAGAAATCTAGAGATATAAAAGTAGTGGTGTGCCCCTCCACCATAAGAGATGTCGAATATAGTAGATTTAGTAAAATGATGATATCTTGGGAATACATAAACCCTTATTAGTGAAACAAATGTTATTCCAACTGAAAATTATTCTCCGAAAGAAATGGAATAGGTATCACATCCCATAAATGCTCAGAAGTATCGAAACCAGAACCTCCATTTCGACCCACCAACACCGGTCCAAGCTCTAAATCAATAGAAATAAAATCCAAATGATAGGAATTCGACCACACTACTGTATATGAAAATATAACCTTCAATAAATATCTGTAGATAAATGTGAAAATGATTTATCCCCTCAATAATCAACTGCAATGAATCACAATGAAAATATCTAGATGATCTCCTCCTCTCTACTAGCTTGGGTGGAATCTTTCACCAACGAAACTAGATCAATGGCAGGGAAGTGTTGGGTAAAATATATGCTATCTAATTCCAACTCTTAATTTTCGACCTGGGAAGGTAGCTTATGAGATGCAAACACTATATGTGCAGGACTAAAGCCTAATCTAGCCTAGTCTAACCTATCCTAATGCCAACAAAATAAATCTAAACTATAGAATGAAAATTCAACTAAGCTAAGCTAAGCTACGGGAAAATGCATGAAATAAAATCAAATTAAGCTATCTAATACAAATCAAACAATGACTAACTCCACTAAATTCTCCTATATTCCAAATCCATTCCACCCAACATTATAAAGTTCACAAAATACAATATGAAAAACATAAGACATATGACAAAATTTCCACTTATATACAGAATGAGAAACACATTTCTTAAACATGAAAGAACACATAAAACAATCTAAATATGTTTTAAACAATTCAAATCATTTTCCAATCAACAACACATAACAATTAAATTCACACAAAATTACATGTCACCATTTACTTTTTCAAAGAAGGGATTCAAGACACGACTTCTTATAGAAATTAATATATAAAACAACATTTACACATATGGTAACATTCTTAAGAAATGGATGCCAGCATAAAAACTTAACAATGCATAAAGTAAGATTTTATGCATATGATAACGTTCTTACAAATAGACATCATCGAAATGCTTATCGGCTACATATGGCTTGTTGCAGTTTCATTTAATAATAAGAATTAGAGATGCATCTTGGAATGAAAAGATTTCAAGTACATTATCACAACAATTATCATTTTCAGAGACGTTTTGCAGGAATACAATGACCAAACAGTCACACTTATGGACAAATTACGGATTGCAATTTAAGATCAGAGACTACGATCAGTTTGGATACTGAATACAATGGTTGCAAATATAACAAAAATTTATAAATGGAATCACATTTTAATGATGTTTGGAATGGATTATGGACATGTTTGCAAACTAAATTTTATAAGCTTAAATCAAATTGCAGCCATCGGTAATCCAAAGCAGGGAACACAAACTGAATAAAGTGCATGAAATATTAAAAATACATTTGAATCTCAAACTAGCTACAGGACATGTTAAAGTACTGGGAAATCAACCTGGACTCTAATTAACTATCTCTATATAAAAATCAATATTGACAATTCTAGAAATGATTGCAAATTCTGAAAATTTTTGTCTAAGTTCGAATTAAAGGCTGAAAGACAGACTGAAAGGAAGAATGAGTGAATAGTGCGAATGGCCGGTCGTATTAATTCTGAAAATGAAAATTACATGTAAACTAAAAGAAAACTATATTTCATGAACAACAAAACGTCATCTACAGGAAGATTAAATACATAGACATAAAAACAAAATTACTTATCTGTAAAAACGAAAGGAAACCACTGAATATGCACAAATAGAACCTCTGGTTGTTGAGGGGCCCTTCTCAACAATCAGGGGTTGCGTCTAAGTCAATCAATCACCCACAGAAGACGAAAACATACATGCACTGCTGAAATAAAATTTTATTAAACTTGGAATAGAGTTTTACAGAGTTTCTATGCCGACGACTAACTGGCTAACTCTCGTCCTGAGACGTATTTTTATAGTTTTTACAATAGAGGAGTAGGTCGACCCTTTCAGTGGTCGACCACTCTAATAATAGGCAGTCTTAACTGTTGAGTAAATGACTGCATAACAGTTCACGACAGATCACCATTCGTTTTTCTAATTCCTTAAGCATCAGTTCTCCTCGCGCGCGCAACATGTGCGTTGATCTCCTCTGACGTGGGCAGCAAATGTAGTGTCGAGCTGAGAGAGCAGGAGCCTGAATCTTCTAGAACAAGGGCTTACGCATCATGAGGGCCATGTTTCCAACATAACCATGAAACCGTTTTTTCTTTTAATGCCCATGAATATGCCAACAAACGATTTATGGGGTGCAAATAATAATCTGAATGAAGTCCAAATGACCTGTAATTATAATGAATTCAAAACCTTTATTCCTGGCTGAATTGGTGCTAGGTTGCTGCATGATTTAACTGTTGAGTGCTAGGTTCCATTTCCTTCTGGTAACGTGATGTGCACCCTCCATTTCTCCACGACATGCGTTAATTCTCCATATTCGCGTGCCTATACAAAACATAAAACCCGTTAGTTATCAAAACATGAGATGGTAATATATATATTAAATAAAAATTCTTAAAGCAAGTGGTTTTATAAAGAGATGATATATGAGAATTGTATTCATATATGAACCCACTTCAAAATTAATTAAGGGAGATTGGTCATGTGACATATGGTTTTAAATAGTTAATAAATTATTACCATCCATGTCATAATCCACTTGTTTTATGCCTTTTAATTTAAGTATGATAATTAATTAAAATGCATAAGTGGCTTGTATGATGTGAATGTTAAATTTTTACAGTAATTTAATATATATTATAATGTTTTGTCTTTAAGTAGAAAATTTAAACCACTACGCTTTTCCATATGACCTTAAATTCTAATATAATATCTTTCAGTTATTTATTTATTTGAAATTAAAAAAAAAAATATTCCAAAGCTCATCATCATGGTTTTTAATTTGCACTTGCATGATCAACAGGACTTGAAAGAATCAGAAGATGAAGGTATCATGGGATCAACAAGAACCAGAAAATAGAGGTAAGCCAATCTTAGTTAACCAAGAAGAGACATGTCATCAAACCTAGTGTGGAACTTAGGACTAGAAGAAGGGTTGAATGAAGTACCGAAATGTTTATCATTTGCACAATATTGCGTTTAATACATTAAAAATAACATATTAAGCTTCATTTACGTTTAAGTGTTTTTATTGAAGAAACACAATAAAAGATATCCCTTTTTAAGGATAGTTGTATCAAATTATAGTAAATAGGCAGAAAATTAATGTAAATAAAATCATTATAAAAGACAATTCTGGAGCCCGACACTTTCCCAGACCAAAGATATGGCACATCCTCGTGCCATCAATTGACTTGGAAGTGATATTTCATTTATTTAAAAACGTTGTTTGATCGGGAATAGTTTATAGGCAATCTTCAGCAAAACTAAGCTAACTTTATTACTGCATGAATAACTAGAACTTAGAATTTATTTTATTTTATTTATTCATTTTATGTTACTAGTAGACCAAAACAACTATTAATTAAGATTTCTTAATACATACAATTCCACCAAATAGTAATAATTCATGCATATGAAGACCATATAAATTGAGACTCTCTCCCCTAGACCGAAGGTATGACACGTCCTCGTGCCATGAAAGAATTAAGACTAGGTTAAAAATAGAAAACATGAGGGTATAGATAGTCCGTAAAGCCTATAGGAGACTAGTCATCCCTGCTACTTCTCAAAGGTTTATTTTTATTTAAGTAATTATGGACAAAGTTTGCATTTGAGTTCATTAAACTCCTAAGTTTATGGGTCCCACTTCTAGGATAGTGACATCCTAGGTATAGTATGAATTATATGACAAGGTCATAAGTGCAACTTATAAACATTCTCAAATGGCAGCTAGATGAAGTTCATTTACCATAACTTAACCATATATACTCATTTCTAGTTAAACTCACAAACAATTCCATACATTGAGGCATAGAAGAACCATATACGTTGCATAAATTATCCTCTCTAAGTAGATTCACCTCTTTCAGTCAGGCCTGTTCAGTACCCCATCGGGTTTACCTAGCCATACCACAGGCCAGTACCCACTGCCAGCAAGCCTGTTTAGTAATCCGGCGGGTCAACCTCTTAAACCCGTTTTGCATCAGAGGCTCTTGTCCCATTGTTTCCACTCCTTATAAATTTTTGACAATTAAATTTGCCTATGAAGGAGTGAATGGGGGAGCAACTCTGAAAACCATGCTATAGGATGGGATGGTATATGGGTTGGAGGATAATTTACTTAAAACGTTTATTGAACCAAATAAATATATTTCTCCCAATATATTGGATACTGCAAGTGATCTAACCAAATCAAAGACATAGATGGCTGAGTTGATTAATATGAAGTGGATGGAGCCATAAGATAATGAATGAAAGGTGTCTCTAGTCCCAAAGCTCACCTCTTTCATATAGAGTTATAGTAGTGTTCCCCACAAACTGGGAATTTCATTCACCCTTATGCTACTGTGTAGTAGAGATGCTTAAATAACAAATCTTGATAATGAAGCTAGTATGTACGAGTGACCTCTAGGTTTTAGATAGACCTCGATTTATGGAAAATCCCCATGATGTTTAAAGTTGGTATTGAGTAATTGGTATAATAAGAAGTATGCATGTATGAAAATGAATAATGCTATAAGATTGTTTTGATTTAGTCATTAACATGATCTTTATTTTAAAGAAAAATAGAAAGTGAAGTTGTATGCATATCTAAAGCTAGCTAACCACATACAACTTTTTATTTATATACATACTATCCTATGCTATTTAAAAGAAAGAAAATTTTTTTATTCAGGTTTAAGAACTTTTCCAATGTAACCATGTGCGAAGCAAAATAAAAAACATACCTTTATCCACATACGAGAAAATTATTGCAGTGATTACCTCGATATGAAGAACCAACCAACCTGTTTGATTTAGTAGCAAGAAGCATTGAAGGAGAGAATGGTAATGTGGCTTGGTTACCTCGTGGAACCAGGTCTCAATGTAATCTTTGTATTTTGGGCTCTCTTCTTCATTTCTCATGTCACGAGGTCTTTCATCAAACTCTAGAATGCATAAAGAATATGAGTTTGGTGATGGGGAATATTCAGGTTCTAAAGGTTGTCTCTCATCAAATGTGATGCATGCCATATTGACCTTGTCTTCTTGTCGATAAGGCCAAGTAGAAAATTCCTTTTCTACCATAGTTTCTACAACTCCTAGATCTATAACCTCTCCAGACCTCGTATGAATCTCCTGCAATAATGTCGATGAGGTAGGAAAGGTGGGTAAATGTTGCAGTCCAACACTGTAAGCATATTGTACTACTTTATTGTTGTTAGAATGTGGAATGGATTGAATAGGAATGTGCGTAGGGAATAGAGGATTTTTATGAGAAGGTGGTTGTGGCAGGTGTAGTTGATTGGCTTGTGTGGTTGATCTTGTTGGGTAAATAGGATATTGTTGAAAAGCTTGTGGAGAGTATAGAGGACCAGGTAGTGTTGTATCCATATGATCATAATATGGGCTATAAAATATTTGTGAACAAGGTTGGTAGGGGTTAAGCTGAGGCTGCAATAGATGCCATGCTGTCGGAGTATTCACCAATTGATTATGAGAGTAGGGCAATGGAGAGATGGAGCTCTAAACCATATAAGTAGGCCACTGTTGTGGTGCCATTTCATAAGGTGAACTTGTTGCAATTTCCAGATCTCCTTGGCATGTTATTTCCATCCTAGGTAAGGAAGAGAAACCACCCATGGAATGATTCAAGCTACATAGGCCACACATTCTGAGACTATTCAAAGGACAATCCTTTGTGACATGTTTATTTTGGAACTGATGGTAAAATGCTTCTTCAAATTCCTCATTTTTCCCAACCTACAAAATATCCATTTCTGAATTTAGAGAGCTAATAATATCAGTTTTAAATATTTCAAATAAATTACCAATTTCAGCTTTTGTAATTCCAATTCCTGCAGCAGACTTCAAAAATTGAGAAGAGGGTATATTCTTACCAGACTTGAATTTTACTCTTGAATACCTTCTACATAAGTCACAAACATCATCATATGGTAACTAAAATACATCACCTGTTCCCATCAGACTTAAGATTTCTAGATATTCATTTTTTATTCCTTTGAGTAAAAGTATTTTCAAGGTGTCTTTCCCCAACTGTCTTAGTTTTGATCTTTGAAGGTTGTATTGAAAGAGTTCAACATAATTTTCCAAAGTTTCTTCTTCTCCCTGTGTAATTTCGAATATATCTTCATTGACCCTACAATAATCTTGGTATCTTTTCAAGAATACATGTTTCATGTCTTTCAAAGTTTGAATGCAGTTCCCACCTAGGCTCATGAACCATCGGAGGGCTGCTCCTTGCAAAGTAAGAGGAAAAATTTTAAGCTTTTGAACATCATATCCTCTACAAAGTACTTCAAATTGAAATAAGAATTCATCAGGGTCTTCATTCTCTAGTCCGTGAAAATTTGGTAGAATGGATGGGGGAATGATTTGCATTTGTGGCACTCCTCCTAGATCTCTAATAGGGAATTCAAAGGTAACAAATTCTTCATCCTTCTCTCCTACCATATCTTCCCACAATATAAATATTTTTTCATGTGTCATCTTAAGGCTCCTCTTTCGAATGTTCCTATTAGTTTGTTAGTAGGATGGGTGGCGCTTACAACACCACTACATGATTTAATCGTAAAATAAGTCCTACACTTCCATAAGAGTAAATTGCACAAAAGTAAACTACCTAAATTTGCAGAATAAAGGCACACTTACATGAAATTAAACTATGGAAAAGTAAACTATATACGCTTGCAGAAAGAAAATTACACTTAAGTATGGGAAAGTAAACTATCTATGTCTTCAAAAGAAAGGTACACCTAACTATGGGAAATTAAACTATCTGCGTTTGTGGAAACAAAAAGTACACCTAACTATGGGAAAGTAAACTATTTATGTTTGCAAAAAGTAAACACACTCGAAAAAGGACCAACAAGGCTTTGGGGAACTCCACTATAATGTATGCGCAGGTTCTTACCTCTCGTCTTACCGTTATCCCCTCCCCCTTGTTGTGTAATGTAAAAGCAACCTATCTACCTAAACTTCAACCCCTTTAGCACCTCCCCGGAAATGGTGCCAAAATGTTGGGTAAAATATATGCTATCTAATTCCAACTCTTAATTGTCAACCTAGGAAGGTAGCTTATGAGATGCAAACAATATATGTGCAGGACTAAATCCTAATATAGCATAGTCTAACCTATCATAATGCCAACAAAATAAATCTAAAATATAGAATGAAAATTCATCTAAGCTAAGCTAAGCTACGGGAAAATGCATGAAATAAAATCAAACTAAGCTATCTAATGCAAATCAAACAATGACTAACTCCACTAAATTCTCCTATACTCCAAATCCATTCCACACAACATTATAAAGTTCACAAAATACAATATGAAAAACATAAGACATATGACAAAATTTCCACTTATATACAGAATGAGAAACACATTTCTTAAACATGAAAGAACACATAAAAAAATCTAAATATGTTGAAACAATTCAAATCATTTTCCAATCAACAACACATAACAATTAAATTCACACAAAATTACATGTCACCATTTACTTTTTCAAATAAGGGATTCAAGACATGACTTCTTATAGAAATTAATATATAAAAAAACATTTACACATATGGTAACATTCTTAAGAAATGGATGCCAACATAAAAACTTTGTTAGGATATTCCTATACTCCATCCTAGTCCCACCAGTATTTTGATCATTTACATTTTCAGTGATGCATGCACCTTTAGAGTTTGCATGCATTCTAGGGTTTGCATGCATCCCAGTCATCAGTCCAACACCTAGCCCTCAGTTAGCTAGCCCTCGAGAGCTTCTCACTGATCATTTTTAGCCCTCCAGTTGCTTAATGCACCCTTCTTCCTTGATTTTAGGAAGCAACTCGCCCTTATTCACCTACCAATCCAGTTGTCTTCAGTTTATACTTAGTTACATTCAATTACACTTAGTTACACCCAGTTACACTTAGTTACACTCAGTTACACCTAGTTACACTCAGTTACACCTACCAGACTCAATTTGACTGATGGTTGACAATTACTTGAGCATTGATGACTCCACGGATGATGATGAAGACTTCCAGTTGTGCTCCGATGATACTAGTTGTGCTCCGATGACACTCCAGTGATCCTTTGATCACTCCATGAAGGCTAATTCGAATTGCCACCTTAGTCATTCGAATTCCTCATGCATTGTACTATTTATTTGTCCATATTGTGATTAATTAACTAGTGTGTGTGAAGTATTATTGCTTCTATCCGAGTTCTACTGTACCATATTATTTTGTTGCTCATTATACTGTATTGACCACTCTTCTTCTATTTTCTTGCTTAATCATAATTATTCTCTTGTGAGGTATACATCATCTCTTAGATCTGCTGTGAGGATTTTCACATGGTATCAGAGCATGTTGAGAGTATTGTTTATCTCCATTCTTGAGAGGTTTTTGCAGGTTATTACCAATATTTCAAGTGCAGCAGTAGCAGTTGCAGTTATTCTATATTGTTTTTGCAAGTCCTCTACAGCTTCTATGTATTCATCAGGAATTAATCCTCTTTCTCCATTCAACTATGATGAATGGAAACCTAGAATGATAGCATACTTGAAGATCCATGATCTCTTTGATTGTCATTTTGAAAGAGAGTTCGAATCCCCTAAATTGAAGATTGATTGGTTAAATAAAGGTGATGGAGCCTTTGGAGCAATGATGCTTTCTTTGCCTGAATACCTGAGATTTTATTTCCAATACCGTGATGGTGTTGAAACTCCAATGGAGTTATGGACTCCAAAAGAGTTATGGGCTCACCTAGATGAAAAATTTGGCAGAAAGAATGAAGGGATTGGTCCAAACCCATTCGAAAGCAAGCAAAGTGATTCATTCGCTCCTCTTGATGGTCTCTCAGATCATGAACCAGTATCATCTCATATTGAAGTTGTTCACAAAGAACTTGTAGATTCTCCACTCATGATACAAGTTTCTTCCCTTTCTGTGCCAGTTCACACTCTAGATATTGCAGAAGGTCCTAAATCCTCTGTTGCACCAAAGTCTATTGGTTTGCATCATGATCACATGGTTATTTCGGAGGTAAAATCAGCTATTGGAGGTAATGCATTCGCTCCTCTCAAGCAATCATCTCTTATTTACTAGTATATGATCATTAGCACATGCTTTCAGAAGGTTATTGAAGAATATGGCCATTGCCACCCACTTGAGATAATTTCTCATGCATCCATTGGTTTTGATCTCACCTCTTATGGTTCAAAGGAGATCTCAAGAAACCATTGCCATTCGCTTGGGATAATTTCTCTTGCATATGATAGTTTTGATCTCACCCCTGTTGGTTCAAAGGAGATCTCAAGAAACTATTCTTCAAGTCTTAAATCTGATTTGGATTTCAAGCAATTATTATTTGATGGTTCTTTTTTGCATAATCTCACCCATGATGGTTCGAAGGAGAAGACAAAAGACTATCTGCATATTCATGATTTTGATCCTACCTCAGCTGATTCGAATCACAGGTTCAAGGATAATCCTCATACTTTTGGATTTGTTCTCATCACATTTGATCTAAAGAGCAAGTACAAGCACATGCTTTTTGAGCATGATCCACTTCTTCCCAAGAAGAAGATACCTCCAAACATATGACCAAGCATTACACCTGCTTAAGTTTGGAGCATTTATTTTTTGTGTGTGCCTTACAGTCTGTTTTTTGAGGAGGGGGTATGTTTCCCATGAAATTTTCTCACTTCCTTGGTTTATTTACTGTTAGTATTCATTGTATTGGGTGACCTTTGGTCTTAGTTACCAGGGCCCAGGATGGATTAAGGGGGGGTGTTAGGATATTCCTATACTCCATCCTAGTCCCAACAATATTTTGATCATTTACATTTTTAGTCATGCATGCACCTTTAGGGTTTGCATGCATTCTAGGGTTTGCATGCATTTTGCATGCATCCCAGTCATCAGTCCAGCACCTAGCCCTCAATTAGCCAGCCTCCGAGATCTTGTCACGAAATAGTTTTATCCCTCCAGTTGCTTAATGCGCCCTTATTCCTTGATTTTAGGAAGCAACTTGCCCTTCTTCACCTACCAATCCAGTTGTCTTCAGTTTATACTCAGTTACACGCAATTACACCTACCAGACTTAGTTTGACTAATGGTTGACAGTTACTTGAGCATTGATGACTCCACTGATGATGATGAAGACTTCCAGTTGTGCTCTGATGATACTAGTTGTGCTCCGATGACACTCTAGTGATCCTTTGATCACTCCATGAAGGCTAATTCGAATTGCCACCTTAGGAATTCGAATTCCTCATGCATTGTACTATTTATTTGTCCATATTGTGATTAATTAACTAGTGTATGTGAAGTATTATTGCTTCTATCTGAGTTCTACTGTACCATATTATTATGTTGCTCATTATACTGTATTGACCACTCTTCTTCTATTTTTTTTCTTAATCATAATTATTATCTTGTGAGGTATACATCATCTCTTAGATCTGCTGTGAGGATTTTCAGAAACTTAACAATACATAAAGTAAGAGTTTATGCATATGATAACTTTCTTACAAATAGACATCATTGAAATGCTTATCGGCTACATATGGCTTGTTACGGTTTCTTTTAATAATAAGAGTTACAGATGCAGCTTGGAATGAAAATATTTCAAGGACATTATCACAACAATTATCATTTTCAGAGACGTTTTGCAAGAATACAATGACCAAATAGTCACACTTATGGAAAGATTACGGATTGCAATTTAAGATCAAAGACTACGATCAGTTTGCATACTGAATACAACGGTTGCAAATACAACAAAAATTTATAAATGGAATCACAATTTTAATGATGTTTGGAATTGATTCTGGACATGTATGCAAACTAAATTTTATAAACTTAAATCAAATTGCAGCCATCAGTAATCCAAAGCAAGGAACACAAACTGAATAAAGTGCATGAAATATTAAAAATATATTTAAATCTCAAACTAGCTACAGGACATGTTAAAGTACTGGGAAATCAACCTGGACTCTAATTAACTATCTCTGTATAAAAATCAATATTGACAATTCTGGAAATGACTACAAATTCTGGAAAATTCTGTCTAAGTTCGAATTAAAGGCTTCAAGACAGACTGAAAGGAAGACTGAGCGAATAGTGCAAATGGCCAGCCGTATTAATCTGAAAATGCAAATTACATGTAAACTAAAAGAAAACTGTATTTCATGAACATCAAAATGTCATCTACATGAAGACGGAATACATAGACATAAAAACAAAATTACTTATCTGTAAAATCGAAAGGAAACTATTGAATATGCACAAATAGAACCTCTGGTTGTTGAGGGGCCCTTCTTAGCAATTAGGGGCTACATGTAAGTCAATCAATCACCCACAGAAGATGAAAACATACATCCACAGCCAAAATAGAATTTTATTAAACTTGGAACAAAGTTGTACAGAATTCTATGCTGACGACTAACTGGCTAACTCTCGTCCTGAGACGTCTTTTTATAGTTTTTACAATAGAGGAGCAGGTCGACCCTTTCAGTGGTCGACCACTCTAATAATACCTATTGAGGAAATGAATGCATAACAGTTCACGAAAGCTCACCATCCATTTTCCTAAATGCTTGGGCGTCGGTTCTCTTCGTGCGCGCAGCTGGTGCGTTAATCTCCTCTGACGTGGGCAACGAATGCAGTGTCGAGCTGAGAGAGAAGGAGCCTGAATATTCTAGAATGGGGGCTTACACATCATGAGGGCCACGTTTCCAACATAACCATGAAACTGTTTTGGCTTTCAATGCCCAGGAATATGCCAACAAATGATTTCTTGGGTGCAAACGATAATCTGAATGAAGTCCGGATGACCTGTAACTGTAATGAATTCAAAACCTTGATTCCTGCCTTAATTGGTGCTAGTTCGCTACATGATTTAATTGCTGAGTGCTAGGTTCCATTTCCTTCTGGTAGCATGATGTGCGCCCTCCATTTCTCCATGGCGTGCATTAATTCTCCATATTCGCGTGCCTGTACAAAACATAAAATCCGTTAGTTATCAAAACATGAGATGGTAATATATATATTAAATAAAAATTCTTAAAGCAAGTGGTTTTATAAAGAGATAATATATGAGAATTATATTCATATATGAACCCACTTCAAAATGAATTAAAGGAGATTGGCCATGTGACATATGGTTTTAAATAGTTAATAAATTATTACCATCCATGTCATAATCCACTTGTTTTATGCCTTTTAATTTAAGTATGATAATTAATTAAAATGCATAAGTGGCTTGTATGATGTGAATGTTAAAGTTTTACAATAATTTAATATATATTATAATGTTTTGTTTTTATGTAGAAACTTTAAACCACTACACTTTTCCATATGACCCTAAATTCTAATATAATATCTTTCAGTTATTTATTTATTTGAAATTAAAAAAAATATTCCAAAGCTTATCATCATGGTTTTTAATTTGCACTTGCATGATCAACAGGATTTAAAAGAATCAGAAGATGAAGGTATCACGGGATCAACAAGAACCGGAAGATAGAAGTAATCCAAACTTAGTGAACCAATAAGAGACATGTCATCAAACCTAGTGCGGAACTTAAGACCGAAAGAAGGGATGAATGAAGTATCGAAATGTTTATCATTTGCACAATATTGTGTTTAATACATTAAAAATAACATATTAAGCTTCATTTACATTTAAGTGTTTTTATTGATGAAACAAAATAAAAGATAACCCTTTTTAAGGATAGTTGTATCAAATTATAGTAAATAGGCAGAAAATTAATGTAAATAAAATCATTATAAAAGACAATTCGAGAGCCCAATAGGAAGGTAATCACCCGTCGTGCAATGTACATGCCAAGCTCTCCAAGAGTGAAAAACAACAACAATGATCCAAAATCCATCTCACTTGTGTCTTCCTCCCTTTTATAAATATTCATGTTTCATTTCCCCCTCATTCTAGAATTCTCTCACAAATATTCGATAAAATATTAATAAATGTTATTTTTATGAGAGAATGACACATTGGCACTCATTTAATTCACCTCTAATATTATTTGGACAAATAATAACTCCATCTACCTTGGAGATTCGAATTTAAGAGGCTTAGCTTGATTTTGGGGAACTTACATTAGCATGTGGGCCCACCCTTCTCCTCTAGCGCCCTTCTTGGCTAAATTTAGAACCTGCAACATGTCTGTAATACTACATTTTTCCCCTTAGGATATATTATCTTTTAATGTAAATATTGTATACATGTGATGTATATTTCCCTAGAGTGGAGCTCAAGGCCAAGGCCCCACTAGTGGATGCTCGAATTTTATTTAAAGGCAAGTATTAGATATTATGTTACCCATGTGTTATTTAGCCATGGAAAATTGTAAAAATGATGTAAATAAACATCATGCAATAAAATACCAAAATTGGCTATGGAAGCAACTAATGAGAAGGCGCCATGTGTATCCACTAGGGAGTGGTGAGGGGGTTGTGGGGTTGAACCATAGGGTACCAAATGTCATCTTGAGAACCCATTTGATTTTCTTTGCTGGCGTTTAATTGTGTGTAAGAAAGTGGTTGAAGAAATCAGTCCATGGATTCAATGGAGCATGGGCAGCCCAGAAATTCGTATGGCAGGGTATGGGCTTTGTTTCCTTGACCCACAAGTCACTCTACCTCATGGGAATTGGTTTTTCCTCATTCCCATTCCATTGTTGAACATCCCAGCATGAGTTTTCATCTATTACGAATGTCCAGCAATGAGAAAAACAAAAAATCGCAACTTTACAAGAAGCCACGTTTTGAAGACCCATAAACGCCCAAAATTTGATATTAACAGTAAAATCCAATGGGGAATCCATAGATATGAACCTTGGGGCGAATTTGAGAGTATTAGATACCCCGAAATCCATAGAAAAACCCAGTTTTTATAGACCAAAATTCTAGTGACGGGATGGAGTTATTTGATGACAGAATTGTGAGAAATCCAAGTGTGTATGTTTGAACAGAGGATTGGATTGCTTGAATTTAGCTTGAGATGTATGTAGCTCTATGGTTGAGCTCG
The DNA here is from genome assembly GCA_027924585.1 of Larix kaempferi. Lineage (NCBI taxonomy): Eukaryota > Viridiplantae > Streptophyta > Pinopsida > Pinales > Pinaceae > Larix > Larix kaempferi. The sequence continues at coordinate 41,040,416 of BSBM01001005.1, read as the reverse complement.
TTGGCTTAGCATACTCCTCCTTTGTCTGTTGTATGCTTGATAAACCCAACTGTGTGTTGGCTTAGCATAGTTGTTGAGTGAAACCATGGTTGTGAGTAAGCCCATTTAGTTCCTCCTTAGTTGATGCACAACCCAGCTCTAGGGTGATCTCTCAGCTAAAAGAATATAGGCTAGACATAAATCTATGGTTGGTTGGAATGTTTCTCTCACATAGCCAGTTGTTTGGACAACTTCATCTCAAAGATAAGTGTTCTCTGTGTTTAAATTATATGCATTCTTTGTTTTGCAGTGTGTTAATTCTGAATGCCAATTATTCATGTTAATGAGATGAAATGAATATCTTAATATGGTTGATATGAGTTTGTGCATAGCATAAGAATGGAATTGATTCTCTGTATGTTGATTCATCATCTGCTTGGGATAGATATGCTGATGCATTCCAGTCTGTGCGTGTGTTATTATGTTTTAATTCCGCTGTATAATTTAAGTATGCATTTTATTTAAATGACAAAAACAATTAGTCTTATGGATTTGGGGAAGAATCAGACACCCCCATGTTACAGTCATGTTCCCTCCGTGGTTTGGAATGATGTGAGGGGTCGTGACAATGCCATAGGTTGTCATAAGTTGTCATAAGTTATCATAGGACCTGATTCTTGTCATAAGTTGTCATAGATGTCATAGGTTGTCATAGATTCTATAATTTACTAAAAATAGCCATGTGACTCTTCATCTTCCCAATGGGAGTTACTTATCCCTCCAAATTCGAATTTAATGATGGTGTCATGTGTGAAGGAGGAATATTCTCTCATTTGGACACCACATATCCACTTATGCACCCCTAATTCCAACTAGGACCCCATGCCACTTCATTTTGGAGCAATTAATGATTTCTCCATAATTTATTGGCCTATTCTACACCATCAGTTTATAATTTTGAATTTCCATGAGAAACTATAGGCCTTGGAGTTAAATATAAATATTTTAATTTTCTCACATAACTCTTAGGAATTGGATAGGACAACGTATTTGTTTATCTGAAAATTATTTAATTAGGGACATTGCAGTATGGAGAATGGCTCTACTCAAACCTTCCACAACCAAAATAAAAGACAAAGGTGCCAAGGGGTGTCCTCGCCTCAAAACCCTCCTAGGTCTAAATATAGGAAAGGTTGATCCATTAATTAGTTCAAAAAAGGAAACATATTGAACGCAAGATAACACCCAATTCACAAACTGAAGATGAAAACCAACTTGAAGGAGTACCAATCTTAAGTATAACTAGTTGAACCTATCATAGGCCTTGGACATGTCCAACTTAACAATAACTACAAGAATAGTTTTTACCTTCGCAGAATATAAAACCTCATGAGCAATGCCTATAGCATCATGGATTTTTTTTTCCCTTAAAAAATGCAGATAGAAATAGAAAAAATGTCCTTCATTCTTCTTGCAATTACTTTGACAATCAGCTTGTAAATGCAATTGCGCAGGGATATTAGCATGTAATCCTCCCACTTATTCACATTGTCAACCCTGTGAATAAGGGATATAAATGTTGAGTTAAAAGATGCAAGAATCCTCACATCAAGTCTTGATTATCCTATAACTGCAAGAAGATCCAATTCAAATCAATCCAAGAAACCAAAAAAGAAGTACACAGACCATCCATCTGGTCTCGAACATTTTTCCTTCTGCATTGAATGGACAAATTCCTTAAGCTCTTTGAGGGAAAGCTCCTCCATAAGCACTTCATTTTTATCCTCATTCACAAAAGATGGGAGAAACACAAATAATCTAATCATATGAGCAACATATTCCCTATCATATTCTTTAAACAGATTGCTAAAGTGATTCACCCCTATCTTTGCAATGTTCCTGAAGCCCATAATCTGAGTGCCATCCTCCGCCTCAAGTTTCCACAACGTGTTTGTATGCTTTCTATGTTTGAAAAAATTGTGAAAAAATTTGGTATTTTCATCCCCTTTCTGAATCTATATGGCTCTACTTTTTAGCCTTTGTTATCACTCCAGGAAACTCTTCTAGGTTGCAGCTTGAAGATGCCTAGTAACTTAATTTATTCTCTCAATGATGGATAATATTGGATCAAGATGAACATCTAACTCACTGAATTGTTTACTCAAGACATTCTTAAGTATACTCAAACAATACAAGGCCTTCAAGGACTATTACCAGATAGGTAAAAGGATAAAGAAACTAGTCAATTAACCAGAACATACATAAAGCAATTACATATGATGGGCTAATTAACTAACAATGAGTGCTTATGATTCTAGTTTAATAATCAAAAGTAAGATGACAGTTACTAAGATTATAAACATAGACAAAGAATACCATTCAACTCAATAGCACATAACAGAGATAAGAAGACAAGGTCTGACAACAATGAATGAAAGAAGCTTGCAGGATGATTATATTAAAGAAAGAGCCTCTTCACAAAAAACAGTAAAGTAGAATAATCATAATTGAACCATTACTTCTTCTGGAGTCTTAGGCTTTATATCCTTTACAAAACAGTTTCAGATCCTAAGAAACTAGATCTAATTTACTAAAAATAGATAGTCAAAATAGTTTTCAATAAACTAGGAATAGATCCCTTTTTAATGGTAAAAAATTTATCTTGATAATATTCATAGTCTTTGATAGCTTCACAAGTCTTCATTAACTGCTGGATGAAGTTGAAATTTCCACTTTGACTGACAGGTCATCTCTTGCCACAAAATTTTGGGCCAAACTGATGAAAACTGAGGCTTAGAGATGGATTTGGTTCTCCAAATATATGACACCTGTGTATAAACCGAAAGAGGTTTTCATGGACTGGTTTGTTGTGAGCAAAAACCTCTCTCATTTTTTTGAAATTCATTTTCATTTGCCCGAGATCTGTATTTCAAAAACATGTGTCAAACAAGGAAATTCTGAGATCCGAAAATTAGATCTCAGGGATGGATTCGATTCTCCCAATATGCTAAATGTGTAGGAAAACAGAGAGATTTTATTGTTCTCTGACATGTTAGGAACAAAAACCTCTGACCGTTTTTCAAAATGATTCTCCAGTTGCTCAGTATCATCATTTGAAAAATGATGACATTTCACAGTAAAAACGCCAATTTCAGTGGCTTAGAGGGCTCTGCAATTGTGGTCTTAGCTACAGAAAGCAGAGCTTTCGGTGGCTTAGAGACCATTTTGAAACAATGCTTAGCCATCGAAACCTGTTTTTAGAGTTTTTTGAAATAAATACTATCTCCAAAGTTTTTTTCAAAAATATTTACAAGTTAGAACTCATTAAAATGAGCTTGAAAAAATTTAATAAAGTTTTTCTAATGACTTTCTACCTCTTAATAAAATAAATTTGACTAATTTATTTGAGGAGATAACATCTGGCTCCTACTCGGGGATGGAATCCTCTCTGTGAGGTTCCAAGAACCACAAATCCAATGCCTTTCCTAAAAAACAAAAATTCAAACCTGTATTCTAGTGTTCCATTGGGCATGGAGTCATCTGGCCTTTACAACTGATCCCCTGCAAACCTGTAGCCTACCTGTAGCTTGCTATACTTATTCAAGAAAACAACAACTGAACATAATCTATCTGCTCGTATGAAAAGCATATTCTGCTGCCTGTTCCTACACTAACCCATTGTACTGCTTCTTAATCAAGTAAACTCATGCTTCCAATGAAGCCATGTAAGAAACTGATGTACTGAACTTGTTTTTTATCTTGACTCGGAAAATAAAGGAATGCATAGCCAACACAAATGTGATTTGAATGGATGATAGAACCAACTTTCCTCTGAAAAGAATATTTTGATATCTATGTTGCTCATAAGCTCCAGATAGTCAGCAACATCATCATAAAAGCCAACAAGAAATACCTCTTTATGTTGCTGATCTTTTCCTTCACTGATGTCAATGTTGAATGTGGACTGCTCAACCTTTGTCGGAGAAAAATGCAAGCTCAACAGTCGATCTAAACCTTTCTGCTCCCCTTCACCATATCTACGTAATCTGAATTCATCATGATGATATGCTGGCTTATCAAAACTAACAATTTCCTCTTCAACAATAATATCTTTGCAGGATATATCAAAACTAAAAAGATATTTTTTGGACTTTTGAGCAACAGATTCATAACAAGCATCAATCATAGCATGCACACATTTTTTATCATCTCTCTGCTGAAAAGAAGAACTAGATGAAATTTGAGTAAACAATAAGTCTTCACAAATCTTAACATCTTCTTCCTCATCACTGTATTGGTCGAATATAGGAGCATCGAGATAAGATATTAATGACAAAGATGAAGCTTCTTGTATAGAAGTATCAGCAATAAGATCATGAAACAATTTTGGAAAAATATCACCTTATTCCTCATCATAATTTGAAATAGCATATTCATAAGGATAAGGAGGATCCTTCTGATGTTCTAGCTGAAGATTAGATCGTCCCCAAAAATTCTGTTCCTTGTGGTTACTACCACTTTCCTTATTCTGCAAATCTGAAAATTGTGGGATAGCCTTACTAATTTCAATGGTCATTTGACCAACAGAAACCTGATCATATCCATGTGTAGTTAAAGAAATCAATTCTTTAGATTCACAACAATAAGATTTAATGATAGTAAGCAAACATTCATCTCCTTTATAATCCATTTCTAGTTTATGTTGATGGGAAAGCACATCATCATGAAGATCATTAGAGAAATCATGTAAATTGTGAGGAATAAGTTCTTCTTTACCATATGACTATAACTCAGATCTATAACTTTCTTCTACTGATGTATATCCTTGCTTTGTGACATCAGAAGATTCAAAAGAGACATGTTCATCTTCCTAAATATCTAAGGTAACAGATACATCTAATATGATGTCGAATGTTTCTATTTCACTAATATCCTTCAACACCTCTTGATCTTCATGGTGAATGTCTTCTTCTATAATCAAATCTTTATCACTAATCTGATTTTTGTGACAAGCAAAATATTTATGAAACGAAGAAAACACTTCACAACATCTTTCAAAAAGATGTTCAACTGGAAAATACTCTTTACAAAAGGAATTGAAGGTTGTATGGAAACCTATCAAAGAACTAACACTTGCATTTGGAAGAGACCGATACCAATCACGAGCAATTCCCTCTAATGAAAAAAAGAAGAGCCGTATCTGAACATCCTCATGCACAATTTGCAACCGATGAATGCAATCATGAAATTCAAGCAAATGTTCATTTGGTACTTCCGATTCTTCTCCTCGAAATCTGTGAAAGCTGCCATCCCATTCATCTCTACTAGGAACTGGATTAGGGAAACCAATAATCTTTGAAAAGTCACAGAAAGCATACCTCTGTGCTAAGATTTTGTTCATGTCTTACCAATGGAGTCGCCAACAGATTTCTGAGCAATGGAGTCGCCACTGAATCCGTCCTTCATGGAGTCGCCAAATAGATGACTACAACCAAGAAAATGTCCAGGATTTGTCTATCATCAAAGTTCGATCTATGTCATTCTCCCAAGGAAGTTGAGCTTCAATCTCCTCTCCTCGGCAACGGCGAAAAAATGTTATCACTCCAGGAAACTCTTCTAGGTTGCGGCTCGAAGATGCCAGGTAACTTGATTTATTCTCTCAATGATGGATAATATTGGATCAAGATGAACATCTAACTCACTGAATTGTTTACTCAAGACAGTCTTAAGTATGCTCAAACAATACAAGGCCTTCAAGGACTATTATCAGATAGGTAAAAGGATAAAGAAACTAGTCAATTAACCAGAACATACATAAAGAAATTACATATGATGGGCTAATTAACTAACAATGAGTGCTTATGATTCTAGTTTAATAATCAAAAGTAAGATGACAGTTACTAAGATTATAAACATAGACAAAGAATACCATTCAACTCAATAGCACATAACAGAGATAAGAAGAGAAGGTCTGACAATAATGAATGAAAGAAGCTTGCAGGCTGATTATGTTAAAGAAAGATCCTCTTCACAAAAAATAGTAAAGTATAATACTCAAAATCGAACCATTACTTATTCTGAATTCTTAGGCTTTATAGCCTTTACAAAACAGTTTCAGATCCTAAGAAACTGGATCTAATTTACTAAAAATAGACAGTCAAAACAATTTTCAATAAACTAGGAATAGATCCCTTTTTAATGGTCAAAACTTTATCCTGATAATCTTCATAATCTTTGACAGCTGCACAAGTCTTCATTAGCTGTTGGATGAAGTCAAAATTTCCACTTTGACTGATAGGTCATCTCTTGCCACAAAATTTTGGGCCAAACTGCTAAAACTTGAGGCTCAGAGATGGATTTGGTTCTCCAGATCTATGACACCTGTGTATAAATTGAAATATATTTTGTGAATTGGTTTGTTATGAGAAAATACCTCTCTCTTTTTTTTAAAATTCATTTTCATTTTCCTGAGATCTATATTTAAAAAACATGTGCCAAATAGGGAAATTCTGAGATCTGAAAATTAGGGCTCAGAGATGAATTCTATTCTCCCAATCTACTACACTTGTAGGAAAACTAAGAGAGGTTATTGTTCTCTGACATTTTAGGAACAAAAACCTCCGACCGTTTTTCAAAATGATTCTTCAGTTGCTCATAATCATCATTTGAAAATGATGTCTTTTCAAAGTAAAAACCCCAATTTTGGTGGCTTAGAGCGCTCTGAAATTGCGGTCTTAGGTGCCAAAAGTGGAGCTTTCGGTGGCTTAGAGACCGTTTTGAAACAATGCTTAGCCACCGAAACCTGTTTTTCGAGTTTTTTGAAATAAAGACCAACTCCAAAGTTTTTTTCAAAAATATTTACAAGTTAGAACTCATTAAAATGTGCCTGAAAAAATTTAATAAAGTTTTTTCTAATGACTTTCTACATCTTAATAAAATAATTTTGACTAATTTATTTGAGGAGATAACATCTGGCTCCTACTCGGGGATGGAATCCTCCCTATGAGGTTCCAAGAACCACAGATCCAATGCCTTTCCTGAAAAACAAAAATTCAAACCTATATTCTAGTGTTTCATTGGGCAAGGAGTCATTTGGTCTTTACCACTGATCCCGTGCAAACCTGTAGCTTGCCTGTAGCTTTTTCTACTTATTCAAGAAAACAACAACTGAACATAATCTATCTACTCGTATGAAAAGATTATTCTGCTTCCTGTTCCTACACTAACCCATTGTACTGCTTCTTAATCAAGTAAACTCATGCTTCCAATGAAGCCATGTAAGAAACTGGTTTACTGAAGTTGTTTTTTATCTTGACTAAGAAAATAAAGGAATGCATAGGAAACATAAATATGATTTGAATGGATGATAGAACCAGATTTCCTCTGACAAGAATATTTTGATATTTGTGCTGCTCATAAGCACCAGATAGTTAGCAACAGGGTCATAAAAGCCAACAGGAAATACCTCTTTATGTTGTTGATCTTTTCCTTCACTGATGTCAATGCTAAATGTGGACTGCTCAACCTTTGTTGGAGAAAAATGCAAGCTCAACAATTGATCTGAACCTTTCTGCTCCCCATCACCATATCTACGTAATCTGAATTCATCATGATGATAGTCTGGCTTGTCAAAGTTAACAATTTCCTCTTCAACAATAATATCTTTGTAGGATATATCAAAACTAAAAAGGTATTTTTTGGACTTTTGAGCAACAGATTCGTAACAAGCATCAATCACAACATGCACACATTTTTTATCATCTCTCTGCTGAAAAGAAGAACTAGATGAAATTTGAGTAAACAATAAGCCTTCACAAATCTTAACATCTTCTTCCTCATCACTGTATTGGTCGAATATAGGAGCATCAAAATAAGATCTTAATGACAGATATGAAGCTTCTTGTATATAAGTATCAGCAATAGGATCATGAAATAGTTTTGGAAAAATCTCACCTTGTTCCTCATCATAATTTGAAACAACATATTCATAAGGATAAGGAGGATCCTTCTGATGTTCTAGCTGAAGATTAGATCATCCCTAAAAATTCTATTCCTCATGGTTACTACCACTTTCCTTAGTCTGCAAATCTGAAAATTGTGGGATAGCCTTACTAATTTCCATGGTCATTTGACCAACAGAAACCTAATCATATCCATGTGTAGTTAAATAAATCGATTCTTTAGATTCACAATAATCAGATTTAATGATAGTAAGCAAACATTCAGCTCCTTTATAATCCATTTCAAGTTTATGTTGATGGGAAAGCACATCATCATGAAGATCATTAGAGAAATCATGTAAATTGTGAGAAATAAGTTCTTCTTTACCATATGACTGTAACTCAGATCTATAACTTTCTTCTGCTGATGTAAATCCTTTCTCTGTGACATCAGAAGATTCAAAAGAGACATGTTGATCTTCATAAATATCTAAGGAAACAGATACATCTGATATGATGTCGGATGTTTCTATTTCACTACTATCCTTCAACACCTCTTGATCTTCATGGTGAATGTCTTCTTCTATAATCAAATCTTTATCACTAATCTGATTTTTGTGACAAGCAAAATATTTATGAAACGAAGAAAACTATTCACAACATCCTTCAAAAATATGTTCAACTGGAAAATACTCTTTACAAAAGGAATTGAAGGTTGTATGGAAACCTATCAAAGAACTAACACTTGCATTTGGAAGAGACCGATACCAGTCACGAGCAATTCCCTCTAATGAAAAACAGAAGAGCCGGATCTGAACATCCTCATGCACAATTTTCAACCGATGAATGCAATCATGAAATTCAAGCAAATGTTCAGCTGGTACTTCCCAATCTTCTCCTCGAAATCTGGGAAGGATGCCATCCCATTCATCTCTAGTAGGCACTGGATTAGGGAAACCAACAATCTTTGAAAAGTCACAGAAAGCATACCTCTGTGCTAATATTTTGTTCATGTCATACCAATGGAGTCGCCAACAGATTTATGAGCAATGGAGTCGCCACTGAATCCGTCCTTCATGGAGTCACCAGATAGATGATTACAACCAAGAAAATGTCCAGGATTTGTCTATCATCGAAGTTGTATCTATGTCGTTCTGCCAAGGAAGTTGAGCTTAATTCTCCTCTCCCCGGCAACAACGCCAAAATGTTATCACTCCAGGAAACTCTTCTAGGTTGCAGCTCGAAGATGCCTAATAACTTAATTTATTCTCTCAATGATGGATAATATTGGATCAAGATGAACATCTAACTCACTGAATTGTTTACTCAAGACAGTCTTAAGTATACTCAAACAGTACAAGGCCTTCAAGGACTATTATCAGATAGGTAAAAGGTTAAAGAAACTAGTCAATTAACCAGAACATACATAAAGCAATTACATATTATGGGATAATTAACTAACAATGAGTGGTTATGATTCTAGTTTAATAATCAAAAGTAAGATGAGACTTACTAAGATTATAAGCATAGACAGAGAATACCATTCAACTCAACAGCACATAACAGAGATAAGAAGAGAAGGTCTGACAACAATGAATGAAAGAAGCTTGCACGCTGATTATATTAAAGAAAGAGACTCTTCACAAAAAATAGTAAAGTAGAATACTCAAAATTGAACCATTACTTCTTCTGAAGTCTTAGGCTTTATAGCCTTTACAAAATAGTTTCAGATCCTAAGAAACTGGATCTAATTTACTAAACATAGACAGTCAAAACAATTTTCAATAAACTCGGAATAGATCCCTTTTTAATGGTCAAAACTTTATCTTGATAATCTTCACATTCTTTGACAGCTGCACAAGTCTTCATTAGATGTTGGATGAAGTTGAAATTTCCACTTTGACTAATAGCTCATCTCTTGCCTAAAACGTTTGGGCCAAACTGCTGAAACCTAAGGCTCAGAGATGGATTTGGTTCTCCAAATATATGACGCCTGTGTATAAACCGAAAGAGTTTTTTATGAATTGGTTTATTGTGAGCAAAAACCTCTCTCAGTTTTTTGAAATTCATTTTCATTTGCCTGAGATCTGTATTTAAAAACCATGTGTCAAATAGGGAAATTCTGATATCTGAAAATTAGGGCTCATGGATGGATTCTATTCTCCCAATGTGCTACACCTGTAGGAAAAATGAGAGAGTTTATTCTTCTATGACATGTTAGGAAAACAAACCTCGGACCGTTTTTCAAAACGATTCTCCAGTTGCTCAGAATCATCATTTGAAAATGATAACTTTTCACAGTAAAAACGCCAATTTCGGTGGCTTAGAGCGCTCTGAAATTGTCGTCCTAGCTACCGAAAGCAGAGCTTTCGGTGCTTAGAGACCATTTTGAAACAATTCTTAGCCACAAAAACCTGTTTTTTGAAATAAAGACTAACTCCAAAGTTTTTTTCAAAAATATTTACAAGTTAGAACTCATTAAAATGAGCTTGAAAAAATTTAATAAAGTTTTTTCTAATGACTTTCTACCTCTTAATAAAATAAATTTGACTAATTTATTTAAGGAGATAACATCTGGCTCCTACTCGGGGATTGAATCCTCCCTGTGAGGTTCCAAGAACCACAGATCCAATGCCTTTCCTAAAAAAAATAAAAATTCAAACCTATATTCTAGTGTTCCATTGGGCATGGAGTCATCTGGCCTTTACAACTGATCCCCTGCAAACCTGTAGCCTGCATGTAGCTTTCTCTACTTATTCAAGAAAACGACAACTGCACATAATCTATCTGCTCGTATGAAAATATTATTCTGCTGCCTGTTCCTACACTAACCCATTGTACTGCTTCTTAATCAAGTAAACTCATGCTTCCAATGAAGCCATGTAAGAAACTAATTTACTGAAGTTGTTTTTGATCTTGACACAGAAAATAAACGAATGCATAGCCAACATAAATGTGATTTGAATGGATGATAGAACCAACTCTCCTCTGACAAGAATATTTTGATATCTATGCTACTCATAAGCTCCAGATAGTCGGCAACAAGGTCATAAAAGCCAACAGGAAATACCTCTTTATGCTCATGATCTTTTCCTTCACTGATGTCAATGTTGAATGTGGATTGCTCAACCTGTGTTGGAGAAACATGCAAGCTCAACAGCCGATCTGAACCTTTCTGCTCCCCTTCACCATATGTACATAATCTGAATTCATCATGATGATATTCTGGCTTATCACAACTAACAATTTTCTCTTCAACAATAATATCTTTGCAGGATATATCAAAACTAAAAATATATTTTTTGGACTTTTGAGCAACAGATTCGTAACAAGCATCAATCACAGCATGCACACATTTTTTATCATCTCTCTGCTAAAAAGAAGAACTAGATGAAATTTGAGTAAACAATAAGTATTCGCAAATCTTAACATCTTCTTCCTCATCACTGTATTGGTTGAATATAGGAGCATCAAGATAAGATCTTAATGACAGAGATGAAGCTTCTTGTATAGAAGTATCAGCAATAGAATCATGAAACAGTTTTGGAAAAATCTCACCTTGTTCCTCATCATAATTTGAAACAACATATTCATAAGGATAAGGAGGATCCTTCTGATGTTCTAGCTGAAGATTAGATCATCCCCGAAAATTTTGTTCCTCGTGGTTGCTAACACTTTCCTTAGTCTGCAAATCTGAAAATTGTGGGATAGACTTACTAATTTCGATGGTCATTTGACCAACAGAAAGATGATCATATCCATGTGTAGTTAAATAAATCGATTCTTCAGATTCACAACAATCAAATTTAATGATAGTAAGCAAACATTTAGCTCCTTTATAATCCATTTCTAGTTTATGTTGATGGGAAAGCACATCATCATGAATATCATTAGAGAAATGATGTAAATTGTGAGGAATAAGTTCTTCTTTACCATATGACTGTAACTCAGATATTATAACTTTCTTCTGCTGATGTATATCCTTGCTTTGTGACATCAGAAGATTCAAAAGAGACATGTTGATCTTCATAAATATCTAAGGAAACAGATACAACTGATATGATGCTGGATGTTTCTATTTCACTATTATCCTTCAACACCTCTTGATCTTCATGGTGAATGTCTTCTTCTATAATCAAATCTTTATCACTAATATGATTTTTGTGACAAGAAAAATCTTTATGAAACGAAGAAAACTCTTCACAACATCCTTCAAAAAGATGTTCAACTGGAAAATACTCTTTACAAAAGGAATTGAAGGCTGTATGGAAACCTGTCAAAGAACTAACACTTGCATTTGGAAGAGACCGATACCAGTCATGAGCAATTCCCTCTAATGAAAAACAAAAGAGCTGTATCTGAACATCCTCATGCACAATTTGCAACTGATGAATGCAATCACGAAAGTCAAGCAAATGTTCAGCTGGTACTTCCCAATCTTCTCCTCAAAATCTGGGAAGGCTACCATCCCATTCATCTCTACTAGTAACTAGATTAGGGGAACCAACAATCTTTGAAAAATCACAAAAAGCATACCTCTTCGCTAAGATTTTGTTCATGTCATACCAATGGAGTCGCCAACAGATTTTTGAGAAATGGAGTCGCCGCTGAATCCGTCCTTAATGGAGTTGCTAGATAGATGATTACAACAAAGAAAATGTCCAGGCTTTGTCTATCATCAAAGATGGATCTATGTCGTTCTCCCAAGGAAGCTGAGCTTCAATCTCCTCTCTCGGACAACGAAACCAAAATGTTATTACTCCAAGAAACTCTTCTAGGTTGCAGCTCAAAGATGCCTGGTAACTTAATTTATTCTCTAAATGATGGATAATATTGGATCAAGATGAAAATCTAAGTCACTGAATTGTTTACTCAAGACGGTCTTAAGTATACTCAAACAATACAAGGCCTTCAAGGACTATTATCAGATAGGTAAAAGGATAAAGAAACTAGTCAATTAACCAGAACATACATAAAGCAATTACATATGATGGGATAATTAACTAACAATGAGTGATTATGATTCTAGTTTAATAATAAAAAGTAAGATGACAGTTACCAATATTATAAACATAGACAAAGAATACCATTCAACTCAATAGCACATAACAGAGATAAGAAGAGAAGGTCTGACAACACTGAATGAAATAAGCTTGCAGGATGATTATATTAAAGAAAGTGCCTCTTCACAAAAAACAGTAAAGTAGAATACTCAAAATCGAACCATTACTTCTTCTGAAGTCTTAGGCTTTATAGCCTTTACAAAATAGTTTCAGATCCTAAGAAACTAGATCTAATTTACTAAAAATAGACAGTCAGAACAGTTTTCAATAAACTAGGAATAGATCCCTTTTTAATGGTCAAAACTTTATCCTGATAATCTTCATAGTCTTTGACATCTGCACAAGTCTTCATTAGCTGCTGGATGAAGTCGAAATTTCCACTTTGACTTATAGGTCATCTCTTGCCACAAACATTTGGGCCAAACTGTTGAAAACTGAGGCTCAAAGATGTATTTGGTTCTCCAAATCTATGACACCTTTGTTCAAAACGAAAGAGGTTTTTGTGGATTGTTTTGTTTTGAGCAAAAACCTCTCTCAGGTTATTTAAATTCGTTTTCATTTGCCTGAGATCTGTATTTCAAAAACATGTGTCAAACAGGGAAATTCTGAGATCCGAAAATTAGGGCTCAGGGATGGATTCGATTCTCCCAATATACAATAACTGTAGGAAAACTGAGAGATTGTATTGTTCTCTGACATGTTAGGAACAAAAACCTCCGATCGTTTTGCAAAATTATTCTTCCGTTGAGCAGAATCATCATTTGAAAATGATGATGCTTCATAGTAAAAACGCCAATTTCGGTGGCTTAGAGCGCTCTGAAATTGCGGTCTTAGCTGCCGAAAGCGGAGCTTTCAGTGGCGTGGAGACCGTTTTGAAACAATGCTTAGCCATCGAAACCTGTTTTTCGAGTTTTTTGAAATAAAGACTAACTCCAAAGTTTTTTTCAAAAATATTTACAAGTTAGAACTCATTAAAATGCACCTGAAAAAATTTAATAAAGTTTTTTCCAATGACTTTCTACCTCTTAATAAAATAAATTTGACTAATTTATTTGAGGAGATAACAGCCTCCAAGATGCTTCATTCTCATCTAGAATCTTTGTTCTCTTAACTTTGAGTGCAATAATTTTCCTTTTTTGGTCTATAGATAAGAAACCTCCAAGACTAATAGTATTAAAAGTGTCAACCAAGTCTTCAGTCCTAAATAGCTCTATGTCCTATCTTTTCCTCCTCTCTGTATCCCAGGAAATTGATCGAGCCCTGATCCTCTTAATATTATTTAAAAACTAAATGCATTTAATCCAGGAGCCATAAAAAACTATCACTCTTCCATGACTACTTTAATCCAATGCTTCCTCTTACCTCAAAAGATATCACTCTTCCACTAATGAAGGTAAGTGGAAATGATATATGTTGACCTAGTGCTATGATCAACAACTCTTCCAGAAGGTACACCTATTGTCACCTCAATGTAACACCCTTATTCTTTATACCTTTCTCCTTGGGACACAAGAGGATCCCTGAAACAAGGTAAGGATAGACTTGTAATAATCACAATAGAAAACACTTATATCCCTACAAGACCTTCCCACTGTTAGTAGATGAGTGCCTAATGGAATCAATGAAAGATACATGCAATAAACCCTTTTACTTGGAAGGATACGAGCAATGATAAATATATAAAATGATATTTTTTTATTTTTTTCTGCAGTAACAACCAACAATATAAAACACGAAACATTTCTCAAACCAACCATCGAAATCATGCAAACTTAACCTCCCGGGATCCAGCCAGATAGGTCACATCAATCCCCCCTAGGGAACCTCTATTTTGATGGATGAAATGAGTGTTTCAATGTTGATTTACACTTTGTTGATGGAAAGGATAGCAAACCTTATACAAACCTTTTTGAGTTTTTCTAGGCTAATACATAATAGGATGGATTGTTACCCTAATTTAAATCCTTTTATATATACAATAAAAGAAAATTAAAACAAGATTTCTGCTAAAAGAGAATGCAAACGTTTCTTTGTATTTCAAAACAAAATAAAAAAATGAGTGTTGTAATAACAAATTGTACAAAGAGATTAAATATAACATACAAAAGACCTAATAATCAATCATAAATAAGATCAAAATTAGACAAATCAGTAACAGATTTTATTAATTTTCATTTTGAGTACAGCTGAAAAATTTATTTTGTATACCTCTACGACGGTAAGGACCAAAACAAATTCCTATAAATCAATGGTGGAATGTAGCATCACACTAATATTTCTAGTTTACAAAAGAATAAATCAAATAAGACCTTGATGGACCAATCATGCATTAAACATGCCACAATCTTGACTCTTCAAAAATAATTCTTATTAGCACTCAAAAAATAACTTGGAAACTAACATGATCAAACAAACTGCCAAAACAAGTGAACCACCTTCAAGAAATAAATAGAGATGGTGTAACTTTGATCCTTCTTTCCACCTTTAGCATTGTTCCTGCTTTCAACAAGATAATATCAGCTCTAAAAATACTCGGAAATGAATGAACAGAACATGAAATCCCACTTGGTATAAGAGAAAATATTTTATCAGAGTTTCTTTCCTCACTTCCCTCTTGCATTTAATCTCCTTGTAACACCCTTTTATCCTTTGAAAAGAATTTGGAGGTAGTTGAAACTACCTTTATTTAAGATATTAGTTAGGAAAGTTTATAGAATAGATAAATGAATATTATAAATAATAGTAGGTGGGACCCCCTTGACCCTTCATTGCTTCTCAACATTCACTTTACTTTTCCAAACATGAGATATGTGAAAAACCAATCATTCATAACTTATAAACAAGAGATGTAAAATAAAATTATTTTCCTCAAAATCATCATGTTATCAAATAAGTCAAAAATGAAATTGTTATGTCTAAAACTTAATTATACCTCAAGCACAATCAAAATATATGCACAAGTCCAAAAATACTAAATAAAAACATCAAAATCCATATGCCTTGTGAGAAGAATTTGGTATTTGTCACTTCCCTGTGAAGAGCCTTTCTTGCTTGACTGCCCCTTTTGTTACATTGATTCTGCCATTTGGTTAGTTGATTTCACATCACTAGGGTTGGTGTTTTTAGCTTCCACATTAACTTCTGGCATGAAAGGGTGAGAAGGGATGGAGTGAGAGGAGGTGCTAGATGAACTGGACTTGATAGGTAGTGCATAACTTTTTCCTTTTGTATTAAGTGAGTGTTTTGATGATGCATTATGTTCACAAATAAGCTACAAAGGTTGAGCCTGGGAGGCCATTGAAGCTATTTTTTTAGAAAGTTGTTGAAGTGGTGGAGGAGGAGACAATGGTAAAGATAGAGTGGGCCATCCAGAAATTCTAGAAGGATGATTGGGGTTCCATCCATCATTATTACGGGGATCAGGTTGCATTGATACATGAGGAGGCACAATTACACCTAGAATGATGGGTTGGGAATGACCTAGTGGTCAAACATATGTCCTAGAAGCTAGGATATGGCCTTGGGAAACCAAATTCAGGAAGCCTGTTTGAAGTAGTTTATTGAACTCGTCATAATCAACATCAATGTGAATATAGAATCTCAATCTTTTGTTTCTTCCTCTCTAGCATGGCGGTTGCTAATATTTTCCCCAATGATCTATATTTCCTTTGTTTCCCCTATTGCCTCTATCGCCACCTCTACTAAAAAACCTCATCTATAAGGTTATAAAAAACATGATCAATACATGTTCATAATAGTAAAGAGATATATCAAATAAATTTGCAACTTAAATAATTAATTAATGGCTCTATACCAAGACACAGTCATGCATGCAATCACATTTATAAGGAAATGGGGAGTAGGGCATCACACATGTTTGGATCCACTTCAATCTTTCAAATTACAAGCCACATACTTCACACAACTGTCAATATTTGAACATGGGAGATGGCAAATTGTTTGGGAAGACGAAGGGAAGTGAGTGAATAAATAGTGGAAGCAGATGAGGGGAAAAACAATGGTACATGTTTATATAATCCATAAACCCACTATTAAATAAATTCCAAACCATTTCAAACAATCTATATTCAACATAATTATCACTGCCAACCTTCACAAAGATATCTTCTCGGTGATTTAACAATTTACACAGTCATTTGTCATATATTATTAATTCATGTGTGTTATTAAAATCAACTTCTTTCCAGGAAAGCCAAAAATTCAACAAGAATACCTTCAGGACATTGCACATAATCTTTATTGAGGTTAACACTATTCCTTTGTTTATTTCATTATCAATACATGCCACTGTTATGTTGGTAGGATGACTCTTAAGTTTTCTTAAAACACTTCCACAGTAAACTCCATATTCAAATAAATATTTCATCAATGAAGAGTCATTGATAACCATTAATTCACAAATATGAGAATGAAATGTAGGACCAATAAAGTCATCATATTTTGGACTTATGCATGAATCATAAGTAGAGTGGGGACAAAGTCATTAAGCATAACCTCTTCAAGCAGTTTGAATTGAATCAAATTCCACTAAGATATAAAAAAGAATAATTTTTGTAGGCTATAAAATTATCTAATGAATTGCAATTTCCAACTCAGACAAACAATTTTTGTGTGGCTTAAATTCAACTATAATATTTATGAAATTTCATAGAGGCATACAAATTTAGTGTCTGCCACACTAAATAGGTCGAATTCTCACACTTAAACTCAGGTTCTGAAAAACAATGCCCAATCCATATCTTTGAGAGGATCATAACTGATTCAATACACAATCAATCCAATTGAAACCAAAATATCATTGAAACTTCACTGAAAATACTAATTGGTATATAAATACACACACACACACACACATTATCAATTTGAAGGTCGTAAAAACTTCTCATTAATATTCAAAATCCCTTTCAAGCCAATTCTCAAAAAACCGAATACAGTAATGCCACAAATTTGAACCATAATCACCTTTTATCTATAAAAACCCAAAACCTAATTTTTTCAGACTTATGTTTCTAGACTTCACATATGAGATCAAATGGTTTTGAAATTGGAATAAAGAAAAAATTCTTCAACCATATGTCATTAAAATTTTAGAGAGTTTGGGATCAGAATCTTCAATGATGAAAGTTTTGGAACATTCTAACCATCTCAACAGTGCTTTTTCATGCATGCATGCAACTCATGCATTCCATGCAATGGTAGGTGAGTCTCCTAGCACCTAGTCCTTGTTTTTGGCCCCCTAGTTCTTCATTTTGGTGATCATTAGCATCCTTATCAACTCATAGCACCTTATCCAAATCGTTGGAGTTTAAATTCTCCCTCATGCATGATTTTAGGAGTCTACACAGTCAGTGCCATGAATTAAGGTGCACTGTCCCCTTGATTACCTAGTTAACTATCTATTACACCTAGTTTCACTTCTCCTGAGTGTAGGAGCACCCTTTTTTACCATTTTCAGATAGTTATGTACCTCCTTCTAGTATCCTCCCCTAATTTCTATCCCCAATGACTTATCCATGCACTAGTCCACCTCAGCTAACTAGACATTGAGCATTAGTGGCCACTAGACCTTATCGGGTGATGGTTCCAATGCAAACTAAGCCTAGACTTGAGGTGAATTCGAATACTACCTAAGACTATGAAATTCTCTCCATTGTAACTTCTATTATTTACCAGCTTATTGATGAACGATGTATCAACTACAGTTTTTCATCTAAGTTTCATTTTCATGAGTGATATCTGCAGTTTTTCTTCCGAAATTACTTTGTGAAATTAGTGAGTTTTGTTCAGCTTTGTGATCCATCCTATGGAATTTGACATGGTATCAGAGCTTCTGAGAGCTTTGTATATTTAGTAACAATCCTCCAAGATACATTTCCAATTTCTTTTGCGGGTTATTCCATCATCAGTAGTGCATTCAATCACCTACAATGGATCTATCTTCAATACCAAAACTCACTCCCTTCAATTTCTTTGAATGGAAGGATAAAATGGAGATATTCATGCACAACAGAGGTCTCTATAGGGTTCTCAAGGGATTTTAAGTTGAACCAAATTGTGCATCAGATAAATCCAAGTATCTGAATAAGCTTGATGAAGTGTATAGATTGTCCTGTCTCAACATCTCCAAGGATATAATATTTCATCTATCTGGTCTAAAAACTCCCAAGGAGGTTTGGGAAAAGCTTGAATCCTTATTTGGGAAGCAAGATGATTTGAGAGGGCATCAATTAGAGAATGAGCTGATATCTATGAACCTTAGAAACTTCAAAACCATCATAGACTTCTTCACTAAATTCAAGAATTTGGTTGTGTAGCTAAAGATGTGTAATATTGAGAAGAAGGATAAACAACTAATTCTCTCTATCCTGTCAAAATTGGTACTAGACTATATTGTATTCATATCCACCTTCCAAAAAGAAAAATTATCCACCCCAAATTGGAAGATCCCCGCTCTAGAAGCATTCATCATGTCTCTCACAAAGGAGCAAGACAAATTGGTGCAAATGGGAGTCATAAAACCATCCAGGGATCAAGCTATTGCTATTGGAGAAGGAAAGAATGTGAATGGTCAAGGAAAGAAGAAATACAAGGAGAAGAAACCATATGAGAAGAAGAAAAAGGAGTCTC
This sequence comes from Larix kaempferi, assembly GCA_027924585.1. Classification (NCBI taxonomy): domain Eukaryota; kingdom Viridiplantae; phylum Streptophyta; class Pinopsida; order Pinales; family Pinaceae; genus Larix; species Larix kaempferi. Next base: position 41,020,786 of record BSBM01001005.1, on the reverse strand, counting down.
CCCAACAGTCAGAGGGAAATTCGAATTCCAAGATAGGAAAGAAAAATAAAAAAGAGAAGACCAAATATCCATACTACAATAGAGGTTTTCATGTTGAAAGTTCTTGCATGAAGAAGACAATTGATCTTATGGATTAAATTCTAGAGAAAAACAACCTTCCAGTACCTACAAGTGCTAGGAGGAAAGAAGTTGATTCTAAATCCAAAGATAAAGATATATGCCCTGCACTCATTGCTGGAACTTCGAATGCATCTTCCTTCATCATAGATTTTGGAGGCTCCAGACACATGTATGCATCCAGAGATCTCTTCTCATAATTCGAACCTACTATTGGACCTTCCATGCTAATGGGAGATGATTTAGAATTTCCTTCAAAAGGAATTGGAAGGATCAATCTTGATCATGGATACTTCAATGATGTGATTTATGTTCCTACCTTGGCATCCAATCTCCTTTCAATATATCAAATGACACATACATGAGTTCCAAAGAAAGTAATTTCTACTGCTAATGCAGTTGAGATAAAGGAGATATCATCTGGAAAAATCATTGCACAAGGAATTGCATATCAACATTCCAAGCTTTATGAGTTTTCTCATTTCATGCCTTATTCAACTCAAAGTGCACTTCTTACCCATGCAAATGAAGTTATCAGAGTTTGGCATGAGAGTTTTGGGCACCTCAACTACAAATATTTGCAAGAATTGCAAAATGAATACATGGTTGAAGGCCTCCCAAAAATCAAATTTACTAAAGGTACCTATCAAGTTTGCTTGATTGGAAATCATCTGGAGCACAAGTTTGAAAAGGGAAAGGCAAAGAGAGCCTCATCTACTCTCTATCCAATTCATAGTGACATATCAGGACCTCTTCCTCACATATCTATGAATAATTCTAGATACATCTTAACATTCATAGATGACTATTTGAGATCCAATTGGGTCTATTTTCTAAAGTTGAAATCAGAAGTCTTTGAATATTTCAAATTTTTTAAAGGTGTTGTAGAAAATTTCACTAACAAGAAGATCAAGGTCCTTCGTACTGACAATGGAGGAGAGTATGTAAAGAATGAGTTTCAGCTATTTTTTCTAGATAAAGGTATTGAAATGCAACACACTGTTCCATACACACCACAACAGAATGGTGTGGCTGAAAGAAATAACAGAACCATAAAAGATATGGCTACATGCATGCTTGAGTCTAAAGCATTGGCAACTAGACTTTGGGCATAATTTTTCAACTGTGCTACATACCTCCTCCTCCCAAGTCTTTTTCACCATCAGATCTTCTCTTTGAAGAGTCTGTAGTCCTCCTATGAGTCTGTACACACAATATTTAAGTCATTTTATTGCTCATTTCTTGGAGATCTATTGATCCTAGTGTTGGATCTTTCCTGTCGCACCTGGGCAGTGGAACCAGAGCATTGATTTGATCTCTATTCTCTATCTTTTGGGTTGTCGTCACAACCTTACCACTAGTGTTTTGCGACATCGTCACTATACCCGCACTGGTGACCTGTGACGGTCACTCTATGTATGAACACAGACTGCGTCGATTTGTTAAAATTGGCACAAGGGAATCCCCCCTCCATTTTTTGATTTGAGTTTTGATTTGGTGTGCAAACCCTCTTCGTGCTGCAAGATCTAGTCAGAGACTTACTTTTTATTTGTGTGTTGAAAGTGTTTGGCTTTTGTGTGGATTTTTTTTGGGTCCTATTTTGACAAGTTTCAGTTTGGTAGTGGTGAACACTTTGGGTTCCCCACCTTCATCCACTTAACCTTGTTTTCCCTCCTCTCCTCACCTGACCTGATCTTTGCATTAGATCTGATCCCAAACTTCTTTTTGCACTTGTCTTTTAGCTTTGTTTGCATTCAATTGTTTGCTTGAGTGTTTTGAGTGTTTTCAATTGTTTTCAATCCATATGAGTGCTTGTCATTTTCTGATATTTTCCTGAGTATTTAGAGTGCTGCAAATCAACTTTCTTTTGGATTTGTTTTGGGTCCTATTTTGACAAGTTTTAGTTTGGTAGTGGTGAACACTTTGGGTTCCCCACCTTCATCCACTTAACCTTGTTTTCCCTCCTCTCCTCACCTGATCTGATCTTTGCATTAGATCTGATCCCAAACTTCTTTTTGCACTTGTCTTTTAGCTTTGTTCGCATTCAATTGTTTGATTGAGTGTTTTGAGTGTTTTGAATTGTTTTCAATCCATATGAGTGCTTGTCATTTTCTGAGATTTTCCTGAGTATTTAGAGTGCTGCAAATCAACTTTCTTTTCAATTTTTATGCTTAAAAATATCATTGTTATCAAGTTATTATCTTGGCATACCATTGGAAAAATGAAGGTGCATAATTTTTACTGATTTTCAAGAGCATTTGGAAATTGTTGTAGAAATTGATTCATGCATTAGAATTGGTCATTCATTAATCTTTAGCAAAAGTTTGAGAGAAAAAATTAATCATTTGTGCTTTTTGGGAATTATGAATCATTCATTTTCTTGAAAAATTCGAGTGAGATCAAGTTTTTACTAAAGTGATTCCATGTTTGGAGAGATTGTATGCATTCTTGATTTTTTATGCTTTTAATCCATTATAGTGAAAATTGAAAAGTTAGAGTGCTCTAGATGGGAAGTTTCTCTCTTTTCATCTCTTAAAGTTTTGATTCGAAAAGACAAAAGAAAATGTTTAGATTTGGTTGTCATGCTTGTTGATTTTTTGAGTTTTGCTTGGAAAAACGAAAAAAGCAAAAAGAGTATTTTTTTTTATCAAATTTGGTAGATTTTAGGATTGTGTTGCATTGTGTTGCTTTGGTAAAATCATTTGGAAAGAAATTTCTCCCTCCCATATATAGAGTTCACCAAAATAAAAGTACATTTTTGCATGTAGTTAGGGCCTGCATTATGTTTACATTTATGTACTCACCTCGTTCATTCACATAACCATCCAGATAAAATTAACGATAGAACTAGGGTAAAGTTTTTAGTAACTTGTGTGTTAAGTTAGAGACGTGTTTCGACGTCGTAAAATGTGGCAGCTATCGTTACTTGCCAGCACTGTTTTCCGGGGGTATTGTAGTCTTCCACGTACTTATCGGTATATCGAAGCTCTTTCATGTACCAACCAGGTATATCGAAGCTCTTTCACGTACCCACCAATTACTTCGCGTACTTGGCATATATCAAAAGGTGTTTCACATACTTGGCGTATATAGAAAGGTGTTTCACATACTCGGTAGTATATAGGAAGGTCTCGTGTCGTACGATTGTGCATTAGACAGCACCACTACGGATTTGAACTCCCACGTACCTTGCGTATATCGGGAGACACCATTAGGATTCCTGAAACCAACTGAGTTAACCATTTGGTCGTCTTGGCAGAGCAATACACCGAGAACAACACTCAGGGATATTACTATGCACGTATTGTCCAGGTAGTTGGGTATTCAAGCATTGGTACGTGTTAGACATAGTACTCACTGAGAGGGGGGATGAATCGCTCAGCCTATAGTTTATTCAATTTCAACTTCAATTACCAATTCTTATATCTACATATCATATTCATCAATAAACTAACTATCAATCCATAAGTCATTCATCAAATACAACACATTGCACAAGGGAGACACAATATAATTGTAATGTTTTTTGTATGAGTCAAAGTCTACAACCGTGAGGCAATTCATCACCAACTGATACAATGAGCACCAACTCATCATCTAGGACCCAGCCTAGGTTTTCTTAGATCCTACTAAGAAAATAGATATAAGACCCTACTTGTATGTACATATTACATTTCACATTTCAATTCCAGCTCTGTGACCAAAGCATCATCATATGTCATCACATCTTAACACCCAACCACAGTTGTCATCTAACTGTGCTTTGTCCTATAGTCAGCAATTCAATCACATCAGCATGTATATCAGTTCATCAGCATGTCTCTGTATAATGTTCTGTTGTCTTAAGATGTCACATAACAGCCCTAGATCATCATCCAATTTATGTACCATCCAGTGTTATCATCTTAGCATATTATGTCTTTTAGCATGTTGTCATCATCATGTCTTCAAAACAAAAACAAAGATAAAACAAACATTTCTTATTGTAGATCATGCTGATCAAAAACTCAGAGCTGTTACACCACCAAATTCAGTGCTATCTCACCACCAAAGTCCACGAGCTGTCTATCAAAAATCTCAAGCTGTCTCCTTCATTGAAAATTATTCAAAGTTGTTTAACCACTAAATTCATTGCTATCTAACTCCACCCGAGTTCAGAGCACTTCTTCCCCCAATCAATCATTTATACTGTCCACAAAGTATGTCCACAAACTTTCCATCACAATCAGTACCTCATCATGTTCACCAATTCATATACATCATGGTACTGTATTTCATCTATCACTGGTCATTATGCTTTCATTGTCATGCCACACTGTTATCAGCTTGTCAATGTCATCATATATCTATCTCTGTCACTGTCAAACCCTGTCATGTCACACAGCTGTGTAGAACATCACTGTGTATTCATCAAACATATCATCACTGGCATAATGTATGCATTATTTCATGTATGCAAATCTTCACTGTGTATGCATATCTCTTATCTAAACAAGATTTTAATCAAGGTTGCTTGGATATTGTTTTAGCTTCTCAAAATTTGCTCGAGTTCTAAGGTGTCTCAATAGGGCTTGTACATTGTAACCAATATTACAAATGTCTTCAATATTGACTGGTGATCATATACCTGCTTGAATTAGTTCAGACCTTCTGCCACTGGCAACCCAAAATTCTTTGAGGTATTTTCAAACTTGAAGTTGTTTGTTGCAGCTTGCTTACTGTCTGATTTGGATGCCCTAGAGAATATGTTGCTCCTACTGCTGCTATGTTTAACCCAGAAAAATCAGAGATAAAAAGCTTCTTCTTTAGTTGCTACCATAGTCTGCTACAGTCTGTGTAACCCACAAATTTTCCTTAGGCAGCATGCTTGTATTTGGAGGCTGGCCTAGAAACAAAGATGAAGGTAAAAAAAAAAAAATCTTTCCACTGTAGCTTCCTGCTACAGTACCCGAAATTATCCTCAGACCACCAAAATCAGAGCTCCAACTATCCTCCAAAAAACTGCCTTTTTGCTAATCCAAAATTCATTTTATTTATACACATACTTTTCTTTTTTTTTCAAATTAAGGCCTAGACGACTTATAATAAAATCATTTTTTATTTTTAATTTAAAATTTAATTTAATTTTGTTTGGACGGTTGACCCAAAAGATGAGGTACTTCAACTTTAAAAAATTCATATTTCATCAACCATGAGGAACCACGTGACGTGCCACCTATCGTTGGAAACAACATGACGAGGGCTATCATCTTATGGAAGGATTATTTGCAAATACAAGATCCGTCATTTTTAAAATCTTCAATTTGTATAGGACGTTAAAGACCCCACACATAATGATGTCAAAGTGGCTTCACTTCTTAGGATTTGTAAGGCACAATACCTTCACCCCATCATCAAGTGCAAGCAAGTGTGTCCACCACAATATCAACCCATAACATGCAAGAAAGTGTCCAAGTGTCATCACATGTGTGTGGGTGCCTTCATCATGCCATCATGCAAGCAATGGGCTTCATGACCTTTGTCATTAATGGATTGTCATCAATGACAACCATAGACAACCATATTCATCAATCTCCCCCTTTGTCATTGATGGAAACCATCCAAATTATTCTTCTCCCCATTTGACATTAATGACAAAGGGTCAATGAGCCATTAATGGCTTCACAATTCCCCCCAAAAAAATGTATCATCATATTATGTCAAATCTTCACCTGTCATCTTTAAATTTTCATAGACACTCCCCCTTTAAAGTGGACTCCTTGTTGAATTGCTGAGAGTGATTTCTCTTTTTAGACATGTTGTTGGTACCTTGGTAAGATCATGAGATACTGGTCACCTCACTAGGGGCTGTCATTTCAAATTCCTCATAAATACTCCCCCTTTCATGCTGAGATTTATGCTTCAAGAGATTCGGCACCAACCTTCAGATTTGCTTTTGCCAATATTCAATCTTTCACTAGATCCTCAACTAACTTATAATCTTCAAATGATGTTCAAAGTGTTCATGTAGATTCAAATATTTTCACAAGGTCTGATCATGATGCTGCTTTTACTTCATTTGCTTCAACTACTTCCCCTATCAAACTGGGTGATTGAACTGCTGAAATCAATAGATGATTTTCTTGTTATCATGGCTTGACTTCCTTCTTATCTTGAAAATGCTACAAACAATGTCTTCTTTTATGTCATAGCTTGAGCATATTGATCATTATTTTTATGCTATATCCTTTTGAATAAGATTCAAATTCAATACTTCAGATGCTTGGTCCAAGCCTTGATCTTCAAAATCAGAACACATTTCTAAACACTTGCAAACCATGGATACAACTTAGGCTGCTTCAGCACTTCTACTTTCTTTATTTATCAGTTAAACAATCAATATGGCTTCCTGGGAAAAAATTTGTCACATGGTTGTGCTAATCATAGCAAACTCCTTCATCAATTGTTACTTTTTGCACAACCAATTTGTCATGCACACTTGCCAAACAAATTTCAAATTTTTTCACCAGTGCTCCCCCTATCAATTAGCTATCAACCAATATCTATATGATAAACTGTGGTTTTAATTCTAACTACTTCATAATTTCTTCTTCATACTGGAATAGAACCACACCTTCCAGCTGCTACTATAGTTTTTTAGCTACTTGATCTTCATATGCACTGCTGTAGATTTTGAACACTTCAAGCTCCTCCTAAGAACCATTGCTGCTGATTTAGCAAGCCAATAATATGAGCTGACCCATTTATGCTCAAGATTCCATATGTCATCTTATCATCATTTCTTTTGCTGAGGATTCATTTCATATTGCTGTAGATGTATAAATGCATCATTCTTGTACTTGACTTGAAGTTTGATTTTGACTCTTGAAGAAGAATAAGGCTTCATACCACTTGTTATAGTACGTATATACCTTTGATTTATCATTTTCTTCCAGATGAATACTAGAACTGTGTAATATTTAATTTGACCATGTCTTCCTACTGCTGTAATGTTCTTGAATTTGTGACTATGTTCAGAACTTGAATTTGTTCAATATCACACCAAGTGACTTCTTTATACACAGTAATCTTTGGTAAGGATTGTGAATAGAAACCTTCAACATTATTTTGACTATATATACTTCCCATTTGATAAATCATAAGGTTGGATCACCAAATTCAAAGTTTAAAGATAGTGCCACAGCTTCTTAGAATGACTGAAGTCAAAATGAAACATTTCATGCTTGAGGTTCTCACTGCTTGTTAGTTCATGTTAAAGCTTACTTTCACAACGTAATCTTGAAGTTTTGAACTTGACAATTTTATCCTGTAGCCTTCACTAAACTCCATTAATGTAGAAATGTTGTATTTGCATGCCCTCACAGGATTAGTCCATTTTGCACTTTGTAAGAGCCTGGTTTCAGAGATTGATCTACATACAATCTTGGTCCAATTATGTGATGTTGTTCTTCAGGACTCCTGAGAATTCAGTTTTGATTCTTTGGCAGCATCAATCATCACTTCAACTACTTTGAAGGCATGTGGCCGTACAACTGCAATAATCTCTTTTGTAAAGGGAAGTCCTGCTTGAACAGTTTCTCCTTTGGGAAATCCCTTGTCTATATCAAATTTAAAGACCTTATCTATACACAATATATCAATAAATGAAGGATTCTTCAACCATTCAAGATCCTTCCCATTACTATCATGCCACGATCCTTGGACCTGATTTGCTTGGAGTGGTCATATTCATTATTTGAGTCCATTCTCCAATGATGAACTCAAAGTGTCTTAAGAATTTGTGTAAGATCTTAATTTTGGCTTGCCAAGTGGCAACCACCTTCATCTCCTTTTGTGCATTGATCCTCAACCTCATTTAGATTCAATAAAAGTGTTAACACCCAAAAAGTGCTCACTACCTCATCTACCCCTTTACATGACTCATTTGTCCATATTTCCTACCATATTTGCCTTCAAAACCCTCAAATCCCATTAAAAAGCCTCCAAAAGGCTAAAAAACCCCTTTTCCCTCCAAAAATATCCAAAATTCCTCCAAAATAGCAAAACCCTCTAAAAATGGAATAAAAAATATAAAATAATGAGGAAAAAGAGGAAAAAGGAGGGAAAAACCCTATACAGCTGACCTAAACCATATGGTTCCCAAAACCATGGGCCAGCACTCCACCACCAAAAACCTATAAATAGTGATGGAGACCCCTCATTTCGTATCCACAATCAAGTATACCCTTACTCTGCCAAAATCGCTCTTGAAACCCTATCTCACCCTTGAGCTACTTTCACCATTGAGTGCCCCTTTTGGCCCATTTCCACCATTGGAGAAAGAGAAGGAGCAAAGTTGGAGTTTGGAGCAACCCTCTTGGATCATTGCAAGAACTTCACCAACCTCTACACTTGAGGTAAAATTTTAATACAAAAGAAAACCATTTATTATTTCTTGTCTCTTATGTTTCATGCACATGTTTAGAATAATTTCCATTTCAATGTATTGTCCTTTCATTTACTGTTTATTGAACTGCTACTAAGGAGTCCCTTTTCCTTAGTAGGTGCTCATTTGCACAAGCTAGGGTGAAAACCCTAGCTACAGTTTTGGAAACTCCCCTTGGTTTGAATTTCTGGTTACAATTTTTAAATATTCTTTCTGTTCGGCTGTCCCTTTCGGCCGCCATAAACCGCATCTTTTACCCCCTGCAATTGTGTTCCGACCGCGTCTTGCAGGCACTTACCTGCGATCCGACCACAACTCTCAAACTGTTTCCGGTGACCTGCCGACCTTTTTCAGTCTGTTACCTACAATCCGACTGCGGCTATTAGCCTGTTTGGGACGGTCCGACTGCGGCTATTACCCTATTTTCTGCTTCCCACCTGCGGCTTTCGGCCATTTTCCCGCGACCCTCCGGCGCCTTTCGGCGTCTTCCTTGCGTCCCACCTGTGGCTTCCGGCCATTTTCTCGCAACCCACCTGCGACTTTCGGCGTTTTTCCTACGTCCTGCCTTTGGCTTTCGGCCATTTTCCCTCAACCCGCCTGCAACTTTCGACGTTTTTCCTACGACCCGACTGCGTTTTTCAGCCTAAAACCCACAACCCGACTGCGATTGTTTAGCTGTTTTCCGCGGTCCGACTGCCCATATTTGCCAAAAACCCGTGGTCTGTTTTCTGCATTTTTCTCTGTTTTGAACCCAGCACTTTGCTGCACTATTTTCTACACCAGCACAGCCATCTATCCTACCTGCAGACACCCTCCCTTACAGCCTTTTTCTGCAGTTTTATTTCTGTTTCATTTACAGAATCGTTTTTACGTTTTCAACATTTTTAATTTGAAAAAAGAAAATTGTGCATTTCAAAGGTTAATTTATGTCTTGTTATTGCTAGTTTAGAAAGTTGCCCACCCTAGTGGCACTTTTTACTTGGGTTCATCATCATCTCACACGCACACACTTTGTCACTTAATTCAAGTGAGCCTTAAAAAGTACTTAACACAACCAACATTCTAACCCCACTTGGGGAACACATAAGAAGTTTTGTAGTTGGGTAGGATCGGGGGATAGGCATCCAAATAACACCCCTCGATTGCTTACACTTGAGACATAGATGTTGTCCATTTTAGGGAACCAAAATCCCCTAGTATTTTTTGGCACAGTCACAACCAGTTTATCAGAGGACCTCTCCCCTATGAGGGTTGAAGTCGCCAGACTGGTTCCGGAGGCCTGAGTGGAATACCGTAATCCATTCAGTAACCGAAGGCTACCTTTCACAGTTCTCGAGGTATCCCTGTATGGGGGTACTGTGGTAAAAGGAACAAACGAAAGATTCACCTTTTCTGGACGTGTCATGAACGGGGTATGTTAGTTTCCTTTCTTCTAGGATTGACTACCCGATGTCCCTCCCGGTAGGGGGATATCTTTAGCCACTTGGCTCTCCTATCCATATTGTCTGACTTGGATTTCATCACCTTGCAGAGTATATGTCTAGTTGAGTCAGAATACCATTTAGTTAGGTGTTTGCATGCTCCCTTACCTCCTTTTGGTCTAGTGAGTCCACTATTTCTATTTTCTAGGAAACCTGCTGCTTGTTGGTATTCTAACCATTTTTATCGATACTCCACTTATTGTAGCACAGCTGTTACAGTGGGTGTTTTGAGTTGGTTGTTGGCCTGAGTGCCATATTTTTTTAGCTCTCCTTCTGCACACTTGGTTGCATTAGGGTCTTTGAGTTGTTTTTCACTCAACACAACCCCCAGATATTTGACACCATCTATCACCATTGAGTCCCCGAGACATTCTCGGCGCCTCAGGGGCGAGCCCCCACAGCACGGTTCACTTGACACCACCCGTCATAGACATAGATCTTCATCACTTGATACCACTTATCATAGATCTCGAGCCTTGTCACTTGACTCCACTCATCAACGGCATAGGACTCCGTCACCAGATATTGACGCCCCTTACTTTACCTCTAATTCTGAGGCAGAGTCTGAGAACCCCATTTACACTGCCCCTACTAGCCCCATGGCTGGTGTGACTTCCAATCCTTTCTTTGTAGGGACCATTAGTGGCACATCCACCACTACACCAGCTACCACACCCGCTTTGGGTATGCCCTCAATGGGGCCCCCATCTACCATTCCGATCACGGCACCCATTCCAGTAGCTGGAATACCTATTCCCACTCCATCAGTGACTCACACTACCCTTGGTGGCGAAGGCCCATCCCATATCACTTTCGTTCCCCCACTCGGGGGCAACATCCCAAACATTGCCCCTCCACTTGGGGGCATTGTCCCCAACATGGTCACACCCACTAGTATGTCACATCCTTCTACTATTTTTCCATTCATGGCTAGCCTCAACCTTCCTGACCTAGCCAGACTGACTAATGATCCCATTAGACATGACCCTACGTGGCCTCACATGCCCACCAAGCTCCCCTCTGGCATCCCTAAGTTTGAGGGAAAGGAAGGTGAGGACCCTTAGAACCATATCATGTCCTTCCATCTATGGTGTTCCTCCAACTCCATCGTGGATGACTCTGTCCGCCTCTATTTGTTACAACGCACCTTCACTGGCTCTGCAGCTAAGTGGTACATCGAGCAGCCCCATGGGACCCATGCCACCTTTACTTCCCTTGCCTCGACTTTCCTGCAGTTCTTTCAATTACCTGTCCACTATGACGCGGGAGTAGAAATCCTACTGTCTTGCAGATAGAACATGGCTACCCACGTCACTGACCACATTCATGAGTGGCATCGACGCCGCAGCCTCTGTAAGATCAAGTTAGACGACAGTATCTTCCTAGATTGGTTCCTAAAATCCCTCCCTCCTGTCATTTCCAAGGATGTGGCATCTGAACAACCCCAGTCTGAAGAAGAGGCCATCCTCAAAGCCCAACAATTTGACCTCATATACACCCAGTCGGGTTATCTCTATACCATCATACTTGACGCCCCTCGCGATGATTCCTCCCAACACGATGCACCAGGGGCATCCCATGCCGCAGACGACATCATTGGTCGTATTGCCTCGCATCCCCAACCCTTTTCCATAACACATCCTAGCCATGGCCCCGACCTTTCATGAGCTACATCACAGTCCGGTGTGACCAATTCGTATGATCCCATGGCACATCACCACCATTTCCATGGACCCTCATGTCCACCTCAGTGCTTTGGGCATGCATCCACTGCCTATGCCCCCCCAATTGCACCTTAGTCATATTACCATCCACAGGCTGCACCAGCTCCTGTGACCTCTCAATCCCAACCTGCTTATTACCCGCCACAGGAAGCCCCTGCGGCCAACCCACAACCTGCTCCGCAGACATATCAGCAACCCCCACAAGGTTCAACACCTACGTAGCCTCCACCTACATATTATCCTCTGCAGCCTACTCCAACACCTGCGCAACCCCAAAACCCACCTGCTGCCCAAGGGCAAGTATACGCCCAACAAAATCAGCAGCAAAACCAAAACAACCAGCGCCAACAGGGCTAGCAAAATCGTGGCAAAGGCCGTAACCGTGGGAACAACCCTCCTCCAGACCAAGGTGGTCAACCTCCTAATCCCCCAGACAACAATAATGCGGCACCTGCCAACCAAAACCCTGATCGACCACCCAAGCAGGCCAAAAACCCTAACTTGCAAACTAACCATCCTTGTTCTATTTGAGGGGTCTACGGACACTACACACATGCTTGCCCACATTTGGAGTGAGCTCAAAAACTCTAGGTTGATGATTCCCATCGCCAAGGGCATGCAGCTCCTCAAGCGCCGCCTAACCCCCCACCCCCTCAGCAGCCACCCTTGGTACTGCAAAACCCCTTACCAACTCAAGGCGTAGTGAACACTCAGCTATTGTCTCCCCCTCAAGTCAACGCACCACCACAACAACAACAGATCACGTATGCCGCTCCTGATCAACCCATGTTTGATTCAGGTACCCACCACTTGTTGATGATGTCATCTACTGATGTCAATCTCCAAACCCATCGAAACCAATATGGCTCCACCCCTGAAGCCCCTCCCTCCGACAAAAACACTAACGCTCATCCCACCGATCAGACGTTACATATACCTCCGGCTCCCCTCGATGGCGCCTCCAAAGCACCTCGCTTTCCACTCCGTCGTCTTAACAATAACCCCAATGCTCGCGCTGCGTCAAATTACAACATTGTAGATGACTTAGCCCAATCTCCCGTAGCCATGTCTACGTTGGAAGTCTTGAAAAACTATCCTTCATAGTGCAAGACTTTGCTTTCTGCCATTGGTGCTATTGACCCAAATGATTCACAACTGATGGCATTCTATTTGGACCACTCTGAACCACGCCTGCCTTCCACTTTAGCGTTCCATGTTTCTGTTTCCGTTTGGAATCTTGTCATCCATCGGTGCATCATCGATGAAGGTGCCTCTACATGCGTCATGTCCACATTCGTTTGGTAGAATTTGGGATCCCCTACTCTTCAGCAGTCCACTACTGCATTGCGAGCCTACGACGGGCGTTCGGCTCAACCCCAAGGCCTATTAGCTAACGTCCCCATCCAGCTGGCTGGTAAAACCGTTCTCATTGACATAGAGGTCATCAATTCCCAACTTGATTATAACCTCTTACTTGGCCGTAGATACATGTATGCCATGAAGGCAGTTGCCTCCTCCATTTTTCATACCATGATGTTCCCCCATGATGGATGCGTGGTCAAGGTCGACCAACTCACCTACTACGATCCAAATGCCCCCGCTGCACTCGAAAATGTTCTCCCCATGGTTGAACAACCTGTTAGTGGTGCCGCTACCTTGTTTGTTTCCTCCTTGGGACCTGGAGTTTACTCAGATCCATCAATGACATCAACCTTCCAATCCATTCCTCCTCCGTCATCTGCACCTGACGTATTTGACCTATGTACCCTTTCCCACGATACACAAACACCTAACAATCAACCGCCCTTGTTGCCTAAACCACCGTTGGTACCTAGCCACATTGGTGTTACACCTATCCACACAATCCCCTTCCTAGTCCCTCCCTCGGGAGTAGTAAGCGCCCCAGTCATGGCTACCCTTAGCCTCCCTGGGTTAACCTTGGGGTTACCCGTGTGGTATCTTTCGCCTCCCGTTCCCCCGCCAACACCAAACATCATCCTACAATCGGTGCAACCCATGGCTACTACTAGTCAACCACCTCCCGGTTTCACTACCCCTTCGTCCTCTACAAATCCCCCCCCTCTTATCAAGCACACTAGGGGCAGAGGCCCACAACCATACACTGTTGTACCTCCTCCCATTTTTCGTGCTCCCCCTAAATGCTCGTTGTGCGACGAGTTAGGTCATCCAACTCACCAATGTCCAGTTACCTGCATTACAGGAATACATGCAAATGCTTGACGATGACCCCAACATCCTGGTTGTCGAACTTGACCCAACCCCCAAGCCTCGTGATAAATCCATGCGCACCAACCACCCTTGTGCCATATGCGGTATTTACGGCCACTATTCACATCATTGTCCTGATCTCCCAGATTACCGAGGAGATCTCTATGAGATGAATAATTTGGACCTTGAGACGGCGCCCCCCGCAATTGAAGAGATCCACCCCCCGGTATCATCCCTGTCCAGAGAGATTGATACCATTTATATGATCTCTTCAACTCCCACTCGCTTGCATGAGGTTGGAGAATACAAAAAATTGTTCCAAGAATTCCGTGATGTCTTTGCCTGGTCCTATACCGAAATGCTCGGTCTTGACCCCGCTATCATAGAGCACCACCTTGACACCTATGATTCAAGGGGCATAAGAGATTACCTCGACCCTAGGATAGGGGGCATGATCAATCATTTTGACCCTACCCCATCACATTTATCTAAGCATGTCAATGAACCCATCGTTCAAACCAACAAATATGTGATCCACAATCACAAACCCTATGCACATAGCATGGGGGCAGGTCATTAACCGTGCTCACTTTTTCACATGCGTGATCTTAACCATTTTTGAGGTCACATGTCACTTGTATATATGATTTGATTCGATACACCTAGTATTTTGCCCCTGCGGGTCATCATTTCTCCCCACCACTGCATCCTTGGCTTGGTGGGTTCACCTTTATTTGCAACCATTTTTTAACCTAGTTATTTCCTTTAACCATTCTAGAGTCCTTATGACCTCCGTGTTTCACACCATTTTCACCGCCGGATTCATATTTCCGTGCTTGTGATGAAACTTGAGATCATTTCTTGCTCTCACCAGAACCTTTCCTGACATCGTGACATTTCACCTTGTTGCCGTAATTTGCGTGCCACATCGACCGTAGTCCATTTTTTATATACTTTATATCATCGGATTCATTTTTCCGAACCCGTGATGATGCTTGAGATCCTTTCTTGCTCTCACCCCCATATTTTTGGGTATTTTTCCAAAACCCCCCCCGTCGCCTCGGTTTGCGTGCCACATCGATCGTTATCCATTTTTGACACTCTTTATATTGCTGGATTCATTTTTTTGAGATCGTGATGATGCTTGAGATCATTTTTCGCTATCACTTGGTACAGTTTCAACATTGTGTCCCGACACCTTGTTGCCTCGGTTTGCACACCACATCGGCCGTCATCGGATTGTCCCACATTTTTACATGAGCCATTCACTCCTGTCATACTGCAATTGTTCCGTTATTTTTCCACCATTCATTACCCCACAAGGAGGCCCACCAGTGTTCCCCCCCACCCTCATTCTTGGTCATCATAAATGTTCCTTGATTGAGCACTTCCTCCTTGCCTGTCCATTCCTTTTGTTCGGTATAATTTTATCCCTTTTTCGAGCTGGACAAGTCCTTTACGAAAAAAGCACTTAGGGAGTTTCTATTAAGCTCTTTTCTGACTCTTAAAACAATGAAAATATCGCCGAGCAATCTTGCTTCCTTTCATGCTCGTTAAAGTACCTGAAAGGGCGTCTATCTGGTATAATTTTAACCCTTTTCCGGACCTGGTAGACTAGTTACGAAAAAGGAATACTCTAGTCACACCGACTAGAAGAGTTCTTCATTGCATCCTTTTATGCTTCTTTGGGCATTGGATACTAACACACGAAAAAGCAACCCCCTGGAGTCTTCTTATCGCTTTCAGACTCTCTAAAATTGAAAGCAACCACGAGCATGAATTGTCCTGGGCTCGTACAAATCCACACGACAGTACCATTCCATTATTTCAGAGTCTTCTTATCACTTTCAGACTCCTTAAAATTGAAAGCAATCATGAGCATGAACTGTCCTGGGCTCGTATAAATCCACACGACAGTACCATTTTTTCACCCACTTCTTCTAGTTCCTTACCCCATGGAGAAGTCCCCCCATGCCTCTTGGCACTATGATCGATCATCTCGGCAGCACCCCCAATCAGGTCGCCTTTGTTCAGAGTAGTCTACAGCCTACTGCCATTTTACACCAGCCTGAGAATTCCTCATCCCAATCAATATACTTGATCCATTACAACTATGATCCCTTTCCCATCAGTCAGTTTCATATGCTTCCCGATCATCCCTGCCATTATACTCTGAACAAAGGAAGTTTGAGTCCCCCCCACTCTACTTTCCCAGTTATCCCCCACAGTTTGTCATTCCTACCATCAGTACTTTCACACTTCGGTTCTCCACCTCGCGCTCCTGTCAAGGAAACATCATTGCCTTGATAGTTGCAGGTCTCCCTCTGTCAATGAAAGCCCCTCTATTCCAGAGGATAGACCTAGAGGTCCCTGCGCCTTGGACCCATCACCATCAGTGGTGAGTGCCTATGGAACATTTTGAGAGGAGTCATCATTGCCTCTCCGAGTGGTTGTTTCTCACATGCTCGACTTCAACCCCTTGATCGCATCGTTGAGAATCACGCAGGGTTTATATCCCTTCAGTTATTGGGTGAATACCCCGGATTTCCCCTGACTCTAGCACATCGGTGAGTCACTTCCTTGGCTGAGATTGTTTATATTCTGTTCTTCAATTCTGTTGGTGTCATTCTTCTTCCAAGTTTCATTGGATCTTCTTGTTGATTTGTATGAGAAGCTCCTCATATACTATCTTCTTGGGCTTGCACACACATTGGCGTTATGGCCAACACCTCCACAAGTGTAACATCTCATGGTATGACAGTTGGTATCTATATGTCCTATTTGATTGCATGTCCAACATCTTATTTTGTCATGTGGACTTCCAGCAGTTCTTCTACAATTTTCAACCTTATGACCAAAATTAGAACAAGCAAAAAAGTAACCATTAAATTTATTTTCATACCTGGGACTTTGGTTCCATTTTGGTGTTGTTTCTTCTCTGATTTTGTTTTGAGGTGGAGAACTAACTTCTTGATGCACACTTGAGCTTTCAATATTTTTGTTATTATGTGCAGGTGTATGGAGAGCAGCTTGATCTTCAACTTTGCAGGAGGATGAGCTTGCTTCTGATTTCTTGGAAATCTTAATGACATCTTCATGATTTTCTATTTCCTTGTTGAATCGGAACCCAGTGTTGTACCCTAGGCCTGATTTGTCAAATGGGGACCTTTGAAAATCTAAAATTTCATATAGGATATCTAAGTTGTGTTGGAACTTTCCATATGCATCAAACTTTTTATTTTTTCTTCTCAATTCAACTACCTCCATTTCAAGCTTCTGAATTTCCTTATCCTTTTCATCCACGTGATTTTTCAATAATTCTTCTATCTTCTTGGCTTCTTCTAGTTGAGTCTTCAAGCCAATATTATTTCTTCTTATCTCTTCAATCTCATTAGGATCTTCACAACTCTCCTTAAGATCTCGATCATTTGGCTCACCTTGTAAGCTTGTCTGAGTAGGTCCACAATCTTCTCTTTTTCTTCTAGCTGGGTCTTCATAGCATCAGCTGAGTCTTGGAGTCTTATCATCTCATAAATGAATTTAAAAGACAGCTCCATTGACTTCTCATGATACTCTTCAATGAACTTCTCAATTTTCCTTTTAAGCTTCCGATCATGCTTGATATCTTGCACCCTAAAAAGGTTTGCTAGAAGATTCTTCTTAGCGTCTTCAAGAGCATTTTCAAATTTATCATAACCAAGATTACTAAGATCAGTAACATTCTTACCATCATTAATATCTGAACCCTTTTCTTCCATTTCTTCTTGTTCTATATCTTCAGTGGGTTTAGTCTCCATTTCCTGATCATGTGCCTTTTGGTATTCACCTTCTAGCTTGAACTACATATCCTTGGATGATGTGTGTTTTCCTAAACTCTTTTTTATCGAACTTGGGAGTCCATCCAAAAGAAACTTCAATGCAATGGAGTTTTTCTTCTCAGCATCTTTTTGAGTAGCTGACTTTGTCTTCTTGTTGGAATGAACAGGTGGATTGATCACAATCTCCCATACCCCGAATTTCTTCAAGTAAGCCTTCATCTTGCTCCTCCAACCAAAATAATCTTTCATATAAAAAATTGGAACCTCATTGTTTGAAATTTCTGTTAGTGCTTCCATTATGCCTTCTGATTTCCTTCAAGCTTGTTAGGATTCTGCAGAAGGCCCACTCTGATACCAATCGTTAGACACAGTGCTCACTGAGAGGGGGGGTGAATCAGTGAGCCTATACTTTATTCAATTTCAACTTCATTTACCAATTCTTATATCTGCATATCATATTCATCAATAAACTAACTATCAATCCATAAGTCATTAATCAAATACAACACATTGCACAAGAGAGACACGATATAATTGTAACGTTTTTTGTATGAGTCAATGGCTACAACCGTGAGGCAATTCAGCACCAACTCATCATCTAGGACCCAACCTAGGTTTTCTTAGATCCTACTAAGAAAATGGATACAAGACCCTACTTGTATGTACATATTACATTTCACATTTCAATTCCAGCTCTGTGACCAAAGCATCATCACATGTCATCACATCTTAACACCCAACCACAGTTGTCATCTAGCTGTGCTTTGTCCTGCAGTAAGCGATTCTGTCACATCAACATGTATATTAGTTCATCATCATGTCTCTGTATAACATTCTGTTGTCTTAAGATCTCACATAACAGCCCTAGATCATCATCCAATTCATGTACCATCCAGTGTTATCATCTAAGCATATTATGTCTTTTATCATGATGTCATCATCATGTCTTCAAAACAAAAACAAAGATAAAACAAACATTTCTTATTGCAAATCATGCTGATCAAAAACTCAGAGTTGTTACACCACCGAATTCAGTGATATCTCACCACCAAAGTCCATGAGTTGTCTATCAAAAATCTCAAGCTATCTCCTTCATCGAAAATTCTTCAACACTGTTTAACCACCGAATTCAGTGCTATCTAACTCCACCCAAGTTGAGAGCACTTCTTCCCCCAATCAATCATTTATACTGTCCACAAACTGTCCATCACAATCAGTACCTCATCATGTTCACCAATTCATATACATCATGGTACTGTATTTCATCTATCACTGGTCATTATGCTTTCATTGTCATGCCACACTGTTATTAGCTTGTCAATGTCATCATATAGTTATCTTTTTCACTTTCAAACCCTGTCATGTCACACAGTTGTGTAGAACATCATTGTGTATTCATCAAACATATCATCACTGGCATAATGTATGCATTATTTCATGTATGCAAATCTTCACTATGTATGCATATCTATTATCTAAACAAGATTTTAATCAAGGCTGCTTGGATATTGTTGTAGCTTCTCAAAATTTTCTCGAGTTTTGAGTTGTCTCAATAGGGCTTGTACAATATAACCAATATTACAAATGTCTTCAATATTGATTGATGATCATATACCTGTTTGAATTAGTTCAGACCTTCTGCCACTGTCAACCCGAAATTCAGAGGTAGTTTCAAACTTGAATTTGTTTGTTGCAGCTTGCTTACTGTCTGATTCGAATGCCCTAGAGAAGATGTTGCTCCTGCTGCTGCTATGTTTAACCCAAAAAAATCAAAGATAAAAAGATTCTTCTTTAGCTGCTACCACAATCTGCTACAGTCTGTGTAACCCACGAATTTTCCATAGGCAACTTACTTGTATTTGGAGGCTGGCCCAGAAACAAAGATGAAGATAGACAAAAAAAAATTATGTCCATTGTAGCTGCCTGCTACAGTACCCGAAATTCTCCTTAGACCACCAAAATCAAAGCTCCAACTATCCTCCAAAAAATTACCTTTTTGCTAATCCGAAATTCCTTTTATTTATACACATAAATATTTATTTTTTATTTCAAATTAAGGGCTGGCCGGCTTATAATAAAATTATTTTTTTATTTTTAACTTAAAATTTAATTTAATTTTGTTTGGTCGACTGACCCAAAACATGAGGTACTTCAACTTTAAAAAATTCATATTTCAGCAACCGTGAGGAACCACGTGACGTGCCACCTATCGTTGGAAACGGCATGATGAGGGCTATCATCTTATGGCAGGATTATTTGCAAATACATGATCCGTCGTTTTTAAAATATTCAATTTCTATAGGACGTTAAAGACCCCACACATAATGGTGTCAAAGTGCCATCACTTCTTAGGATTTGTAAGTCACAATACCTTCACCCCATCATCAAGTGCAAGCAAGTGTGTCCACCACAATATCAACCCATAACATGCAAGCAAGTGTCCAAGTGTTATGACATGTGTGTGGGTTCCTTCATCATGCCATCATGCAAGCAATGGGCTTCATGACCTTTGTCATCAATGGCTTGTCATCAATGACAACCATAGACAACTATATTCATCAGTACGGTCCCAATCCTCCTTATCGTGTTTTACTATTGGATCCTGTGGTATATAGTGATTTGCGAGGCCTTGACAATCCTGTGAGGTCCCAGATTTTTGAATCCACTCCTATCACATAAGTTTGCTTGCGGCCTTAGTTTGTGTAGGATGTTTCTGGATTTATTTTCTTTTATTTAGCTTTCCCTAGGAGACACTTTTGTTTCAGTCACTCTGGCTGACTTTCCTTGGAGAAGGTCTCGTAGGATTCAGAACTTACCGCCCAAATATCCCCTTAACCAAGAGGTAATTTAGAGTGTAAGAATGGACCCACAAGCCACGTTCATGTCACCTGAAGTCGAAAACCATACTTTGAATGTTGGAGGACATATGTTTCCTCCAGATTCACCTGCGTCCAACCCCCCACAGGGTAAAGAGGCGCAAAATTCTACTCCACAAGACCTACCTTCCATTTTACCGGGAGAGCCTAGATCGATGGAATGGTTAAATTCATCCCAAGACGGCCCTGCAGCAGCTGTTGGTCCAGCAACAACTTATTGGACATCATCTCTAGGCCACCCAGTGTCTCATTTTGTCGTTGCATCCCCACCTAGTTGGGCTACTTCCAATGACCCTCTGGAACCTAATCGTGAACAATTGACTCGATTACTATGGGTGAGTATTTTTTAAGACAAAGTCTTCTACGAAGGGTTGAAGATCCGACGTTACGTCCTTATCACAATCACTATTTATCTTATGATTCACCAGAATCATCCACTCAACACGTGACCACTTCTGAATCTGGTCAACCCTCAACTCCTGCACATACATGTTAGGCAAAATATATGTCGTAATAATTACGTTGCAGTGCAGTTGCCCAACTATTTACTTGTCGACCCGGGGTATGTAACTGACGAAGCACGTGCACTGTTTGTGCAGGACTGAAGTAGATCTAATCTAACTTAATCTAATTTACTGAAATCAAATTAATCTAGGAAAGCATTGAAACACTAACTAGGGAAGCATGAAATTGCGTAAGGGAAATACAACATGTGAAGAGTTTAACAACAATGACATAAGTGAGCTCACATCCATACTACAATACTCAATTGCCAAACATGAAAGCATGACAATGAAAACTTGGATCACATTAAGAATCTCAAATCAAAGACTAATCTAACAAGTACAAAATCCAACCCAATCCAACTTCATTACAACCCTCTTACAAGCTTAATCTAACTTAATGAAACTTAATCGAATGGAGAGGGAGCACTCTCCTTTATACATGAGAGGCCTTAAAAAAAAGATAAGAATGCATTAATTACAGATCCACTATTCTCTCAACTACTCACAACCACTTTCCTCTTATTACAAGATATGATTCCTTCAAATCCTCCACATGTCTCTCATGAATCCTAGATAAGATATGCCAACCAAATATTCCATGATCTTCTCCTTAATAATAGGCTTGAATAACTATCTCCTTTGGAATGGTGTAAGAGATATTCGAGAAGTCTCTTTGAATTAATCATTTGCATATTCCTACACATTACAAAGCTCACACATAATTGAGATATATATGAAAACATGTATATTTTCTAATATTTAATCATAAATTCACTTTTAATACTAAAATGAATAAAGTGGAAAATAATAATGTGAAACCCAAATGTATTTATGAAAATGATATGATGAAGGTTTAATAGGCGATGAAATGTAAGGAATAGTGAAGGGAAAAGTGGATGAAAATACGGCATTTCTGAGTCCTAACATCCCCCCCAACTCAAGGTGTTGCATGTCCTCATGCAACCATGCATGGATCTTCTGAAGAACCTTTGGCATCTAAACTTTGGCTTTGATTGATGATGTCGTTTTAATGATGAATGTTTCCAAGATATGTGGGAGACATGAGTAACAGCTCATGAGTAACCGCTGGCATTTTCCTATGGTTGGTTCTTGTGTAACAACCATGAATATACGAATGTTGGTTCTTGTGTTAACAGCATTCATTTGATTATTTTTTCGCTTGTTGTTATGATAATAATTGTAACCACGCACTTCACTTGAAATCATAAGCTATCAATGTGCATAAGAGAGCATCACTAAGTATAAGAAAGCCCTTTCTCAATCTTGTATGAATCATGCCAATGTATATCAATGCATGAAGTAAAGTGCATCAGGGGATCGTTGGAAAAGAAATTTTTGGGAATGGTAAATGGGATGAAAATGGAATGATGATAATGGAAAAATGTGGTGATTATGATGATAGTTCCCCCCCCCAACTGAATCGGTTGCATGCCCTCATGCAACATAGTGTAGGTCATGGAAGGGAAAACGAAATGAAGTGTGGTGAGGGAATTTTCCAAAATATTCAAGTCAGCATAGAAGGAATTTCATGATCAAAGCTTAGAAAACAACATACCTCCACTCACCCAAAATGTATATGAACTATGCAATAGGAATGTAGTTGTTGTGGCTGCTGGAGCAGATAATCGTGACTAGTATTGTAGCTGCAACTACTGTAACGGCTGGCACAAAGAATATGGGACTGCGACTACTGGAAGATGGAAGGTGTCACTGGTGTAGGATCATGAAAATGTATCTATGAATGGCGTCGTTGTTGTAATGTGAAAGATGGCACTGCTGTAGGAACATGTGAAAGGTGACTGCTACTGTAGCAGCACTACTATAACAACAACTGCTGGAACTGCTAAAACAACAACCGTCGGAACTGATGTAACTGCCGTAACAGCGACTGTTATAACAATGATGGTTGTAATAGCAACTGCGGGAACTGCAATGACTATCACTGCTGAATCAGAGAATGGGAAGTGGACGAATCTAAACTGGTGTTGTGGAACTATCAGACTCTCATAGATGAATTCAAGCTGTTGTAACTGCTGAGGGAATCAGGAAAAGTGTATAGTCTTCATCCGCTACAAACCCGATGGTACAATTCTGATCATGCGAATGGATGTGTCGATGTCGAGCATGAAGAGAAATCACTGGATTACCGACCATTGATGAATGTTGTTAACCAATGTGAGGAAACTCACCATTGATGTCAATGAGTGCCAAGGTACCCGAGTACATCTTGCGAAGTGCGAATGGATGTGCTGAGGTCGAGCCACTTGCGAGAACTGATGATCAAGGGACATTGATGTATTCCCATGATCGTCAGTGAGAGAACTTGCCATTAAGGCATGCAAGCCTCTAGGTACTCAAAATGGACTCTAGTCTATATCCCAGATAAGGTGTTGAAGTCGATGGGGCAAGACTATTGAAAGGTGGTCCTTAAGGAATCCCACATCAGTCAACGCGAGTCTATACAAAAGATTTGGTGGGACTAGATGAAAAAGATCTCAGTAGTAACAATGTTTATTGCGAGAAAATCAAAGAAATGTAATCATGGAGAGGGAATTGGTTTTATTGAAAAGGAAAAACCAAAAAGGAAAAGATGACTGAAAAGATAAAGGAAATGATGTATGCTGCTCAGAAAAATAGATGTGCAAGAAATCGAGAAGGATAAGGCAATGTAAATGGCTGCAACACGGGGATGATCAATATGCTGTGAAGGAGGAGGGTGAGTAAATAAGTCATGACGCAAAATATTGTTGTGTAACAGCAAGGATCACAACATGTATGATGAGTAACAGCTCCTTCAAGCATGCAACAAAGCGTGTTTTCTTTGAAAAATGTTGTGATTCTTGAAAATCACTTCGTCATGGAAGGCGAGCATCTGCAAAATGTTAGTACAAAACCTGCAATAAAATGTGTGAGATCTTTGAAAAACAAGGACTAGTACAAATATGAGCAAATCGAATTTCAAAAAAAAATAAAGCGTGTTGTTACTTCTCGCCTTTGCGTGCTGATTTGTCATTGCTTGCTATTGAAGTGACTTTAAGAAAAACACAATATTGTGAAGCAGATTGTTTTCAGGAATTTGAGAATGTCCTTTTGCAAAGTTAAGTTTTGTAATGTTTTGATTTTTGATTTTTGATTTTTTTTATTCTTACAATACACACTAAAAGAAAATATAAATGATACTAAAGGAAATCGGCAAGCCAGAGTTCGTGAATTGATTCAAAATTGTTGCTCGTTAAATGTTTAGAGCATATAATTGTCTGCCACGAATAACACTCCTGGAATAGCCACAAACATCAATCCTTATATATAGATATATATATTTTTGTTTTTATGATTTTATATTTTCATTGTTTTTATTTTTATAACACATCCAAAATAAAAATAAAAGAAATGGCCAAAACACTCAAAATGAAAATTATGTGCTGCATCCTGGGGTATTTGTTTCCGAATTGAAGAAGGTGATCAAAGTTCAAAACCCATGTTAATATCAGTTTTCCATTTAGCCTTTTTCCTGCGCCAATGATCTCACCGTACAGTAGATATATATATCGTTTTCTTTTTAAGCTAGAATTCAGTAGTGTTTGAACAAGAGTAGCAGTATAGGCCAGACCACCATGTAACCGAGTTTAAAGCAGGCATTCGGCCTGTGAATAAATTCCAGCACCCAATGGCTACAACACCAGCCAGGCTTGGCTTAGAAGAAATAATATTATCGTGCTTATCGACCATTACAAAATGCTGGATGCAAAATCATCTGTATCGTGCTGAAATATTGATGCGCCTGAAACCTCAAGATAAGTGCAGTAAAACACATAAATCATACAAGTGGGAGTAGGAAAATTACTACCTACAGATTTGAGGCCAAGTTCAATGTGTGTCTTACTTACCAGTGATGTTGAACGGTTGCATCTCTGTCGTATCAAGAGCCACATCAACCGATCACGCTAATCATAAACCGAATAGAGATGGAGCATCACATCAATTTTTATTATTTGCGTTTATGTAATTCCAAGCCGTGTCTAATGTGACATAATGAAGCATTATACACGAGGGAGGTAAGTGGATATACTTGACAAGTCCAATCCCTTTGAGTCTGAGAAAGGAGTTGGCAATATAGGAGCATCAACGATTATGGCGTAGCAAGATTGGGATGAAGAGGTCATTGAAAAGTTTTACAGCCGCCGAGAAATATGTCGCAGCCGCCGGAAAAGATGTTGCAGCCGCCGGGAAATGGTTCACGGCTGCCGAGAAAAATTTTACGGCGCCAGGAGATGTGTCGCAGTTGCCGGAAAAGATGTTGCATCCACCGGGAAATGATTCACGGCTGCCGGGAAAAAGGTTTTACGGTCGCTGGGAAAAGATGTTGCAGACGCTGGGAAAGTTGTTGCAGCCGCCAGGAAATGGTTCACGGCTGTCGAGAAAAAGGTTTTATGGCCATCGGAAGAAAAAAATGTTAGGCAAGTAGCAAGATTGGGATGAAAAGGTCGTCGGTATTTATAGATATGGTTGGTGTTATTTGAAACACAACAACAAGAGACTTGTATGTTTGGTTAGGGTTGGATGCACTCCTCAATAAGCAATGGGTGGATGTATACCTGGCAGCTGCAGGTTTAAATTTCATAACATGGCCGCCAGAAATGCCTATTCATTGAAAGTCCATGTGATTCAATCTCAGTCCAAAACTAAGTACGTACCGTATTCAAAGACAGAGTGAATATGGGTCATGGGCCTCATCGTCCATCCTGATCGTGTTTCTTTCATCCATCAAGATAAGCCAATTGCATTAAGTGTAACATAAAGCATCAGGAAAAATAACAAAAGGCATTTAAGGTACAACACGATAGATCATGATCTTAATACCTAAAATATCAAGTGGATAATCATTGCAACTTTACCGATCGAAAGGAGAAATAGTTAGCTCATTCTATGTGGGCCAAAATCCAAACCTGCATGCTCAACCAATTACGTACATGATATATCCTTCATGCACGAAGTAATGACAAAGTGTTTCAAAATGATGCAGACGATCATGAATATTTATGAGAGATAGAAACAATGATTTGAATTCCATCGGTACTGGTATGGACATGTTCTGTATGGCACACAGAGAAAGGCGATTGGGTTTTGTTGGAAGTGGCTCAATCAATGCTTCGTGAAAGCATGTAGCGTGGGAAATGGGATTGGATGTGGTTGTAATTTAAACAGTCGGCTATTCGAAAGTGGTAATCGAGAATGTGCTTTGAAAGCACCAGCATGTCTCCACGCCTCACAACGTTCTTGCATGGATTGGATATTGTAATGACGCGTGGATATGCCAAACATCGATCATATTAGATACAAAGAGTATGCGTTTTGCTCTTGATCAGATGACTAGACTACCTATTCCTTCCAGTGAATGCGTTACCACAACAAATGGATGCTTAGGTGGACTTACAACTCTGCTTGTTCTTCGAATTGAGCAAATTGTCTCTTGAACATCATCCTATTCTAAAATCTCTCGATAAACAAGTTGTCTCTCGTCATCCTTTGTTAATCTTCTCCTTTCAAACTCAAATTCCAACTTTGAAATTGGCTGTGTTGAAGGCTCACGTTGAACTGTTTCCAAACCATTGAAAAATGGATTAGCGAATGCTACCTCAGCTGTAGGTCGATATGTTAGATCAAAGGCAAGCATACGCGCAAATGGAAGAAGGGCCAGTGGATCTACATTTGTATCTAGATCAAACACTCTAGGATGGTTCTTAGATATTCTCACAGTTTTAATGCTTTGCTGGTCATATCCATTCACTATAATCAAATTGTTTTATGCAGGAAATGAGATCTAGTCGTGGAAGTGTGGGATTAGGGGGCTGCATCTCAATGAGCATTGACCATTGGAAATGTGATAGCTACATGCACAGCTGAGAGTTGTTGACAAAGCCACAGCTCTGCTATCTTTGAGATGGGGAATGTTGTGTAATAAGTTCTACTACCCCACTGCGTCCACTATGCCTATCTTATGTCGTTGATTTCCTATTTCTTCTTCAGGGAGTCCTAGTGCAATAATGCAGCTCACTGGTTTGACTCATGTTTTGGATAGCGTAGCTAGAGCAGGTGCCTTGGCACGGCTAGTGAATGCCATCGATGAAGAGATTAAAAGTTGTTAGCCATTGACGAAGGCAACATCTATTTTAGTTCCAAATCCACAAGGTGATTAAAAACAAAAGAAGAAGAAGCAATTGATGATACCACTTGTGGTAATAGAAAGATCGGGATTTTCTTTCAAAGATTGAATCAATGATCAGCCTGTGCTTGAATGACGATATTCCAAAACGCATTTGGCATTTTCAGAAAAATATCTAACACTACGGCTCCCATATTGCGGCCAAGCGTTGTTGCTTGGAAACTTTCCAGTCAATGCCGGAATAGCAAATTCCATCAGAGATATGGCCCAGAGTCTATCCATTTGATCAGGGAGAGATATGAGGCGTGGAAGGATTGAAGAATTATAAGCTTTACGCAAATTACCCAAGAATATGCCTAGCAACTCGCCCAGGTTATGAAGATCAATGTAATGAGTATTTGCACGCTTTTAGTTCAGCAGCTAGGCCTTGAATCATAGGAATGCTTAATTAATCACTCAAATTGGAAACACGTGGGTATCTAAAAATGAAATCGTAGGATCTAGATTATCACGGGAAGTTAGTATTTTATCGATACGTGAGTAGCCATCAAATTCCTAGAATGTCTGCAAAATATCAGGAAGATTGCGGTTGCCAAGATTGGTTGTAGTTCATATTGCAACAAATATTCGTGCGTGGCTCTTATCCGGATAACTATTTTAGTGCAACTTGTTCCAGATGTGGATTTTGTGCAACAAAAGTTAAATAAAGATAGCTTCGGTTGTGAGCCATCCAAGGAACTGAGCGAATAACCATCATCACTCATTAATGCTCGAATCATTGGTCAAGATTTCTCTCGTAGCTTAACAATAATATCTAACTTCCTCCGCAATAGGTTCTTAGTCAACTACTTGTGTTTGAGTCAATCATGGTCATTGGTTCTAATGAAAAAAAAATAGGTTCTTGTTGCTATTCAATTAATTGACCATTTTGTTCAGGTTGCAGCGTGAATGATGAAAACAAAGAGAAAACAGTGCAGCGACTCAAACCAAAGATAATTTTGCAAGCCGGCATGGGAAAAAACTTGATTGTTTGTTGCAGGTTTAATGTCCAGGGAGCTAAAGGATGGAGGACTAAGGAAAAAAGATGGCATCCCTGCCTTCATAAATCAGTGAGAAAGTTTGCAGGTTCTTTTCATTGTTTCAAGGGTTGTTGCAGACTTTTTATTAGATTTTTTTTTATTATTAGCATACTAATGTAGCTACAGTTTTATTAATTGCAGATCAGGGTCTATTGCTTTATTGCAAATCAGGAGTGGGGGCTCAAATTTATGTTCCATATTTTGCAGATTTAAAATAAAAATTTGAGCAAATGGAACAAATTTTGAGGAACAGCAGATTAGGCAATTTTTTCTCATCGTCAAAAATCTTCCTGAAATCATTTTTAATCATCCCTACTTTCTGATCCTAGTGATCGCACGAAGCACGGAGGAGAGAATACTTATTAAACACTAAAGTAAATATGAAAATGAAAGCGGAAACTGAAAATGAAGACCTACCTACTCTATGCTAATTAGAATTTAGAAATATGCTACGTGTAGTCAAACTTCCAATGGAGCCATGCACGTAAAATTAATAGTAACATGTTCAGTGGTAATTTTTCAAATGAAAGATGAAAATTTAGAAGAATGAGTGAGTCTTCTTGCTGTAACGGCAAACTAACAAAATAAAAAGAAAAACTAAATTGATCTAATTGCGTACTTACCTGGAACCATCGTTCGATATAGCTTTTGCAAGCGCATTTTCCCTCACTCAGATCATGATGTAGTTCCTTGTCATCTTCCTCAATCTCTTGTTCGAATGATTGTTCGTCATCAAATATGCAAGAGTCTTCAGATGTTGATTCCTCGTTCATTTCTGAAGGAGTATTTAAGATCTCGACTGCTGTCAGGATCTCCTCTTCCATAGAAGAGGAGACTCCGATTTTTGCAAGGATGTGAGCGAGTTGTTCCAAGCTGACACTCATAGTTAAATCATATTGTAAAAGGGGTTCTTACATCATCCAAATCAAAATCTGAAAACTGAAAATCACACTTGCTGAAAACAAAACACTCTTGTTGAAACACATGAAAACCTCTTCACAGTTGCAGAAATTGAAATTGAAAAAACATGCTTGCAGAAATTGAAATTTACTCTAAATTGCAGAAATTGAAATTTACACTAAATTATAGAAATTGAAACACACTTGCAGAAATTGAAATTTACACTAATTTGCAGAAATTGAAATTTACTCTAAATTGCAGAAATTGAAATTTACGCTAATTTGCAGAAATTGAAACACACCCTTCATGCCCTTTACCCATATGACGTCGAGCCCATTACAATCCCTCGAACGATGCGTAGGCTCTTCCCCACGTCTCAACGCCCGGACGCATAGCGGTTAGGAACATGAATAATCACTCTTGCATAAAAAGGAAATTGATACCTCAATCCCTTGTGCTTCCCCGGCAATGGCGCCAAAAATGTTAGGCAAAATATATGTCGTAATAATTACATTGCAGGGCAGTTGCCCAACTATTTACTTGTCAACCCAGGGTACATATCGGACGAAGCACATGCACTGTTTGTGCAAGACTGAAGTAGATCTAATCTAACTTAATCTAATTTGTTGAAATCAAATTAATCTAGGAAAGCATTGAAACACTAACTGGGGAAGCATGAAATTACGTAAGGGAAATACAACATGTGAAGAGTTTAACAGCAATGACATAAGTGAGCTCACATCCATACTACATTAATCAATTGACAAACATGAAAGCATGACAATGAAAACTTGGATCACATTAAGAATCTCAAATCAAAGACTAATCTAACAAGTACAAAATCCAACCCAATCCAACTTCATTACAACCCTCTTACAAGCTTAATCTAACTTAATGAAACTTAATCGAATGGAGAGGGAGCACTCTCCTTTATACATGAGAGGCCTTAAGAAAAAGATAAGAATGCATTAATTACAGATCCACTATTCTCTCAACTACTCTCAACCACTTTCTTCTTATTACAAGATATGCTTCCTTCAAATCCTCCACATGTCTCTCATGAATCCTAGATAAGATATGCCAACCAAATATTCCATGATCTTCTCCTTAAGAATAGGCTTGAATAACTATCTCCTTTGGAATGGTGTAAGAGATATTCGAGAAGTCTCTTTGAATTAATCATTTACATATTCCTACACATTACAAAGCTCACACATAATTGAGATATATATGAAAACATGTATATTTTCTAATATTTAATCATAAATTCACTTTTAATACTAAAATGGATAAAGTGGAAAATAATAATGTGAAACCCAAATGTATTTATGAAAATGATATGATGAAGGTTTAATAGGGCGATGAAATGTAAGGAATAGTGAAGGGAAAAGTGGATGAAAATATGACATTTCTGAGTCCTAACAATACACACCCTAGACAGGAGACCAGTCCTATACCTCAGACGACTCAACCCATTGAAGGACAACAGTCCAACACACCTGTTACTATCACGGTTAGATTACCCATTCCTTACCCACCTCAAAAATCATGGGGAGGATACTCTTTACCCCCTACCTTCCTTACCGGTAATATTAATCCTACGGTAGATAATCAACAACCCGCATTGGGTCAACCATTAATAAATGGTCAGCAAGTTGTTGCTAGGGGGAAACCCTCGTCTCTTAACCATAATAATGGAGGAAGAGTTCCCATCGGTCCTTCTGTTGGAAATTCCTTACCTTTCGGACCTTCCACTACGGGATTATCTCATGTTGGGGGACCATCCAATGTAATTCAACCACCATTGATTCAAGCGTATCCAGGTTATCTTAACCCTATGTCGGGATAAATCAATCCTGGAAACGCACTCTATGGGGTACCCTACCCCGGAAATCCATACACTCTATGGGGGCAACAAAATTTTTACAACATGGACCCCCACCTACGGTCCCTCAAGTCCCACCACCCCCGTTTGGTTCACCCCACCTCCCATTGGAAGCGGCGAGCCCACGCACAACTCCGGAGGATGCGGACGTCTACCTTCTAGTAGAGGACCACCTTCTTCCGCTATCATGGCCCATGCCCCCCCTAGCGGTGGAGGTGGAAGCCCTCCCCCTTCAGGCAGAGGAGGAGGACCACCCCCCCCGGTGGTGGCGGACCTCCACCTTATGGTGGAGGACCATCCCATCTTGGTGGTGGTAGTGGAGGACCATCCCATCCTAGTGGTGGTGGTGGAGGACCACCCTACTATGGTGGAGGTGGCAGAGGAGGCCCTTACCCTTCCGGAGGCAGAGATGGACCACCATTTCCTCCTGGCGGAGGTGACGAAGGCCCACCCTATTCCGGTGGAAGCAGTGGACCACCACCTCCTCCCAGAGGATTCAGTGGAGGCCCATCCTATCCTAGCGGTAGTGGCGGACCCCCACCATTTGGAGGTGGCCCACCCCCTCCCGGCAATGGAGGTAACAGGCCACCTTATTATGGTAATGGACCACATTTTTATGGTGGTGGACCTACTTACGATCCAGGAGACACACCCCCTTATAGTCAGTTTCCTCCGAGAACACCCTACAATCAGTCGATTCAAGGTCCTACTAGTCCATACATGCCATATCAGTCCTATCAGTACCCGCAACTGAATCAACAACTGCCCTTTTTGACTACTTTGGATTTACCCGACCTATCTCGTCTGACGAATGATCCCATTTTCCATGGGCATAACTAGCCACCCATTCTGGTTAAGTTACCATCATATATCCCCAAATTTGATGGAAAGCCCAGTGAGGATCCCAAAAACCATCTAATGACATACCATCTATGGTGTTCATCCAACTCCTTGATGGACGACTCGATCCATCTTAGGTTATTTCAATGGACTCTCACCGGCCCAGCTGCCAAGTGGTACATTGAGCTACCACCCAATTCTTTTCCCGATTTTCGATCTCTTGCTATGTCTTTTTTTACACACTTCGAGTTTCCCATTCGTTATGAGACTGGTACGGACTTATTGGCCTCCCTTCACCAGAACACTGCCACTCATATTCATGAATGGCAGCGAAGACGATGTCTTATTAAAGCTCATATTCCAGACCAACTCTTAGCAAACTGGTTCACAAAGTCACTTTTACCCATCGTAGCTCGAGACGTAGCTATGGGAAGAGTTGTCACTGAGGAACAAGCTATTTCCCGTGCCCATTACTTAGACTTGTTCTATGCTCAATTCGGCACATTGTATGGAATTGTTCCCGACGCACCTCGCCTTACGTACGATCCCGTGAAACCACCCAAGGGGCCACAAGCTGATGGCATCATCGGTTCCCTTGCCTACCAACCTTCTATTCAAACTAGTGTCTCGTCAAACCCCCAAGGTTCTTCTCCATCACCACCACAGGCTGGAAACAACACTACCAAGTCCACCACTTCTGCCTCCATCAAAGAGGTGAATTCTATGCAATCAGCTTCATCTCAAAAATATGGTGGTAAGAAGAAGAATAAGGGGAAACCTAAGAAATATTCTAACCAACAGGAGCCCAATCCCACTCAGGAAGACACCAAACAGAAGAGGAAGTTAAATTATCCTTGTTTGATGTGCGGTGGAGGTCATTTCTCCAAAGAATGTCCCCACTGAGACGAAGTTCAGAAGTTTCTCAAGGGAAATTCTACTACTGCAGTTCTCAACGATCCCTTCCCCACGCAAAACCAGCAACTAATCTCACACACCTCTCCTTCCCAAGGAGAAGCATCTTCCACTGCGCATGTTCTCATGATGTGTAGTGAGACCGTTAACTTGAACACCTATTCTCGTTCATATGATTTCGTCCCTCTAAAGGAACCCATTGGAATTAATACTGAAAAAACTTCCACTTCGATTCCCAACGTCACCGTACCGCACGCTTCTCTCACCATCGAGAAGCCCTCTTTAGAGTCAGCATTGCATCCACCCAAGAGCACAATTAGAAAATCTATTTTCAATCCCAATGCTCAAGCCGCTCAGAACTACAATATTGTAGAGGACCTAGAACAAGCTCCTTGTGTTATGTCGACGCTTGAGGTCTTGCAGAACTATCCTAACCAGCGCAAGACTCTCCTCACTGCCATCAGCGTGGTTGACCCAGATTCTTCGAATACCATTATGTTCCAACTGGAATACTTTAAACCGAGGCTTTCCCATCAGTTGGCATTTCAAGTTGCCACAAACATTTTTAGGAAGACAATCCATTGTACCATTTTGGACGAAGGTGCCTCTACTTCAGTCATCTCGATTTCATGTTGGAGAGCCATTGGCTCTCTCGAGTTGAACCGTTCTCCTACCACCTTGAAAGCATTCTACGAGCGTGGCTTTCAACCTCATGGGTTGTTACAAGCTTTATCAGTCAAGTTGGGGGGAAAGACCGCAACCATTAATGTGGAAGTGGTCGCCACCCCGTTATATTATAATATTCTGCTTGGTCATAATTGGTTTTACGCCATGACTGTGGTCGCATCATCTGTCTTCCACATAATACAATTCCCTCACCAAGGAAGAATTGTTACTGTCGACAAACTGGATTTCTGTACACTCGACACCGCTACTCATTCGAGCGATAATGTTCCATTACTTGGACAATCTTCGCATCCTTATGAGAGCATGGGGGTTGGAATCATCAAGGACTCATCCCCTATGGGCATTTTTCCAACCTCATATCCCCCAAATCATGTTGCCACAGTGAATATGATCTCCTCGCAGATTTCATCTACCCACAACTCTACTGATCAATGGCTTGTACCTAATGAAGCCACCACACACCTGATTAGAGACACTATGCCTCTTTCACCTACCGAACACACTTAGGAGGCCATCCAGTCAACCCCAGAGGACCACTTAGCTGTGGCCTCCACCTCATGTTCTCTACATTGGACATCATCCCTACCCGATCCTCTGTTCCGGACTTTTCATTCTGATGATTCCATTATGGAAATCATGAGTGCGGATGACCCTTCGTGGGAAGACCTCCATCATCGTTCGTCTTTCCTTCCTTCATTGGATACTGTAGAGAATATCATTAGCACCATCTTTACACCATATGTCTACCCTGGCTCTTGTTGGGACTCAGAAATGTCCTATTTTCATCCACCTTACCTTCTACTATTCTTCACATTTCATCATCCCATTAACCTTTCATCATACCATTTCCATACATATATTTGAGTTTCATCTTATTATTCTCCACTTTATTCATTTTAGTATTATAAGTGAATTTATGATTAAATATTGGAAAATAACATGTTTTTCACTAATATCTCAAGTATAGATGAGCTTTGTAAATGTGTAGGAATATGGAAGGATCAATTCAAAGAAAGACTCCTCGAATATCTCCTCCACCATTTCATGGAGATAGTTATTCAAAGAATATTCCAAGGAGAAGATCATGGAGATTTGGTTGGCATATCTTATTTAGGATGTATGAGAAACATGTGGAGAATTTGTGAGAGACATGTGGAGGATTTGAATGGATCATATTTTGTAATAATAGGAAATTAGTTGAGAGTGGTTGAGAGAATAGTGGATCTATCATTATGAGATGGTTATCTCCTTCTCAAAGAAATTCATGTATAAAAGAGAGTGCTCTCTCTTCATTTTGGGGAGATAGAGATTAGATCATAGATTAGGAGGAGATTAGTCTCAGATTGTAGAAGTTAGTCTTAACTTTGTAATATGGAGAAGGGGATTCTCATCTTTTGTTCATAATCTTAATTTTGATGCTTTCATGATTTGTCATTGATTCTTGTGATGTAAATTAAGATTTATTTATTGTTAATGTGAGCTCACATGTGTTGTCTTGTTGCTCTTCATATGTTGTCTTTCTTTTATGCAATTTACTTTCTGCAGTGTGTTTCAGCTTCCAGCATTAGATTAGCAGTTGTGTGTTTCAATTTAATGGGGGATTAGATTAGCAATTAGCCATTAGCAAGGGGGGGTTAGATTAGACTAATTTCACTTCAGTCCTGCATATACTTTGCATGTGCTTCGTAAGCCTACAAACCTCAGATTGACAAATTAAATGGTTGGGAAAATACTACAATGAAATTAAAACAACAATATTTCAGCCTAACAACTCTCAGTCCTCGATACTCACGTGTCAAATGGACTCTGAAGGAAACTTGGCCAACATTGAGCCTACAATTTTGGTCGACATATCGGCTACCCCTGGTGTAGTGGAACACATTCGTTTAGGCCAGAAGTGTTCCCCTGAAGAGATTACAACATTCACGGCCTTGTTCAAGCAATTTGAGAGGTGTTTGGTTGGAATTACAAGGAGATTCCTGGGATAGACCGCGCTATTGTTTCGCACATGATTCAAACCTACCCTGACGCTAAACCAGTCTGGAAAAAGTTGCGACCGGTGCACCCCCAAAAGACTGCAGCAATCAAGGCAGATATTGAAAAGCTCTTGAAAGCTGGTTTCATTTACCCTGTCCTGTTGACAAAATGGGTCTCAAACGTCATCCCTGTAGCTAAAAAACAGGGTACCATTCGTGTCTACGTCGATTACCAGGATCTCAACAAGGCTTGTCCTACGGACAATTACCCGACACCCTATATTGACCAGATCATCGACAATTGTGCAGAAAGCATCATCTTTTCATTCATGGATGGCTTTTCTAGCTACAACCAAATTGAGATCCACCCGGCTGATTAGCACAAGACAACTTTCATCTGTCCTTGGGGTACGTTTTCTTATCGCAAGCTCCCATTTGGCCTTAAAAATACTGGTGCCACATTCCAGTGAGCCATGTCATACGCCTTTCACAATGTGAAGGATTTTGTGGAACCTTACTTGGACAATCTTCCTTCTCATTCATGGAGTACCACATTGATCATCTAACGATGGTATTCCTTAGATGCAGGCGGTATAACATCTGCCTGAACCCTCACAAGTGAATCTTTTGCGTTGAGTCTAGATGCCTCCTCGGTTTCATAGTCTCGAAAGATGGGATCCGCATTGTTCCCCTGAAGGTGGAATCCATCGTCACTCTTCCACCTCCCACTGATATCACGGAAATTCAAAGTTTGTAAGGGAAGGCAACTTATTTAAGGTGTTTTGTCTGTAATTTCGGGTAAAAGATGCAGGGTTACATGAGATTGATGAAGAAGGATGTCCCTGTTCGGGTACTACCAAAGGACCGAACACCAAGAGCAACCACTTCATACAAACAGATCACAGATCAACACACCAATGTTTTGACGTGGTTTAAACCCTCTTGAGGGAAACACTCCATGGCCACGGCCAAATAGCTTCTACGGGACAATTTATTATGCAAAGAAAGAAAGTTACAAATGAGGTTTTTATAATCGATCAACTAAACAATGACCCTCCATGCTCTTTAAATAGAGATCATGGACAAATCAGGTGTTAAGCCACGGATCAAGGTTAGGTTTGATATAAAAGAAGTTGAGCCGTCGGATCACTCTATGTTGGGAACATATTGTGACCGTCGGATTAAGTATTTACAAATGCATACTAATGCATACTAAAGAAACACACTATCCCTAACGGATATATTACACAAGTTGATCTTAACTAACTCCTAAGTGTCTAAATTTCCTAACATCCCCCCTTAAGAACAACTTGGTATAGGATTGAAGGATTTACAAAAGTGACACTATTAGGAGAAGGAAGGAGGCATTAGAGCCTATCCCCCCTTAATGACAAGTTCCTGAACTCCTAACATAGATCGAAGTTTAGAAAACTTTGCTTCTGTAAGAGACTTGGTGAAGATGTATGCAACTTGATCATCTATAGGGAAAAAGAGCACTTCAAGAACACGATCATGAACAAGATTTCTGATGAAGTGCATATGTAGCTCAATGTGTTTGCTGCATTGATGTAGAACTGGATCTTTGGCAAGCTTGATGGCACTTTGAT
Organism: Larix kaempferi; assembly: GCA_027924585.1. Lineage (NCBI taxonomy): Eukaryota > Viridiplantae > Streptophyta > Pinopsida > Pinales > Pinaceae > Larix > Larix kaempferi. The sequence continues at coordinate 40,983,540 of BSBM01001005.1, read as the reverse complement.
TGTAGTACCAAATTGGAGTAGGCTGCTGCTACTCGAATCCAAACTCAGAAAAGATCTGTTGAAGCCATAAAGCTTCCTGACTGGCATCAACTGTTGCTCGATATTCTGCCTCTACTGAAGAAAGAGCAAGAGCTTGTTGTTTCTTACAAGCCCAAGTAATAGGTCCAGATCCCAGACTGAAAACATAACCTGCAGTAGACTTTCGATCATCAGGATCACCGGCCCAATCTGAATCAGCGAAACCAACCAACAAAGGTTTCCCGCCTGTACTGTAATGAATCCCAAACTGAACTGTACCTTGAATATATCGAAGTATTCTTTTATCCCATGAGGTGTCTGCATATAACGGGCAACACGACCAATGGCAAAGGAAAGGTCAGGACGAGAATGAGTCAAGTATAAGAGACTACCAACAAGCTGACGATATAAGGTGGCATCAACTTCAGGTGAAGTACAAGTGGTAGAAAGTTTGACTCCAGACTAGAAGGGAGAAGGGGCTAGTGTACAATCTTCCATGTGAAAGCGACAAAGAAGGTCACAAGCATACTTAGACTGAGAAAGAAAGATTCCTTCTTAGGTTTGCAAGACTTGGAGACCAAGAAAATAATGCAAATGTCCTAAGTCTGACATTTCAAAATTTTGTTTAAGACTGGATTTCACATGGGTTATAAGGTTAGGGTCACTACCAGTAAGAATTAGGTCATCAACATATAGAACAAGTATGATGAGATGGTTTCCTACTTTCTTGGTATAGACATTGGGGTCAGAATGGCATCTAGAAAAACCAGTGTCAAGGAGAAAATTATCCATTTTGTCATACCAAGCTCGAGGAGCTTGCTTAAGGCCATATAAGGATTTCTTAAGGCGGCAGACAAGGATAGAGTTATTCTGAACATAGCCAGGAGGTTGTTCCATGTAAATTTCCTCCTGTAAATCACCATGTAAGAAGGCAGACTTGACATCCGTTTGATGGACTTCCCAGTTGTGTAAGGCTGCAAGGGAAAGAACAAGGCAGATGGAGTTCATTTTTGTGACAGGAGCAAAGGTTTCATTGTAGTCAATCCCTTCAACTTAGGAAAAACCTTTGGAAAATAACCTTGCCTTAAGTCTTTCAACACTTCCATCTAATGCATACTTAGTTTTGTAGACCCATTTACATCTGACAAGTTTTCTTCCTTTTGGAAGAGGTACAAGATCCCAAGTATCGTTCGCCCTTAAGGAATGATATTCTTCATCCATAGCTGCATCCCAATCTGGATTCCTTGAAGCTTTTGCAAAAGTTTCTAGATCATGATGCTCGAAAACTTGAGCCAAAAGAGAAGAGGCTCGCTGAAACTGAGAACGTGTTCGACGTTGATCTCTAGGATCACCGGCAAGATCACCAGCTGCTTCACATGTTGAACAGACCCATCGAGGATGCACTTGTGCTGGTGCAACTGGAGGAACATGAGCAGGCAGAGGTGGATTTTCATCCTCACTGTCATTATCAGAAACTGGAATGGGAAACCTGTTAAGGATGTTGGAAGAAGAAGAAGGCACAAACGTCGAATCAGGCTCGCGGGCCAAAGATGGCACAATCGCCGAGTTAGGCTCGCAGGCCAAGATATTTTCATCAAATTTAACATCTCTTCTAATGATTATATCATGAGAATGTGGTTGAAGAAGTCTATAACCTTTTGACATCTTCATAATATCCAACAAATATGCACTTTTCACTTTTAGGCTGCAATGCTTTTCGTTTTTCATCCGGAATGTGAGCCCATGCTTCACTACCAAACACACGAAAGTGACTTACATCAGCTTTAGTTTTACTCCATGCTTCTTCTGGTGTTATACCTTGTAATGCTTTTGTGGGGGTGCGATTATCTATGTAATTTGCACAATTTATGGCTTCAACCCAAAATTGAAGACTTAGTCCCTTAGATTGGATCATACAATTAGCCATTTCTTTTAAAGTGTGGTTCTTCCGCTCAGCTACACCATTTTGTTGTGGTGTATATGGAACAGTGTGTTGTTGTTGGATGCCTTGTTCAGTGCAGAAAGTAGTGAACTGTTTGTTAACATATTCTCCTCCATTGTCAAATCTTAACTTAATAATTTGATCACCAGATTGTTTTTCAACAAGGGCCTTGTAGGCCAAGAACATGTTAAATACTTTGCTCTTAAATTTTAGGAAATGAACCCAAGTGCGTCTGGTGTAATCATCAATGAAAGTTAAGAAATATTTGAAACCAGAAAAGGAAGCAGATGGAAGAGGACCACACAAGTCACTATGCATAAGCTCCAAGGGAACCGAGGCGTGCCAAGAGGGATGTTTGTCAAAACTGTCTCGATGATGTTTTCTGAGTACACAACCGGAACAAACACCATCTCTGCAAGATACCATCGAAAGACCTGTCACCATATTTTCTTTACATAGTTGTTGCAATGAGCGATAATTTAAGTGACCAAATCGCTCATGCCAAAGTTTGCTCAAGTTATCAATATGAGAAACAAAAACTAAAGGGAAAGGTGATGACCCAAAGTTGTTAAACTTGTACAACCTGGTAATATCATCAACAATTCTGGTAGCTAGGAACTGTTGAGGATCTTTAAAATCCTTGATTACAACTTGGTGAGGTGTAAAGGTCACAGTTTTACCTTCACCAGAATGAGTGATCTGATAGACTGATAACAAATTGCAGGAAATTCTTGGAACACATAGTACATCACTAAAATGACCATTATCTACTGGAACTGTTCCAGCTCCTACAACACTTAGAGATCTATCATCACCAACAAATATTTGTTTGGTGTTACATTCATGCATAGTAGAAAAGATGGCTTGATCCTTATCCATATGATAAGATGCTCCAGAATCAATGGGCCATTCATTTGAAGTAGAAGAAGAAGATGCATTATAAGAATAACCAGAAGCACAAAGTGCATGTCCATGAGAGGCAGATTCTGAAGGCGAATCTAGGCTGATGTGATGCTTCTTCATGGCTACTTCCAAGGCTGCCATATTCTTGAAACACTTAGATTCATCATGATTATATTTCCCTCAATAGTTGCAATGATGCTCAGTCTTCTTACCTTTTGGCTTGGATCCTTTGTCATTTTTTAAAGAAGGAGATGACTGAGAGGGTTTTGGACCCTTGTTTGACTTATTATTGTGAAAATTTTGTTTCTTGGGAGGCTTGGACTTTTCTTTCTGTTCGGACAATAAGGCTTTCCCAGATGTATCTGCATTGTTGATTATTCCAAGATGAATGAGTTTATATTGTTCTCTAATCAAGGAATCACAAAAGGATTCAAGACTAGGCTCTTGATAGCTAGCTGCATTCAAGGATGCTTTCATGGAGTAAAATGTAGATACAAAAACAGAATATGCAGGTCTAAGTTTGGAAAGAATATGATAAATGCATTGTTTGTCTTCCCTCTCAATCTTACATTCTGCACATAAGAGTTTAAGAGTTTTGTACTTAGATAAATAATCTTGAATGCATGAAAAGTCACTTGGATTTAAAGAAATCAACTCATTTTCGAGTTGGTGACCTCGAATTTCATTGTGTTTACGAAACACAGTTTCCAACTTGTCCCAAGCAGCATTTGGTTCATCAATTCTAGATATGTGGAATCGCAAATCAGTAGAGATTGACATCGCAATCAATCCATGAGCTTCATCACATCTATTTGCCTATTTTATTTTCTTATCATCATCAGTGGGTTCTTTTTCGTTCCTTGAGGTAATTATGAAAAGTCCCCTACTTTGTAGAACATCCTCCATATGAGATTTCCATGAGAAATAGTTGGAACTGTTAAGTAGAATATCACAAGGGGCAGCCATATTTGTAAATTAATGGCTGTAAAAGTAGAAACCAATAGTATGGATGTGAAGAGCACGAAAAAATAGGTGGTTTAAAAAAAAATGGCACTAAAAACTGACTCTGTATGATGAAGTTATGCTTGAACAAAGAAACTGTTGAAAATGTCCCCAATAGTGACGTGGCAGCTAGAGAATGTCCAGCAAAAAAAAGAACCCCCCTCTTCCCAAGATGAACATTTTGACAATCACTTTATAAGAAAGTTTCTTTAAGTGAACCACTTTTATAAAATAAGTGATTTCACTTTTACAATGATATTACTTTTAAATAGTACAACAATAAAAAAAACTTAAGTGACTCACTTGTATTTTTATTTTTTATTATTTAAGTGAGATGCACTTTTATAATAGAATAACTTGAAATATAAATTGCATGCACTTTTTCTTTTAAAAGTCACTTCCTAAGACTTGAACTCAAGACCTATTAAGGAATAAAGCAACTTTGAACCAAGTGAGTTAGATTAAAAGGTATGTAAAATATGGCAATGAGGAAGGGGTTTTTTTTTTTTTTGGCTCAGTTTGCATGCTTGCCCTTTTTCCTGCAAAACACACCACAAAATCGAAACAAAAAAAAAAATTACACACTTGTGGAGTTAGATCTTGTTAGGTTTCCCGGAAAGTCTACGTTTTCTCTATGCTTCTGATTTGCCGAGATCGCGCAAGGTGCACGGCAAAGAGCATACGCAACCGAGAAAAACCCTTTCCCTTTCTGTTTCTGATTTGCGAGTTCGCTCAAGGTGCACGGCAAAGAGCATACGCAGATGGGAAAGAAACAATCCGAACCCAAAAAAAAATCTAACATTAAAAAATGATAAAGTATGAGTTTTTTTTTTCTTTTAAAACAAAAAATAAAAAAAATGCATCACTGTAACATTATACCTTCAGATCTGATGAAATATGCGTTTCTGGAGCAACCAGGAACCGTTTTCGATCAAACGAAAACTATTTCCCAATGGAAACGATGCTTTGGATGCAATGGAACACCTCCCACAACCCATAAATGGACAGAATTACCAGAAATAGAAACCCTTTCGAGTTTCGGCAACAGCAGTTCAAGATCTAGATCAAAACCGGAAGCGACACTTCATAAAAGCTCTGATACCATGTTCGGGTACACAGGGTACTACCAAAGGACCGAACACCAAGAGAAACCACTTCACACAAACAGATCACAAATCAACACACCGATGTTTTGGCGTGGTTTAAACCCTCTTGAGGGAAACACTCCACTGTCCCGGCCAAATAGCTTCTACGAGACAATTTATTATGCAAAGAAAGAAAGTTACAAATGAGCTTCTCATAATCGATCAACTAAACAATAAACCTCCATGCTCTTTAAATAGAGATCATGGACCAATTGGGTGCTAAGCCACGGATCAAGGTTAGGTTTGGTCTAAGAGAAGTTGAGCCGTCGGATCACTCTATGTCAGGAACATATCGTGACCGTCGGATTAAGTATTTACAAATGCATACTAAAGAAACACACTATCCCTAACGGATATATTACACAAGTTGCTCTTAACTAACTCCTAAGTGTCTAAATATCCTAATCATATGGGACGACCAAGATCAACAATATTTTGAAAGCCTAAAACATGCTATCACGCATGCCCCTGTGCTCCAACCACCCAATTACTACAAGGATTATATCGTTTATCTTGTCGCTTCTGCCACCACGATCGCCATGGTCTTGGTCCAAGAATACAACAACGCCCATGAACATGTGATATATTATGCAAGTAAGGGTCTCATTCACACCGAAACTTGTTATTCACATGTCAAGAAACTCGCTCTCGTGGCAGTCATTGCCATCCAAAATTTTTGACATTGCATCTTGTTCGCACCACCACCATCATTTCTGATTCGAACCCCATGTACCACGCTTTGACATGTCATGTGCTTGGGGGAAATTATTCATGATAGATCGTGATACTGCAGGAATTCGATCTCCTTTTTGAAAAGGCTAAGTCTAAAAAGTCTTTGGTGTTTTCTGAGCTGATCTGTGATCTTCCCTGGGTTGATATCGATTTTGAGCCCAATGGTTCTCTTATGGACGAATCATTGTTCCTCATCAGCACATCTAATCCATGGTATGAATATATCACTTTATATTGTTAAATTTTCAGTATTAAATCACAATACTATAGGATCTTTGCTGAGAGAATAACATCTACAGTATATCAATGCATGACAATCATAATATGACAAGCATCACAAGCATCATAAGAATCAAAAGCATAGAGACAAGAGACACAGAGTTTCCGTGGGGAAAACCCTAAGGTGAAAAACCCCACAACTTCCTCAGAGATAGAGAGAGCAATGGCTCAACCAAAATACAACCAAATAATACAGAGATAGTCTCCTAGCAGATGATCCTCCTCCTCCTCACTAGTGCGCCACTTTCCAGAGAGAGAGATAGATACTTTTCCGAGTCAGTAAAATAGAGATCTCCTATCTCTATTTATACTCACCTTTTTGCCCAATGACCTACTGGGGCCGACTTGTCTACTTTAGTACATCCACATTATATTATATATTAATTAGGGCCGACCCCATAAGGTGGTCTAATAACCCATCGGCAAGTACACACACTTGCGACACTTGTCAATCCACATGATGACACTTCCTTATAGAGGAATAACACATCTCTTATAAGGGTACAATAAATATACATATAATATACTGATGAAATACATTCCGAAGTTACATATACATCAACACTCCCTCTTAACAAGGAAGGTATTTCTCGACACAGATTTGCTAGACAAGTCTTCTTCTCTGGATCATCATCATCGATGCATCGTCATCGTCATCGTCACTGCTGCTGCTATCTCGTCCAATCTCTGTCTCTACTCGTCATAGGAAGTTCTACAGAGCCAGTCCTTTTTCATACTGGATGTAGGCCCACCACCTGCAGGTCTTCATCATCACTGGCCATACTGTGGAATCCTCAGGACTTTTACGTGCGTCACAAAACCTCGAAAGAGCATCCCAGGATATTACGGGTACACAACTCCAACCTGTAGGATCTCCCAGGGCGCTATTACATGTGACCCCACCACAAAACCTCGAAAGAGCATCTTAGGATGTTACGGGTACACAACTCCGACCTAAGATCTCCCAGGGCACAAATTACATGTGGTCCACCACAAAACCTAGCAAGAGCATCTCAGGATGTTACGGGTACACAACTCCGACCTGAGATCTCCTAGGGCACAAATTACATGTGGTCATGGCAAAACCTCGCAAGAGCATCTCAGGATGTTACGGGTACACAACTCCGACCTGAAATCTCCCAGGGCCCAAATTACATGCCATAGGACAAAACCTCGCAAGAGCATCTCAGGATGTTACGGGTACACAACTCCGACCTGAGATCTCCCAGGGCAACGAATTACATGTCCTCCCAGAACAATGTCTCGAAAGAGCATCCCAGGCTGTTACGGGTACACAACTCCGACCTATAGGATCTCCCAGACATGCTCATCTGCACAACCTGATCCACGGCCACAGAGTATCAACCTGATACTCACCATACATCATCCTGATGTACTCATGATCGTCCTGATCATAATCACTGCAACGTCCTGCTGCAAGTCATCTGGAGCAACATCCTGAAGCTCGTCATCTATGATCATCCTGATCATCACTGCAACATCCTGCTGCATGTCATCTGGAGCAACATCCTGAAGCTCGTCATCTATGATCATCCTGATCATCACTGCAACATCCTGCTGCATGATCTACCTGATCATCAATGCATCTTCCTGATGCATACCAAGTATCATACATGATCCTCCTGATCATCAATGCATCTACCTGATGCATACCAAGTATCTACCTGATACATATCATCATACATGATCCTCCTGATCATCAATGCATCTACCTGATGCATACCAAGTATCTACCTGATACATATCATCATACATGATCCTCCTGATCATCAATGTATCCACCTGATACAAATACAAATACATGATACATATCACCATACATGATCCACCTGATCATACAATGTATCCACCTGATACATATACAGATACATGGTCCAAGCATCCAACATGATGCATAAACAATACATACACATGATCCAACTGATCATATCCTGCATCCAACATGATGCGTACATACATACATAAAATGATCCAACTGATCATATCCTGCATCCAACATGATGCGTACATACATACATAAAATGATCCAACTGATCATATCCAGCATCCAACATGATGCGTACATACATACATAAAATGATCCAACTGATCATATCCAGCATCCAACATGATGCGTACATACATACATAAAATGATCCAACTGATCATATCAAGCAGAAACTAGAACATCATCCTGATGCTCATCATCCAGCGCTTACATCCACAGCCATGTGAAGGATCCTCCTTCAATCATGCTTGGAATGGCTTCAGTAAATGTGTCCATCACTTCTTCCTCGAAGTGTCCTTGATCTGAATAACGCCAAGCCTCTCTCTGAAGTACTCGAACTTCACCCTGGCTAGTGGCTTCGTCAGCACATCTGCAATCTGCTCGTCCGTCGCAACATACAGGAGCTTCACAGCTCCTCTCTGCACCATATCCCTGATATAGTGATATTTGATCTCTATGTGTTTCGACCTGTCATGAAACACTGGGTTCTCGGACAGCTTCACACAACTCTGGTTATCACAGAAGATACCAGTAGCCTCCAACGGGAGATCAAATAACTCAGACAGTAGCTTCCGTAGCCATACTGCCTCACAACTAGCTGAACAGGCTGCAACATACTCTGCCTCAGCTGTACTCAGTGCTACGCAGGACTGCTTCCTGCTAAACCAAGAGATCACACCTGATCCCATACTGAAGCAACACCCAGATGTGCTCTTCCTATCTGCAGCACTGCCAGCCCAATCTGAATCAACATAACCCTGTAGGTTAAACTTTTGATTTGCCTCATATCTGAGCCCATAATCCACTGTACCCTTCAGGTACCTCAGAACATGCTTTACAGCAACTAGATGAACACTCCTCGGATCCGTCAGGAACTGGCTCAATGTGTTCACAGCAAAGCAAATATCTGGTCTCGTGTTCGTCAGGTACATCAAGGACCCAATAATCTGACGATACATAGAAACATCAACTGGCTCAGATGAAGCATCACAAAGAAGCTTCAGATTCGATGCCATAGGTGTGGCCATGGCTTTGCAATCCATCATCCCAAATCTCTTCAGGATATCTACTGTGTACTTCCCTTGACCAAGGAAGATCCCACCTGCATTCTGCCACACCTCCATACCTAGGAAATAGTGCATCATTCCCAAATCTTTCATATCGAATTCCGCTGCAAGCTTCCTCTTGGTATCTGCAATCATTCTGTCATCTCCTGTCACAAATAGGTCATCCACATATAGTAGTAGAATCACAGGATTCCCTTCCTCAACCTTGTAGTAAAGGTTGGAATCCGCTTTACTCTTGGTAAAGCCCAAACTAGATAGGAAACTGTCCATCCTACCATACCAGGTTCTGGGAGCTTGCTTCAAGCCATACAAGGCTTTCTTCAATCTGCATACATAAGATTCCCTGTCATGTATTTCAAAGCCGAGTGGCTGTTCCACATATACTTCCTCTTCTACTACACCGTTCAGGAAAGCAGTCTTGACATCCATCTGGTGTATCTTCCATTTCATTGTTGCGGCCAAGGCAAGTACTGTTCTGATGGAAGTATATCTGGCTACAGGTGCAAAGGTTTCTTCATAGTCTATTCCTTCCTTCTGAGAGAAACCACGAGCTACGAATCTTGCTTTATATTTTTCCACACTGCCATCTGCAGCATGCTTGATTTTGTAGATCCACTTGGAAGTCACAACAGACTTCCCTTTAGGTCTTGGGACAATATCCCAAACATCATTCTTCATAATTGATTGATATTCCTCAACCATAGCATCCTTCCATTCTTTCTTTTCTGCTGCCTCTTCATAACTGGAAGGCTCTTTGTTCATGATGTCACAGAGTAAAGCAACATAACTGGTGTGTGATCTGGTTCTCTTCTTTGCTCTGTGTTCTTCTTCTGGAATGCCAAATCTTTCTGCATCATGAATGAGCTCTCTAGCCCATACAGGTTTCCTCTTGTGAGAGTTATCCTCACGAGGTGGATCTACAGGTTCTTGTGGATCTTCAAACTCACGAGCAGTTTCTGGAACTGTATCAGTCATGGTAGTGTCTTGAAATCTTGTTTCCTTAGGTTCTTCATAATCTTCAATAGGTGCCTTTCTTGATTTGATGAATGCTGAATTTTCATCAAATGTTACATCCCTGCTGACATCAATCTTCTTGAACCCTGGAAAATATATTCTGTAAGCCTTCGAGCTTTCACTATAACCCACAAAGATGCCTTTCTTTCCTGAAGGATCTAGTTTAGTCCTCTTCTCCTTTGGGACATGAGTGTATACTGGACAACCAAATATTCTGAGATGGCTGACTTCAGGTTTCTTACCAGAGAAGACTTCTTCTGGTGTCTTGTTGTCCAATATCTTGTGGGGTGTTCTATTCTGCACATATACAGCTGTTCTAGCTGCTTCTGCCCAAAGATGCATAGGAAGATCCTGGTCATGCAACATTGCCCTTGCTGCTTCCATGATAGTTCTGTTCTTCCTTTCTGCAACTCCATTCTGTTGAGGATTATATGGAGCAGTCAACTCCCTCTTAATCCCTGAATCACTACAAAACTTCTTGAAGTCATTTGAGGTGAATTCTCCACCATTGTCAGATCTGAATGTTTTGATTTTCTTGTCAGTTTGATTTTCCATCAAGTTTTTGAATTCCTTGAATTTATCAAACACCTCATCTTTGCCCTTCAAGAAGTATACCCAAGTCTTCCTGGAGAAGTCATCAATAAATGATACATAGTAAACATACCCACTTAGGGAACTGGATGACATGGGGCCACATACATCTGAGTGGATGGTTTCCAGGATGTCTTTTGCCTTGCTTTCACTGCTTGGGAAAGCCTTCTTAGTGTTCTTACCTTTTGCACATCCTTTGCAAACCCCTTCATGTTTGGTCTTGATTTCAGGAAGACCTTCTACAGCCTTGCTTGCAATTGGAAGTGCTCTATAGTGCATGTGAGCAAGTCTCCTATGCCAAAGTTCACTTGGCTCCATGGATTCATGTACCATGGCATGTTCAGGTTGACCCTTTAATTTATACAAGCCTCCCTCTTGCTCTCCAATCACTACTGCATCATCTATAGTCTTTCCCTTTGGCCACATTAGTACTTGGCCATCAACAAATGCAACCCTCATACCTTTTGCATCTAGAGCAGAGATGGAGAGTAAGTTCTTCTTGAGCCCAGGTACATAGAGAACTTCCTTCATCTTCAGAGATTTTCCAGAATCTAAGTTGTAAGAGGCTTCACCACTTCCTTTGATTGGATATTGATAATCATCCCCAAGTTTCACCTTATGGGGTGATTCATGTTCAGAAAGGTTCACAAATGATTCCTTGAACCCAGTCATGTGTTTGGAAGCCCCACTATCAATCAACCAATCATTACATCCATGGGAGATGGTACCTGTAAGAGCGGAAATTAGAACATATTCTTCTTCACTTGATGAGTCATCATCACTACTACTTTCTGCCCTAGCCTTCTTCTTTGGAGGTTCATCATCTTCGGCAGCATGGGCATGAAACCTTCTTTTGCTACCTTTCTTCTTCTTACTGGAGTTGTTCTTATTATCCCTTTTGTTCTTGGGACAATCTGAAGCAAAGTGACCCTTCTCATTGCATGTGAAGCATCTTAGGTCCTTCTTATTCTTTTGATGGAATCTTTTGGGGTGAGGGTGATCCTTCTTGGTTTTGCTTCTTTTGGTGTGAGCTGCAAGAGCTTGATCTTCACCTCCCATCTTTTCCTCACGAGCTATAAGCCTAGCTTCTTCTTGAGAACATTCTTCCCGAAGTCTACTGAAGGAGATCAACTTCTTCCTTGCACAAATTCCTTGAATAAAGGAATCCCATGACCTGGGTAGGCCATTTAGAGTGGTCATCACCACTTCACCATTCTCCACCATTTCATCTACTGCTTCTAATTGTTCCTTGATCTGAGAGACCCTTGAAAAGTAGGATTGAATGGTTTCCCCATTCTGAAACTTTACTGCTTTCAATTGGTTCCGCAGGGTCATCTTCCGATTTATGTTCTTTCCTTCAAATAGCTTGGTCAAAGATTCAAACATCTCTTTGGGTGTCTTGAGAGAAGACACATGGGGTATGAGATGGTCTTTGATAGAATCAGCAATGATTCTCTTTGCCTTGACCAAGTTCTTCTTGTGCAATACCTTGGCCTCTTCATCCTCTGGGATAGGGATGTCTTCTTTCACATATGAGTCCAACTCATTCTCTTCCAGGATTAGCCCAATCCTATACTTCCAGGCTCGGAAGTTATCAGCCCCTTCAAGCTTATCCTCAAGCTTGGTGTGAAGAGACATCTTTAAGAGTACTTCAAATGGAAATAGAAAAGATTTAGAACTTACCACTTGAAATGCTGAAAACTGGATCTGGTCCCGGATTAGGGTTTGTCAGAGAAACCCTAAAAATTCAAAATGTGAATTTCAAAATTCTGAAAGGATAGAAAGATGCGCCTTGGAGAGCTGATCAGCCTAGTACATTTAGAATTTGAGATCAGCAAAGTCTTGTCCTTCAAAATTGCCTTTTTGTCCTCCCGGGTTCACTGGGGAGAGCCCTGAATTAGGGTTTGAGTTTCCCGGAGATCTACCCAGCCAAAAATATCGATCCAAAGCTCAAACCTTCGATTTTTGCAAGGATCTTCCAGCTGTACCTTCAGTTTCCAGAAATTCCTATTTTTGTGGAAACCCTAATTTTTAGGGCCAAAACTGAAAATGCTCGGAACTGAAATATGATTGGACAGAAAGATGCGCCTTGATGAGTAGATCCAATCTACTATACTGAATTTCAAAAATCTGTGGAGAGAAACCCAATAAACAAGCAATACAAGCTTCCGTCACTGCAAAATGTCTTCTTCTCAGTTAAGCTCTGATACCATGTTAAATTTTCAGTATTAAATCACAATACTATAGGATCTTTGCTGAGAGAATAACATCTACAGTATATCAATGCATGACAATCATAATATGACAAGCATCACAAGCATCATAAGAATCAAAAGCATAGAGACAAGAGACACAGAGTTTCCGTGGGGAAAACCCTAAGGTGAAAAACCCCACAACTTCCTCAGAGATAGAGAGAGCAATGGCTCAACCAAAATACAACCAAATAATACAGAGATAGTCTCCTAGCAGATGATCCTCCTCCTCCTCACTAGTGCGCCACTTTCCAGAGAGAGAGATAGATACTTTTCCGAGTCAGTAAAATAGAGATCTCCTATCTCTATTTATACTCACCTTTTTGCCCAGTGACCTACTGGGGCCGACTTGTCTACTTTAGTACATCCACATTATATTATATATTAATTAGGGCCGACCCCATAAGGTGGTCTAATAACCCATCGGCAAGTACACACACTTGCGACACTTGTCAATCCACATGATGACACTTCCTTATAGAGGAATAACACATCTCTTATAAGGGTACAATAAATATACATATAATATACTGATGAAATACATTCCGAAGTTACATATACATCAACATATATCTTCAGACCCAACATTTCAGCCCCCAACTCTCGCAGGACGACCGTCGTCAAATACGCCACCATGCAAAGTATTATCTAATCATCAGTGATACTTTGTACCATCGTGGTATCGATTCTATTCTTCGACATTGTCTCACTCACGAAGAGGTTGAACACGTTTTAAATGACTGTCATGTTGGGGCATGTGGTGGTCATCTCTCTGGGATGGCTACAACCCAGAAGATACTTTGCGTGGGATATTTTTGGCAATCTATCTTTAAATATTGTATTGAGGCCGTCAAAAAATGTCCTCCATTCTATCACTTCCAAACTAAGAAGCGCAGCCACCTAGCCCCATTACACCCAGTTATTGTCGTCGGCCCCTTCGCTAAATGGGGTGTTGACTTCATGCACTGTAATCCTACCTTGGCCGGGGGGCATGGTTACATCATAGTAGCCGTGGATTACTTCACAAAGTGGGTCGAGGCTATGCCTACATACTCTTCATGTTTAATCATGTTATAGCGTGGTTCGGAGTTCCTCAAACTATAGTCACTGACCATGGTTCTCACTTGATGAACCACATGGTTGACGAATTGAGCACTAGATTGGGTTTTTTCCATGAAACCTAAACACCGTACTACCCATAGTCCAATGGAAAAGTAGAGGCCATTAACAAGGTCTTGAAAACCATGATCCAATGCATGGTGGGTACGCACAAGTCCAACTGGCATAATATGCTCTTCTCTGCACTATGGGCTTATCGAACTTCCGTTAAGAACGCCACTGGATTTACCCCCTTCCAATTAGTTTATGGATTGGAGGTTGTCCTATCGATTGAGTGCGAGATTTCGTCCCTCAAACTCACAGTTGAAATTCTCCCTAACACTACTACTGAGGAAGAATACTTCCTCTACCTAGCTAAACTCAACGAGACTCGTCGTGATGCCTCTCTTGCCAACGAGGCTCATAAGAAACGCATCAAAGTGTAGTACGATAAGTCGGTAGAACCTCGCATCTATAGCAAAGGTGATTTGGTCCTTACATACGACCAAAGACATGATAAGTTGGGGGCAGGAAAGTTTGAGTCCATGTGGCATGGACCCTGCATAGTGAAACACGTTTTAGAGAAAGAAGCCTACGAGCTTGAAGACTATGACAAGATATATTTAGGTGAACCACATAATAGGCTTTACCTGAAGAGGTACTATGCATGAGTCTTTCATGCATAAGTACTTTGTATATATTGTACATGGTGTGTGTTTTGTGTGGTGTGACGCTTTGATTTTTTGTGTGCTTAGGTCTTGTTTCGTTAATGATATCATGTTTTGTCTGCTTGTGCAGATGGAAACTTGATATGGATTCGTGGATGGTGCCAGTCGGCATACCCGCAACCTTTCCTCGACAGCCTGGGTGTTACATTCACCAACCGGTGATCTTATCAGCTCAGGAGGAATGTGTCTAGGTTTCGCAACCAACAATGCTACATAATATCAAGCAGTCATTGGAACCCTAACCAACGCTATTTCTTTGGGTATGGACCATGTTGTCATCCATTTGGATTTTCAGCTGGTGGTCTCCCATCTTAACCGAGTTTACGCCATCTGTGACCCTACCCTACTCCGTCTCTACAAACGATTTTGTCTTCTTGAAAGGTCCTTCGAATCCATTCAGTACCTGCACATTCCACGAGACGTGAAAACAGTTGTCGACTCCATGGCCAACTTCATTCTAGATTGGTACATTGCACACACATGAGCATATTCATGAACTATAAAAGTAGATATAACATGTAAATAATTCATCACATAAGCAAACACATAAACAAGATATCATATCAAACACAAATGTATAAAGCCGCCAAAATGTATGTATATATATATTCAAGATAAAGTAGTGCTGATACAAAAATCTGAAGCACGATGGCTTTTAGTGAGTCTATACAAAATATGAAGCCTGATAGCTTTCAGTAGTACAAAATCTGAGGCTCACAAGCTGTCACATACCCCAATTTTGTGAAAATAATGTAATTATTTTATCATATTTCTAAGACATTATGTTAAATTTAATGCTTAGTAGAAAATTTGATGACTCAGCAGAGTCACAAGAAATGGAATGTAATTCTGAATATTTTATTATTAATAAATAAATTATGGAGACAACAGCATGGGAGAGCTGTTAAAAGAGGTTACTGGTCTAACTGGTGGAGGGAACTAGGTGGAAAGGCAAAAGACAAGTGGCAACATCCTCAAACACTTCCTAAGTTGCAGGTGGCAACTTCCCTATATTTTGGGGTCATGATTCCCCAAGAAAGTGGAATCTGAGCAGGTGGCTCATTAATGACAGTTAACCCAACTAAGACCTAGGAAATCTTTTAAATAGTACTCAATGAACTGAGCTGGGGGTTCAATAGTTCTGGAGGGAGGATACATTCAGTTGAATGCTATTCAGAAGTCCCATTGAGGAAGTGGGAAATACAGTAAGGAAGTGGTTTGAGAGGGATGCTGCAGTAACTTGGTTCCAGTTTAGCTGTTTAGTTGAGTGAATTGTTTTGCTGCACCTAGTTCCAGCTAGGGAGACTAGAGCAAGCTCGGGGGTCCTGAGAAGTGCTGTCTGGGCACTCTCCAGGAGTTGGTAGGGAGGAACAGCCTCCCATTGCTGTTGTTGTCCACAAATCAGGACAGGTTCTGCTACTTAATCCTATATGTTTATTAAGGATGATTTAATGCATGATGTATTTATTGTTAATATGTTTAATTGGCAATTATTTAGTTAGTAGATTGAATGTCTCAAAATATTAGTAGTAAGATTGTTAAAAGTTACTGTGATTTTCAGTATGGATAGAATGAGTTAATATCTCTGTTTTACTATTATTAATGCATTTATACTATATACAGGAAACCATTCCACTTTATACAATAGTTTATACACTGTAAGCATAACCTAGTTTATTATTATTTGTTAAACACAAACCCTAGTAGGAAGTAACATGAAGAATCGTTCATTGTAGATATTATAGTTAAGATTTTAAAACAAATTAAAGAAAAACAAAACCCTGCTGCCGAGCTTAACATTGTCTTATCCAAACTCACAGGTTTCTTGTTTATCAACCAAGCTTTAATCACAGAACTTAGTTACGGTTTTTACAACCAAATCAATAGCAGCACAGAAGTCTAATTCATCTATCAATCACAACAGTAGGAAGATATCATATTTTTTCTTTTACATTCAAGCAATAACAGAGATGAGCCCAAAGTAACGGAAAAACATTACATCTGTAGGATTCAGTGAACCCTATCATTACAGTTCTCAACAGTAAGAGTATTTCATCAAATAAAAACCTAGCTGTTATTTCCACACATAAAAATGAAACTGGCAGAATAGTTCCCAACTCACTATCGAGTTTCCATTATAAAATTTTAATAGTAGAGAAAACATGTACTAAACGAGAAAGACAGAACAGTGCTACAGCTCATTATCGAGCTTCGTTAATATTATCAAATCTTCCATTTAATTTCCCAAAATACTATTAGGGGAATATCTTAACTAAAGATCCAACAAATAAATTTAATCACTATTTGTACCTTTGTATTAACCCTACTCTGACCAGACGTTACAGGGTTTAAACTTTGAACAGTATTTCAATGAGTCATTCACGGCCGTAGCCAAATTTCAGAGTAGATAATCTTAAAACATGAAGTCGAAAATAATTACCACACACAATCAACTCGAAAACATACAGGAGGCTTTTAGACGTAGCTCCCAACATTTAAATTCATACAACAACTATCACTTACGGCCGTAAGCCTCTCTTTCGTTAACAACATTCTATATAAACTCTGAATTTGAAATACCCTCATACACAGACTCCATCTTACAGAATGGACGAACAAATCATTTCTTTTATAAGATAAAAATTATATAGAAACAAACACAGGAGCAAAACCTTGTTACTATAGTATTCAATCCACAGCCGAGTTCACCAATCTATGATACAAGCAGTTTTCTTTTAAAACTAAAGACTTGCGTGATACTATACCTATCATCATCATTTTAAAAGAAAACGCAGACAAGGAACAGGCCTTTCATACAAGACATAA
Source organism: Larix kaempferi (assembly GCA_027924585.1). NCBI lineage: Eukaryota > Viridiplantae > Streptophyta > Pinopsida > Pinales > Pinaceae > Larix > Larix kaempferi. The sequence goes on along the minus strand of BSBM01001005.1, from coordinate 40,965,935 downwards.
GTTATATTAAGGTAAATTCCAAACCCTAGGTAATAAAAACCACAAAGCAAAATACAGATACAGTATTAAACCTGGAGGCCGTAACCTTGACAACCTGAGTAGGCTCATAGCCCCTCTTTGCACTTTGTCAAAACCATTAATTCCTCTAGCAAGGAGATTATTTTACAAATGACTGAAGCCAGGCTTCCAAAACAAAACCCTACAGTGCAAACAACCCACAAGGAGGGTTTTGCCGTGGTAAGAACCAGGCTTACCCGGAACATGCTACCAGCTGGAGTTCGTGCCACTCGCGACGTATGAGGAATCAGTTCCTGCAAGATGGAAATGCATATGTTAGAAACTCGAACTTGTTTTTAAAAACAATGCTTGTAACTATAAACACAGACGAGAGTACAGTAACTTACCGGGGTGAAGGAGGCCGCCATTTTCTGTAACTATCTTGCTAACCACGAACAAATGTTGTGTAAAAACCCCATCCTTCCCACCGAGTAACTAATCTAGCAACGTAATGGTGGTATTTCCCTGAATAGAAGTCTCAAGAAAATCACACCGAGAGTTAAGAGTACGAGATGACAGGGTTCTACGGTTGACAAATACAAACCCTAGACTCTTGACTTGTTACAGTTGCCAAGCAAAGTATACCAATGACGTTCAGACGCAACTATGGACAAGACGAAGGTTGAGGTAGCATGTAAACTGTGAGCACGCTGTCACAAAGGCAACAGACCAGCAAACGATCTCATGAGGTAAACCCTAGGCATAATAACACTATCAATGCTACTCACAGTAAATCTCAAAAGATTTTCCAAACGATAAGAAAAGGAAAGTGTAAATGCTTGGAAGCTGAAACCACAGCACCATAACAAAGACTCAGACCTGGAGAGGTTGCAGACAGACCCGAGCCCGAAGGCGGAGGATAATGACGAGGTAGGGTTAGTTCTCAGTTTATATATCGCCAAGCACTTGGCTATTGTTCATCCACGTAGCAGTTAAAATATTTCCCTACAGGAGGGTCGATACTCCATAGTTCAACGATGAACTTGCCAATTATTGCAATCAATTAAAAATCTTATTAAGAATATCCCATTTATGGATGCGAACCATAATTTAATCTTGCAACTTATTCCATGGTGACACATGCAATAGATTTCACGTTGGAGAACGATCACCCTTGGCCTCATACATATTACAATCATGCAAAAGATAATTGAGCTCAAAATGTCAATGAGATTTTTATTATAATTACTAAACAAACACTCATAACATGTGTACACAAGATTATTGTATGATTCTTCCTATTTGATAGTTCACTTGACAACATATAATAATCAAAACCTTGGGATGAAGTTTAATTATCTTGTTTAGGTATTCAGTACAAATTTGTTTAGTCAATAGCTTTTGAGTCTTAGACGTGGAGTATGTTTTTCAACACATAGAGCTTATATTATTTTCACCAAGGAGGTAGTCTTCAAGTGAAATGTAGGTTAATTAAAAAGCCTATCTCCATTTTGTTACCTTAGTCTAATATGAATGAACCGGAGAGGTTATATCTCGTGTAATTTTCTAAGTTATAGTGGAAATGTAGGGTTTTAAGGAATGAAAATTCTTCATGGAGATAGCAATGCACAGCAGAGTTATTACTTGCCAATTCTTCCTTTATGGAACTATACCTAATGAAAATTAAGTTATGCAAATCGTAATAATTGTTTAAGGAAAATAAAAGACCTTTGCTATCCTTGTCTTACAACGATTGCAATCAATTATGAAAATGAGAGACAAATCTCATACATGGTTATGTTTTATTGTTTAAAGTATCATTATGGAAAACATGAAGTAGACACCAAGCAAGGCAAAAACCTTCAATTGATAAATGTAAAAATGTACTGACAGGTAAATCCTACTATTGCTGCAAATGCGAAAATTATAATTATAGTGATCTTTTAACTCCAAATTCTTGCAATTAGAAATATAAAAACCAAACATATTCAGAAATTGAATTTGGCATGTTACAGGAAGGATATCTACCTCAGAGTTGGTTTGATAAAAACAAACAGGTTAACATGTTACACGTTTCACTGAATGATTAGGTACTGTTATATTGATAATTAATACTTGAAAGATTTAAAGGTAGCGACCGCAATTACCTGTATATCTGCAAGAGATAGAAAATCGATTGGGTTAGCTCGAAAGCTAAGTAAGCCCAGTTCGACATACAAACTCGCCCTTGTAGTCATGAACCAATAAAACAATCAGTAGTAGAAAAGAGAAACTCATAACAACATCAATTATAACAAAAGATCATTTAAACACATTTACGACCACGTAAACTAAACAACAGATAAATAACTGCATTTAATAACATTTATTGCTATCTTAAAAAATTTTAAATTTTTTTGGAAAATATTGGGTTTTGACACAAGCTCTCAGTACATACATAATAACATAAGGCCTAATGCCTCACCCATGCACCCCTAGGTCTCGCATCTCTCACCTGCTGACCATGGAAGCAGTCTACCACTCTCGCTACTTTGCGGTGCAGCTCACTGAAGTGCAAGGTCACACCAACTGTGTACCTCTGCATGGGCCTCAATAACTCATGCACTTTTGCATATGGAACATCAAATGTCAACCTGGTAAGGTTCTCATAGACGTCCTCCATCTCCACGATGGCATCGTGCATGGATGGGGCTACTAGTGGTGCCTCTCCTCTCCTTGCGAGAAGCGAAACTCCCACCGGTCGTGAAGGACCCACATCTGCACATACATGTTATTAACTCATCAGCACTATCCAAAAAAATTATAAATACACAAAATGAAAAAGTACAAGGGTCATTATTCTTACCGATATCTACTCACTCTGCTCCCTCAGGTAGCACTAGGTCTGGATCCTCCCTGAAATCTATACTACTGTATGGATAGTCCTCAATCATGAGTAGCTGGCCTTATAGGCAAGTGAAGAATCCAAAACCGTACCCGATGATTGGACCCCCACCACCATGGCGGGCCATCAACTCCGTCCATCGGGCCATGTGAGGATCCTTGGGATCCCTGTCATCCAAAGTCACCTATGGGTGTAAGAGAGGGACCCGCTCTAGAAAGAATGATATCACTACCGATCGATAGCTGAACTGCTTGAGCTCACCATGCCGACACTTGGTCAGCTGAGCTCGAAGGTTGGTGAGGATTCCCTCACACCAGTTGAACACCTTCGGAGACATACAACCCTCCGCATACAACATTTGGGACTTCGTAGCCAAGTAAGCCGCTTGGCTCCCTGCTATCCTCACTATGGTGAAGAGTATAGCATGCAATGGATGATCTCGCACCTCTTTAATGGGAATTTTCCCACTATAGGCACGGGCATGTGGAGTACAGTGCTAGGCGATCAAGTCATCTACCTTCCGGTCACTCCCCTGTGATCCAATGAGAGACACGTTATCCCCCCTCCGGGATAATCCTGTCAAGAAATAGATGTCATCAACATATATAGTAAGTATATGATCCTCGATCATGAAGTACTGCTGCGATGCATCCCTACTCCAAAGCATATGCTCTAGTAGTAGGACTTGGGCCCTCATGCCCTGGACCTGGAAGAACTTCAACAACCCAAAGTTCCTCAATGCCTCCACACACAGTGGATCATTCACTTCTTGTACATCTTCCACCTCATGTTCACACTCATGCCATTCTAGAACCATGTTGGCAGCCACAAACCTGTCAAAGGAAGCATTTAAACACCATTAGACCTCACCCAAACCATAAAAAGTTTTTCTTGTGGGTTGGGTTTAATTTTTGAGATGGACGTTTCCATCATCGCACCCCATCTTTGATGACAAGGCGACATCATCACAAGACATCCTTACAGGTTTTGTGACAACCCGGGTTCGTCGTAGTTCCCGTAAGGGAGACCTACGACGAGCCGAGGGCACAAAATCCCCTCACAAATCAACCCAAAAACCTAACAAATGGACAAAAATTGAAATTGTAAACCACCAGAAAGATGTTGGCTGATATTTAGGTTTACCTGCTCCGAATGGTTCATGAAACGGTCACTCGTAGCTCCGGCAATCAACGAATGAAACTATGCTCCAAATGGCACTTTCTTCTCCCCAAATTTGGCAAATAACAATGGTAACTATATTTGGTCATTTTTTCTATTTTATAAACAAAAAGGGAATAATATTTTTCAAATTTAGATGCTTTATGGGTTATTTGCTATAGTTTGGATAATTTTACTGCATTTGAATTCTTGGTTGACTATTTTACCTAGTTTTCAAGCATGCAGGAGACGTTAAGTGTTTCATTTGCACCGTTTTCACATCGTAGCGATCATATCAGGTATGAAAAAACCCGTCGAATGTTTTTGTTGTTATTTTCACCCATTAGATTTCAAATTATTTAATGATGAGGAGCTTACTCTTTGTTCTTTCTCGTGCTCTTAAAACTGTGAGAATAAGTCACTGAGTTATGATTTATCACTTTTTTGGGCTCGTTAAACTCCTACGGAAAAGGAACCCCCCCCCCCCCCCCCTGAAGTCTATCTTTAAGCTCTTTTCAGGCTCTCAAAATATGAAAAGATCGCCAAGTGAACTTGTCGCGTTCATGCTTGCTAAAGTATTTGAACGGTCATCTCCCTGGTGATAGTTTACCCCTTTTTCGGACCATGGAGCACTATTTACGAAAAAGGAATACTCCAGCCAATCATGACTGGAAGAGTCCTCTCCTGCATTGTGCTACCCTTTTTTCGAGTGATGAGGCTAACTTTAAGAAAAAGGACCATTGGAGTCTTCTTTAGTTTTTTAAATACTCTCTAAACCTGAAATGACAACTAATTTTACCTTCTATGGACTCATTAAAATCTAACATTGAAGGGCCCATCATGGGACGAACCCCTCCTCTCCCAGGTTCAGAAAATATTTCGGATTGGACTCATCTATGAGATGAGTTGTACTGAGCATATGGTTACCCCCATCATGCTCGTAAAAAACACATGAGGCACTCATCATTCATGAAGGGGAAAAAGGAAATATTTTATGTTACACTCTTTATCTGTGGCAGTACCTAGTCGTTCTTGAACATGGCACTCATTTTCATTTGCATACAGTACTTGGATCATCCGTTTTTCCTCGATTTTTTCCTACTTCCTGAGTCTTGTTAATCCTTTGGGTCATCCAAAGAATACTTCCACCATCAGTTGCATTAGGAGTTGGTGTCGTACTCATCATGTCAATACTGCCAAGTCATGCCATGCCCATGTTCAAGAATACTTTCACCACTCATTATCTGCAGTCAGTACACCTTCCACCATGTCGGTCTACTCTGAGTCAGTCCTGTATGTTACTACACCATCTGATCTACTCCAAACATCTGTTGTCGAGTTTCATGTCGATGATGGGGGATTTATCATGGACCTCCTTCAGCGGATTCATCCTTGTCGACTTCAAAACATCATCCGAGGATTGAATCTAGAAACCAATCGAGTACCTTGTGCCTGCATGCCTCAATGGCAGGTTACCTCGCTTTCGACATGAGTTTACATCATTGAATCTTGACTAAAATATTTCGTTAAGCATTCTACTTCAACTCATTTATTCGCCCTTGACGTTATGAACTGTGATACCTTGGGAATCATTGACATTAATGGTGATTTCCCTCGCGCTTGTTAACGGTATACATCAATGACCGATAATCAAGTGGTTTCTACCATGTTCTACATCAATACATTTGTAATCACATGGATAGATTCGTATCATTGCATGTTCAGCTTGAAGACCCTGGGGAGTCATGTTTTTCCCGGGTTGCAATGGAGATTGTTTTGAGTCACATTACACAAATCCACTTTTGTATTGGTCGTGGTTGTGTTATCATCTCAACATGGATCTATGCTTGTGTCTACTAGCCATGATTGTGTTCAGTCAGTCATTACTACCATGGATCTGCATTGTATTGGTCGACAGCCAAGATGTGAGTCATATGAGATTATGTACTCAGAGTCAGTCATACTACAGTATTGTCCTTCATCTGACAAGTCCATTTCCATTCCTTCTGTCAAATCATTTCACCTGTCAAATTCAAACAGCTTCATGATTTGGGGGGCATTCTATTACACCTAAATCTTGCTACCCTGAGACTCAGTGTAAACATCCCTGAAGTTTCCCATGACTGGAGGTCTTAACTGACCTACTTTTCAAGGTTGTCGCAGTTCACCCTTGTGCAAATTGTGACATCGTAGGTTGTCCTAATGCAGCCTACGACAATGTCAGTTAGTTGGATAAAAGAGAATCTTTGAGCCCATTCTCGAAGGAGAGTGATGTGGAGCACTATCCCTATCCTGTAGGGGAGCTGGCATCCGGTTCCCTAGCCCTTGGGTGAGATCCCCTATCTCTCTCCTACCATATATCAACCTATCCTATCGTCTTAGTCCTATATAAGTGAAGCTCATTCCCATTCCAAAGGGAGGAAGTCTATAGTATCTACATGCTAGTGAAATTAGCTTAGGAGAGATCTCTACTCATCCCTTGAGAGATCCATCATCCCTTTGGAGGCTTTGGCATTGGCTTGGTTGGAGAAGGATTGCTACGTTAAGTCATTGGTTGTAATCACTTCCTTCTATGTACTTTCTCTTTTTATACAATAATATAAATGCTTTCCACCAAATCTCATTGCATTGATGATGTTTTGCGTTGTTTTCCTGCTTAACTGCTTACTTAGATCTATTATTGTTTAGGTGCATTTTACTACTTGTTTTGTTTCTGTGTTGTCTTGACAGGTTTTACAGCTGAGATCTGAATACCATCAAGCTTGGGTCGAACATCAAGGAGAAAGGATCACCGATATGAAAGGTAAAGCATCTATCTACCCGATCTCTAATTAGATCTAGGAAAGTATTCTATGTTCGGTCCTATTTGTTCTAGACTTACATTAAGCTAGGGAGATCAGGCCTCGAGTCCGCTCTTGGTAGATTGTCCATCAAACACTTACTGTAGTAGTGATCAGTTCATATTCCTTCTTGTCTCTTCTCTTCCATATGGAAAGCTCTTTATCTATTGTAGGTTTTCCTGGTGTAGTGATTATAGGTCCACCCGCTCCTTCAACAATTTCTCCTTCATAGATGCCATCTCATAGATTGTTAAATATGAGTGTGTGATTGATATTTCTCAACCATTCTGGGTAATTGTACTTCTTGGTAAGCATTGATCCAATGATGGAATATGAATAATGCATTCAAATTAGGGTTTCTAGCCTTGAGAGAAATGTGGAGAGGAAATGAAACGTTTGGTTGGCAGAAGAGGTAGTATATAGCTATGAATATTATCCTTACAGGCACAAACTTGAGAGGCATGAGACAAAAAGGCACACTGAGGAGGAAGACTGGAAGGACAGTCCCAAATTACACTTGGAGGTAGAAAAAAACAGTTAGAGCTCTAATACCAATGTCATGCTTGGATTTAATCCAAGGTTTAATAAATTTCATTGAGCATAAATCACTTATTGACACATTATTATGACTCTTGGATGTCATCTTCCAAGAGGATAAATGGGTGACTCTTCACCTTATTCAATAAATGAAACTAAAGAAAATATTTACAATAATTTACAAAAGGAGCCATAATCAAGCATGAACTAGATATGAAATTCACTTTGTGACAACTATAATTATAGCAGTAACTCTATCATAATGTATTCAATATCAATGTTAATACTCTTAAAAATTTCAACCTTGAGTTACATTCAATTAGCAAGACATATAAGTGTTGGTAATTACCAACCTTGAATACAATGATGGTTGAAAAACAATTAGAAAATTTTGGACAGCTGAAAACTCACATATATATAAAAGAGATGAATTTCAAGTACACACTTTCAACGTAATACAGGATGGTACAACCCTCCAAGCTCTCCGAAAACCCTATCTCCTCCAAATATCTTCCACAAGATACCATCATCACTAACAAGGCTCTTTGGATCTAAGAAATAGGTCTCATTTATTTCCTTCTTCTACAACAAGTACAACCCTAGGGTTTCTCAGTAACCCTAAGTCCTTGCATCCTTAGGGTAGAAACACTAACCCTATAACTTCAAGAATGCTCAAGAAACCCTAGTGCATCAAGACAAGAGAGATATCATACAAAAAAGAATATTTGAGAGAGAGAGAGAGAGACTAAAGTGTTATTCCTTCTTGTCTCTTCTCTTCCATATGGAAAGCTCTTTATCTATTGTAGGTTTTCCTGGTGTAGTGATTATAGGTCCACCCGCTCCTTCAACAATTTCTCCTTCATAGATGCCATCTCATAGATTGTTAAATATGAGTGTGTGATTGATATTTCTCAACCATTCTGGGTAATTGTACTTCTTGGTAAGCATTGATCCAATGATGGAATATGAATAATGCATTCAAATTAGGGTTTCTAGCCTTGAGAGAAATGTGGAGAGGAAATGAAACGTTTGGTTGGCAGAAGAGATAGTATATAGCTATGAATATTATCCTTACAGGCACAAACTTGAGAGGCATGAGACAAAAAGGCACACTGAGGAGGAAGACTGGAAGGACAGTCCCAAATTACACTTGGAGGTAGAAAAAAACAGTTAGAGCTCTAATACCAATGTCATGCTTGGATTTAATCCAAGGTTTAATAAATTTCATTGAGCATAAATCACTTATTGACACATTATTATGACTCTTGGATGTCATCTTCCAAGAGGATAAATGGGTGACTCTTCACCTTATTCAATAAATGAAACTAAAGAAAATATTTACAATAATTTACAAAAGGAGCCATAATCAAGCATGAACTAGATATGAAATTCACTTTGTGACAACTATAATTATAGCAGTAACTCTATCATAATGTATTCAATATCAATGTTAATACTCTTAAAAATTTCAACCTTGAGTTACATTCAATTAGCAAGACATATAAGTGTTGGTAATTACCAACCTTGAATACAATGATGGTTGAAAAACAATTAGAAAATTTTGGACAGCTGAAAACTCACATATATATAAAAGAGATGAATTTCAAGTACACACTTTCAACGTAATACAGGATGGTACAACCCTCCAAGCTCTCCGAAAACCCTATCTCCTCCAAATATCTTCCACAAGATACCATCATCACTAACAAGGCTCTTTGGCTCCAAGAAATAGGTCTCATTTATTTCCTTCTTCTACAACAAGTACAACCCTAGGGTTTCTCAGTAACCCTAAGTCCTTGCATCCTTAGGGTAGAAACACTAACCCTATAACTTCAAGAATGCTCAAGAAACCCTAGTGCATCAAGACAAGAGAGATATCATACAAAAAAGAATATTTGAGAGAGAGAGAGAGAGACTAAAGTGTTATTCTCCTTACATCTCTAAACACAAGATGAGCATGATACAAATGAAAGGACTCCCTCCTTCATATATATATATATATATACATATATATATACATAATGGTACTCCTACCAGTGGCATAGGTCAAGCTCCAAGGTCATCACAATCCACAAGCAAGGCTCCAAGACAAGGGCACACATCATCCAAGATTCAGTGCTCCTTCTCCAAGGGCTCTAAAGCTCCAATGCCTCTCGAAATCAATGTGCCATCTCTGAGGTCACCCACCTAAATTTCCACTCCCTTAACCCAAGCGAACATAATTCGAATGAAATCCTCCATGTAAACAATCCAAGTAATCCCATATTGTCCAGGGCTCAATTCCCTCCTTCAAAATTACAAACACTTCTTCAATATATGTTGTTCTCCAAGAAAGCAACCTCTCCATGTGGCCAATATGTAGAAAGTCACCAAGTTGTCTAGGGATCTCCAATGCTCCAAGGATGATTGTTATGGAAGCACCCATATGAGGTATAGCAACTAGTGAGTAAGCCATTTCCCATCTACAATTCCATCATAGATCTACTAAGGGATAACCATACACCAGCACCCCACATCTTGTGAAGCATGCCTAAACATGGTGTACACATTTTTGAGTAACTCCAAAAGCCAACTCTCCCTCTACAAGGAAAGTGTTTTTACCAACTCTAGAAAACTCCCTCTACAACCAACTCAACTAAACCTGCCATCCCCAAATTTGAACTTGTTGTAATCTTGGAATCTACCATTAGCTTATGAAAAGGAAATGTCACCCATCCATCAAACTTCTTGACCAACACATCACATTGAACCCAGAATATCTCATAGAAGGTTTACTTGACCTCACATGAATAGGTGTTCATTCCTATTTATGTGCCACATGTAGTGTTTGAGGTAAGCCATCACAACTTTCTACATGTTGGAGTAGAAGGTGATGGCATAGTCATCCATAATCTCACCTTTCCCACCCTTGAATCTAACTCTATGAAAGTGTACACAAATTATATGCCCCTAGTCCATCAATTACTCAATCATCATCAACCTATAATCCTATGACCAACATGATAAACATGTCAAATGCTAATAATCCATAATTAGCATGCATGTGCATAGGAACATTGTAACTCAAAAATCAATATACTTCACACACCACTTGCTTGGGCATTGTCTTGAAGCTAGGGCATACTCTTATACAATATGAGGGGTAATGTGCCCCTTTGTTTTACACCTTTTAGAATTTTAACACATTGTAAAAAACTTTATTTCTTACCTCATCTATGCTTTTCACATTCAATATCTACAATTGCCATTACATATGGTTGAATAGGTCTCCAACGTATTTCACTACATACCCAACATACTTCCAAATACATACCCAACATAGTGTCTTAATTCTAAAATTAGATTTCTATTCTTGTACAGATTGCCCTTAAGGTATTGGCACTTCATGGATTGTTACTCTTCATAACCTATGGGATAGAATCATGATTTCAATAGTTCCTTGAAATTCCCCCATTTTGTAACCATAGGATTCTTTCTCGGCCTCAGGGCATCTTCATAGATATACTACCATAACAAGGCATGTCCAAACATTTTCAACTAGGCAAAGAAATCCTTTTGTTTTATTTTATATGATAAAGGATAAAATAGACCTCTTCTTGTTTCAACCGGCTATTGATTTTCTCAACAATAACTTCACCCGATATGTCGATATTTCAAGTTTTTCTTCAACCTTGAATGGGGTATTTGAAGATGAAGGAAGAGAATTGTTGTAATTACCTAAATCATCACATTCTTCACCCTTTGTTTTTTTGTACTCTCTTTTATGCACTTGATTCTTGGTACATATCTCTCTTCATCCTTTGTTTCCAATAGTTATGCCACCATCTTGGTCAGTACAACAATGCTTTACTTTATCCTAGTAACCCTGACTTCAGGGTCTTCCTTGGGTTGTTTATGTTGATGTATATGTAACTTCAGAATGTATTTCACATATATGTATATTGTGTTCCTATAGAGATGTTATTATTCCTCTATACGGAAGTGTCGTCATTTATATTGTAAGTGTCGTAACTTATACTTGATGGGTTATTAGACCACCTTGTTGGGGTCGGCCTTGTATAAGTCATGTGGGTCAAAGGGTTATTAGACCACCCTATTGGGGGTCGGCCATGTGGCTCGAAGGGTTATTAGACCACCCTATTGGGGGTCGGCCCATTCAGCATTATGTTATGTGGTAAAGTTCGAGCCTACATGAGTTAGGTAAAAGGCAAGTCAATTCAAGTATAAATAGAGTGTTGGAGGCACTCTATTTACTCACTCACTTCTCACTCATGCACTCAAGGAGGAGTGGTGCACTTATGGAGGAGGAGGATCTGCTGCTAGGTTATGTCTATCTCTCATGGTTGGTTGTATCATTTCTCTATCTATCTCTGAGGAAGTTATTGGGGTTTTTCACCTTTATGGTTTTCCCCAAGTAAATCTTTGTGTCTCTTGTGTGCTTGCATTATTGTCTCCATGATTGATATGCTGTAGATATGCTATACATGTTGTTCTCTCAGTTAAGATCCTAGATCAGATTGAAGTAAATTCTGAAAATTTAACATGGTATCAGAGCTAGCCTGAAAGAAGGCATGATATGGCATGTATGACACTTGTTGCACTTACGATGCTAGGGCTTGATATAGCAAAAACCAGTCATCGTAGAACTTTCACTATAAATCCGTTTTGGAGAAGTTTTCGGATCTGAAATTGTTACATGATGAATATTAAATCTCCAGGTACCTTGTGTCCAAAGGAAAACCTCTAATTTGTTGTACTTTGTGATTTATGATCTGTGCAATATAGGGTTTCTGCCTCTTCCAGATCTGAGTCAAAATCAGGTGACCTTGGGAAAAAGGTCATAACTTGGGCTAGGAAGCTCCAAATGAAATTTCATAAAAAGTGACAGGTAGTACACATACTGTACTATCTCAGAAACCGTTTTTAGAGGCCGAAGTTTGAACAGTTACACGTGGCATGCTGTACAAGTTCGCTCTCCTGTTTTATCCCAAACCAGGTCACGTTGCGACACTTGGCATAACTCTCTCTCAGAGAGTCCAATTGAGGTCAGACCTATCAAGATGGAAAGATAACAGGCCGAGATATCTCAGGAAACTTTTTCAGAGGCCGAAGTTTGAACAGTGACACGTGGCACGCCGTACAAGTTCGCTCTCCTGTTTTATCCCAAAACAGGTCACGTTGCGACATTTGGCATAAATCTCTCTCAGAGAATCCAATTGAGGTCAGACCTATCAGGATGGAAAGATAACAGGTCAGGCTATCTCAGAAAACGTTTTCAGACCCTGTGGATCAAAAAGTTCGGAGGTACACTAGAAACAATCAGGTACATATTTCTGTCAAAACAAAATTATTTTTGAGTACCTTCATTCATGGCTTCCGGAATTTAGGGCTTCGTAGAAAGTTGGAATTTTTGTAATCGGAGACCACGGCTGGATGCTACTCCTAAAAATAGAAATTTAGAGACCAATATCAGAATTTTTGGTTGGGCAGAAGGCCGGCCTTGATCAAACCCTAGTTCGGGACTTTGATCAGAAAAGTGGAAAATTAGGGCTTCTATAAAAATTGAAATTTTTTAAATCAGTGACCACAGCTGGAAGCTCCTCAAAAAAATAGAATCTTAGAGATTTGGATCAAACCTTTTGATTGGGCAGAAGAGTGGGCTTCATCAAACCCCAGTTCAGGGTCACGTCTAGTGAATCCGGAAGTTTCAAAGGCAAAATTGAGGAGTGAAACTTTGCATTTTTCAAATTCTAAATATACTAGCTTGATCAGCTCATCAAGGTGCATATTTCTATCCTTTCGAAAGTTTGAAATTCAAAGTTTTAATTTTTGGGGTTTCTCTAACAAACCCATATCCAGCTCCATGTCTAGTTCTTGCAAATCAAGTGGATTAGGTTAATCCTAGAAGAAGATGGATTGATCATCTGCATGAGTGAATAAGTTCCTGTTTCAGAGGGAGATGAGGCTAAGATAAGAAGATTACAAGCGATCTCGACAGGTATGACTCATCGAGGTATGTTTCGATATTTGTTCATGATTAAGTTTATGGTATGTTTGTCTTCATATTATTATGGTTAGTACAATCTTGATTGTAGACTTGTCATATCACCTTAATAAAATTATGAATGCACGAAAGAAAATATTCATTGATTAGGGTATTGACACTTATGATTGTACTAATGCATTATGGTGTTGTATGAGGTTTATGTTACTATCATGAAAGGTACACCAAGAAAGACAAATCATGTTCTGGTTCAAAGAACATATGATCATGATGACATGAGGACAAAGATTCATCCATTGTCATGGATCTCATAAAAGATCCATTTACGAGGTATGTATAACTTGGTTTTATAATGGTTAACCTATGAGATATACAAGTTACTAGCACAAGTCATTGAAGAAGAACAAGAAGACATCATGTGAGTATGTTAGACATAATTAGCTAGCATGCTAATCTAGGTATGTTTTTCCTATATCAAGTTAGAATCTCACCTTGTGATAAGATCCTTTATTTAAGTATACTTGGCATGATTGATTATGATTATTCATTGAAGTTAGTAATCATGGGTTTAGGCATATTATGATTTTTACTTTGATTGATGATATGACTAACCAGAAAAGTCCTATGGTCAAATAGGAATATAAGTAAAAGAATTATGTCTCTTATATTGATTGATTTGACTAACCAGAGGAATCCTATGATCAAATCAGAACATGCATGAGTAAAAGAAATTTTCCCTGAAATCTTGAATACTAATATTTATTATCTGTGTTTGAAATGACCATGACTCTACATACTTGAGATTATTGTGTTTTATTAAGATTATACTAATGAATGTTTGATTATGTATGAGACCTAGAGGATAACACAATGATGATACTAATAAGCATGCAAGGATGAATGTAAGTTCAAGGACAGAAGAAAAGATCAAGAGGAAGCACACTCCAGTTGTTCCTACAAGAAAGCAAAGGAGAACACTTCAGTAGTTTCTGCAAGGATGCAGATATTCAGAGGGAGTTGAACATCTTTCTACATTCCATAACAGAAAGGTGTAGAAGAAGCTACTTCAGCAGCTCCTACAAGGAAGCAAAGACTCAGAGGGAGTCCACCCAGTAACCAAACAAAGATAATTTTTTTTTTAATTATCATTTCTTGCATATGTGTTTGTTTAAATAATACTATTCAATAACGTATATACTGATGTTCCTAGAATTAGGTTGTGAATTATGCATATTGAAATAATTGCATTGATGAACAGTATACTAATATACATGGGTAAGTGGCCTATGGCACTGTACAACATTCCATTGCTACTTATCTAGAATGAAACCTCTTTGCTGACATGTTGGGAGTTGTGCACACTCTTAACAATGTTCTGGTAGAGATTGGAAGGCATCTAGAAAGTTACGGGATATGGATAAATGTTGTATTGAAGCATTGGAAAAGATAATTGCATGATTGTATGACATATTTCTTTATGTGTAAGAATTTGTTCTGAAAACTATGAGATGTTTTCTAATCATGCAATTTTACTTGTTGTGTAGGAAAGATCGTATGCCATCTCTTACAAAAGAAGAACTACAACATTTGTTCAGCAACAAAACTATCTATTGAAGATATTGAAGTTCCCAGGATACGGGAAGAATGCCATGATCCGTCGATCATGAAGAACGATGTTTGGGATGCGGTCCCAAGAGCTGAAGGGAAGTCTGTTGTGACTTCCAAATGGAACTATCAGATCAAGCATGTTGCAGATGGAAACATTGAGAAATATAAAAGTGATGAAATAGAAGATGCACTAGATGGATTTCAAGACAGTATGGTGTAGTCATATATGTCTGCAGAACTTGGTATGGTCCAGTTTGGGATTTACCAAGAATAAAGCGGATTCCAACCTTTTCTACAAGGTTGAGGAAGGAAATCCAGTGATACTACTTTTGTATGCGGATAACCTGTTTGTTACAGGTGAAGATAGATTGATTGTCGACGCGCAGCGGAAGCTTGTTGCCAAGTTTGAGATCCTGAAGAGGTTCGGGATGATGCACTATTTGTTTTTGGCATGGAGGTGTGGCAGAGTGATGGAATATTCCTTGGACAAGGGAAGTATGCAGTAGAGATCCTGAAGAGGTTCGGGATGATGGATTGCAAGGCCATGGCCACACCTATGACATCGAATCTGAAGCTTCTATGTGATGCTTCATCTGAGCCGGATGATGTCTCTACGTATCGTCAGATGATTGGGTCCTTGATGTACCTGACGAACACAAGACCAGACATTTGCTTTGCTGTGAACAAATTGAGCTAGTTCTTGACAGATCCGAGGAGTGTTCACCAGGTTGCTGTAAAGCATGTTCTAAGGTACCTGAAGGGTACAGTGGATTATGGGCTCAAGTATGAGGTGAATCAAAAGTTTAACCTGCAGGGTTATGTTGATTCAGATTGGGTTGGCAGTGCTGCAGACAAGAAGAGCACATTTGGGTGTTGCTTCAGTATGGGATCAGGTGTGATCTCATGGTTTAGCAGGAAGCAGTCCTGCGTGGCACTGAGTACAGCTGAGGCAGAGTATGTTGCATCCTGTTCAGCTAGTTGTGAGGCAGTATGGCTACGGAAGCTACTGTCTGAGTTATTTGATCTCTCGTTGGAAGCTACTGGTATCTTCTGTGATAACCAGAGTTGTGTGAAGCTGTCCGAGAACCCAGTGTTTCATGACAGGTTGAAACACATAGAGATCAAATATCACTATATCAGGGATATGGTGTAGAGAGGAGTTGTGAAGCTCCTGTATGTTGCGACGGATGAGCAGATTGCAGATGTGCTGACGAAGCCACTAGCCAGGGTGAAGTTCGAGTACTTCAGAGAGAGGCTTGGTGTTCTTCAGATCAAGGACACTTCGAGGAAGAAGTGATGGACACATCTGCTGAAGCCATTCCAATCATGTTGGAAGGAGGATCCTTCACATAGCTGTGGATGTAAGTGCTGGATGATGAGCATTAGGATGATGTTCTAGTTTCTGCTTTGATATGATCAGTTGGATCATTTATATGTATGCATCATGTTGGATGATGGATATGATCAGTTGGATCATTTATATGTATGCACGCATCATGTTGGATGCTGGATATGATCAGTTGGATCATTTATATGTATGTATGCATCATGTTGGATGCTGGATATGATCGGTTGGATCATGTGTATGTGTTTTTGTATATGCATCATGTTGGATGCTTGGACCATGTATCTGTATATGTATTAGGTGGATACATTGTATGATCAGGTGGATCATGTATGGTGATATGTATCATGTATTTGTATTTGTATCAGGTGGATACATTGTATGATCAGGTAGATCATGTATGATGATATGTATCAGGTAGATACTTGGTATGCATCAGGTAGATGCATTATATGATCAGGATGATCATAGATGATGAGCTTCAGGATGTTACTTCAAATGACATGCAGCAGGATGTTGTAGTGATGATGATCAGGATGATCATGGATGACGAGCTTCAGGATGTTGCTCCAGATAACATGCAGCAGGATGTTGCAGTGATGATGATCAGGATGATCATGGATGACGAGCTTCAGGATGTTGCTCCAGATGATATGCAGTAGGATGTTGCAGTGATGATGATCAGGATGATCATGAGTACATCAGGATGATGTATGGTGAGTATCAGGTTGATACTCTATGGCCGTGGATCAGGTTGTGCAGATGAGCATGTAATCCGGTGCCCTGGGAGATTTGCAGATGGTCTTTCGAGGTTTTGCCTATGGCATGTAATTCGGTGCCCTAGGACATCTGGCAAATGCTCTTTCGAGGTTTTTCTCTGGGAGGACATGTAATTCGGTGCCCTGGGAGATCTGCAGATAGTCTTTCGAGGTTTTGCCTATGGCATGTAATTCGGTTCCCTGGGATATATGGCAGATGCTCTTTCGAGGTTTTGTCCTATGGCATGTAATTCAGTTCCCTGGGAGATCCGATAGGTTGGGTTGTGTGCCCGTAATCAGTCCTGGGATGCTCTTGCGAGGTTTTGCCATGACCACATGTAATTCGTTGCCCTGGGAGATCCTATAGGTAGAGCTGTGTGCTCGTAACAGCCTGGGATGCTCTTGCAAGGTTTTGTGGTGAGGTCACATGTAATTCGGTGCCCTGGGAGATCCTATAGGTAGAGCTGTGTGCTCGTAACAGCCTGGGATGCTCTTTTGAGGTTTTGTGATGCACGTAATAAGTCCTGAGGATTCCACAGTATGGCTAGTGATGATGAAGACCTGCAGGTGGTGGGCCTACATCCAGTATGAAAAAGTACTGGCTCTGTAGAACTTCCTATGACGAGTAGATTCAGAGATTGATTGAGATAGCAGCAGCAATGACGATGATCCAGAGAAGATGACTTGTGCTAGAAGAACTGTGCTGAGAAATACCTTCCTAGTTAAGAGGGAGTGTTGATGTATATGTAACTTCGGAATGTATTTCACATATATGTATATTGTATTCCTATAGAGATGTTATTATTCCTCTATACAGAAGTGTCGTCATTTATATTGTAAGTGTTGTAACTTATACTTGATGGGTTATTAGACCACCTTGTTAGGGTCAGCCCTGTATAAGTCATGTGGGTCAAAGGGTTATTAGACCACCCTATTGGGGGTCGGCCCAGTCAGCATTATGTTATGTGGTAAAGTTCGAGCCTACATGAGTTAGGTAAAAGGCAAGTCAAGTCAAGTATAAATAGAGTGCGGGAGGCACTCTATTTACTCACTCACTTCTCACTCATGCACTCAAGGAGGAGTGGCGCACTTATGGAGGAGGAGGATCTGCTGCTAGGTTATGTCTATCTCTCATGGTTGGTTGTATCATTGCTCTATCTATCTCTGAGGAAGTTATTGGGGTTTTTCACCTTTATGGTTTTCCGCAAGTAAATCTTTGTGTCTCTTGTGTGCTTGCATTATTGTCTCCATGATTGATATGTTGTAGATATGTTGTACATGTTGTTCTCTCAGTTAAGATCCTAGATCAGATTGAAGTAAATTCTGAAAATTTAACAGTTTCTCATAGAATTACCCATCATTTTTTGTTGTCTACTTCCTCCAAGACCTTGCAACAATGACTCTCCATGTTTCTATTATTTGGTGTGGATGTTTGCAACCATAAAATAGGTTGTTCCCAAGTGATTTTGAACTTGGGCTCTAATTCCAATATGATAAGTAATCACTCAACCTATGATGTGTAGTAATGTTGTGCAATAATGGGAATCCAGGAGGTTAAGCAAGTAGCCAAGGAAAACCCTCAATGGGGTTTATAAATGACAATTTTAGCCTTTAATTATGTAAAATATCTCCACACATGGATGGTTGGCTTGGCTCATAGAGACATGTCCAAAAGACCATATGAAATCTCAAGACAATGGGCATGGGGCCAATCTAAGTTTTGGATAATTGCTTGAAAGAGCTATTTTGATTCCCCTATTGAGTTCTTTGTGAATGATAAAAAGACTTGTGGTTTTATATTGCTTAAACTTTAACAACAAGCATTATGAGATTAAACATGGTTAATTATATAAATAGTGCATGAATCACACAATCCAATATGAATTGTGTCAAACCAATACCATTCACATTTTGATGCATGTGATGGAACACATAATTCATGATATATAGTGTGATCTGGGGAATCCAAGGCAAAAAGCCAATGCAATATTTGCACTAAAGGGATTAAAAACACCAAAGCACCATAAAGAATCTAGAAAATACATGTGAGCGGACCTTAACAAGGCCTAATCGAGGATGTAAGGAGGACACAATACTCCTAAATGGTAAGTTAAAATAGAATAATGTTGGACAAAGTAGGAATGCTCTAAAAATACCATATAATGTGTCATAGTCTTATATATATGATTGTATGACAAATTTGTTATTTCATTTTGAAGAAGGCCAAATGCCTATTTTCCTCATATTTCAATTTAAGATTGGCAAACAAATGTAATTTGAATTCATTGTATTGGCTTAAAACCTCAATTCTTGAATTTGATGTTAAATAATACATTTTATGAAGGTGTACAAATACCATAATTTTATAGAAAAAATTATAGTATTAATCACAATGAATGGTTACTTAATGGATGGTTACTTATTTTGATAAAGATTTATCTCTCTTTATTTCAATTATCATTGTAGCTATATGTATGTTATGATATATTTAAAAGATATCTATATAATCCCTGAACTAGTCAAAAGCAATGTTTGATTTTAGAAATTTAATGAATGAAATCATTATTCCATCCATTTATATAAATTTATATAATTTTTTTAAATTTTTATAATTCTTTTAAAACAATGGAATGCTTGATTTTAGAAAATCAATTAATGAAATCATTGTTCCAAACAATAAGATAATAAGATAAAAGGAAGAAAAGATATGAAAAAAGTTACTTTATATTTTAACATTAAACGTAGGGAGAACAATAATAATTCCTAACAATAATAATTAATAAAAAAATATGAAAAATAATTCCTAACAATAATAATTAATAAAAAAATATGAAAATGTTACTTTATATTTCAACTTTTTAACATAAATATAGAGGAAATAATATTAATTTTAATATCTAAATATGATCTTTATTTTTTTTTATTTCAACTATTAAACATAAATATCGAGAAAACAATATTAATTTTAATATGTAAATGTGATTTTTATTTTTTTTAAGTCATATTTCGATGAGATTTTTTTATATGTTTTATGAACTTCAAGATTCTCCTCCCATAACAATAACCTTTATTATTTTCTTTCTTCCCTTATCTTATGAACCAATCTTTTTAAAACTATTTTCACTTTATCTTTCTTTTTAAAAATAATCACACATCTTTCTCTCTTAAAACTAATCCCACTTACTTCGTCTTTCTTTTTTACATGTAGAGTAGTGAGGTGTTACTTAAAAAAATTAAAACAACTAAATTTTTTAACCTTGGAATAAAAAAAATATGATTTTGATACTATGATGCTACCAAGGTTGAAATTTGACTTGTATCTTGCATACTCGTCTTGTAACACCTGTTTCAATTTTATTATAATACTTGGTACTCCTCCTGTAACACCTGTTACAATTTTATTATAATACATGATTCACATCACAGATTATTAGTACGCTAACCTGGGTGGATTAAAGGACAGGGAGGGCAATAATCTGCTAACCCAGGATTCAATCATGATCTGGGAATTAAGATTCTGATCGGCAGGCACTTCATGGCCTGCGCGTGACACAACCACATGGGTGAGATTTGAGTGGGAGCGGACATAGCCGGCCAGCTTGTTGGACACTTTCCACACCCTTCTCTTGGAGGCCATAAAATGGGCTAATCCCTCCCAATCGAGAAGAGATATCCAGTCTTCGGTTGAGACGACGCCGCCTTGGAGGTCAAACTGCCCCTGATACAACAGAATTGGCCGCTGCCGCACCAGGATTTCCACCTTCCACTTAGTGCTCTTCATCACATCGTCGCCCATTTTCTTCCCCACCGCCTCGCTGCAATCCTCCCATTTGGTATTGACATCCGCCTTCAACGCTTCTTTGACGGCAGGCTGATTGACAAAGAGGGAGAGGTAATCGGTGCCATTCTCGGAGGTGTGATAGGGGGCTGTCCTTCTCATGTCCATCAGAGTGGCCAGGCCTGTAACGCTTTTCAAGCGTTGGAGAACACGATTTCTGGCGATGTGGGCCTCGTGCCATTTCTCTTGGAGTGTGAGGTTTGCCGCTTCCTCCTGTAGAGTTTCAAGGCGGAGCTTTTCTTGATAATCGATGAACCCCACAGCGTAAGCAACAGAGGCGTGCGACTGCACCTGAACAACGGGATGGACCAATCCATTGCCAATGGCCAGTCCATCCAGTCGCAATGGCAATGGAAATACCCTCTCATCCTTGTTGTCCAGCTGGTTGATCATGTACAATCCCAGCGAGGGAACATACTTTCCCGCATAGCTCTCGCCCGCTACATAAAATGGCCGCCCACGAAACAGCGGATTGAGGTCGAAGAACGCTTGCAGGGCCGCGTACAAATCCTTGGCAACTTCTTCTTGATTGGTAGGAATGTGGTCCTCAGAAGCGGCAATGCTGAATCCGCTTCCAATAGGACTGTCCAAGAAAAGTACACCAAACACACGATTCCAAGGCGCAGCATTCTGGTGCAAACGGAGATCTGGCCCTCTGACTCTCCAGGGCCCTAATTCGTAGAAATTTCCGATCATGCCAGAGCAGCCAGGACCTCCTTGAAGGTACAGCAGAATCGGAATATCAGAGAGTTGTTGCATGGTTGGGGGCGAGATAGCCTCGTAGTATGCATAGAACATCCTCGCGCCGGTCTTTCCCTCTATATTCAGATACCCGGATTCTGTGGGCAGCGCCTCCCTGGGAAATTCCATATCCATACCATGCACCGCCACAACATCCCAACATATTATTGTTATGAATTGCGCAACTACCACAGCTGCAACTGCAATCGAATTTCTTTCACCCATCTTCATCGTCAAGTAACGCCAATCTCATTGTCCGAATTCCTTCCAACTCTCAAACCCTAATTTATAGCTTGACAAGTGCGATAGATACGTGATCTAAGATCACTCTATCGTCAACAGGGGCGGCGGATTTGACCTTCCTTCCAAATTCATAGTTCAAGAATACAGCACCGCCAAGATCAAATGAACGGTTCAAGGGCAAGGGCTCGTTATAAAGTGGAAAGATCCTACTCGAGTATTTGAAGGTAAGAACAAAAATATCAAATGGTTTTGGAGTAATATCTATAATTATAATTATCTTTAATTGATTAAAAGTTTGTTTAAATTATAAAGAAACAATTTAATCATTAATTATTATATATAATCAAACTAATTTCGTGTACTAAATTTTACACTTATCTATTAATATTAAAAAAAATATGTCATTGGATATGGCAAATGTTTGTTAAAGCTTGGAGGGTGGGTTGTTGAAAATATCTATCTTTTCACAAGCTTTGGCGGCTACCAATTTGTGAGGACTTATTTATAACGAATCACTTTGGGGTAGTCATGAAATCAAAGTATTTGGATAGGTGTTGATGTTGGATTTCGGCTATCAAATAATCTCTTAGGCTCTCTTCACAGCCAGGGTTTTGTTTTTCTTAAAAGACATCCAATCACTTTCTCGTTTGGAATTTGGAGATAGACGTTGGAAATTGGCCTCTGATTTGGGTCTAGATGTATGTGCTAATTTTGTCAAGCTATTGGATGAATCCATTAGATACTTTCGCTTGGTAAAAGAACCCATTATCGGGGGATTATACAACCAAGTTGGGTTACTCCTCCATTGTGGAAGCTTAGTTTAGTGGTGTAAAGGAATGGTGGTAGGAACAGGTTTGGAACTTTGTTAGCCCGATGAAATCAAAGATTTTTTTATGGATGGCTATAAAAAGTAAGATTCTTACTTGGGAGAATGGGATTTAGTATGGTTGGATTGGTCCAAGTTGGTGCCCCCTATGCAAATCTAATTTTGAATTGGTTGACTACCTCTTTGTGTCTTGTGCGTATATAAAGGAAGGACTGTGCATTATGTCTTGTAAATTAAATCCAAAGTCTAATTGGTCTAAGCCTGATTTGGTCGATTGTCTTCTATATTGGTTTATGGATGCTTCTATGTCCATCTTTAAATCCCTCCCATGTCATTTGGTGTATGTGGTTTGGTGGGCTTATAATGTCGGCATATTCCAAGATATTTTTCTCCCAGTGGAGGTGACTAATACTCTGGTGGAAAAATTTTCTCTTGAGCATAAGTCTAATCCAAAATTAAAAAGTCCAAGAGTCCCTGCCATGCCCCAGTTGAATTTTGATATCCCATGGGGGTTTCTCGATGGGACTAGTCAGGGTGTTAACACACAAAATGACCCCCTAGGTTGTGGGAGAGGGAAAACTGGAGTAACCACTAACCAATCTTTAGACTTAAGCTACTGACCCAGCTTAGTCTGAGAGGGCTCTCTCTATAAACTCACAGAATACTGGAAATCATC
Source organism: Larix kaempferi (assembly GCA_027924585.1). Classification (NCBI taxonomy): domain Eukaryota; kingdom Viridiplantae; phylum Streptophyta; class Pinopsida; order Pinales; family Pinaceae; genus Larix; species Larix kaempferi. The sequence continues at coordinate 40,942,480 of BSBM01001005.1, read as the reverse complement.
AAGATTGTCAATAATGAAGAAACACACCAGCATTCGTCATTCAAGATATTCAATTACAACAATACAGAAGATCAGATTTATGTTGTAAACAAAATGGTTTAAACGTAGCTTGGATGAAACATATGAATCTTATTTGGGCAATGGAGTCACATTCAAACAAACTCTGAAAATTCATCTACAAATGCTTCACAAATGCATTAACACAGGGGCGAGATAGCAAACAGCTCGTAGTCAAAGTGATTTTAATTGGTGAAACAGAAGAGAAAGAAACAATCCACTAACATAAGGCATACAATGATGAATCCTATATCAATTTTAATAGAGAAGCAATGGTGGAATACTTGGAAAAAAATAAGTAGAGCATAATTTCTATGAATTCTACTTAGCTATCACACTGTATCAAGCATGAAAGAATGTTACAAACTGGAATTAACAATGAGAGATACACAATTCACATAGAAAAAGAAAGAACAGACTACAAGACCAATTACACAAGAATCCCTGAAAACATTGACTCAGCTCTGCAAATCTTTATTCAAAATATAGCTCAAAATGTCTTACAGAACAATACACAAAAAATTCCCATAAAAGTTTTCAACACTTTTTCATTCTATTACATTGCGTTTTATAGGCTCTTGGCCTAGAATCAGTCTGGAGGAAATGAACGGAAATACGCTACCACCTCGACAGTCCCAAATTTGAATATTACATACGTGTCGAAGTCCAAAACCGATTTGACTAAGACGGGAAACAAAAATGCTATGAGCAGGGCACCACCTTACTTCGAAGTCTTCAATAGGCCTTCTGAATCAAAGAAGTCTTCTATCCTCGGAGAGCTGTCAGCTGGTGATCCTTCAGTAGGGTGGGGAGGTGTCACTCCCCCGGTAGGGAGTACAAGATCATGGATGATCTCCATGTCTTGCTGGTCGTCCCTCCTATCTTCGGCAATTCCCTTCTCTCTCGGATGTTGAACCTTTTTGGGCACCTGTCACCTTTCCTCCTTCTCATCGTCGCTGTCGGAGCTGGATTCCTCTTGGTCGAACCTCTTAGGAGACGAAGGAGCATGTTCTCGCTCGACCTCAGACCACGCATGTTCTGGCATTAAAACCACCCCAGTTTCCTGTCCCTCCTCCATGATCCGATCCTAACTAAAAGATGCCCCAAGTTGCCAGGTGTGCCATCCTTTCTATGCACTGATCTCGCACGGTGGATGAAGAACCACACCCATAACTATAGCTATGATGACAATAGCTACGTGTGGGCATAGCCGCCATGATATCCTGATCTGACCCCATAACCATGTAACAATGATGCCCTAGGTCTGAGATGACCTTCATCATGCTCAGCAAAGCTTCCCAGATAAACGGCGTAGCCAATGATGATGCAGAGGTACCCTCCATCATATCGATAATCATCTGGGATAATAGATAGAGGCCCCTTTCTTATCTATCCTTCTAACATCCCTCACGTGACAATACTTAACCTCACGCTTCTCGCACACTTCGAAAGACGTGAGTCACCTCATCTTCGGAACCACTTGGGTCACCTGTCATCCTGCACAAGTGACCTTCCTCCAGCCTTTCCTTCATCATTGCCGACCGATATTATAACCTACCCCATCCACCAGTGCCGGTAAGTTTTTCCCATCCTACTATGTTGTTCCGTCCCCCCCCCAGTTTTGGGGAGTCGACCGCTTTTTTGATTCATTGACGCTCTAACAGCCTCTACAAGAAAAACGTGCCTCTGAATAGAGACGACGGCTCCTCTGAAAGACCCCATGGCTTCTAGATGAACCTGTCTTTGACAAATATGACAAAGGGCACAAATCATCAACAAGAGACCTATATACAAGTATAATCTCTCACTAGCATGTTTATATTTCCTTTAGAACAATACCCTCACCCCTGTATGGTTGGGGTCGATGTCTTCACTGTTACTTCATCTCAGTCCCTGCCCCCTGTCTAGGGCCGAGGCCTGAAGTCACTAACAGAGGAGGAGCCTATCGCTTACGGGTGGATACATTTGGTCAGATACTATCCCACTTCGGAGTCCGATATCAATCCACTTTCGTCTCTGGGCAGATAATTCTTTCCTTTGAACAACCATAAGGGTTATCCAGGCATCCTTCACAGAGGTTTTCCTACTTTCGAGGGGGATTTGGCGAAACAAGGCAACGACCGACGTGCCTGGGGGGAACCTCAGAATGCTCATATTGCGGTAGGTGCGCTAATATCACCAAAGGAACGAACTCAACAGGGTCTATCGGTGACAACTGAGGTCTTTTCCTACACCAGTCGCTTCATAAAATCTCGTCACCCTGCAACCTGAAACCCCTGGTCCAGACGGGCTCTGGGAAAAATGCCACCTTTAACCACCAACGACTATATATATACAAGCCTCATTTCCTTATCCATTAATCTTTCTCGTCAATTTTCTAACGATCTCTATCGTTGGTTCCACATGCGCTGATCTCTGCCATCATATTTGGCTTCTATTTAACCGCTTGATTTGACAACTACCATCTATCTGCCGTCGTCCGTGCACCATGTGCCCGTGGAGCGGTATCGCGAACACCCCAATGCGGTGGTACATATCACCTCCATGCTTCGCGACGGACTCTGGCTCTGACACCTGTCTAGTGGGTTTCTCCATCACTTCCACCTTTTCCTTTTCTGGCGTGCCTCTTCTGGATGCGACGATCATCCAGGACCGTCGATCTACTTAGGTGCAATCTCATTCGTTTACTTAGTCACATTGCATTCATTACTGCGGGACCCTTGGCCTTGACCATAGGCTACCACTCTTCCTTTTCTGGATCGTCCACGTGGCCAAACACTTGCCTTTACATCTTGGCGCCATCGCAATGTTATTAAAACGATACCACTCACCTCTTATAGTCTTTGCTATGTTTCCTCCGGCTGCCATTTGTTCGACGGTACTGCCCATCGCAACCACTCATGCCTCTATTCCTTGAGCAACTTGGTTATGCGATGATCAATGATAGCAGCAGATCTCTCTCTTGCGCCCATCTGACGGTGTGGACCTTCCTGTAGTATACCTCACTCAATATTGCCTTAAACCATAGAAATATGCTCCCCTTTTTCATCCTTTTTTGTCCCTTTAGCACCTAGTTATGGAAGAACAAAGGTAATCCCAGGTTTTTTATCAAAATTTTTAGGGCTATCCCTTCATTTCACCTCCATACGAACATTGTGAAAAATAGGTGTTAACAACTAGCTCCAACCGGGGATGCTATTGTTAAAATTCAATATGCTAAGACAAAAAATAGCAGCATTACATTCCATTTCACAATAATAGCATATACAGGATCACTGAAGAAACAGCAAGCATAGCATAAACACAAGAGACACAGATTTATCCTGGGAAACCCTCATGGGGTAGAAAACCCAGTAAAGCTTCCTCAATATAGATGACCAACAATATACAAAGATGCAAACCAAAGACATGATCTCCTCCTCCACCATAGCAGACCTCTCCTCCACAAGTGCGCCTCTCTTAAGTGTGTGTGTGTATCAAATGAGGAACATACCTCCTCTATTTATACACTACACTGACATGTATTTTACACAAGTACATGTAGGCTCGTATTTAACCATTAGGTTAAATACCCTATTATAACTGACTGGGCCGACCCCCACATGGTGGGTCTAATAACCCTATTTACCACAACCAATTCGGAGGAATAAACATTTCCGGATTCATAGTATAATCACATCGGAGGTATGGAACATCTCCGGAATAAATAATATACAAATATAATATTCTTAGAAGTTACAATATTCAACACTCCCCCTTAACGAGAAGGATATTATAACAACATCCGCAGGAGCAACGAGTCATACATCATACATGATACATCTATAAATAATTGGAAGCTTTCTCAACATCATCAATAACTCAACCAGTTACTGGAACATCTTCAATACTGGAACATCAACATCTTCAGTACTGAGTCTTTATCTTCTGCAGTACTCAAACAGCTACAGCAACATCAATATCTGAATCCTCACGATCGTCAGCATCGTCATCACACGATCATCAACATCGTCATCACACGATCATCATCATCGTCATCATACGAATATCAGCATCGTCATCATACGATCAACAGCATCGTCATCAGCATCGTCATCACACGATCATCAGCATCGCCATCACATGATCAGCATCATCATCACAGGATCATCAGCATCGACATCACATGATCAGCATCGTCATCACACAATCATCAGCATCGATCATCAGCATCATCATCACACGATCATCAGCATCGTTATCACACGATCATATTACAGGATGATCAATCCTGCTCTCTTTAGGACATAGGTCCATGGATGATACAATCCAGATCAAGTTCCAGGATGATCAATCCTTATCTCTTTAAGACAAGTCTCATGTCTAGGGACGATCTAATCCCAACCACAGTGCCAGTCCTTTTTCATACTGGATGTGACCTAGATCAGATCTAGGATTTACCGCCACAGAGCCAGTCCTCTTTCATACTGGATGTGTCACGTCTATAGAGCCAGCCCTGTTTCATACTGCATGTATCACATCTACAGAGCCAGCCCTGTTTCATGCTGGATGTATCACATCTACAGAGCCAGCCCTGTTTCATGCTGGATGTATCACATCTACAGAGCCAGCCCTGTTTCATGCTGGATGTATCACATCTACAGAGCCAGCCCTGTTTCATGCTGGATGTAACCTAGAACAACTCTAGGATTTGTCACGTACATTTTGAACCGAGGTCCAGGGACGATCCAGTCCTATCATGTACCTTTTGAACCGAAGTCCAGGGACGATCCAGTCCTATCATGTACCTTTTGAACTGAAGTCCAAGGACGATCCAGTCCTATCATGTACCTTTTGAACTGAAGTCCAGGGACGATCTAGTCCTATCATGTACCTTTTGAACCGAAGTTCAGGGACGATCCAGTCCTATCATTCAATTCTCGGAGACCTCATGTCTACGGCTCAATTCAAAGGACCATAGTCCGAGGATGATCCAATCCCCTTACCTGTTCATTCAGGATTTAGTTCTCGGAGACATCATGTTTACGGCTCAATTCAAAGGACTAATAGTCTGAGGACGATCCAATCCCCTTACCTGTTCATTCAGTATTTTGTTCTCGGAGACATCATGTCTACGGCTCTCTTTAGGACTGAAGTCCAGGGATGATCCAATCCCCTCAAGTCCACCAAGGACTTCATTCTCGAAGACATACGTCTACGGCTCTCTTTAGGACTGAAGTCCAGGGATGATCCAATCCCCTCAAGTCCACCAAGGACTTCATTCTCGAAGACATACGTCTACGGCTCTCTTTAATTAGGACTGAAGTCCAGGGATGATCCAATCCCCTCAAGTCCACCAAGGACTTCATTCTTGAAGACATATGTCTACGGCTCTCTTTAGGACTAAAGTCCAGGGATGATCCAATCCCCTCAAGTCCACCAAGGACTTCATTCTCGAAGACATACGTCTATGGCTCTCTTTAGGACTGAAGTCCAGGGATGATTCAATCCCCTCAAGTCCACCAAGGACTTCATTCTCGAAGACATACGTCTACGGCTCTCTTTAGGACTGAAGTCCAAGGATGATCCAATCCCCTCAAGTCCACCAAGGACTTCATTCTCGAAGACATACGTCTACGGCTCTCTTTAGGACTGAAGTCCAGGGATGATCCAATCCCCACATCACTATGGGTACAAGTATCTTCATCCATACAAGTACAAACACGTATCAATACATCAAGGCATCATGTAACCTCATCATCAAAACATGTATATCATCATCAAAACATGTATCCTCATCATCGAGACATGTATATCAAAACATGTATATCATCATCAAAACATGTATATCACTAATACATCTATCATCAAAAGCATGTATTCTCACTAATACATCTATCATCAAAAGCATGTATTCTCTAACATCAAAAGCATGTATACATCTATCATCAAAAGCATGTATATCTAACATCAAAAGCATGTATACATCTATCATCAAAAGCATGTATACATCTATCATCAAAAGAAAAAATATAAGATTCCTAAATCTAAATAATTCTAAGTAACTAGGTGCAGTAAAAAGGTAACCTCATCATTGATGAGACAGACTTGTTATCAGATACTATGCTACTCCCCCTTTCGAGGAGGGTCGTTCTGGACTATACCAAGCTTGTCTCGGAAGTATTCAAACTTTACTCGATACAGAGGTTTAGTCAACATATCAACAATCTGATCCTCAGTGCTTATATACTCGAGCTTGATAGCTCCTCTCTGCACCATATCTCGTATATAGAAGTATCGGATCTCTATGTGTTTTTGACTTATCGTGGAATACAAGATTTTCTATCTTGATGCAGTTTTGAATGTCACACATAATCATAGTGGAATTCATTTCTAAGTCAAACACTCCATATAAAAGCTTCTGAAGCCATACTGCTTCACAGCTGGCAGAGCAGACAGCTATATATATATTCTGCTTCAGCAGTACTGAGAGCCACACTAGATTGTTCCTTGCTGAACCATGAGATCATGGCAGATTCAAGACTATAACATCCACCTGATGTACTCTTTCTGTCTGAGGCACTTCCTTCCCAATCAGAATCTAAGTAACCATGTAAACGGAGTTCATGACCTCCAAGATAATATAGACCAAAAATCTAATGTACCTTTTAGGTACCTCACTACATGCTTTGTAGCTATTAAGTGCACCTTTCTAGGTTATACTAGATACTGACTTAGGGTATTTACATCAAAGCATATATCTGGCCTAGTTTTTGTTAAATACATCAATGACCCAATGATTTGTCTATGTAGGGTTAGGTCCACTAAATACGATGAGTCATTAACTAACAACTTCAAGTTGGAGTCCATGGGAGTGGCCATGGCTTTATACTCCAACATATCAAATCTTTTTAGAAACTTCACAGCATACTTACCTTGATTTAAAAGATTCCTTTTGGATCTTGCCATACTTCTAGACCTAAGAAGTAGTGCATTAATCCGAGATCTTTCATTTTCATTTCTGCAGCCATTTTCATGACCTGTTTCTCATTCCTTGTCAGAAAGAGATCATCGTCATACAATAATGGTATGATAGGTTCATCATCCACAACCTTAAGGTAAAGGTTAGGAACAACTTTACTTCTGGTAAAGCCCAAGCTTTGTCATGAATCTGTCAATTGTCCATTATTCACACTCAGCATTGAGTGATCTTCTGCATATCTATCTGTGCCATCTCTCGTCAGATGGGTCTACTAAAATGAGCCTCAAAATCATTCAAACTCTATGGTGAGTTCCTTCTTGCATCCATGTCATATGTGTATAGAACCCATATTCAACCTTGTAGCAAAGGTTGAGATCCACATCACTCATGATGATCATTAAGCTCATCAATTGACTACCGATCCTGGGAACCCATACAGAACCTGATTACATTATTAAGAGAATGGTCTTATCTAGTCTCTTGGAGAAAAACATCTCATCATGATTCTCTTCCTCTTTCTAAGAGAATATCTTAACCACAAGCTTTCTATAGTGTGTTTGATTTGTAAATCTTTTGTTGAACATCCATCGCTTGTTCAAAGTTCGTCATTCATCATGATCTTTCCTACAAATCAAAATTAAGTACATGATTAGTAATACTTCATAATCATCAAATCATATTGACATGATAACCTATTATGCATACAGATATCATTTACATAGTTATGCAACTATTTTGACCAATACTTTGGCACAACACTTTCCCATATCCTGTATGCATACAGTGGCTATCTAGATGCCTTCCATCTCTACCAGAACATACTATCGAGAGTGTGCACAGCTCTCAACATGTCAGCAAAGAGGTTTCATTCTAGACAAGCAACAATGGAATGTTTGTCCAATTTACCAATCATATGCATATTAGTAGTATACTGTTTAATGCTTTATGAATGTTTATACTCAGCATGATATATTCTAGGAATACAAATATGCATACAAGCAATATCATTTACTATTTCTAATAACAACCCAAATACTTATCTTTTATGTTTGTGTGGTTGCCTCCCGCTTGATCTTCTGTATGTCTTCTGAACTTCTATTCATTTTGTACCACTGTGCATGCTCAAGTGTACACTAGTGTCATTCTCATGATCTCATACACAAACATACATTCATTAGTATATTCTCAATATTATCAAAACATTCTAATTCTAAATAATCTTGAATATGTACAGTCATGATCATTAGTATTCAGGGTTTCAAGGAAGTCTTCTTTTACTCATGCATATTCTTGTTTGATCTAGTTAGTTAAATCATCAACCAAGATAAGAGACATAATATGCATAAACCCTTGATTACTAACCAATCATACCAAGTATACTTACACAAGGTAAGATTCTAACATGACACAGGAAAACATACCTGGATTAGTATACCTGCTTAGTTATGTACAACATACCTAAACAATCTCTTCAATGATTTAGAGATCCTGAGCTAGAACCTGCATGTCTCGTAGGTTAAACATGATATAACAAAGTCAGACATACCTCGTGAGTCTTTGTCTTCATGTTGTCATGGTTATGGAACTTGATTTGTCTTTTGTGATGTACCTGTGTCTTGTTAGCAGACAACATCAACCTCACACAGCACCATAATGCATAAGTACAATCATATAGCCCTAATCAATGAATGTCTTCGATCATTCACATGCATTCATATTGTTACTAGGGTGATAAGACAATTAATAACATTAATCAAGATTGTACTAATAAATAACATGAAGACAAACACATTATGAACTTAATCAAGAATCGGATTTCAAGGCATACATGAACCTCCTTAAGTCATACCTGTCGAGACTTTTTGTAGTCTTCTTATGTAAGGCCTTAGCCTCAACTCCCCCTGAAACTTGATCTGGAGCTTGATTAGGGTTTGCTAGAGAAACCCTAAAAATTCAATCTTTGACTTTCACACTTCTGAATGGATGGAAGAATGTGTCTTGCTGAGCTGATCAACCTAGCATTCTTCAATTTTTTAAATCTCCAAAATTTGACCCCTCAAAATTGCCTTCGAAACTTCTGGATCTTCTGGACAGGAACACGAACTAGGGTTTGATGAAGCCCACCCTTCTGTCCAATCAAAAGGTTTGATCCAAGGCTCTAAAGTCTTATTTTTCTGAGGAGCTTCCAGCCGTGGACTCCGATTCCAAAAATTCTAACTTTCTCCGAAACCCTAAATTCTGGAAGCCATGAATAAAGGTGCTCCAAAAATAATTATGTTTTGACAGAAATATGCACCTGATTGTTTCTACTATAACTCTAAAATTTCTGCTCCACAGGGTCTGAAAACCTTTTCTGTAGTAGCCTGACCTGTCATCTTTCCATCCTGACAGGTCTAACCTCAATTGGATTTTCTGAGAGAGAGTTATGCCAAGTGTCGCAACGTGACCTGTTTATGGGATAAAACAAGAGAGCGAACTTGTACGGCGTGCCACGTGTCACTGTTTGAAATTCGGCCTCTGAAAACTTTTCCTGAGATAGCTTGCCCTATTGTCTTTCCATCCTAATAGGTCTGACCTCAATTGGACTCTCTGAGAGAGATTTATGCCAAGTGTCGCAATGTGACCTGTTTATGGGATAAAACAGGAGAGCGAACTTGTATGGCGTGCCATGTCTCACTGGTTCAACTTCGGCCTCTGAAAAATTTCTTGAGATAGTACAGTCTGTGTACTACCTGTCACATTTTACGAAATTTCATTTGGAGCTTCCTAGCCCAAGTTATGACCTTTTTTCCAAGGTCACCTGATTTTGACTGAGATATGGAAGAGGCAGAAACCCTAACTTGTACTGATCATAACTCATAAAGTACAACGAATCTGAGGGTTCCCTTTGGACACAAGGTACCTGGGGATGTTGTCTACGACCTGTAAACTTTTCAGATCCTGAAACTTTGCATAAATGGATTTATAGCGAAAGTTACACGATGACTGGTTTTTGCTATATAAAACCCTAACCTTCAAATTGTTGCAAGAGAAGCAAGTGTCGTAAGTGCCATACATTGCCTTCCTTCAGGTTAGCTCTGATACAATGTTAAAATTCAATATGCTAAGACAGAAAATAGAAGAATTACATTCCATTTCACAATAATAGCATATACAGGATCACTGAAGAAACAACAAGCATAGCATAAACACAAGAGACACAGATTTATCCTGGGAAACCCTCATGGGGTAGAAAACCGAGTAAAGCTTCCTCAATATAGATGACCAACAATATACAAAGATGCAAACCAAAGACATGATCTCCTCCTCCACCATAGCAGACCTCTCCTCCACAAGTGCGCCTCTCTTAAGTGTGTGTGTGTATCAAATGAGGAACATACCTCCTCTATTTATACACTACACTGACATGTATTTTACACAAGTACATGTAGGCTCGTATTTAACCATTAGGTTAAATACCCTATTATAACTGACTGGGCCGACCCCCACATGGTGGGTCTAATAACCCTAGTTACCACAACCAATTCAGAGGAATAAACATCTCCGGATTCATAGTATAATCACATCGGAGGTATGGAACATCTCCGGAATAAATAATATACAAATATAATATTCTTAGAAGTTACAATATTCAACAGCTATCCTCCCTACGAGGTAGCAAAGACCCTGTAGACCAAGTGCCTGATCCATTGGGCGGCTTCGAACCCTGAAAACTGCAACCTGAAGCTGAAAACATATTGAACTTTTCTGAAAATGCTGCAAGCTGAACGCACAAACTGCTAACTGAAATAAATGCAAATGCTTGACCTGCAAGCTTATTTATATACAAATGCTCCTACCCTATTCGTTGAGCATAAAGGGAAACTGAGGTGATCTCACACTTCCAATGAAGCCAATCAAGCAAATGGCTTCTTGACTGAAATTTGCAGTCGACCTCTCTGTCCTAAAGGAGGAATTCAGCAAATGATAACTCCGGCTGAAAATATTTTTCAATTCTTGCCTTCTTGAATAACACGAACCCCATCTTTTTGATGATTCCATCAATTTAGCGAAAGGATCTTTAAAAGAATGAAATATTCCTATTTCTTTAAGACCAATCATGAGAGCGTCTTCACCTGGTTCTTCTTGATTGCTCACATCGTCTAAGCTGCAACAAGGATGCTCAACTTGCAATTCCATTAGCAATTTACCAGACTGAGTTTCAGAAAGATTCTGAATGGTATGCTCCTCTCTTTTGTCCTTTGTGTTTAGTACCTGGATTAGGTTTTTATGACAATACTCAGACGAAACATCCATACCATTATGCAAATTTGTTTCTATGCATAGCTCAATAGGTGAAAAGCTCTGACTTGCAGGAGATATTGGGCACTCAATTCCATGTACATAAGTCTCATAGAACTGCATCTCTTCTTGGGTTTCAAAAGACATAACACTCTTATCTTCAAATGTATTGCAAGAAAAAGCTCCCTCTAGGAAAACCTCTGTTTCTTGAGATTTATTGCACACTAGGTCGTTTTTCTCATTGTCAATCTCGAAAAAACTTATGAAGTTTTCCAAGCAATCCCCTTCATATCTTTCATATTTAGGTGGATTGAAATCCTCTTCAAAACCATTACCAATAGAAATTTTAGTAGGCTAATCGCAATTTACATAAAACACATCATGATTACCTTCTTCTGGCACTTCGCCGATCTGGTCATCTCCCTGTGCATCCGGGGAAAAACAGGGATGTAGAGCAACTTCTCCTTGCTCGTGCCTCTCTTCAAATCTTATTTCTTCTTCAATCCTTTCATCCCTACGTTTGCTTAATAATTTTCCAGACATCCTAAGATGGTCTTCAACTTCCAAAGCATCGAGGAACATATGTTGCAAATTAGTAGACCTTCTTTCCAAAAGAAGAAAAGATAAATCCGGAGGAAACATAGACACATAGTGTAACTTAGCAACATTCTCTGGGAGTTGAATTTCCCTTGGCATATCGTAATAGAATCTTGAAAACCTTCTGTTAAAGCTGGGCATGGTCTCTCCTTCTTGTCTTTTCATGGAGTAAAACTCTGAAAGAACTAGGTCCCATGACCTTCTCTTACCCCAAAATTCCAGGAAAACATCAAAAAATCTCTGCCATGTATCTATAGACCTAGGATGCAAATGGTTGACCATTGTTTGACATCCCCTTGGAAATATTGGGTGAAAGTCTTCATACAAACATCATCATGCTCTACTTCAAAGAGATCAAGAAAATGTTCAAAGCCTTGAAGATGTTTCTCGGCAGTAAGGCTCTCGGATTCTCCATCAAATCTAGGCAGGTATTTGTGGTATTTGGGAGGTTAGTCATGGATAACAAGGGGCAGCTTCAAAGGGCCATATCTCAGCTGAGATCTGGCAGGAAAAGGATTATGTGCTAGGAGAGCATCTTCAGCCTCACTCTTATGGGATTTGGATGGCTGGATATGGCTCTTGTAAGGTTCAAAAGAAACGATGGGATCAATGCTAGGGGTCGAAGGAGGATATACATTTGAGAGATCTAGAGAGGGATATACAAATGAGGTTTTCCCCTGACCTAGAGGTCTTTGGTGGAGAAAATTTTTCTTGATATATATACATAAAGGTAAAAGGAGACTGATACAAAAGTACAAGATTTCTGTGAAGAGATTAATGTTTTGATACTTGAACCTTGATTCTTCCATGTCTAAGGTAGATGCACTTGTTCTCCAGTGGAGTTACCATGAGAATCTTTCAACATCTCAATTCTGATACAAGATCACCGATCTCCCCAGTGGGGTCACCTTTGTACTAAAATTTCTCTTGAGTGGAGTCGCCAGGTGAATGGTACAACCTTCTCAATGTCTGACTACTGTTCACCATCAGTATTTTAGATCTGAAACTTTTGTCATTATTCCAGGGACAATGGGACAAATTTCCTTTCCCCGGCAACGACGCCAATTTGTTAACACCCAAAATGACCCCCTAGGTTGTGGGAGAGGGAAAACTGGAGTAACCACTAACCAATCTTTAGACTTAAGCTACTGACCCAGCTTAGTCTGAGAGGGCTCTCTCTATAAACTCACAAAATACTGGAAATCATCAAGATTGTCAATAATGAAGAAACACACAAGCATTCGTCATTCAAGATATACAATTACAACAATACAGAAGATCAGATTACTGTTGGAAACAAAATGGTTTAAACGTAGCTTGGCTGAAACATATGAATCTTATTTGAGCAATGGAGTCACATTCAAACAAACTCTGAAAATTCATTTACAAATGCTTCACAAATGCATTAACACAGGGGCGAGATAGCAAACAGCTCGTAGTCAAAGTGATTTTAATTGGTGAAACAGAATAGAAAGAAACAATCCACTAACATAAGGCATACAATGATGAATCCTATATCAATTTTAATAGAGAAGCAATGGTGGAATACTTGGAAAAAAATAAGTAGAGCATAATTTCTATGAATTCTACTTAGCTATCACACTGTACCAAACATGAAAGATAGTTACAGACGGGAATTAACAATGAGAGATACACAATTCACATAGAAAAAGAAAGAACAGACTACAAGACCAGTTACACAAGAATCCCTGAAAACATCGAATCGGCTCTGCAAATCTTTCTTCAAAATATAGCTCAAAATGTCTTACAGAACAATACACAAAAAATTCCCATAAAAGCTTTCAACACTTTTTCATTCTATTACATTGCTTTTTATAGGCTTTTGGCCTAGAATCAGTCTAGAGGAAATGAATAGAAATACGCTGCCACCTTGACAGTCCCAAATTTGAATATTACATACATGTCGAAGTCCAAAACTGATTTCATTAAGACGGGAAACAAAAATGCTATGAGCAGGGCACCACCTTACTCTGAAGTCTTCAATAGGCTTTGTGAATCAAAGAAGTCTTCTATCTTCGGAGAGATGTCAGCTGGTGATCCTTCAGTAAGGTGGGGAGGTGTCACTCTCCCGGTAGGGAGTACGAGATCATGGATGATCTTCATGTCTTGTTGGTCGTCCCTCCTATCTTCGGCAATTCCCTTCTCTCTTGGACCTAGAACCTTTTCAGGCACCTGTCGCATTTCCTCCTTGATATCGTCGTTGTCGGAGCTGGATTCCTCGTGGTCGAACCTCTTAGGAGATGAAGGAGCATGTTCTTTCTCAACCACAGACCATGCCTGTTCTGGCATGAAAACCACCCCAGCTTCCTGTACCTCCTCCATGATCCGATCCTAACTGAAAGATGCCCCAAGTTTCCAGGTGTGCCATCCTTTCTATGCATTGATATCGCACAGCCGACGAAGAACCACACCCATAACTACAGCTATGATGACAGCAGCTACGTGCGGGCATAGCCGCTATGATATCTTGATCTGACCCCATAACCATGTAACAATGATTCCCTAGGTATGAGATGACCTTCAGCATGCCCAACAAAGCTTCCAAGATAGACGGCGTAGCCAATGATGATGCAGAGGTACCCTCCATCATACCGATAATCATCTGGGATAATAAACAGAGGCACCTTTTCCGATCTATCCTTCTGACATCCCTCACGTGACAATACTTAACCTCATGCTTCTCGCACACTTCGAAAGACATGAATCACCTCATATTCAGAACCACTTGGGTCACCTGTCATCCTGCACGAGTGACCTTCCTCTAGCCTTTCCTTCATCATTGCCAACCAAGATTATAACCTACCCCATCCACCGGTGCCGGGAAGTTTTTCCCGTCCTGCCATGCTATTCCGTCCCCCCCAGTTTTGGGGAGCCGACCGCTTTTTTGATTCATTGATGCTCTAACATCCTCTACGAGAAAAACATGCCTCTGAATAGAGACGACGGCTCCTCTGAAAGACCCCATAGTTTCTAGATGAAACTGTCTTTGACAGATGTGACAAAGGGCGCAAATGATCAACGAGAGACCTATATGCAAGTATAATATCTCACTAGCATGTTTATATTTCCTTTAGAACAATACCCTCGCCCATGTATGGTTGGGGTCGATGTCTTCACTGTTTCTTCGTCTTATTCCCTGCCCCTTGTTTGGGGCCGAGGCTTGAAGTCACTAGTATAGGAGGATCCTATCGCTTGAGGGTGGATACCTTTGGTCATATACTATCCCACTTCGGAGTCCGGTATCAGTCCACTTTCGTCTCTGGGCAGATAATTCTTTCCTTTGAACACCCATAAAGGTTAGCCAGGCATCCTTCACATAGGTTTGCCTACTTTCGGGGGGAGTTTGGAGAAATAAGGTGATGATCGACGTGCCTGGGGGGAACCTCAGAATGGTCATTTTGCGGTAGGTGCGCTGATATCACCAAAGGGATGAACTCAACAGGGTCTATCAGTGACAGCTGAGGTCTTTTCCTACACCGGTCGCTTCAGACAATCTCGTTGCCCTGCGACCTGAAAGCCCTGGTCCAGATGGGCTCTGGGAAAAATGTCACCTTTAACCACCGACTACTATATATATACAAGCCTCATTTCCTTATCCATTAATATTTCCCATTAGTTTTCTAACGATCTCTGTCATTGGTTCCACACGCACCGATCTCCGCCATCAGATTTGGCCTCTATTTAACCGCTTGATTTGACAACTACCATTTGTCTGTCGTCATCCGTGCACCACGTGTCCGTGGAGGGGTATCGCGAACACCCCAACGTGGTGGTACATACCACCTCCATGCTTTGCAACGGACTCTAGCTATGACACTTGTCTAGTGGTTTTCTCCATCGCTTCCACCTTTTCCTTTTTTGGCCTGCATCTTCTGGATGCGACGATCATCCAGGACCGTCGATCTACTTAGGGGAAATCTCATCCATTTACTTAGTCACATTGCATTCATTACTATGGGACCCTTGGCCTTGACCATAGGCTACCACTCTGCCTTTTCCGGATTGTCCACATGGCCGAACACTTTCCTTTACATCTTGGCGCCATCGCAATGTTATTAAAACAATATCGCTCAACTCTTATAGTCTTTGCGATGTTTCCTCCGACTGCCATCTGTCCGACGGTATTGCCCATCGCAACCACTCATGCCTCTATTCCTTGCGTAATTTGGTTATGTGATGATCAATGATAGCCGCAGATCACTCTCTTGCGCCCATCCGACGGTGTGGACCTTCCTGTGGTATACCTCGCGCAATATTCCCTTAAACCATAGCAATATGCTCCCCCTTTTCATCCTTTTTTGTCCCTTTAGCACCTAGTTATGGAAAAACAAAGGTAATCCCGGGTTTTTTATCAAAAATTTTAGGGCTATCCCTTCATTTCACCTCCATACCAATGCTGTGAAAAATAGGTGCTAACAAAGGGATTTCCTCCCAAGTGTGGGGCGTAGGTGGTTCTTTTTCTTAATCAATCTCATTATTTTCATATCATGTATGCTCTGGGTAATGGATCTAATATGAAGGCAAAGTTTTATGCCCTTTTGTCTCTTCTCTATTTTGCATCCAAGCTCAATATAAGGAAGCTTCAAATTCTAAGCGACTCAAAGATGTTCATTGACTAGGAAAACAAAAGGAACCAGATTGAAGCAGTCGATCTTAGTCACTTACTGCAAAATATCTTAGACTCTCTTTGGTCCTTTAAATAGACTTCATTTTCTCATGTCTATAGGGGGTTGAATGCGCAGGCGGATTCCCTCTCTAAAGAGTCCCTTAGGCTTGATGAAGGGTCTTTTGTTTTTTATGATTTTTTCGATGGGGTGGAACTTGAAGCTATGAAGTTTCTGTTAGGATTAGACACTTAGGTGTTGATCAACTTGTCATAATATATCCATTAGTTATTAAAGTGTGTTTCTTTAGTATGCATTAGTATGTATTTGTACATATGTAATTCAATGATCACGATATTCTCTTGACATAGAATGATCTGACGGTTCAACTTCTTCTCCATGGATCTAATATGAAGGAAGATTTTTCTGCTCTTTGGTCTCTTCTCTATTTTGCATCCAAGCTCAATATAAGGAAGCTTCAAATTCTGGGCGACCAAAGATGATCATTGACTAGGAAAACAAAAAGAACAAGATTGAAGCAGTCAGTCTTAATCACTTACTGCAAAATATCTCAAACTCTCTTCGGTCCTTTGAATGGACTTCATTTTCTCATTTTCTCATTTTCTCATTTTCATTTTCTTTTTACGATTTGTTTGACGAGGTGGAACTTGACGCTATGGAGTTTTTGTTAGAATATTTAGACACTTAGGACTTAGTTAAGATCAATTTGTCACAATATATCCATTAGGTAAAGTGTGTTTCTTTAGTATGCATTTGTACAATATGTAATTATTCAATCACGATATGCTCTTGTCATAGTGTGATCTGACGGTTCAACTTCTCCTTGATCTTAATGACCATTGATCCCTGGCATAACACTTGATTAGTCCATGATCTCTATTTAAAGAGCATGGAGGGCCATTTTCTAGTTGATGGATTATGAGAAGCACATTTTTAACATTCTTTCTTTTTCATAATAATATGTCTCAAGTAGCTATTCTGGCTAGGGTCATGGAGTGTTTCCCTCTTTGAGGGTTTAAACCATATAAGAATATCGGCGTGTTGATATGTGATATGTTTATGTGAGCGGCTGCTCAAAGTGTTCTATCTTTTGGAAGTACAAGTGATAGTTGAACATGGTATCATAAAACTTGTTCATGATCACATTCTCAAAGTGATATTTTTCACTGTAGATGATCAAGTTGCAGACATCTTCACAAAGTCTCTTACAAAAGCGAAGTTTTCTGAACTTTGATCTATGTTAAGAGTTTAAGAATTTGTTAATAAGGCGGGATAGGCTCTAATTCCTCCTTCCTTCTCCTATAGTGTCACTTTTGTAAATCCTTCAATCCTATTCCAAGTTGTTCTTAAGGGGGGATGTTAGAATATTTAGACACTTAGGAGTTATTTAAGATCAACTTGTCATAATATTTCCGTTAGGTAAAGTGTGTTTATTTAGTATACATTTGTACATATATAATCTGATGGTCACAATATGATCTTGACATAGAGTGATCCAACAGTTCAACTTCTCCTCAATCTTAATGACCATTGATCCATGGATTAACACCCAATTGGTCCATGATCTCTATTTAAAGAGCATGGAGGGTCATTTTCTAGTTGATCGATTATGAGAAACTCATTGTAACATTCTTTCTTTTGCATAATAATATTGCCTCAAGTAGCTAGTTTGGCTAGGGACGTGGAGTTTTTCCCTTTGCAATGGTTTAAACCACATAAAAACATCGGTGTGTTGATATGTGATCTATGTGTGTCAGCAAATTCTCAAGTTTTTTTATCTTTTGAAATTATCCTTTGATAGTCAAACAGTTTCACTTCTAGTTTTGTACACGGATTTTATTATCTATAAGTTATAGTTTTGGTGCATTTGTGAGTAAGAATATCTGGATTGTATGTATTTGGACAACATATGTATTTTGGAACTTTGTATATGCCTTATGTTGGTCTAAAGGACTAGCCAAATATATAGTATGTTGGAAGCAGACTGAAAGCACCTATTCTGATCTATTTTGTAGTCCTTGGGACAATTAAATGTATATTCATTTTTTAATATAAAGATTTTTTCCAAGGAATATATATATATATAATGCAAGAGTTTTATGAGTATTATTTATAAATGGTCATCTTATGTTTAATATTTTTTCTATTTAAGACTTTTAAATAAATAATTATTTATAATATATAGTATTTTATTTATGTCAACTGGGTTTAGCTTGAGTGGTTTGAGCAGAGGATTATTATCCTCCATATCTAGCTTCAATTCCCCCTAGTGACATGCTAAGTTAAATTAAATGACTATGCTAGTTATAATATCTTTTGTTCATTGGACGTAGTTTAGGTGGTCGGGAGGGATGATTATTACCCTCCCCACCTAGGTTCAATCCTTAAAGTGACATGTTGGAGCCCTTAAATGGGCATATATGATGCTCTTGATGAGCCACCATCGCAGTGGAAATATCCAGCCTTCCCACATCCCTCGCGAAATACTTGGGGTTTCCCAGTATTAGAAAATTTAGTTGTATTATAATATTCTAAAATTGAAATTTAATATATATATATCTATATATATATATATATATATATATATATATGTATATATATATATATATATATATATGTATATATATATATATGTATGTATATATATATATATATATATGTATACATACATATATGTATGTACATATACATATATATATATATACATATATATGTATATATACATATATGTAGATATACATATATGTATATATACATATATATATATATATATATGTATATGTACATACATATATATATATATACATACATATATATATATACATATATATACATATATATATATATTAAATTAATAATAAAATTTCATATATTAATTTTATGTTAATTTTAAAATTAATTTTTTTAAGGCTATTTACATTATATTACTTGTAAAAAAACGGTACAAATGTCTCAAAATACAGTCCAGATGTCACTTGGATGGCCTACCCAGTGGGAAATTAAGCCAACCATCAAATCCAAGTCTCATGGATTCAAATTCAAACCAAGTCAACTAGTATCAAACTAGACCCAGCGCCTATAAGGTAAGCAAAACATAAAAACTATATGCTTCTTACTAAACTAGACCTGCTAGACATAAAAACTAGAAAGAACCTAGACCACTAGAATTCATCATAAATGGTGACTAGATACACCTTGCTCTCTAGATGTTGGTCACTTGGATGGCCTTTTTCATTCGTGGCTTGAAAACTTTCCATGTGGTGAGCTTTGCTAGGGTGTTAATTAAAGAAATGAGCTCCTTAATAATAATGGAAATCAGGTTCAATCTAGTGTTGATTTTCAAAATTTGGTCCCCATTCCTTTACACAACTTTTTTTGATTGTTTGCTAGACTCCGTCCTACCACACTGGGTCTCCATCAAAGCATGCCCCCCTAGCATCTTCATTTTCCAATACAATGACATGGTTTTGGCATGCTTGGTCTCATGGGTGTGGGGCAATCCCACATCTTCCACCTAGGTCGACCATTCCATTTTATCCTCTAGAGAGTCCTGTGACCCCTACTCAGCCTTAATTTCTTTCTCATCTTGGTCCAAAAACCTCATGGTCTCCTTTAAAACCACTTGATAGTATTCTTGTTTAGCCTATACCACCTCTCTTGGGCATATGAGAGCCCCTTTGTGCTCTCCCCCTACCCCTCACAGACCTAGGATTGGCCATGCTACCGAGAGCCCTCTCGATTGAACCACTTTAGTCCCAGACCCACTTTACTAACAATTTTGGATTCACCGATGTAACAACACTCTCTTGTAGAAATTTCAAAGAGAGACCACACAAAAATCATCCCATAGGGTGACAAATAATTAGTTGAGGTCAAATGATGACCAAGATCATGAAATGATAATCCAGAAAGGGAAGGATCCTCCCATCATTTCCTTTTTCCCTCATCCTTGTTGTCTCTAAGGCCCATAAACGTTGCCTCATGAATCCACCATGTCAAGCTATCGTCATTGTGAGTTTCAGTAGTCCTACCCTCATGACAGTTGTGCATAGGGTACAACATCCGACTGATCCTTAAACCATGAGGACTGGCCCACCTTAAACCTTCATTCGCGTGCATGTGTACATGACATTTGTTATTGCAGATCCACTAGTTGGTGGGATAGGTGTCCCATCATCTCTGCCACCCATATCCTCCAGATTGTGCGCCCACATCTGGGTAAAATTAAATTATTATTATACTCGAAACTAATTTATTATTTAATACATGTTTTGAAGTATTTCAAATTTAGTACAAATATACACCAAACTTAATTATATTATTTATAATTGTTTAATTATATAATTAATTTATGTATTTCTTATATTTTATAACATTATATTTATAGGTTATGGCTCATTATGGTTCTTTTATATAGATTCATATTTAGGTGATTCATTGTATTTTCTAAAAGTTTATAATATAATATTTGATAGAAAATTGTTAAATTGGGAAAATGATTTTATACATATTTTTTTCTATTGAAAAAATATTTGTATTCAATATAAACTAAATACAAATAATATTGTCCAATTTAAGGACTCGCTTTCTAATTCAAGTCAAACTATTGGTGCTACCTTCACCATACCCTTTATGACTAGTTACTTAATTACAGTATTCCTAGGTTGTCTTCCCTTTCAAAAATCCAAGAGCTACGATAAATACATGCCCAAAAATATCCCAACTATATATTAGAGCCTATCTATGCCATTTTAACCTTTTCATGCTAATTAACAAAAATAAATCTATTATCAATGTTTAATATAGAGAAACATTTGTAACTTCATGGAGAGTTCCCTCTTTGTAGACTTGTTCCAATAAAGCTCCTTCTTGTAGCAGCAAATCTTCCTTTGATAATTTGATAGGTTGTGATAATTGGTGGTATAGATTACAGAATCTACTAGTGAATTTTGGGACAAACTTCCCATTGCTCCTCTTCAAAGAATTGAACTTGGTTACATAATACATGTTTTCCTTCTTGATGCTCCATTTTTTTCAGGAAATTCTCGATGAATTGCCTCCAATAAGTTATGGATTTATTGGGTAAGTTTCTAAACCACTTTCTAACCTCTCCTTTCATGGAATGGGAAAACATTCTAAAAAACACATTATCCTCTTCCATAGAGAAATTATCAATGCAATATTGGAAGGCAGTGAGACGTTGTTTTGTTGTCGACCCTTTCTCATTGTCGAACTAGGGTAAAATTTTGAGATACCCATCAGGTAGGTCACCTAGTTGATTCATTGGGGACATCACCAAGAGTTTAAACTTGGTATCTAACCAAGGGTTTGGGGAATTTGTCCTAGCCATAGGAGGATTTTAACCTATGATTTGTAGTTGGTTGGGGTTTGATCCAGTAGGATGAAGTGTATGGTGTACAAAGACTTGCAAAGTTGGTATAACATCAACTTGAGGAGACAGAGGAGAATCTGAGGATGAAAAACATGAGCTAAGAGTTCTCTTTTACCTAAGGGAGAGTGATGTGAGTATGGAATCTCAAGTTTTCCCAAACCACTAAAATAAATAGGACTTTGGGAAAGATATACCAGTTAGAAACCTTGAAGGGGAGTAAAGTCTTCAAGCTGAAAGGATGGTGAATGAAAGAGGTTATGGTATGATACAAGAGGGTGGTCAACATTAGCAATAGTGGGGGTAAATGGTATAGTGAAATATGGATTCCTACCACCAGTTCTACAATGAAAATACCTCTTCTTTTTCTATACTTGGTCGAGATCTTCTAGAGGGAGGATCAACTTTCCTTTAGACTGATACCTTGTGACTATGGATCTAGGATCAAACTTTTTGGATAAATGTGTTTCCCCCGGTGGTGTATATACAAAAGGTGGTGTCACTAGTCAAAGAATATTCATTGGTTTCCCTTTTGAGTAAGGTATTTTGGTATTGGTTTTCCAAGGACTTAATGAACCTTTTCCTAAAACATTATTTTAGGATTCAATATTGGAAAACCCTCTGATAAGCATAAAATAAACAATGTTGCTTGTGTTTTATTGATTCCCCTCCTCTCTAACTTAGGAAGAGGAATTTTTGTTGTCTACCAAGACATGACATAACAAATTCATCCTTGGAAATGGTGTCGCTTCACCCTCTTGTTCCCCAAGTTGTACCCCTCACCACCCAGTACATAGTACGATAGTTCTTGCTCCCTTCCTTCATATATTTATGAGGTTTTTCTCTAGGATGAGATGGGTTTGAAGAGAGGGATGCAACAACTCTGCAAGAGGGGATGTAAGGAAAGGGAATTCTCTACAGGATGGACCTTCTTATGCCACTTTAGGCCATTTATCCAATCCTTGGGACAAGGGAGGGAACCCTTGTTTTTTAAGGCATATATCCTAGTCTGTCACCCTAGGAAGTCCTTTATTTCATTAATCTCTATTTACTAGATTTGTAGCAAGACTTTTTGGTGCATGGGTTCTGCCTCTACTATTGGAAAATGGTTTCTAACATTATTTCAAAGCAATAAGGGCATGGCATAGTGCAGAAAACAAGAACTATAACCAAAATTATGCTTTCGAGGCACCTTAATCATAATTCCATCACTAGAAGAGATATGTAGTATTACAAACACATCATGGGGTGAAAACACGAAGTTGGGTAACACTTTTGGCTTGTTTTTGACAAACAAAACTGCTAAATTTTATGTTTTTCAACTTCGACCTCTTCAAACCGATATCTCCCTTAGGAATTTCAACTTGAAGTAAACACAAATGTTTTAGAGAATTGAATCAGCTTTCTACTCATATTTTTTTAATTTTTTTTATGGACACATCTTGGCACAAATTTGGTGCACACCAACAACATGTACTTGAAAATTTTAGGTATGGATAATGAGTGACCTGTGTGGACGCCGGTTGTTTGATAGATGGTTATTCATTTTAGGGAAAAAAATTGTATTCTCATAATATACACACACTAAACTTGTGCATGGACTATATTTTGAGTTTTTTAAGACTTGGGAACTATTTTTTATTATTTATCAAAACAACATATGTTCATAAAATGGTGCATTATCGACACACGTTGGTGAGCTTCAATTTTATTTTTAGTTCGCCTCTTATTGGAAAAACTAAAAGTACCCTTTTGAAGAGGATGAGCCAATTATGATCTTTGTGAAGATTTCAAATTTTTTGGTGTTGTCTTTGTTACAATATTGAATTTTCATTTCGGGTGATTTTCAAAGTAATAAAATTCTTAAGGGATAAGGTTTAGAAAATAATTATTAATAAATAGAAATTCAAATCGAAATGAAACAATTATTATATCATTGGAAACTAGATTCAGAGATGAATCCATTGCTACCAATTCCGACAAACAATATTTAAAATTTTCATGGGTTTGGGCTTGCTGAAGTTGCAGGTTCCAGAAAGATGCCAGATATTTTTGCAGGTTTTGTTGACCATAAACTCTCGACCGAAAAAATATCTTCCAAACTCTCAGCTGAGAGTTTAGTTCAAACTCTCATCTGAGAGTTTTTTTAAAATACAGCGCGGTGATTGGTTCAAACTCTTGGCCTAGAGTTTTTTTAAACTCTCGACCGAGAGTTTGAACTCTCAAAACTCTCGACCTAGAGTTTGAGGTTGAATTTTTTTCCCCTTTTCATCTGCGCGCCCTCTTTTTTTTCACTCCGTTGTCATGAAATTGTTTCCCAGCTTCGTGTTTTCACCCCATGTATAAGAGAGCTCATCATACATTCTATCTAGAACATGCTTATAATAGACATAAAATCGAATGGACAAGATAAACATAGATACATTGATTCATTCGATGAAACATAAGAAATAAAGCCATGAAAAGAAACCATTATAACATGCAAGAGATTTTATTGCTTCAATTTAGTGGAAAATATACCTTGGTCTTGATTTATTAAACAAAACCACAGTTGTTCCTTAACACAATAGAAGGACACCAAGAGGGACACTTTGATATTAGTCCTGATTCTATTGCTCTTATTTCTCACAGAGGGACTTTAGATAACATTTATTGAAGGAAATATAATGAAACTAAGAAAAGAGTTGGAATTGATGTTGTAGATCCCATTACATTACTCAAGAGACTTTTGGTATCCTTTTAGTATGAAAATGCCCTCCATTGTTTCGAAATTGATGCCCCTTTTATATAAAAAAAATTCACTCTCTACATGGTAGTTGGACCCTATATGAGTTGGAATGAGTGTGGAGATAGTTGGTGTGTTTGATACCCTGACTACTCGGAAAAACTAGGGATTCATCATGATCATGCCAAAAATAAGTTTGTTGTCCCTATCTCTGTATCCTTTTGGTTCCTTTCTTCACCACTAGGAGTAGCTGAGAGAAACCTAAAATAAGGGAATCTTTCCCATTTTGTCTCTTGATTCTACCCATGGTGTTTTTATATTCCCATTGATATGGTTCACTATTTCTTGGGCTCCTTGGTGATTTCTTTCCTAGGTGGAGGAGGATGTGAATTTTTTAGTTGTTCTCGTCAGGTTTTTGTGTCAATGGGACTGATGCTTCTAACACTCTTATTTTCTCTCTATTGGCCCATAATCATGCAATATGCTAATACATGACAAGCCATGTTGATTAATGTCCTTACCTCATTTCAAGATCCTAAATGATTTGTTTAGCTAGGATTAAGGAGTATAGTCAATATCTTTGAAATTGTGAATCAATCTTTTTAGTAGGGCCCGAGTGGCAATAGATCGTCATAAATGATTGTAATTTTATTTAAGTGTGGGAATAATTTGATTATACATATATAAACTTGGGCAAAGATCTTCAAAACATTATGTTATATACATCTTTAGGATGCAACCTCAGATTGTCATTCCATGAAAAAGTAAGACCATGGTTGATCGTTGTGCTCATGTCTACGAGGAATGGTTGAATGATATTTTATGAGTATACAACCCTCTCCTTGGTGATTCGACAACTGTTGAAATTATTAATACAGGTCTCAATATCTATGTAGACTGAGGTCTTGTACTTGATTCCAAATAATACCATATTTTTTGTGGAGAGTGTGTTAATGACTCCTCTTGCCATGTTGGCAATTGTATACCTATGATGTATATCATTTTCATCATTGTTGAGGTACTTAACAACCTCTTTATTCAAAATATCAAATTCTAAATAAAATTGAAGTCAGTTTCTTATTGAGGGGAGATCGTCAAAAGCATATCCTAAAACATAATTATTGATTCCACTGAGGTTTTTTGACATCCTCGCTTCATTGAGGGCCTCCTCGTGTCTGATTTTCCATGTGTGTATCTTGTCTTTGGGCCCTACAATCTATTTCTTATGCTCATGCAATTTTTTCTTCGCATCATCTAATTTTTCTCCTTGTTTAATGAGCATTTCTTTCCATTTTATTGAAGATGCTAATGTCCTTTGTTTATGATCCTCAACGATCTCATGTCTAATGGAATTGATCAAGGCATTGGCTTCCTCTAGTTGAAGACTTAAATATTTTGTGTATCTTTTTGAGCCTCTAAATTAGGGATTATGTCTTCCATTACTTCTTTCTGTGCAAATAGAGAGTAATTTTCCCTCAAGAAATCTACCTCATTGGCTAGTTTCTACTACCCATCCAACATTTGTTATGTGATAGGGAGATCCTAAACCATCCTAGAGATCTCTAGAGTTTTTATTCTCTCATCTTTTTCTCTTAAAAGAGCAATGGATTCCATTGATTCTTGCTTTCCTTTTCCCGATGATAACATACTAGTTTGAAACCTATCCTTTCCACTTCTAATACCTTTACTTTGGAGCTTCAAAATTGATTCTTGATATTAATGGAATCTAGTTGTTTTTTATAACTATCACTAGAGGATGTTCCTTTAAGGTACTTACTATAGACTATGTTTATAAACCCTTGGGCCATAGAAACATCATCTTCAAGCGAAATGCATGTTGTGTCAAAAGTCACCTAAAGAGTCTCGTGGTTGCATTTCCTTACATGTTTCCTACACCATGGGTTCCAATGTTGTCACAACTAACTGTCCTGTGGTTAGGTCAAATCTTGGTAGCATCCTTCCTTATGCCCGAGCTTTAGTCGTTTCATGGAAACAATGTCTCTTTGGGTTGTGTCCATTCTCCTTTGTTCCTCCCTTAGTATCTCTAATGGGGCACAAGTCACCATCAACTCAATCACATCAGCCCAAGAGAACTGGTGTCTTGCTTCTTGAGAAAATCTTGTAGTGGGTGTGTTGGTGTCCCTCTTAAAAGCTGCAACAGAAAAATGTTAGTCAATTTAAAAGGAGAGGGAGAGGGTGTTTGGTGAGGAGAAAAATTCTCCTCTTGTTGAGCACTACTAGGAACAAGGAGTTCTCTCTCTACACTTGTGGACATTGGTTGAATCTCTTGGTTCATTTATTGTATTTCCCTTGCATGGGGCACCCCGTCCTAGCCTTTTCCTGCTCAGGTTCTTCTTAAAATTGTTCCTCCTCAGTTTTTCTCTTCTCATCCCTTATCATGGCCATAGGATTTCTTTTAGATTCTTAGAAGATCAAGTAGTATCTGATAGATCAATTTATTTCAGTTGATTGGAGGGTACTCTATCTTCCTCTTCATAAGTATTTTTTTCCAAAATATCTTCACTTTCCAAGGGTTTTTGTTCAGTTATGGATTTCTCCCCACTGGTCGTGATAATGGAAATTTCTTGATTGAAACCATGCCAGATAGTTTTTATTAATTCTTTCATACTATTAACAATGGGATTCACCAACCCATTGGTAAAGGAAAGAGATCTTAGCCTAGCTATCTAGCTCTGTTGTTGATTCTCCACCAATCATATATTATATTATATTATATGCTATATTTAATTAATGAATATATGTTAAAATTGTGTATTGAATATGTAAATATGTTTTAAAATAAATAATTATTAATGTGAATTATTTTATATAAGTATAACTTATAATTTATTTACAAAATTCTAATTTGAGTTTACAATTCAAAACTAAAATATTTAACTTTCTTTTATTTAATGAGTAATTTATTTTAGTACATTTATGTATTCAAAAGTACTCATGTTTCTAGTCATATCAAAGAGGATTTTTTAATAATTTTAGTTGTACACATATTTTCACTTTAACTTAACCATAGTTACATGAATTGTAGTGCAAGAGGTGAGTTGTAAATATACCTTCCCCACAAAATGACAAAATCACAATATTTTACTATATCTCTTAGGAGGCCCATTTTAGACCTCAAAATTCCCCTAATGGGGAACTTATTCCTATGCCTAAGGATTTTATGTTATGATCTACATCGAGGAAGGGGTCTCTTCAACTATCGACCCCATTATTGAGAGATGTGGGCAAGGGGAGTAAACATTGAGAGTGGGTCATCTTTTCTAGTTCAGGGCATATTTGGATCTACTCCCAACCCTAATCATTTTGGCCTTCTTTCCACACTATTGGGATTTGTTATTCCTTGACCTTCCCTTACTAATGATTTGTCCTTTGAAAATTCCATAGCTTGCATTATGGGAAGGGCCTTGGGAAAAGGAAAGGAAATTACTCTTTTGGTCGTGGGGCAGTTTGTTCTTCTGAGGGTCTACTGGTTTGGTATCCCCTACTTATTCCCTCATTATTCCTTCATCTTCTACTTCATCAACATCCTAGAGGTTATCATAGATATTTATAAATTCCTAATCCTCAAGAATGCTTTGGTAAGGATCTTCTTCTTTCCCTAGATGCATTCTCATCATCCACCATGCTCCTCTTTTATGATTACCAAAGATTTCCTATTTTACTTTAATGTACCTATGGTTTAGGGGATCTTATAAAGGTATATCTTCTTTAGTCACCAAGGCCCATTTAAGTCTGTATAAGGTGTAATAGACATGGACCTCTAGGAATTTAGGAATAGGAGTTTGGAAGTCTTGGATCATCACTTTTAGGGGATCAAAATAACTTTTTAAGGTGGGCTCTGCTTCCTCATATGCCTCCTTATTGGATACTTTCTCGACCTTGGGCCTAGCCTCATGATATTAGGGATTTGGAAGATTTCTCCCCTTTTCAATACCAATTAATAGGTGGGGGTCATATCTCCATGGTTGATCTAAAGGAATATCAATCTATTCCAGGATCTCAAGGGCCTCTTTGATGCCCCTTTTGTCATTGATGGAAAATTCTCCCATAGCAATTAGAAAATACATCCTTCCCTTCCTCTTTTCCTTTAAAAAGTGGGCATCATCCACCTTAGCCATTTTTCTAACATACTCGCGTACAAATACCCTCGTCAGGATCTTGGGCACACTGCAAGGGGCTGACTCTATCCCATACAATCAGATTACTATAAATCGGCCCCTTTGAAATTTTCTCTCTTAGTGACTTCTCCTAGTTGTAAATAAGGTCTACTTTTAGTAGGATCCCTTTTCAGGATGACAAATTAGACCACATACATAAATTATGATACATATTTGAAAAAGGAGGATCCAAGTTCCCCTCTCTTCACTCATGGTAAACAATAAAAACCATTGGTGGCTATCCCTCCAATGGTTTTTTGCAAATTAAGGAATTTGAGTCAATGCCCCTATTGGTATATGAACATGTATACTAAATACTAGGTGTACTTAAAAACCTGAGTGGTTGAGAAATTTTCCAATTGTGATTTCATCCCCACAGCTATGGCTTCTTTGTATCTAAAATCAAGGATGTTACGAGAATTATAAGCGTGTTAACGGATAAATTCGTCGGTGCAGACACCAACCGATCTCCCTAGTCTGAATGGTTTAGATCTAGAACAAAGCAAAACAAGAATGAAAATCTTTCCCTATATCTATCAAATTACTTGAATACAAAGAGTCTAGTCCATATCTTATTTATGAAGGTTGTCCTCGTGGCTTGAAGCTTTCTCAATCCAGCTTGTTGATGAAGAGATTACCTGCAAAAGATTCAACAGGAAAAAGACAAGAGACTACAAGATAACATGATATATCTAAGCAATTGACCAAGGAGAACTACTATAAATGAAATTACACATCACTTATGGGAAAGGAAGAAATTGATGTATTTATTAAAATAGAGGAAAGAATTACAACCAATGAAGCCTTGGTGTTGAAGATCCTTTCCAATGGAACCTTGCCTCAATTTTCCAATCATGGAAGAATTGATTCCTAGCTTAATTTCTCCAGCATTTAGATGCTCCCATTTTAACCCCCCTATCCCATGAAGAGGAGCTTCACTTATAGGCCAAAAGAGATGAGGAGGAGAGGAGAGGATTAGGGAGAAGGAGGAGGTGGGATCCTACTAAGCTGGGAGGCAAGTAAGATCCACCATATATGGAAGGGATAAGCCTCCATGAGGGTCTCCTTCAAGAGAATTCTCAAAACTTATCTGTTTCCCTCCGTACAAGCATCGATGCACCCTAGACAAAAGCAACATGTGCCAGCAAGGCACTCTGTAGTGGATCAAGGTGCGTTGATGAGGAAAATACGCACTTTGCTAGAAGGAAAGGTGCATCGAGCTCTCTAAACAGGGTTTTTACAAGGAAAAAACCTCATGACTCATCTTCCAAGGATTTTGGTCAAGAACTTCATGTATTTAGGAAAGGATAAAGTGTACATGGTTCGTAATCATGATGAGTACATAATTTTTGTGTAACAGAATGCCCCCCAAAGTATGAAGCTAGAGCAACAAGATAGGTGAAATACTTTGATGGATAAAGTATAAAGGATCGAGGCAAGGAGCCGTTGGTTGGAAATCTGTCAACAATAACCAAGGATAGTTTGTAGTACAATAATTTTATCATCCCAATGACTCACATCATAATTTCCAACCAATACATTGCAGATCCATGTTGATACTGACTGATGATATGGCCACAAAAATACAACGTGGATCCATATCTGAATGACTGAACACCATCATGGCTACTACAATACATGCATAGATCCATGATGAGATAATAACACATCCACAACCAATACAAGAGTGGATCTGTGTGACAGTACATTAACGAGGTTTCCATTATAACATCTGTGTGGGGACCTACTAAAAAATCTCCATCTCAACCTGGGTGTAATAGTAAGACATCAGAACAACCCAGGGTATTCTACCCATTCCCGAAATGATACGAATCTTACCATGTGATTACAATGTGTTGAATTCGAACATGGTAGAAACCACTTGATTACCGGTCAATGATGTGAACCGTTAACAAGTGCAAGGTAAATCACCAATGATGATGATGATCCCCAAGGAATCACTAGTACATCCCACCGAATGCGAATAAATGAGTTGGAGTCGAACATTCGTGGAATCATTTGATCAAAGGTCAATGATGTAAACCTACTATCGAAAGTGAGGAAACCTGCCATTGAGGCATGCAGGCTCCAAGGTACTGACTAGTTTCTAAGTCTAATTCCTAGATGATGAGCTTATGTCAACATGAATAGACTCGTCGAATGAGGGCCATGATTTATCCCACATCATCGACACAAAACTGACACAGGAAGTAATATAATATGGTATATAAAATGAGTGTGAACTGACACAAAGGTGTAATGGTAAATAGGGACGACTAACACAATAGAAGGTTTAATGACTTCGAAGGTTGATTCCGGAAAAATACTTCCTTTGAACATTTAACAACACAATAAGTGACTTGGAAACATTGACTCAACATAGCAGAGACTAGGACATAATGCAAAACATTATTGAATCATTCTTCGGAGTACCCAAAGGAGTAGAATGACTCATGGAATTGGTATGACTCGAAGACAAGATGACTACCCATCTGTTTGACTAGAATGATGACAAGTTCCATGTTCAAAGGTTACTTTAAGCTACCATTAATACATACTCAAATACATCTTCCCATTCCCTTAATTTCCCCGTCATGATGGATGAGTGGCTCTTTTCTTTTTAACGAGTTGGAAGAGGGTAACAAATGCTCGATGTAGCTCATCATATGATGAGTCCAATCTCACATGTTTTACGAACCTAAGAAAGGAGGGGTTTGGTCCCAAAAAAAGGGTCCTTCCATGTATAATTTTATAAGTTCAAAGAAGGTAAACTCGGTGACGTTTCACATTTAGAGAGACTAAAATGGTTAAAAGAAGACTCCTAATGGTTCTTTTTCATAAAATTTAGTCTCTTCACCCGAAAAAAGTATAAAACAACGTGAGAGATCACTCTTCTAGTCACGATTGAATAGAATATTCCTTTTTCATAAATAGTCTAAATGGTCCAAAAAAGGTATAAAATATCACCCGATAGACGTCCTTTCAAATCCTTTTATGAGCGTGAAAAGGAGAAGTTCGCTCAACAATCTTTTCCTATTTTGGGAGTCTGAAATGAGCTTAAATAGGACTCCATGTACAACATTTTTATGGTTGATGACTGAGTACGACAAAGTAAAAAGTAAACTCGGCACAGTTCCTTTTCCGTAAGTATTCTAGCAAGGTCGGATAAAGTGATAAACCTATACTCATTAGACACACATTTTTACTCAATTTTTTAACGATCACGATAATGGTATCAAAAGCACTCGGAATCTTTTTCATATTTGAACCAGAGCATGAAAAAGTAAAAAGTAAGCTCAAACCACTTTTCATGTTTCAACCAGAGCATGAACAAAGTGAAAAGTAAGCTCAATACCATCTTATTGCTTTTAACGAGCTCGAAGACAGGTGAAAAGAATGTTCATGATCTCTGCTTCATTTTTTAATGAGATTGTAACAGAAAACAAAGTATGCTCGGTATAATGTCGTTTGTAGGTTTCTTCCCAACACAATATCCAGAGGTTAGAAGTTTCCCCCCAGCGTAAGAATATGACGACTTACCTCCAATATGATATCCATAGGCTAGAGACATGCCCCCCAAGCTTCATTTCATTCACCTACTCGTTTTCTTCATCCAGTCAAACTCATGGTTACTAATAGGAATATATTCACCAGGGGAGGAAGAAGAAAAAAAGAGGATTAAATAGCATAGGCGAATGAAATGAAGGTTTAGATATTAAATATGGTGAAATACATGACTCAAATGGAGGGGGTTTGTTTCATTTTTTTAACGAGCTTGACATAGCAATATAACTATGATCATGAAGTTGGTTTCATTTTTATGCAATCTTGAAACCAAAGGTAAACTACGCTTAGGAATGGTTTCATTTTTACACAAGCTCGAAACCAAAGGTAAACTACGCTTGTGGTCATCTGTTTCATTTTTTAACGAGCTTGACACATGAATAGAACTCTACTCATGAGGATGGTTTAATTTTTATGCAACATTGAAACCAAAGGTAAACTATGATTGGGAGGACCTATTTCATTTTTACACAAGCTTGAAACAGAAAATAACTATGCTTAAAGGGACCCATTTAATTTCTTAATGAGCTTAAAACTAAATGAAAACTATGCTCATGATGGCATGTTTCATTTTTAATGAGCTTGACACAGAGAGGGAACTATGCTCATGTCTCTTCATGGCTTCCACTATGACGACGCTCCATAAGGAATACATGTCGAAGGATAAGCCTCGATCATGGCTTCTAAGAGGTCCTCATTGGAAGGAAGATAAACCCTGTCAACTCTCGAATCCAAGGTTAAAGAAGACGAGCAATCAAAGAGAAGCTCGTGTTTAGCAGAAGTTGGAAGCATGGGATATAACGCCACATAATTTACCTGCAGCGGGTGAGATACTGCATGGATATAAGTCGGATGATTGGTAGTCGGGCGAGAGTTAACAAACGAAAGTTGATCGATAGTCACAATGCATCCGTCATGAGGGAAAGGAAACACTCGGAAGAGTGTGGACATGAGATCTTTCATCGCATAGACATAATCTCGTCCAAGGAGCAGAATAAAATCCAAAGGACTCGGAACTACCAAAACATCAATAAAGACCGTTTTCCACCTAATGAAATAGGAAAATGAGCAACAACCCTCAGAGGTTGATTGATTCCTCTATTAAAATCTAATAGATTCTGACTAATGGGAACAAGTTGCGGGGAACCTATAGCCTTCCAAGAATTTGAGGACAAAATGCTAACTGCGGCATCTTCATCAACTATAGTATGAGGTACATCTATCTGACAAACATGCACAATGATTATGAAAGGAAGATAGGAAGGAAGGCGAGGTGTAGAGAGTCCATTCCAATCAATAAAAATCAACTGATTCCCAACCAAAGGTGGAATACCATAAGCCTCATTACTTGGGGGAGGTCCTGTACTAGAAGGAGTAGTTCCCCCTGCATGGTAGAATATGTATTAACAAGAAGAACTTGAGCGGTATTAGATTCACTCTCTAATAGGAGAGCGAGATCGACCGAGGATGAAACTAGATCAATTACTTGGGTTTCACTCTTTAAGGGAGGAGTGGGATAGATCGAGGATGAAACTAGATCAACCACTTGGGTTTCACTCTTCAAGGGAGGAGTGGGATCGGCCGAGGATTAAACTAGATCAACCGATGGAAAGTCAAGAGGAAATTTACTACAACTTGTTGGAGGCTGTGATTGAGACACATAAACACTTTCCAATAATCGCAAAGCTTTGTCCATGCGAGGACAAAGGTAAGTACGATGCATGTCCCTACATAATAAGAAAGGATTCTTGAATTTACTTTTTTGACTCTTAACCAAAGATTCATTGGTTGACAAGGTATCATAAATATGATGTCTAGAGGATGATGATACCGGTCATTCTGAATCTCGTGGCCATACTTATAAGACCTTGAGAATACCAGGGAAATCCTTAAGAAAATGGGGCCCCTCACAAATACTACAAGGGAACTTAGGTTTACGAAGATTCAAAATAGGTACATCAATACTTCCAGCATGATGATTAGTGGCTGGTGGATTTCCAACATGATGTTCATAGGTTAGAGTTTTGATATTCTGCTTAGTTTTCTTCTTCTTAGCCTTCCTTTTCTTCTTCTTCTTATCCACCTGCTTACTAACTTCACAGTTTTTAGCAGGTGAAGAGGAAGAAAGGGAAGCATACTCAACATTTGACGAAGAAGGATCAACGTGAGGTTGATGCTCTTGTGGGGGAGGACTATGATCCGAAACAATCGGTGCACTTGGGATAACTGGATTAGAGAATAACCATACTGGTAACCCTATAGTCAATCCATGAAGGCTCAATATGGCCATGAAGGGAGGACCAACACTTCCATATTAAGGAAAATAAAAATATGTACCCTAAAGAGGGGTCTCTTGGTTGGTAGTCCCAAAATATTTTTCCATATCTAAACTCTCTAAGAACCTCTAAATTACCACACAAATCAAACACTACTCAATTCTAAAAGCAACAAGCAGTCTATGGAAGGGATGGATAAATAAGCTAGATTTTCACAGGATTATCAAATTTCAACAACTCGTGATATACTGTAGGTTCCAACAGCTATACTCGGCCTAATATTTCAAATCACTAACCAGGGAGGATTGGGACCGTACCCTTGACCGTATAACCCAACTACCTAGAAGTACATGCGTAGTAATCTCCCTGAGTGCTGCTCTCAGTGTATTACAACAATAAGATGGCCAACAGGTTTACTTGGATAGTTCCAGGATGCTAAAGGGGTGTCCCGATATACTCAAGGTACATGGGAGCTCAAATCCGTAGTAGTGTTTTCTAATGCAAAACCGTACGAAAGGGGCATTCCTATATACCGTCGAGTATGTGAAAGAAACTCTTGATATACCATAAAAGTAAGTGAAAGGTCATTCAATATACCAAAAATTATGTGGAAGAACCACAAAAACCCCTGAATGCAGTGTAGGAAAATAACAACAGTTCCTATGCTTTAAGATGTTGGAACACGTCTCTAACCTATTATTGAAGTTGCTAAATGTTTTAACTTAACTAGCGCTTGATTTTATCTTATGCAATTAAGTGAATGCATGAAGTGTAGACTTGTAAAGTAAAAAAATGCACCACTAATCTAAATGAAATGAAAATCTTTCATTTTTTGATGAATTCCTACTTAAAGAGAGAGTAAGAGGTTCTTTTTCCCAAGTGAACAACCCTACGCAAATTCCATTTTAACTTTTTCAAACGTGGTAGAACAAAGACAATCCACACCAAAGCAAAAATTATTTGGAAACCTTAATATGGGTCAAAGAGATTGTAGGATACACGATTCATGGCCGTGAGGGGGAATTGTTTTTTCAAAAATGCAATTCATTTTGCTTAAAAATGCATTCAAAATACTAGTTTGGACTAAAGGGGCCAAACATGGCTCCAATTCTCAAGAAGACCCAAAAAGGCAAATTTTTTGCTTGAACAAATAATGAGAAAAGTAGATCTTTAATGAAAAGAAGAAGGGATCTAATCACTAGTTCGGAACAAGAAAGAAAATTCCTAACCCCTAACTATGCAAAAGCTAAAAGTAGTTTTCTTTTCTTTTATAAAACTTAGATCTGAACCAAAACAAGACTAGCTAAAAGCAGAACTCTTTTTGGAATTTTCATAAATATTTCAAATCTAAGAAAGAAAGTGAAAATAAAGTTATTTCCTTAAAATAAGATGGAAACAAAATATTTTCTTCTCTTCAACTGTAGAAAGCAAAAAACACTATACAAATCCAGTCACAAACCAAGCAACAGGGCACTGCAAGGTCTGAACAGAAAATCAAGCCAAAAATCAATAGATCGACACGAGCTATAGGTATACACTAGATCGTCGGTGGGTAATCGACGTGTTTTTCTAAAGAGCAAAGCGCAACGGCGATGCACTTTTTCCAAAGGAAAATCATGATAGACTGATAGTGACACACTGTACATGAAGGTAAAGTGCGTTGGGCGGCCCAGAAAATTGAAAAAAGAAATATTTTCAATCCAATCAACAGACTTCAGGGTGTGAGAGCTAAAGGGAATTATACAGTGGCACATAGACAATCAGAGCTACCAATTGGATGTGATCTACCAAGTGAAAATTAAGCCAGATCTAATAAAAAATAAGGCAAGCAAGGAAATCTACAACTTAAATAATTCGATCCCCAGTGTGGTCGCCATTTTTGTTAATGGATAAATATGTCGGTGCGGACACCAACCGATATCCCTGGTCCGAATGGTTCATATCTAGAACAAAGAAAAACAAGACTGAAAACATTTCCCTAGATCTATCAAATTACTTGAATATCAAGAGTCCAGTCCATACCTATTTACGAAGGTCGTCCTCATGGCTTGGAGCTTTCGCAATCTAGCTTGTTGATGAAAAGATTACCTGCAAAAGATTCAAAAGGAAAAATACAAGAGTCTACAAGATAACATGATATATCTAAGCAATTTACCAAGGAGAACTACTATAAATGAAATTACACATCATTTATGGGAAAGGAAGACATTGATGTATTAATTAAAATAGAGGAAAGAATTACAACCAATGAATCCTTGGTGTTGAAGATCCTTTCCAATGGAACCTTGCCTCAATTTTCCAATCATGGAAGAATTGATTCCTGGCTTAATTTCTCCAGCATTTGGATGCTCCCATTTGAACCCCCCTATCCCATGAAGAGGAGATTCATTTATAGGACAAAAGAGACAAGGAGGAGAGGAGAGGATTAGGGAGAAGGAGGAGGTGGGAGGCGAGTAAGATCCACCCTATATGGAAGGGATAAGCCTCCACGAGGGTCTCCTTTGAGAGACTTCTCGAAACTTCTCTTTTTCCCTTCGTATAGGAACCGACACACCCTAGACATAAGCAATGCACTCTGTAGTGGAGAAGTTGCGTTGATGAGGAAAAGACGCACTTGGATAGAAGGCAAGGTGCGTCGATCTCTCTAAACAGGGTTTTTACAGGGAAAAAACCTCATGACTCATATTCCAAGGATTTTGGTCAAGCACTTCAGGTATTTAGGCAAGGATAAAGTGTACATGGTTCATAATCATGATGAGTACAAAATTTCTATGTAACAAAGCGTATACCATAGCCACCATCACATTGTCTATGTCTTCATTGGTATCCCTGCCCAAAATTAGAGTGAAAATGGAGAAATATTTATGAGCACATGGGGTGAATATCTTATATTTCTAGGTGGTAGGGAGAACTTTGCTTTGGCCCTGGTTATATCATAGACTTTAAAATATATTGTCCCTATGAGCTTGATTCAAATTTATATACCTCTATTTGGCTCTCATGTGATAGGATGACTGTACCTAGGAATGTGCCCAACATTTGGGTGATGGACAAGCGAATTATGTAGAATAGTACAATTTGGTCATCCGCGACAATGGTGGAGGAAGAAGTAGAGTAATAATTTTGAGCACACAAATATACAAACTTAGCAAAAGAGAAGTCATAGGGAACAACATGTTGGGACAAATTTGATACTCAAAATGTGTTGATGATTGGCCTCAGGTAAACATCCTATATGCAATGCCTATTAGCTATTTTGGGGATGAATTGGTCATATGAGGGGTTTCTATGCGATCGAATTCATCAACAAAAGGGGGGCTTTGGGATGAGGATACTTCACTAGAATTGGAGCAAGAACTAACAAAGTGGGAGAAGGAGCTCCCTGAGGTAAATTTGGTGGTCCTGGGCTTGGTTCCAGGGATTTTATCAGAAGGAAGGGACATGTTTTAATACTAAAAGGTTGAATAATTAGACAGGTTCACCACTTTTCAATTGAAATAGACTAGGATGATATTTTTGAATGAATTACCTAAAAATTATGGAGACAAGAGTAGTGATGGTATCATTGATACATAGTTGGCGTGGTTCATGGTTCGAATGCGACTGTTTAGGTGGATCTACAAATAATTCTAGTTGAAAATGTTTTTCTTTAGTTCACTCGTGAGATTGAATTCGATATAAATTGGGTAAATGAACATTCATAAGCATTAAAAAAGGAGGAAATATTCATCGATGCCCGAGGATACTGGAATTAAGTGGCATTCAACATTGTCATAGGATGGTGTTGGTGTCTTTTGTCCGAGTTGGAGGGACATGCGATGGTTTATCATTTGTTGTCAAAGACTAACATGGTCAAACCTACCCCTTGTATCATTTGATTGGTAGGTAAGTATCCCCCAAGATTCAGTCCAAGGTGGTGGGGCATCCCCCTAGGGATATTCCTTACTCCATAAAGTCCTGATAGAAATCCCAAACCTTTGATCTCAAAACAAGATTCAATTGGTGTTGTTGGCACAAGAACCACACATGTGAAATCCAACTATTTTTCCCTTTGTGTGAATGGTTGTGATCGAGTGGCCCACCTTTCTTAAGTTAATATTGGCCATCGACAAGGGTATCACTTATGAAAAGATCTGATTAGTTTTCATCGCATGAACACTTGTCATCACAAGAAGAGACTTGAGGATAGATCTCACACCATTTCCAGGGGACCATATTTTGTTACCACCCAATCAAATACCATTGTGTGAACGGTTGTGATCACACAATGAGACTTGCGTGCAGTAAATATGACATTGTTTGTAGGGAACCCCCCTCTATTACCTCTTGATCCACTTCCATTGCAAAAACGATTGTGATCACATGATGAGACTTGAACTGTAGATCTCACACCGTTCACTAGAATGTCGTTTCCTCCCAATCAAGTACCATTGCATGAACGATCAAGATTTAAAGATTTTACTTGCACGATGGATCTTACTCCATTCATGGGGGGATCCTCTTCCATTGACTCTCAACCTTGTTTATGTGTGTGGATGGTTGAGATTTAATGACCCAATATTCCTAGAGTTATTTGAAGCCTCTGTGGAGATAATTTCTCTTGTTATATTTTGATAGGGAATGCTTGAGTGGAAAATCACGATTTACTACTCTTTTATCTACAGGGATGTTAGCCATTGATGTTTTGTGACTCGACCTTGACTTGAAATTGTTCCCTTTCTGTGTGATTGAAATGATATTTTAGATTATCTGGGGAGGGAAATATGGATCTATGCAGGTGAACAATGAATAATTTGTTCCAAGGAACGACAATTCCAAAATACCGTGAAGGATTAAGGAAGATTTGACCAAGTAGATCCCTAATTAAGTGACCCAAAATGTATTTGGGGCACTAAGGACCCAAAATAAAGAATCGAAAAAAATATGGACAAAATAAGGAGCTCAAAACTCCAAAATGGTCCAATAGAGTAAGTGAGTCCCAAAATGGATTCCCTAAAGGGTTTAACATAGTCAAAATGATGACTAAAGGCTAGAAGAGGGAGGACAACGATAGTAAGGGATCCTACCTAAGCACTAAGAATCCTTAATAGGTTGTAGTTATATAAGATAAGGTAAGGGGACTCAAGGAAGATCATCCAATAGATAAAGATGCATAGAAGTATTGATGTCATCACTAGGTAGGTCATGCATGAACATAGCATAAAAGTATACCACACATAAGTATCTTCATGTGGGTAGGCGAATGTGGTGAAAAGAGTGAAAAATACATACAC
Source organism: Larix kaempferi (assembly GCA_027924585.1). Lineage (NCBI taxonomy): Eukaryota > Viridiplantae > Streptophyta > Pinopsida > Pinales > Pinaceae > Larix > Larix kaempferi. The sequence goes on along the minus strand of BSBM01001005.1, from coordinate 40,902,533 downwards.
TACATATTGTTCTCCTCATAGGAGTTGTTATCCATGGGAATAATAACAAGTTATTAAGAAGGAGAGAAATAAGTAACAAAGCAATACGAGACAAAGAAAATGAGGTAAAAATGATAACAAAGAAATATGTATGGGGGGAGGTTCCTACCAACACTTGTAGTTTGAGTTAATTCATTGATATCACGAGGGAATTCTTCACCTCCCAGGCTATGACATCCTTTAATACATGTGAAAACTTGCATGCTATGATAATCAATGAAAAACAAAGGTACAAGGGAGTCACTTAGACTGTCATGATAACAAGCATGCTAAAGACAAAGAGAAAAGACAGACCAAGAAGCAATGAGATGCATGACCAATAAAGAATGTTGGTACGGGAGACACAAAAATATAACTCTTGTGAAAGAGAAGCAACAACCAAAATATGAAATGATATGTTATCCAATCTAACTACCATGCAAGCGAAATAATAGCTAGACTTTGGAATGAGATATAAGCAAGTCTAACTTCTATGAAAGTAGTCTACCATGATTATCGTAGTCTCTCTTTGGATGCAACGCGAGGGATATTCTTCTTATACTCAACATCGAATATATCCCCTCTATGATACCATGTAGAACATATTCACTATGCAGCACAATGATATACACACAAAAGAGAACACAATAATTCTTAAACAAGTCATACACATACAATAGCATTGATCTTTTTTATGGATATTATAGGTTGTTATAAGTTATAACTAATTCCTATAAGTGAGGAATACATTGAGAGATTATCTCAACCATCTTCCAACAACTTCTATTGATAACCTATTAATGACGCCTATTAAACTAGTCACTAATACAATGTGACTTTATTACATAACTAAGCCATAAATACTACTAAACATAACTTCACATGCATCCCTATCCCATAAGGACTACCAAACATCACTTCATATGCATTGAAAGGTACTACATAACATTCTACCTGATCGACATAATCAACGTTAGTGGAAAAATAAATTTTACATCCTTTGGTGATTCTCATGGAAGAATTCTCTTCTAACCAACCCAATGGACATGTTTATGCTAGATCATAAGTCTCTTGACAAGGCTCCTTGGCGGGCTTTTTAATTGCCTTCCAATTACTTAGAAAACAACTAAGAAGTGTACATTAATTGTTAACCCGGGGTTCATTGAGAACTTGCAAGTTACCGTGCACTGTATGTGCAAACCACAATCTCCTCTTACATTAGTTTATCTACTTGAAGTTGTAGTTCAATAACCTTACTTACAAACAATGGTATAAGCAGTTACAATGTCTTGGCAAGGAACTAGCCATCTAAACAACTATTGAAGCTAAATTGCAATGAAAGTAAATCACACGACATGAAAGTAAATGCTAAAATTAAATTCACACTTGAAAGTAAATGTTAAACTAAATCAAATGCTACTGGAAAGTACATATTAAAGCTAATTCACACTATGCAGGAAAAGTAAATTCTAGAACTACGTCACACTTTGCAGGAAAGGCAGATTCTAATACTACGTTCACACTATGCAAGAAAGTAAATTCTAAATCTAAGTTCACAACACACTTGACAGAAAGGTAAATTGCAGAAATAAAATCTAAAAGCTATCCTTGCCAAATACAAGCTACTGTTTATGATCCAATGGAGTAAATAACATTATTGCATTGAGCTCAATGATTGTAAAATAAAACATTAAATCTCTATCTATGCATTGAAATCGAATTGCAAAAAAAAAATTCACACTTCATAAGAAATCACAACTAAGCAATGAAGTACAACTACATCAACATAAAATAAATAAAATCATATTGCAAAAGAAATTATGAAACTAAGATCTAATTGAATCAAAATGAGAGTATAGCTTTATTCCATCATCAATTGGACTATTGCTCTAAGAGTCCTCCCATAGAATGGAGAAAGAACTCTTAATTATACATGATTTCTCCATAATAAATAATAAATCAGGATCCAAAATATCCTCAACAAATTCCTAAAAGTTTGGATCTCAAAACTAATTCAAAACTAATCCAAGATCCTTACTAACTACATGCTATTTAGAATGCCTTTGAAGTCAAATTTGAATTTAGGGATAGAGGCTATAATAAAATAGTCAAAACTCATCCCAAATGTCTCTTAACAACTGTTGACTTCTTAGGTCCATCATATATTTGATAGAGATCTTCAAATCTTTGTGAATAAGCCAAATATGCACTCATATCCACCTCCATTTACCAACTTTAATTTAACATCATGATTTGAGACATATAAGAATAATAGAAATAATGGATTTATAAAAATCCACTACTCCTAATGAATATCTTTCTCCAAAGTTGGTGGTTGAAGGTAAAATTTGAATTATTGACTTTCTGTAATGCTGCAGATAGAGTTTCCGTAATGCTGCAGATACCTGTAGAGTTTCCGTAATGTTGCAGATAGAGTTTCTGTAATGTTGCAGATAGAATTTCTGTAATACTGCAGATGGAGTTTCCGTAATGCTGCAGATATAGTTTTCGTAATGTTGCAGATAGAGTTTCTGTAATGCTGCAACAAATGTTTTGCACTGCTACAGAACTCACTCAAATATGTTGTAGCTGCTTCCGACAATTGATTCAATATTCAAAGCAAATACATAGTACGCTAATTCCCTTAATGTTAGTAAAAAATCAGATGAAATACTAAGACATGTAATGGAAAAATTACTTGAGCATAAAAACCCGGATATTAGCGTAAGAAAGGATCAATGCATGAATATGGATAGGCAAAAGGAATTATAAATAAGGTGAAATGGTGGTAAAAATATGCTAAATCCAAGGCCCGTCATCTCCCCCAAACTGAAAATGTTGCATGTCCTCATGCAACCCTGTGTCAACCAAGCTGAATGATGTTCATTCTTAATGCAGGCCTCAAAATTCATTGTCAACAAGCCACCACCAATGTATCTGATCATCAAGAGGTATGAAATTTCATCATGAACAATCCTCCATGCCAACTTAACACTTTCAATTCAAAAATGCAAGAAAAATATATTTTGTAGCCAATGGACTGGCAAATTCCAGCTTTCCCAAAAAATGTCAATTTTCCAAAAATATGAACTGGGTTTTTACCAAACTTTGTAGGGGTGTTAGGAATGCCATTATGCTTCTCCCAGCCAAAAATTGGAGAAACCCACATCATGGTTTTCGAGAAAATGAGAAAATGGCTGTAGGTGACTATGCTTGATTTCTCGAAAAATATCAACTGGGTTTTCGCCAAACTTTGCAGGGGTGTAAGGAATGCCATTATGTTTCTCCTAGCCAAAAATGGGAGAAACCCGCATCACGGTTTTCGAGAAAATGAGAAAATGGTTGTATGTGACTATTCTTGATTTCTCGAAAACCGTGCATCAGATTGAGCTGAAACTTGCTGTATTTATTCTTCTTACCCTGATGCCTATCTCCACCAAGTTTCGGGAAAACCCACTTCACCGTTTGGGAGATATCTTCATTTCAATTTCTGCAATTTTTTTTTTTATGCCATAAAATCCTCCATTGTTGTGCATGCATTTGCCAAGTGAACAAGACCGATGTAATTGCTGCAAATAATGGCAATTCTGCAATTTTTGATGCCATAAAATGCTCCCAAAATATTGTTGAAAACTGCCTTTAACAGCTCAAATGGTACAAATATCAGCAAATGCAGAAGAAGAGCAACCCCACTCATCTTTAAGAAAATAGAAGCAGTGCAATAGAAATGTTAAAAGTGGCATGTGCATTCCAATGTATTAGCAAATCTATGATACTGTTATAAATGAGATTCTACAGGAAAAGATTATCATGATGGTCATGGATTGGACATATCCACATGCATGTTCACGATCTTCTCTCTGCTCCCCCAAACTGAAGACAAAGCATGTCCTCATGCAAATGCAGTCACTTGTCTAACTTGAAGGAGAATGTTTTAAAGTATGCTATCAAGTAATGAATGACATCATTTTCATACCATTTCCATCATGTTGCCTTTGCATGTATTTCTCTCAAACAATTAGAGAGGAATGTTCCATCCCCATCCAACGAAACATATGTTCACAAGGTAGCCAATGTTTTGCAATGGTAAGAAAAATTTGGGCAGCTTAATCCATTTCTTCTCCCTTAATATGCCATGAGCAGTCCATTGCACTGAATCAACTTTCAACACATGCACCATTTCCCAAAAGCTTATTATAAATGATTGTTGTGAAATGCCTTATCAAGTACCAAACTGTGTGACATTGATTTGTTGCTTCAAAATGCATTTTCATTTTTATATGACCAGCCATGTCTTGATATTTATCTTGGACAACAATTTCTTCAAGATGTTCCTTGGAAAGGGCTGCATGCATTCCTTTTGAGCAGATTACATATATCTTGTGGATTAAACTTCTCAAAAATCCCCTTGCTAGCTGTAGGCATGTATCTATGTTTTCTTTGTTGCATCTACAACCATTCAAGATTAGTATTTGTATCCAGAGAAAGGAAACCGAAACCACAATCTTGTCTTAACGCTGCCTCATTGCTGCTGAAATAAAATTCATACCAGATCTTGAAATGCTGCTACAGGACTGTCCACGTGCTTCAACAAAATTCATGTGCTTCTGTTTGTCCATCCAGTCTTCTCCCCAAACTGAAGAGTAAATCAGCTTTTGAGAAAAAAAAAGATTTTCATTGATAAATCTATGTTATTGACAGAATTCATGAAACTTATAATCCGGGAACAAGATTTTTCTGTTATAATATCAATGTGCATTCAAGAAATAAATCTCTGTTTCCATTGCTTTCTTAATATTTCTGCATAATGATGCCATGCCACACCCAAGTTCTTTTATTTATGCAGCAAGTCTTCATTACAGCCTGTGGATCCAAGATGCTCTAAGATCGTTTGATAGTCACCAAATTTGCAGACCCTATATTCTAGTGGAAAGTTAGAGCAATCCATTTTTTTTAAAAAAATTACAAACCATTGCTCTCATAACAATAAGAATACATGAAGCAAATAATAACTACTAGGATAGGGACCACACCACTCATGAAAATTTTCAATCAAACCTTTGTGCCTAAAACTTGCATTCATTACCCAAACTGACTATGTGCATAAACCAACAACAAATTTTATAATAAGCAATCCCATTATGCTATGTTATCCTCTGCAAAGTAGAATAAGGAATCTGAATATGTGGTTGCACCTACTTAATAATTGCTTTGTCAAATGTGCAACTACAGGACAACTCACTCACCAATGTTGAAATCATGTGAAAGAGGTAGAGGAAGTCCTTGTAATATGAAATCTTAAAACCATATTGGCATTTGATGCTTATGCTACCATCGACATTTTCCACCACTTCTCAATGCAACTCACCTTTTATTGCTACTTCCAAGTTTAGCTCTCATATGCATCACACTTCAAATTTTTTGTTTCTTTCAGCCAATCCTTTGTATTTCTTCTCATGCGTATGTAATGTCCCAAATTTGGCATTGGGTCACAATGGCCTAATCACATTGTCCCTATTCAATAGAGTTTGTCAAATTGATGCTAAAGTTCAAATAATTGCCAAGGAGAAAAATTACTAGTTTCCTAAGTTTGGGATGGAAACTTTGGGATTTGGAATAATGGGGATAATAAATGATGTTTGAACATTAGAATGGAATAAATATTTAATAAAGGACCTAAATAAATATATACAAGTGAAAATCAAAGTAGCATTTGATCATGAAGACACATGGAGGAAGTGGGACCCACATATGGCTAGATTTTCCCACTACACTTGGCATCATTCTCTCACCAATTCAAATTCAAGGTGAATGGTAACATACTTGGGGGATTCCAAAAGGTATTATTCATGGCATGACTCATCCAAGGTCGAAATATAGAGGAAGAGTAACTCCCATGGAAGAGGAAGAGGCAATTTGGAGCTAGTGAGACACTTGGGGTAGATTCCCTAGCTCTATGACAACAATGATGAAGATGCTATGACACCTATGACACAAATCAGACCTGAAGGCTGACATATGACACCTATGACATGTCAGGGCTAAAAATAGACTCCAAGAGGGCGCTCAAAGGTGTTAAGGCAGCTAAGATGCTTCCACATGTGATTTGGTGGAAGTGGGAGACTAGGAATTGTTGTACAAGTGGTGTTCTTTGGAATCTCTTCCCAACTTGAGTTGGCATGAGTCTCTTGGAAGGAATTAGACCCATGGAGGACATTATAACTTTATAAATGTCAATAACAAAGAATGAAACCAACTCTTGATCATTTGTAGAATTTGCAATTGCATTTGTGTAGAGGGAGAGCTAGTGGATGACTAGTTTCTTTCCTTAGCCAATTTCGAGGGTGAAAGATTCTCATCCAAGTTGGTAATTGGAAAGGCCATTCAGACCTTTCATTTGGAACTTTAATGGAGTCTTTATTTGCAGATGTAAGCTACAGGGCAGCTCATGTTTTCTTCTATTGCAACACATTCTCTCAACCATTTCCAATTTTGATGGCATATTCTTGATCCTTAAGGGAGGGCGTTTTTGGTGAGCTATTGTACTCTTTGGGGGAGATTCTCATGCCCCATTTCTTTTGTAATATGAATTAAATACTATTTTCTTCATCTCCAGAAATTTTCAGGTCGAAATTCCAAGTAGAAATGTATAAATCGCATTTTTAATGGAAGAACAATGCCATTTCCCCACTACCTTGTTGTGAACCAATGTATTGATGATGATTTCCAATGAATGGATGATTCTCTAATACATTTGTGATTAATATATTTCCATGGATGTATTTTATAAGTTTCATGTATTGTACTTGAGCATTTGAAGTATTTTTACTCAGTTTAATTGCATTGGGAGAAGAAATAGTGCCATTTCCCCAAGGGTCGAATTGGTGATTTTTGCAGTTGAATGGGAGAGGGTTGGAACAGATATAATAATAAATTAATGGTACACATGAGACTTTAATAACATATTTAATACATTCCCTACCTCTTTTCATAAATTTGAGTGGTTTTGGAGGCATTTGGGAAGCCATTTTCAATACTAACCCCAGGGGGATTTGAATCCCAAATTACTAGTAAAATTGCATACTTGGTCCAGAATCTTAAGAGAGTTTGCAGATGTATTTTGGTGGTCATATATCATCTATGAACATCATATTCAAGTTCTAATATAATTCATACACCTTCCTTGAATATTTGAAAGCATTTGGAGTCAATTCGAGACCTTGAGACCAATACTAGTCAAAGAAAAATTATTAGTAAAGTTCCCTACATTGTACAGAATTGAAAGAGGATTTGCAGAAGTATTTTAAAGGTCCAAGGGCATACCTGAAACACATATTTATGTTCTAATATCATTCATATACCTTCTCAGAAGATTTGGGATCATTTGGGGCAAATTTGGGACCTAGAGATCAAAACTAGTCAAAGGTCTAACTAGGGAAAAAAGTGAAAAATTGTCATTTTAATAAAATTCCTAACAAGGGACATTATAGTGGTATCAGAGCATGGTCCTTGCACCTATGGATTAGGTACATACATTCAATAATAATAGGCATCCATGTCTTACTATTATGATGAATCCTATGAGTACAATTCTTATGAAGAATATGTAGATGCTTATGAGCAATATGAAGCAGAATGTGAATGGTACAAGGAAGAGGTGCTATCATGCAACACTTCTTACAATTTCAAGAGAAATGAAGATTATTCTTATGACTTTAAATATGATGAATATGAGTGTGTCACACCAACCAAGGATAATTCTATGAGTGAGTTCCAAAGATGGAGAGCAAAATATAAAACCTTGCCCCAACAATATCAAGAATATCTTGCTTTTAGCAAAAATACACAAAATGCCATGTCTTTTGAGTAATTTGCTGAACATGTTTTTGAAAATAGGCCCAAAAATGTAGATATGGAGTTAGTAAAGAAAGGTTTATGCCCTTCTTGTAAAAAACCTTGGAGTGAGTATCATACATGTGTGCATGAAATTATGTCCCACTTGAGGAGAGCTTTTGAAAATTCTTCAAAAAGAGATTCCAAAGATATTGATCATAAGGAAAACAAGGGGGAAAATGCATCATCTTGCTTAAAGGATAAAAATGAAGAGACATCACAAGAGCATGAAGAAGATTCTATTGAAAATATGGAAGATCATTTCGAGACACCTTCTAGCTTAGACATGAACCAAAGAGCATCTACTGATGGATGCTTAAACTATGAAGGAGTACCTACTGATGGGTGCTCACACCTCTATGTTGGTGACATAGAGATCACTTTGAAAGTGTTGCTGCAAGCCCAAGTTCCATTAAGCATGATAATGAAGACCTTTTAGCAGTTGAAGAAGAACCAAGATCAACTTCCCCATCACCACTTGAGCTTCATGAAGTTGGTCCAAGCAAAATTGAAGAAGATGAGGAGGTTCATTTGAAAGAGCCTCATTTTCTTGAAGGGTCCTTAAAGATGAATGAAAATAAGATCCAAGAGTCCCTCAGCATTCTCCATGACACTCAAGCATTGGTGTCAAATTCTTGTTAGAGAGCTACTTCATTGGAGGAAACATCCTTCCTTAAAGACATGGAGAAGATTCAAAGAGCAATGTGCCACATCAAAAGTAATTTCATGTCTTTGATTTTTGATAGAAACCATTTGTTTGAGCTTAATGAATTGTTACATGATGCATACTTGAAGAATAATGAGGATATTCATAAGCTCACAATTCAAAATGAGCAACTTCTTGAAAAGTTGCAAAATACTTGTTTTTCCTCTTATGTTTCAGATTGTCAATGGTAGATTGTTTGGAGGATTCTCATGACATGGTGGATCATGAGAAATGTGAGAATTTGAATGTGCTTAATGCGTTTGAAGATGAACTTGAAGAGATCCAAACACTTAATGTGGTGGAAGAGAAACTTGAATTGTCTCTTGATGAAGGTTATGCAATTTTTAAAGAAGAACATGATTCCTTTACATTGGAACCAATCTATGACAAAGGTTTCCCACTTTTGAAGGAACTGCATGATACTACCCACATGGATCCTTCCCATGATGAAACTTCTCCACTTTTTGATAATTTGGGTGAGTTAGTTCATTCTCCTACATCCTACAATTCCATGTTTTGTAGTATTAGTCTCCATGAAGTATGGGTGAAGGGGTTCTTTTTGATGGTGCCACATGAGGAGTATGGAACTCCTAGATTTACCTTTTACGATGACATGGTTGGAGCACATTCTTATTTACATTTGTAGCAACATTATTTGTCACTTTATGATGATGCAAATCTATATGGATGCACCTATGATATGCATTTGAGTCACTTGAAGACTCATGGTTTTTCTTGCTCAACACTTGATTCATTTGATGTTGGAGAAACTTCATCCAACACTTGGGAGAATATATTTATGATTGGAGAACATTTTTTTTGGCAGCCACATACTTTGTTATATTTTTATGATTCTCACATTCATGGATGTATGGGTGAGACTTCTTTGAGTTATTTGAAGTCTCCTTGTTTTTTCTACTCATTATTTGGTTCAGATTTTAGTGGAGATTCTTCATTCACTTCTTGGATGAAAGAATACATGCCTGAATATTTTGATGCATATCACATCCTTTTGGAGCAGCGTTATAGGACATGGGATCCTCACCTATGTTATTGGATCAGATTTGATTGGTCACTTGAAGCTTGTATGCACTTGGAAAATGGTGGTCTACTTGCTTGGAGGTATAAGCACTTTCATAACTCTTTGATGAAGCATATCCTTGATGTACATTTTCATTATGTTGTTATGTACTTTGATGATATATATTTGGTACTCATGATGTTTGGAAGAATGCATACAATAAAATGGAATCCAAGAATCATCTTATCTAATGGTGTGGGTTGGAGAGCACTCTTAATTGTTGGGGTGCAATACAAGCAATGGGACCCTGGAATAATTTTTGTCTCATTGGTTTTATTTTTTTGGGGGGAAGAAAGCAGTATGGGAGATGGATTCCCCACTTAATAAAGTGATTTTAATCAGAGTAGTGCAGCAGCAAGCATGGTGGTTCCTCTCTAAAATATTCATGGAAACTCAAAGACTCAAGGTTGGGCAATTCAATGGCAACTTCAAAGAATTATACAAAAAGCAAGTTTTTCAACACCCATGTTTAAAATTGGTTGAAGACAAGCAATATTGGGAAGGGAGGATTTGTAATGTACCAAATTTGGTATTGGGTCACAATGGCCTAATCACATTGTCCCTATTCAGTAGAGTTTCTCAAATTGATGCTAAAGTTCAAATAATTGCCAAGGAGAAAAAATACTAGTTTCCTAGGTTTCGGGTGGAAGCTTTGGGATTTGGAATAATGGGGATAATAAATGATGTTTGAACATTAAAATGGAATAAATATTTAATAAAGGACCTAAATAAATATATACAAGTGAAAATCAAAGTGGCATTTGATCATGAAGACACATGGAGGAAGTGGGACCCACATATGGCTAGATTTTCCCACTACACCTTGCATCATTCTCTCACCAATTCGAATTCAAGGTGAATGGTAACATACTTGGGGGATTCCAAAAGGAATTATTCATGGAATGACTCATCCAAGGTCGAAATATAGAGGAATAGTAACTCCCATGGAAGAAGAAGAGGCAATTTGGAGCTAGTGAGACACTTGGGCTAGATTCCCTAGCTCTATGACAACAATGATGAAGATGCTATGACACCTATGACACAAATCAGACCTGAAGGCTGACATATGACATATATGACATGTCAGGGCTAAAAATAGACTCCAAGAGGGCGCTCAAGGGTGTTAGGGCAGCTAAGATGCTTCCACATGTAATTTGGTGGAAGTGGGAGACTAGGAATTGTTGTACAAGTGGCGTTCTTTGGAATCTCTTCCCAACTTGAGTTGGCATGAGTTTCTTGGAAGGAATTCGACCCATGGAGGACATTATACCTTTATAAATGTCAATAACAAGGAATGAAACTAGCTTTTGATCATTTGTAGAATTTGCAATTGCATTTGTGTAGAGGGAGAGCTAGTGGATGACTAGTTTCTTGCCTTAGCCAATTTCGAGGGTGAAAGATTTCCATCCAAGTTGGTAATTGGAAAGGCCATTCAGACCTTCCATTTGGAGCTTTAATGTAGTCTTTATTTGCAGGTGTAAGCTATAGGGTATCTCATGGTTTCTTCTATTGCAGCACATTCTCAACCATTTCCAATTTTGATGGCATATTCTTGATCCTTGAGGGAGGGCATTTTTGGTGAGCTATTGTACTCTTTGGGGGAGCTTCTTATGCCAAATTTATTTTGTAATATGAAGTAAATACTTTGTTCTTCATCTCCAGAAAGTTTCAGGTTGAAATTTCAAGTAGAAATGTATAAATCTCATTTTTAATGGAAGAACAATGTCATTTCCCCACTACCTTGTTGTGAACCAATGTATTGATGATGATTTCGAATGAATGGATGATTCTCTGATGCATTGTGATTAATGGACTTACATGGATGTATTTTACAAGTTTCATGTACTGTACTTGATCATTTGAAGTATTTTTACTCAGTTTAATTGCATTGGGAGAAGAAATAGTGTCATTTCCCCAAGGGTCGAATTGGTGATTTTTGCAGTTGAATGGGAGAGGGTTGGAACAGATATAATACTCAATTAATGGTGAAAATGAAACCTTAATAACATCCTTAATACATTCTCTACCTCTGTTCATAAATTTGAGCGGGTTTGGAGGCATTTGGGAAGCCATTTTCAGTACTAACCCCAGGGGGATTTGAATCCCAAATTACTAGTAAAATTGCATACTTGGTTCAGAATCTTAAGAGAGTTTGCAGAGATATTTTGGTGGTCATATATCATCTCTCAACATAATATTCAAGTCCTAATATCATTCATACACCTTCCTTGAGGATTTGAAGGCATTTGGAGTCAATTCAAGACCTCGAGACCAATACTAGTCAAAGGGAAATTACTAGTAAGTTCCCTACATTGGCCAAAATTGAAAGAGGATTTGCAGAAGTATTTCAAAGGTCCAAAGGCATCCCTGAAACACATATTTATGTTCTAATATCATTAATATACCTTCTCAAAATATTTGGGATCATTTGGGGCAAATTTGGGACCTAGAGATCAAAACTAGTCAAAGGTCTAACTCGGAAAAAAAGTGAAAAAATGTCATTTTAATAAAATTCCTAACAAGGGACATTACAACGTACCATATCCTGGAATGGCTTCTACAACAATTTATTCTATTGTAGGTTCTTGTGTCCAGCCTATTCCCTTTCTCCTATTGTGGTATTGGATTGTATATGAGATGCTTCCCTTTTTCTTTCTGTTGGTTCTTGTGTGACAACAGTAAGACTTCTTCTTCCAACAAATTCTTTGGCTTGTCCATGTGCATCAGTTGTCCATCTCTCCTTACTAATAGTTCTTGTGTGGCAGTATTAAGGATTTATATTGTTGGTTATTGTGTGACAACCATAGGGATTATGTAACAACATACTTTTCATGCTTGGGTGTTTAGAGATGTCAGGCTGAGCTCAGCTAGGGAAGTAAAGATGAGGTAATGCTTAAATGGAAGGATGAAGGTTTGAGTTGAGCAAGGGTGGTAGAGGATGGAAAAGAATGATGACGAGTAATGTAAATATTATGATGTGTAATGGTGTGGTCATGATAGGTAATGGTGTATTCATGGTAAGTAATGGTGTGCCCCTTCCCCCAAATTGAAATATTTTACTACCCTTAGAAATATAGGAGGAAGTAATGAAAAAGGCTCAAGTGATTTTCCAAATACAAATCTATAGCATTCAATGAACTTGACTAACAATAAAGAAAATAAGCATACATGTACCTATCTATGAATATCATGAAATGTGCAACAACATCCTGAGAAGAATGAGATCTGATGTGGTCCACAATGGTGTAGAAACTGACAAGAAAGAGCAATGCGGAATCCGGAGCTTGGATTTGGAGATAAAAAATGATCTTCTGATGTAGTAGCAAATCTTGGAACTTTATTTAAAGAGCATGATGGAATACTTTATTTCTCTCTTATTTGCAAACCTTGTCCGCCAGCAAGTTGGTTTTCAGACAAGATCTGTCTAACTGTGCCCAGAGGTTTTTCACAATCAAAAACTTTTTATTCCCGAGGGATGCTTGCCAACAAGCTAGTTTCAAGCATTACAAGATCTGATGGCGCCTGAAACAGGTTTTCACCATCAAATTTTATTTGGAAAGGGGGTAGGGAGGTGAGGGAGCTTGACATTGTAAGTGAGCCAAGCTACTTTATTGTGTGGGTTAGGGATGGATGTAGCAAAAAGTCATGGGAGAAATGGAATGGTGGGGGGGATAAAGTCAATCTAATGATAGTGGTGATATAGATGATGTTCATGAGAAAATATTATCAACCACATGAGGAAATGAAAGATGTATTAACTTCAGCATGCATGTATGGGAAAAATGAAATACATGAGCATACCATGGCGCTAGTGAATGAGCATGATGAATCTTACGTCTTTTGAAATGATTCTTTATAAAAATTGGGGTTGTGGCAATGGGAATATGGTAGTGGAAGTTGAACTTTGGAAGAGTAGTCTTCAAATTATTCAAATCAATTCTTCATATGCCTCATTCTGGATCCATCTGCCATCTTTAATAAAAAGTCTTCTGGTTGTTGTCTTTCGGTGAGACACTACTGGATTAGGCTTCTAGGACCTTGAGCTTCAAAAGTAGCACATATCATGCTAATGAATCTTCATTGTTGGATGTTTTGAGATAATTCCCATCAGTATTAAATTTGGTCTTCACGAATCACTTCATCCATAGATTAACCTTCTTTTAATCTTCCAAGGACCTGCAAAAAAATTGGCACTTGCCTGCAATAAAATGTGAGCTCACAGAAGAAGAGATTTGATCAGTCTCTCATAATCCCAAACATATGAAAGATAAATACAACACATTCTTATAAAACAAATCCAAGAAAAACAAAAAATCACTTTTTTTTACCTGTTGGAGAGCGGTGGCCACCTTAGACAACCCAACGGTATTTTGCTAATAAATTCTTCCTTTCACAACCAATTTGAGTGATTCCAAAGAAGAATGGAATTGGATTCATAGGGGTAAATCCAGTAGAAACAGTTTTTGAAAATACATTAATATGGTACTCCAAATCTGCTAAAGAACATCATGTAAGACAGACAGGTTACAATTTCCATCCTAGACCAAAAGTCAGTGATTTGAGCATAACATTTTCGCTTGTTGATGGATTGAAATGATTTAAATTGGAGGTTAAATTAGATTCCCATATGTATCTCCAATAGAAACAAGTTTTTAATTCAATAAGAATTGATGCGTCTAATATGCCAAAGTACAGCCGATGAGACAGAGTTCCGGGAGTGCTGATTTATGATAGGCAATTAGTATTTTGGGCATAACTTCCTCATATGATATCGGATTTGAGTGATTCAAATTGCATTGTAAACTATATTCATAGGAGAATATGCATTATAAATAGGTTTAAAAAAATTCATCCATTTAGGCACCCAAAAATTGATTGTCCTAACTGTGTTATTGAGCTGTCTACCCCACACCCAGTCAGTATTTTGACTATAAATTTTTCGTTTGAACTCCAAATTGAAAAATTTAAATTGTGTTAGAAACTAGATTCCAAGGGATACTTTGGATAGAAAAAGGTTTTAAAAATGTGTCCATATGGTATCTCAAAACATGACTGTCCTGACTGCGTCTTCAGTAAGCCCAACATGCCAAAATGCCCAAATAGCCAATTTTTCACTAAAATGACGATTTAGATGGAAGTGAATGTTTTTACGGATATAATTTCAATGTAATACATCAAATAAAAAATAAAATCAACAATCCATATGTTTTTCGAAGGTTCTGCAGTTGAGCTACGGATCCTCAAAAATTGAAAAAATTGCAAGATATGAATAAATGATTATATTCAAAATTCAAAAAATTGTATTTTAGTGCTAAATGATGTATTTTTACGAATTGAATAACATATTACATGCCATTTTTAAAATTTTTGAGTCTTGTGTACTCTTTCTTCAATGGCTTCCCCTCGAATCCTCTTAAATCCTTCAATAAAATCTTCATTCACGAAGCCTCATTCCTCTTTCCAAGCTTTCTACAAAAGACAAATTAGCAATATGTGTGGCTCTTACTGCACCACATAATCATCATCTTGAATTTTTTATTTTATTCATGAAAATAGAAGGCATAAATAAATGTATTACTATTGCATAAATTATTAACATGGTTCAAATTTGCAGATGTTATAGTGAGGTCGTCTTTGCGTCTTACTTGTCTCTGGGCCTCCATCCTTAAAAAAAACATATGCATGTATAATGAAAAAAAACAAATATCTCACTACCAAAAGAAAATTTACTCAAGCAAAAAAAAAAATAGTGGTTGTGATAACTCCCCAGCAATGGCGCCAAAATGACGGGCTTTTTAATTGCCTTCCAATTACTTAGAAAACAACTAAGAAGTGTACATTAATTGTCAACCCGGGGTTTGTTGAGAACTTGTGAGTTACCGTGCACTGTATGTGCAAACCACAATCTCCTCTTACATTAGTTTATCTACTTGAAATTGTAGTTCAATAACCTTACTTACAAACAATGGTATAAGCAGTTACAATGTCTTGGCAAGGAACTAGCCATCTAAACAACTATTGAAGATAAATTGCAATGAAAGTAAATCACACGACATGAAAGTAAAACATATGACATGAAAGTAAATGCTAAAATTAAATTCACACTTGAAAGTAAGTGCTAAACTAAATCAAATGCTGCTGGAAAGTAAATATTAAAGCTAATTCACACTATGTAGGAAAAATAAATTCTAGAACTACATCACACTTTGCAGGAAAGGTAAATTCTAATACTACGTTCACACTATGCAAGAAAGTAAACTCTAAATCTAAGTTCACAACACACTTGACAGAAAGGTAAATTGCAGAAATAAAATCTAAAAGCTATCCTTGCCAAATACAAGCTACTGTTTATGATCCAATGGAGTAAATAACATTATTGCATTAAGCTCAATGATTGTAAAATAAAACATTAAATCTATATCTATGCATTGAAATCGAATTGCAGAAATAAAATTCACACTTCATAAGAAATCACAACTAAGCAATGAAGTACAACTACATCAACATAAAATAAATAAAATCATATTGCAAAAGAAATTATGAAACTAAGATCTAATTGAATCAAAATGAGAGTATAGCTTTATTCCATCATCAATTGGACTATTGCTCTAAGAGTCCTCCCATAGAATGGAGAAAGAACTCTTATTTATACATGATTTCTCCATAACAAATAATAAATGAGGATCCAAAATATCTCCAACAAATTCCTAAAAGTTTGGATCTCAAAACTAATTCAAAACTAATCCAAGATTCTTACTAACTACATGCTATTTAGAATACCTTTGAAGTCAAATTCGAATTTAGGGATAGAGGCTATAATAAAATAGTCAAAACTCATCCCAAATGTCTCTTAACAACTGTTGACTTCTTAGGTCCATCATATATTTGATAGAGATCTTCAAATCTTTGTGAATAAGCCAAATATGCACTCATATCCACCTCCATTTACCAACTTTAATTTAACATCATGATTTGAGACATATAAGAATAATAAAAATAATGGATTTATAAAAATCCATTACTCCTAATGAATATCTTTCTCCAAAGTTGGTGATTGAAGGTAAAATTTGAATTATTGATTTTCTGTAATGCTGCAGATAGAGTTTCCGTAATGCTGAATATACCTATAGAGTTTTCGTAATGTTGCAGATAAAGTTTCTGTAATGTTGCAGATGGAGTTTCTATAATGCTGCAGATGGAGTTTCCATAATGCTGCAAATATAGTTTCCGTAATGCTGCAGATAGAGTTTCTATAATGATGTAGATAGAGTTTCCATAATGCTGCAACAAATGTTCTGCACTGCAACAAAACTCCCTCAAATATGTTGTAGCTGCTTCCGACAATTGATTCAATATTCAAAGCAAATACATAGTACACTAATTCCCTTAATGTTAGTAAAAAATCAGATGAAATACTAAGATATGTAATGAAAAAATTACTTGAGCATAAAAACCCGGATATTATCATAAGAAATGATTAATGCATGAATATGGATAGGCAAAAGGAATTATAAATAAGGTGAAACGGTGGTAAAAATATGCTAAATCCAAGGCCTGTCACTCCTCAACTAAAGTTTTAGAAATCAAATTATATTGAGAACACTATGAAATAGAGCATTTACCCTCTGGTTCTTCACTTGAACTTTGATTTGGAATAGTTTACTTCTATCTCCACTAGCCCTTGGTCATTTCAATGTGGTATAGACCAAGTTTTCATCCACATTAAAGGTGATGTCTAGCACTATTTCCTTGGGAGATCTCATTTTCTTTTTGAGAACTTCTACCATTTTGGACATAATTCCAAATGAAATTTCCAACACTTCTCATCTATGTAACCATCTGTGTCACAATGTTTGCAATGCTTCTTGGCATCTTTAACTCTCTCTATTGTCATTGCAATCTTCTTACCTTTATTTTTGTGAGTATCTTCTTTGTTCGGATACACAGGGTACTCCCAAAAGACCGAACACCTAGAGAAACCACTTCACAGAAACAGATCACAGATCGATACATCGATGTTTGACATGGTTAAAACCCCCTATAGGGAAACAGTCCACGGCCCCGGCCAAATAGCTTCCACGGAGCAGTTTATTATGCAAAAGAAAGAAAGTTACAAATGAGCTTCTCATAATCGATCAACTAGCCAATGAACCTCCATGCTCTTTAAATAGAGATCATGGACCAATCGGGTGTTAAGCCATAGATCAAGGGTAGGTATGATCCAAGAGAATTTGAATCGTCAGATCACTCTATGTCTAGAACATATCGTGACCATCGGATTAAATATTTACAAATGCATACTAAGGAAACACACTTTACGTAATGAATATATTACACAAGTTGATCTTAACTAACTCCTAAGTGTCTAAATATCCTAACATCCCCCCTTAAGAACAACTTGGGATAGGATTGAAGGATTTACAAAAGTGACACTATTAGGAGAAGGAAGGAGGCATTAGATCCTATCCTCTCTTAATGAAAAATTCCTGAACTCCTAACATAGATCGAAGTTTAGAGAACTTCGCTTATGTAAAAGACTTGGTGAAGATGTCTGCAACTTGATCATATGTAGGTCAAAAGAGCACTTCAAGAACACAATCATGAACAAGATTTCTGATGAAGTGCATATGTAGCTCAATGTGTTTGCTGCGTTGATGTAGAACTGGATATTTGGAAAGAATGATGGAACTTTGATTGTCGCACCAAACTGGAGTAGGCTGTTGTTGCTCGAATCCAAACTCTGAAAGGATATGTCAAAGCCATAAAGCTTCTTGACTGGCATTAACTGCGGCTCGATATTCTTCCTCTGCTAAATAAATAACAAGAGCTTGTTGTTTCTTACAAGCCCAAGTGACAGGTCCAGATCCCAGATTGAAAACATAACCTGCAGTAGACTTTCGATCATCAGGATCTCCGGCCCAATCTGAATCAGTGAAACCAACCAAAAAGGTTTCCCCCCTGTACTGTAATGAATCCCAAACTGAATTGTACCTCGAATATATCGAAGTATTCTCTTAGCTACTTTCTAGTGACTTTCATGAGGTGTTTGCATATAACGGGCAACATGACCAACGGTAAAGGAAAGTTCAAGACAGGAATGAGTCAAGTATAAGAAACTACCAACAAGCTGACGATACAAGGTGGCATCTACTTCAGGTGAAGTACAAGTGGCAGAAATTTTGACTCCAGAATGGAAGGGAGAAGGGGCTGGTTTACAATCTTCCATGTGAAAGCGACGAAGAAGGTCACATGCATGCTTAAACTAAGAAAGAAATATTCCTTCTTTGGTTTGCAGGACTTGGAGACCAAGAAAATAATGCAAATATCCTAAGTCTGACATTTCAAAATTTTGCTTAAGACTGGATTTCACATGGGTTAAAAGCTTAGGGTCACTACCAGTAAGAATAAGGTCATCAACATATAGAACAAGTATGATGAGATGGTTTCCTACTTTCTTGGTATAGACATTGGAGTCAGAATGGCATCTAGAAAAACCAGTGTCAAGTAGAAAGCTATCCATTTTGGCATACCAAGCTCTAGGAGCTTGCTTAAGGCCATATAAGGATTTCTTAAGGCGACAGACAAGGCTAGAGTTATTCTGAATATATCCAAGAGGTTGTTCCATGTAATTTTTCCTTATGTAAATCACCATATAAGAATGCAGACTTGACATCCATTTGATGTACTTCCCAGTTATGTAAGGCTGCAAGGGAAAGAACAAGGCGGATGGAGTTTATTTTTGGGACAGGAGAAAAGGTTTCATTGTAGTCAATCCCTTCAACTTATGAAAAACCTTTGGCAACTAACCTTGCCTTAAGTCATTCAACACTTCCATCTGATGCATACTTAGTTCTATGGACCCATTTACATCTAACAAGTTTTCTTCCTTTTGGAAGAGGTACAAAATCCCAAGTATCATTCGCCATTAAGGAACGATATTCTTCATCCATAGCTGCATCCCAATCTGGATTTCCTGAAGCTTCTGCAAAAGTTTCTGGATCATGATTCTCGGAAACTTGAGCTAAAAGAGAAGAGGCTCGCTGAAACTGAGAATGTGTTCGATGTTGATCTCTAAGATCACCGGCAAGATCACTAGCTTCTTCACATGTTGAACGGACCCATCGAGGAAGCACTTGTGCTGGTGCAACTGGAGGAACATGAGCAAGCGGAGGTGGATTTTCATCCTCACTATCATCATCAGAAACTGAAGTCGGAAATCTGTCAAGGAAGTTGGAAGTAGAAGAAGGCACAAACGTCGAAACAGGCTTGTAGGGAAAAGATGGCACAACCGCCGAGTTAGGCTCATAGGACAAGAGATTTTCATCAAATTTAACATCTCTTCTAATGTTGAAGAAGTCTATAACCTTTTACATCTTCAGAATATCCAACAAATATGCACTTTTCACTTTTACGCTGCAATGCTTTCCATTTTTCATCTGGAATGTGAGCCCATGCTTCACTACCAAACACACAGAAGTGACTTGCATCGGGTTTAGTTTTACTCCATGCTTCTTCCGGTGTGATACCTTGTAAAGCTTTAGTGGGGGTACGATTAACTATGTAATTTGCACAATTTATGGCTTCAGCCCAAAATTGAAGACTTAGTCCCTTAGATTGGATCATACAATTACCCATTTCTTTTAAAGTGTGATTCTTCCGTTCAGCTACACCATTCTATTGTGGTATATATGGAACGATGTGTTGTTGTTGGATTCCTTGTTCAGTGCAAAAAGTAGTGAATTTTTTATTAACATATTCTCCTCCATTGTCGAATCTTAACTTAATAATTTGATGATCAGATTGTTTTTCAACAAGGGCCTTGTAGGCTAAGAACATGTTAAATACTTCACTCTTAAGTTTTAGGAAATAAACCCAAGTGCATCTGGAGTAATCATCAATTAAAGTTAAGAAATATTTGAAACCAAAAAAGGAAGCAGATGGAAGAGGACCGCACAAGTCACTATGCACAAGCTCCAAGGGAACTGAGGCATGCCAAGAGGCACGTTTGTCAAAACTGTCCCGATGATGTTTTCCGAGTACACAACCGGAACAAACACCATCCCTGCAAGATACCATCGGAAGACCTGTCACCATATTTTCTTTACATAGTTGTTGCAATGAGAGATAATTTAAGTGACCAAATCGCTCATGCCAAAGTTTGCTCAAGTTATCACTATGAGCAACAAAAACGGAAGGAAAAGGTGATGACCCAAAGTTGTTAAATTTGTACAACCTATTAATATCATCAACAATTCCGGTAGCTAGGACATGTTGAGGATCTTTAAAATCCTTGATTACAACTTGGTGAGGTGTAAACGTCACAGTTTTACCTTCACCAAAATGAGTGATTTGATAGACTAATAACAAATTGCAGGAAATTCTTGGAACACATAATACATCACTAAAATGACCATTATCTACTGGAACTGTTCTAGATCCTACAACACTTAGAGATCTATCATGACCAACAAATATTTGTTTGGTGTTACATTCATGCATAGTAGAAAAGATAGCTTGATCCTTAGCCATATGATAAGATGCTCCAGAATCAATGAGCCATTCATTTGAAGTAAAAGAAGAAGATGCAGTATAAGAATAATCAGAAGCACAAAGTGCTTGTCCATGAGAGTTAGATTCTGAAGGCGAATCTAGGTTTATGTGGTGCTTCTTCATTGCTGCTTTCAAGGCTACCATCTTCTTGAAACACTTAGATTCATCATGATTATATTTTCCGCAATAGTTGTAATGATGCTCAGTCTTCTTTCCTTTTGGCTTGGATCATTTGTCATTTTTTAAAGAAGGAGCTGACTAAGAGGGTTTGGGACCTTTGTTTAACTTATTATTACGAAAATTTTGTTTCTTGGGAGGCTTGGACTTTTCTTTCTGTTGGGGCAATAAGGCTTTCCCAGATGTATCTGCATTGCTAGTCATTCCAAGATGGATGATCTTATCTTGCTCTCTAATCAAGGAATCAAAAAATGATTCAAGAATAGGCTCTTGATAGCTAGTTGCATTCAAGGATTCTTTCATGGAGTAAAATGTAGATACAAAAATATAATATGCAGGTCCATATTTTGAAAGAATATGATAAATGCATTGTTTGTCTTCCCTCTTAATCTTGCATTCTTCACATAAGAGTCTAAGAGTTTTGTACTTAGATAAATAATCTTGAATGCATGAAAAATCACTTGGATTTAAAGAAATCAACTAATTTTCGAGTTGATGACCTTGAATTTCATTGTGTTTACCAAACACAGCTTCCAACTTTTCCCAAGTTGTATCAGGTTCATCAATTCCAAATATGTGGAATCACAAATCAGTAGAGATTGACATCCCAATCAATCCACAAGCTTCATCACATCTATTTTCCCATTTTATTTTCTTATCCTCATCAGTGGGTTCTATTTCTTTCCCTGAGGTAATTCTGAAAAGTCCCCTACTTCGTAGAACATCCTCCATACGAGATTTCCATGAGAAATAGTTGGAACTAGTAAGTAGAATATCACAAGGGGCCTCCATATTGTAAATTAATAGATGTAAAAACAGGAACCAATAGTCTAGATGCGAAGATCTCGAAAAAACAAGCGGTTTCAAAACAACGGCACTGAAAACTGACTCCGTATGATGAAGTTATGCTTGATCAAAGAAAATGTTGAAGATGTCCCCAATAGTGACGTGGCAGATAGAAAATGGCCAACTAAAAAAAAGAACCCCCCTCTTCTCAAGATGAACCTTTGAAAATCACTTTACAAGAAAGTTGCTTTAAGTGAATCACTTTTGTAAAATAAATGATTTTCACTGATGTTACTTTAAATAGTGCAGCAAAAAAAATGAACTTAAGTGACTCACTTTTTATTTTTAATTTAAGTGAGATGCACTTTTACAATAAAGTAACATAAAATTAAAAATTGCATGCACTTTTGTTTAAAAGTAACTTAATAAGACTTGAACTCAAGATCTATTACAGAATAAAGCCACTTTGAACCAAGTGAGCTAATATTAAAAGCTATGTAAAAGAAAGGAAGGAGGAAGGGTTTTTTTTTTTACTCTTCTCCTTCGGTTTCCGTGCTTGCCTCTTTTCCTACAAATCACACCACAAACCGAAAAAAAAAAACTTTTCCACACTTTGGGATTAGATCTCTTTAGCTTTCCCTAAAATTCTACGTTTTCTCTCTATTTCTGATTTGTCGCGATCGCACAAGTTGCACAGCAAAGAGCATACGCAACCGAGAAAAACCCTTTCCCTTTTTGTTTCTGATTCGTCGAGATCGTACAAGGTGCACGAAAAAGAGCATACGCAGACAGGAAAAGCAACAATCCGAAACTAAAAAAATCTAATAATAAAAAATGATAAAATATGAAATATTTTTTAACATAATAAAAAAAACGCCACTATAACATTATACCTTTAGATCTGATGAAATACGTGTTTCTGAAGCAACTGAAAACCGTTTTCGATCAAACAAAAAATATTTCCCAATGGAAATGGCGCTCCAGATGCAATGGAACACTTTCCATGGCCCATAAATGCACAGAAATTCCAGAACTAGAAACCCTTTCAAGTTTTGGCAACATGAGTTCAAGATCTAGATCATAACCGAAAGTGGCTCTTCATAAACGCTTTGATACCATGTTCGGGTTCACAGGGTACTCCCAAAAGATCGAACACCTAGAGCAACCAATTCACACAAACAAATCACAGATCGATACACTGATGTTTGACGTGGTTGAAACCCCCTAGAGGGAA
This sequence comes from Larix kaempferi, assembly GCA_027924585.1. NCBI lineage: Eukaryota > Viridiplantae > Streptophyta > Pinopsida > Pinales > Pinaceae > Larix > Larix kaempferi. The sequence goes on along the minus strand of BSBM01001005.1, from coordinate 40,879,088 downwards.
ACGGTCCACGACCCTCTGCCAAATAGCTTCTACGGAGCAGTTTACTATGCAAAAGAAATAAAGTTACAAATGAGCTTCTCATAATTGATCAACTAGCCAATGACTGTCCATGCTCTTTAAATAGAGATCAAGGACCAATCGGGTGTTAATCCACGGATCAAGGGTAGGTATGATCTAAGGGAAGTTGAACCGTCAGATCACTCTATGTCTAGAACATATCGTGACCTTCGAATTAAATATTTATAAATGCATACTAATGCATACTAAGGAAACACACTTTACCTAACGGATATATTACACAAGTTGATCTTAACTAACTCCTAAGTTTCTAAATATCCTAACATTCTTGGCCCTTTTGTTTTTTCCCCTTCTTGAAATGTAATGGTATATAAAGAGTTTTATTATTGGCTTCAATTTATGCTTCTCACATTCAACAATTGCAATTGCCTTCGGATATCACTGAATAGGCCTCCAAGGTATTTCACTACTACTCTAGGTTCTTCCAAAGAGATACCCAACATATTGGCTTGCTTTTGAAATCCAAGCATGTATTCTTATACTATTTTTCATTGTCCTCACCAAAGGTATTTTCACTTCATGAGTTGTTCCTCTTCATAGCCTATGGGATAAAATTGTTCCTTGAAATTCTCTCAATTTGTAACCATGGGATTCTTGCCTAGTCTCAAGGCATATACATAGCTCTCCCACCAAAATGAAGCATGTCTAGACATGCTCAAGCAAGCTGAAGAAATCCTTTTGGTTTCCTTTATATCATAAAGTTCGAAATATACCTCTAAATATTTCAACCAACTATTGAGTTTCTCAACATTAACTTGACCATCATATGTTGGCATTTCAAGTTTTGCTTCAACCTTGAATGGAGTGAGTATTTGAACACACTAAAAAGATAGTCAGTATTACTTCAATTGTCATGTTGTTCACCCTTGGGATTTTGCACACTTTCTTTTGTATTCAATGCTTGGCACATATCTCTCTTCATTCATTGTCGCAAGTCATTGTGTCACCATCTTGGTCAGTACAACTATGCTCTGCTCCAACTAAGTAAACTTGATTTTAGGGTCTTCCTTGGGTTGTTCTCATTAGGAATTTCTATCACTTTTCGGTTGTCTACTTCTTCCAAGACCTTACAACATTGGCTTTTCACTATTTTAATATCCAATACAGATGTTTACCATACATGTTTTTCACCTAGTGTTTTCAAACCTGGGCTCTAGTACCAATATGATCTATAATTTAGCCTATGGTCAAGTCAAATCAGTAACGTGGACCTTAATTAATTCAATGGAATTAAATTGTGGTTATCTCTGCTTGCTATTTCAATATGGATTAATTCTGATTTGAATAATTCTTGCAAACTATAACTAAATGCAAAAAATAGTGTGTACTAAAGATATCAATCATAGACATAGCAATAATATAAAGACTTTACCATGGAAACCCATTTGGGAAAATCAACAAGACATGGGCTTTGTTTGGTCATTTTTATAGTAAGGAATTATTACAAATGGAAGCTATACACTCTCATATATAGATTTTATGTATTCTTACTCCTTGGATTTGTTTTGTAGATTTGTTGTTGCCTCTAAGATAATTCTCGTTTTCTGTGTGCAAACTCATACACTCCTCTTTTCCCCCATGCTTCACGTTTTCAATGTTCCTCTATTTCCTTATATGCCATATTAATGTCCCAAGCTTTCAATTTCCAACTCCATAAACTTCAACCTCTACTTGTTTTTTAACGTTAGATCAAATCCCATTTGAGTCCTCCCTTCACTTGTGGTTTACCTACATCTCTATTACTTCCTCTCACGATTTGTTCTCCCCATGAAGGCCAAGAGACCCCTCCAACCTATTCATTTGCCTCCCTATATATTTTCCAAGAGACGACACATTTTCCTTAGTCATTTATAATTCTAGCCACTTTAGCTTTTTCCAAAGTAACACATGGCATCTTGTGGTTAGAAGATCTGCATGTCGACCATTAGGTGTCAATGTCCACATCATCTACCATGTAGGGTTCTCCCCTCTATGATGGGATCCTACCTCAAATCTTAGGCATATGGACAGATGCAGAGGAGAGCATGTCTCATGTTTTGCATGCCTTTCTCCCATAAACCATTTTTTCCTTGGTTACTATGTGAGGCATACAAATCCCTTTGTAGTTTATGCTTAGCTTTGCATCCACGTGCCTTAACCTTGTACCTTAGTCTTGTGTGTGACAAGAGGTGTTAAGTCTTCCACTTCTCTTTACCCACACCTCCATATAGCTTGCTACGTCACTAGCATCACATACCATTTATCCTTTTCTTTACTTTACTTATATATCACGTGTCACGTCCCCTCCCATCATACCAGTGTGATGGAGAGGATCGTGATGCTAAAATTGGGCATCTAGCCGTACGAACTTATTAAATAAGGATTCACATAATATAAAAAGACATATGGAAATGTATAATTATAACAAAAACACAGCGGAAGTAATTTCAATTACACATCCATCATACATTCAAGATATTCATAATATTCATCAAATAAATAATTGCAAAGTTAACACAAGAGAGTACTTATCTTATAACAAAGTAGTCCCGAGCAATTGGCTATGCAATTGCAACGTTCCACCCAACCATAGGCCAGTTGTGATCATCTATATCTCAACACACTGCCACCCCCGAGCTGGGCATGATCTCTACAAGGAATCAAGGAACAATAGATTCACACATAGCCCAAAGATACACCAAATCAATCAAACCAATCTACAGTTGGGTTTATCAGGCTGTTAGGCAATGGAAGGAAGAATTGCTAAGCTATTGGGATCATCCATAGAGATATGGGTACCCTCTGCAAGATCTATCTAGCTTGGCTCCCACAATACCTACACACCTGGGACATGGAAGTACTCCCTTCACTACTACATAGTCCCTCAGGCCATACCTTCCAATCTAATATTATTCAAGGTGTGCATAGAAGAGTAGCCAACCATCTTGATCTTCTTGAGAGTTTATCCCCCTCACTAGGTTTATCGAGCCAATTCAGGTCCACTTCCACTCCTAATTTCTTACTCACAATTCAAACCAATACAGGGATGCACCCAACAACAAAATACAAGTGCTGGAAAATGTGGGCAACCAAAACAAACTGGTAGATGGGAAATAAATCCTGGGAGAGCCATTCATTTTCAGAAAACATTTATATGCATACCAGGGGCTGAAACGACCTCTATAAACCCCCAAAACGTGACTCCCTTTCTCCCAGCCACTGTGCAACACAAAAACGAGCTCCCAGCTATGGAAAAATGCAGGAAATTGGTAAAACAACGTGATGGGGAAAGCCCAGCTAGCCTAGACTGCGTGAGAGAGGAAAGACTATGGGTTCAGAATGGATTTGGGCACAATTCATGGGTGCTTTCTTGCCCCAGAAGCAAAAGTAAGTTTTCCCAGGTTGATGGCTTTCCCATGCACGAAATTGGCTGCCATGCCTCTTCATTCCCAAGGCATTAACTGCCTCAACCAATTTCTGGAAGAATTAAATGATTGGGTGCATAAGTCAGAATGGGTAGTTGGGGTTCATTCATGGACATTTGGCTTACCACCATTGGCTCAATGGTTTGAATAATTTCCCTCCCTATCCTTTGTAGAAATCATGCCTCCATCTCTTAGTTGCATTGCATAGCTAGTTGTGGGTTTTTCATTAAAATTTGTATTTACATGATGTCTTAATTTACATTGTGCATGTCTAGCATAAGAACCACATGCATCTATTTTTAATTGCCGATACATTAAACGCTAAATCAATGGTGGGGCCTTGGCCTTGAGCTCCTCACCATGATTAAATAACAATATTTACATCATTTACGATTTAATGTGAAGGGGTCAAAATGGGGACGTGACATTCCCCTCCCCTTACATTAGCACTGTCCTCAGTGCTAATCAAAATTGAACAAAAATGGATATGCCACTCTCATGGCATCCTCCAACTCCCATGTAGCCTCATCGGGACTGTAGTACTTCCATTGCACCTTTACCTATCAGATGGCTCGGTTCCGGAGCAATGTTACTTTCTTGTCTAGGATGCGTAATGGATTGGTTTGGAACTCTCCCTCGGGTTCCACCTGGATCAGATCCCAATTAATCACATGGTTAGGATCATGTACATATTTCTTAAGCAAAGAGACATGAAAAACATTATGATCTCTAGTGCTAGCAGGCAATGCAAGTCTATATGCAACTGGACCTATTCTTCCAAGCACTTCAAATGGCCCACAATATCTAGGTGATGGCTTCGCACAACTCCCAAGCTTCAAGGAACCCTTCCTTGGCCTCACTCTAAGATACACATGATCCCCAATACTAAATTCCCTATGCACCCTATGCTTATCTGCATAACTTTTGTGTATATCCTGGGCTACTTTTAAATTCTGCCTGATCTTTGCAACCTCTTGTTCCATTTCCTTAAGCAATTCTGGCCCAAGTACAATTTTGTTCACTGGATTGTCCCAAGTCACTGGTGTCCTACACCTCCTTCCGTACAAAGCCTCATATGGACTCATTCCCAATGATTCTTGCTGCCCATTATTATATGCAAACTCTATCAGGTGTAGATAATCCTCCCACTTGGATGGCTTGTCCATTACATACATGCGAAGCATGTCTTCAAGCACTTGATTTACTCTTTCTGTTTTCCTGTCTGTTTGAGGATAGTACGCGGTACTAAAGTTCAACTGTGTACCCAAATCTGCAAAGAGACCTTTCCAAAAATTGGAAGTGAATTTGGTATCCCTATCAGAAATTATTGCCTTAGGCAACCCATGTAATCTGAAAATTTCCTTCATGAAAATATTTGGAATGGCATTGACTTTATGTGTGGACTTAACCGATATAAAATGTGTTGCCTTTGTTAACTTGTCCACCACAACCATGATGGAGTCATGTTGTCTCACAGTCATTGGCAATCCTGTAATAAAATTCATGGAAATTATTTCCCATTTCCATTCTAGAATTGGCACTAGGTGCAATAAACCTGCAGGGTGTTGGTGTTCAACCTTCACCTGCTGACATTTCGTGCACTTAGAACTGTATTTAGCGACATCCCTCTTCATCCCTAGCCAGAAATAATATTTTCTTGCTGTAGCAATTGTTTTCTGATATCCTAGGTGACCAGAGTATGGAGCTTTATGGATTTCATTCGTAACAATCCTCGTCAAATCTGCCACATTGGGAATATAGACTCTATTTTTATAGGTAAGAAGTCCGTCTTCCTCCAAATGATAGCCCTCATACTTGTTTCCAAGGTTTTACTGCTGCAATTTGTCCTTTATTTGCACGTACACTTCATCCTCAACAATATGGTTAACAATCTGCTGCTTCAAATCTGGTTGGCAAGTACTAAGTGCTTCCACATGCATTTCATGTACCTTCCTGCTGAGTGCATCAGCCACCTTATTTTCTTTCCCTTTTATGTGTTTGATTTCAAAATCAAATTCGCACAAAAATTCCAACCATCTAGCTTTCCTAGCATTTAAAGTTGGCTGATCAAACAAATATTTCAAACCACAATGGTCTATCCTTAGCTCAAATTTTCTTCCCATTAAGTAATGCCTCCACATCTTTAAAGCATGTACTATGGATGCAAGTTCTATATCATGAGTAGCATAGTTCTTCTCATGTTCCTTCAACTTCCTTGACTCATAACACACCACGTGGTTGTCTTGCATAAGAACTCCTCCAAGTCCTTGATTGCATGCATTGGTACACACCACAAAGTCTTTTTCTGGGTCTGCAATTTTCAAAATTGGTACACTTGTAAGAAGATCCTTCAACCATTGAAAACTTTCCTCACATCTTAGTGACCATTCAAACTTTATCCCCTTCTTTTGCGAAGAAGTGATCGGGTTTGCAACCTTGGAGAATCCTTCGATAAACCTCCTGTAGTAGCCAGGAAGGCCCATAAAAGATCTCACATCTGTCACATTTCTTGGAGTTGGCCAATTCATGATGGCTTCAATCTTCTCAGGGTCTACAGATATTCCTTCGTCGGAGATGATGTGATCCAAATAATGAATTCTATCTTTATAAAAGTCACATTTGCTCAACTTTGCATACAACTTATGCTCCCTTAGCAATTGCAATGTCATTCTCAAATGTTCTTCATGCTCTTCTTCTTTCTTAGAATAGATAAGAATGTTGTCTAGAAAAACAAGAACAAACTTGTCCAAATACTCACTGAAAACACTATTCATGAGACGCATGAATGTATCTGGTGCATTTATGAGACCAAATGGTACCACCACAAACTCATAGTGTCCATACCTCATTCTAAAGGCTATCTTATGAATATCTTCTTCTTTGATTCTTACCTGATGGTAACTAGACCTCAAGTCAATCTTTGAAAATACCTTTGCTCCTCTCATTTGATCAAAAAGGTCATCAATTCGGGGCAATGGGTATTTGTTCTTCACAGTGACTATGTTCAATTACCTGTAGTCAATACATAACCTAAGTGTTCCATCTTTCTTTTTCACAAATAGAATAGGTGCTCCCCACAGGGACACACTTGGCCTGATATATTTCTTTTCCAACAACTTTTGTAATTGCATTTTCAATTCTAGCAATTCCGGTGTACTCATCCTGTAGGGTGTCTTAGACACTGGTGCTGCTCCTGGCACAAGTTCAATGGTAAAATCAATGTCTCTCTTTGGAGGAAGTCCTGGAATCTGATCAGGAAAAACATCCCTGAATTCCTGCAACACATGATAGTCCTCCAACTTAAGAGTTTCATTATCTGCTGCCTCTAAAACGTTGGCTGCATACAATTGACATCCCTTCCTACATAACTTCTTCAGCTGCATGGCTGAAACCTGCCTAACATAAGTCACCTTTGAAATTCCTTTTACAACCCTTGGGTTTCCTTCTTCATCCATGCATTCAAATGTCTTATTGTAGCAGTCAAGTTTAACCCTGTGTGCTTCTAACCAATCCATTCCAATGAGAATATCATAGGAACCCAGTGGTAAAATATTTAGATTTGCATAAGTGCATAGCCCATCCATCTCTAATGGACATTTCTCTATGATTTCACTAACTTTTCTCTTGGTTCCAATGGCTAGTTGAACTAACCAAGATATACTATGCTTTAATTTCTTAAAAGCACAAATCTCAACAATTCTAGGAGTGACATAACTGTGAGTAGATCCAGGATCAATCAAAATAGAAACATATTTCTTAGCAATCTTACCTTCAACTTCAACCACAGTTGATTGATGATCTACCTGGCCGTCTTCTAGTGCTGCATAGATTCTAGGGATTCGCCACTTGACCCACAGTTTCAGCTCCCTGGATGTTGTGAACTTGATTTGCATTCCCATTCCGATGTGGACAGTTCCTAAGCATGTGCTCCCATCCACAACCCCAACATTGAAGTGGTCCTCTTGGCTTCTTTGGATCTCTTGGCTTGTCTCCCATCATCCTAGTTGGCTTAGTCACAACCTGTGATGGCTTCCTTTGCTGATTCCTAAATTGAGGAGGCTTGAACCCCTTCTTCCTTTGATCAAACTTTTCATTTTTCTTATCTTTCCATGCCTTATGGAATTCTGGTTTGCTTTTTTTTTATCAAAGCAATACTTGGACTCTCTTATGGCCTCATCTAGAGTTCGGGGTTCATCGAACTCAATTCTATCTTTATATGACTGGGGCAGTCCACTCATGAAACGCTGAATATTCACCTTATCATCTCGAATATACCTGACATACCTCAGCAGCTCCAAGGACTTGTTTGCATATTCTTCCATGGTCAATTGTCCCAATCTCAGTTCATGGAACTCTTTGATCTTATCATCATAGTACATGTTAGAGAGGTACTTCTACTTGAAGTATTTCTTGAACTACTTCCACACAATCTTCCTTTCATTGATCTTCTTCACTTGCCTGATGTGTTCCCACCATATAGATGCTCTTCCATTCAAGTTGAAGATGGCTACCCTTTCCTTCATATTTCCTGAGTAGCCTTGGACTTGGAAATAGTTTCTCATCCCAAAAAGCCAAGCTTCAACTTCTTGACCAGACTTTACTTCTCCATCGAATGTAGGAGGTTTTGCCTTCTTAAATTCCCCATGCGAATTGTTCTTGTAGTGCCTCTTCCTCTTGCTTCTGCGAGATGAAGAGCTCGAACCCTCAATGGATTCTTCAGAGGCAGATGATTCATTAGAAGAGATTTCTGGAGTATAAGTTCGGTCTGTAGAAAATCTTCTTGAGCTACTGGCCCTCTTATGGGAATTCCTTCTAGAACTACTCCCACCCCTTTCTGGATTTGATGTCTGATGCCCATAGTTTATTTGCCTTTGGATGTCTGTCAAACTCTGCAGCATGGCTGCATTCAACTAATTTTGTTCTTCCTGAGATTTAATCATCCTTTCATTATCTTCTCTATAGCTTTGCAACTCCACCCTTAGGCTCCTCATGGTGGCTGCAATACCTGGAGGAGTCTCTTGATTTCTTCTCCATTAGATTTTGTTTCAGCATTTTCAACATGTATGTTCTCCCCCATGGCATATGTCTCAGGCTCATAGGGATCCCATACATCATCCATGATGTTTATTTTCTTGGCCCAACCAAGATATAGAACTTTCCAACTGTACTATCTAGAGTGATGCCCTGATGTAACTGTGATTCTGCAAAATGTGTTCATCAACACAATTGTTAGCTGCATTATATTTTCAGAAATTCATAAATTACTTAATGTACGTGGAAAATATTATATTGACAATTTTTCAAATCATAGAATTTTCTCACAATCAACGACATATGAGGGGGACGACGGGAGTCAAGGGGGATTTCCCCCTTGTGGCTTCGCCACTGCAGGGCGGGTCGAGGGAAGCGCCCTCTTTTTTTTTTTTTTGTAATTCTTCGATTTCGCGCAATCTGGCGCATAAGTTTCATGGTGATTTTTCCATTTTCGGCACTTGAAAATGTCACTGGAAAACTGCAGAAATCCCCTATTTCGGCAGACTTCGTCATTCTCTTCCGCCATTGCAAACGAACTTGTTGAATCCTTCCGATGTGTTGCAGACTCTCTTCCAGCCCATTGCGGCGAAGACTTCCGAGTTTCTTCCTCCGTTTCAGCGAGAACTTCCAAGCTTCTTCCGGAACTTTCCCCTTGGATGTCGAGAACTCTTAGAAAACTTTTCCGCTGTTTTGGGTCAACTCAGCGAGTTCTTCTGCCATTGTGGACCAACTTGCTGAGTCCTTCCGAAACTTTCCCTTTGACGCCAAACACTTAGAAAATTTTCCGTTGTTTCGGGTCAACTCGGTGAGTTCTTCCGCCGTTGCGGACCAACTCACTGAGTCCTTCCAAAACTTTCCCTTTGACGCCGAACACTTAGAAAATTTTCCGCTATTTTGGGTCAACCTGGCGAATTCTTCCGCTGTTGTGGACCAACTCACTGAGTCCTTCCAAAAATTTCCCTTTGACGCCGAACACTTAGAAAATCTTCCGTTGTTTCGGGTCAACTCGGCGAATTCTTCAGTTGTTGCCGACCAACTCGCTGAGTCCTTCCGAAACTTTCCCTTTGACGCCAAACACTTAGAAAAGTTTCCGCTGTTTCGGGTCAACTCGACGAGTTCTTCCGCCGTTGCGGCGAGAACTTCCAAGTTCTTCCCGAAACAAACTTAAACAAATTTTTTCAAAAACACTTAAAACAATTTCGGATTCTTCTTTTCTTCTTTCTGTGATGACTGTTGCCCAGCAGGAGGTAACCTTACCTCTGCAAACTATCCAACTTAGCCAGTTTAGGTCCGATGCTGAGACCTGTGGTGATCAGGAAGGGACCTTCCCATGTAACTTTAATCAGATTTGGCCCATAGAGGTCCAATGCTGTAGCCTATGGCTCTGATACCATTCTGTCACGTCCCCTCCCATCATACCAGTGCGATGGAGAGGATCGTGATGCTAAAATCGGACATCTAGCCCTATGAACTTATTAAATAAGCATTCACATAATATAAAAAGACATATGGAAATGTATAATTATAACAAAAACAAAGCGGAAGTAATTTCAATTACACATCCATCATACATTCAAGATATTCATAATATTCATCAAATAAATAATTGCAAAGTTAACACAAGAGAGTACTTATCTTATAACAAAGTAGTCCCAAGCAACTGGCTATGCAACTGCAACGTTCCACCCAACCATAGGCCAGTTGTGATCATTGATTTCTCAACACACTGCCACCCCTGAGCTGGTCATGATCTCTACAAGGAATCAGGGAACAACAGATTCACACATAGCCCAAAGATACACCAAATCAGCCAAGCCAATCTACAGTTGGGTTTATCAGGTTATTAGGCAATGGAAGGAAGAATTGCTAAGATAGTGGGATCATTCATAGAGATATGGGTACCCTCTGCAAGATCTATCTAGCTTGGCTCCCACAATACCTACACACCTAGCACATGGAAGTACTCCCTTCACTACTACACAGTCCCTCAGGCCATACCTTCCAATCTAATATTGTTCAAGGTGTGCATAGAAGAGTAGCCAGCCCTCTTGATCTTCTTGAGAGTTTATCCCCCTCACTAGGTTTATCAAGCCAATTCAGGTCCACTTCCACTCCTAATTTCTTGCTCACAGTTCAAACCAATATTGGGATGCATCCAACAACAAAATACAAGTGCTAAAAAACGTGGGCAACCAAAACGAACTGGTAGATGGGAAATAAACCCTGGGAGAGCCATTCGTTTTCAGAAAACATTTATATGCATTCTAGGGGCTGAAACGACCTCTACAAACCCCCAAAACGTGACTCCCTTTCTCCCAGCCACTGTGCAACACAAAAACAAGCTCCCAGCTATGGAAAAATGTAGGAAATTGGTAAAAAAACGTGACGGGGAAAGCCCAGCTAGCTCAGACTGCGTGAGAGAGGAAAGAGTATGGGTTCAGAATGGCTTTGTGCACAATTTCATGGGTGCTTTCTTGCCCCGGAAGCAAAAGTACGTTTTCCCAGGTTGATGGCTTGCCCATGCACGAAATTGGCTGCCATGCCTTTTCATTCCTAAGGCATTAACTACCTCAACCAATTTCTGGAATAATTAAATGATTGGGTGCATAAGTCAGAATGGGTAGTTGGGGTTCATTCATGGACATTTGGCTTACAACCATTGGCTCAATGGTTTGAATAATTTCCCTCCCTATCCCTTGTAGAAATCATGCCCCCATCTCTTAGTTGCATTGCATAGCTAGTTGTGGGTTTTTCATTAAAATTCGTATTTACATGATGTCTTAATTTACATTGTGCATGTCTAGCACAAGAACCACATGCATCTATTTTTAATTTCCGATACATTAAATGCTAAATCAATGGTGGGACCTTGGCCTTAAGCTCCTCACCATGATTAAATAACAATATTTACATCATTTACGATTTAATGCGAAGGGGTCAAAATGGGGACGTGACATCACGTGGAGAGTGGAGCTAAAGCTTCCACTTCACTTTGCCCACACCACCGCATAGGCCTTGCCTTAATGTTTTGTTGTCCATGTTTTTTTCAAAAGTGATAACCTCTCTTTCTTTTTTCTTTTTTTCCAGCGGAAAAATCACCTTCCTGCTATTCCGAAGGAATCAAGGAAAGCTTGAAATACAATTATTACAATAGGGCTCAACAAGAGCATCATGTCACTTACAAGAATTGAACTTGGGTGGGGAGGGAAACAATCTTTCCTCCCAACCACCCAAGCTACAACCAATGGACAATCTCTTTATTTTTTCTTACCTCAACATGGCCATAATTTCACATAAATTTTTTCTAGAGCATGAAAAGAAGACTTTGGCCTAGGTTTTGATGAATCTTTAAGACTTTGGCCTAGGTTTTGGTGAATCGTTAAGAGCATTATGGATCTTTAAGACCATTACACTTGTGTCATCATGAATTTGTAAAACAAACCTATGGATGATCCATTTTGAATCATAAATACTTTGTTCATCCATCATTTTGAATTTCTTTTCCGCTATATTCTATTGGTGATTTATAGATCAAACATGAGCAACGAAGTGGCAATGTCCCTGACATTGCCACTTGCCCTTGCCAGAAAAGAGATTAAAAGCTATAAAAATATGACTTGTAGACAATAGACTCTTCACAACAACCATTATAGTTTTGAAATTAGGAAATGGGTGTTTTGCTTTTTATTAGAAGAGTAATCAAATTTTTGTACATTTTCTTTCTTTTAATTTGTTGATGCTACAAATTGTGTTGTAGCTTGGGCATAATTTTATGCAAGCTAGTACAATAGTGATCGATCAAAGTAATAAGGCAAGTAATATGTGTGTTATAAAGATATCCGCGGTAAATATATAAAATCCATTGGGGTAGGAAAAGTCCTCATTTAAATTAAACTTTTTGTCGCTATCCCAGCTTGCTTACTTTACCATATCACAAGAAGATTTTAGATTCTCCATTACTAATGAGATTATGCACTCGTATATGGTTTCATTTCATGATGGTCCAGGTTCAATCTTATTATAACGTACCTTATTTCCTAAATCACATCATAGAATTTTGGCCATAAGTATAAGATTAAAAAACAGTAATTTGTATTGGCAGATGGCATGGTTTTGATTTCCACATCTAAAAGCTTGATGCTAGCATGGAACCTTCAAAATCAGTTGATATTAAATTGTTTTTCCATATTATGCATGCCTATATCCTTCTAGATTTATTTTGTAGAGACACAAGAGTGTTTGCATAGCAGTCAGCATTCATCCACATCAGTCGAGATGTCCACCGGACACCTATATGGAGACAAATTTGCATGAATGCCACGCGCACAACCACATGAACCCTACTCTACATGAAGGTCATGTGACAGTCGTCCACGATCCCTAAACCAAAGATAGAACTACACAAAACATGCCAACCTTCTCCTTCAAGTTCATTTTCACTTCATTTTTCTTGCTTCTGAGGTCTAGTCTGGTCCAAGGGTTCAATGTTAAGGGTTGGTCCGAGGGTTCAACATTATAATTCATGTGTCAGTTACTTGCAATTGCTAACATTGATCAGCTGTTGGGAAGAATTGAGCTCTGTCGAGGCTTTAGCAATGGGAAGAGCAAGTTATTTCTTCCATTAATATAGCAATATTTTAGTCACAAGTTATAATAGTCAACTATTACAGTACATAACTCCATAATGATCTATCATTGATAACTATGGGCATTTCTGCTAGGGTTCCGATTAGTTTTTACTCTTTGTGCTTTTTTTTTAATCCTTACAAAAAAATTTGACGAGGCCGGTCTCTTGCTCGCACCCCTCCCGTCCTTGGTGCGGGCACAACCTGCACGACAATGATCTTTCCTGGGCTCCCTATAGGCCGTTCCTTCCACGCATGGTGCCTTAAATCCGTAGCTAATGTCCATCACCATGTGGAAGCAATCCACCAGAAGAAGAAGAGCTGCTAAGTATCGAAACATTGGGATGTTTAGAGAGGCCACATTTATTAGTTGTCTGCTACAGGGAGTCTCCAACAATCATTGCCATCTCTGTCGTTGTAGCTAGCTGTGGCTTCAGCCTCGACTAAGGGCGCATCCCTCTCTCCATTTGAAAAACATTTCACAAACTACAATGTCGAATCCCTATTGTGAAACATGTTAAAAACCTACATTGTGCCTTAAATGGTTTATGTTGTTAGTAAAGATTTTGATGAGCCATTGAGCTAGAGATTGATGAGAGGTTTGGGCATTAGACCTAGAATTCTTAATTTCTTGCACTTGCCTTCAATTTAATGAAAACACTCCTATTCCCTTCAAATCCCATTAAAGCCACATCTTGATTTAAAACAATTGAAATTTATCTAGTTCAGTTTAAATCGGTTTTTCATATAAATCGACAACATTCATCTATTAGATAGATACTGAAGTGAGAAATGAAGATTTGGATGATAATACATAAATGATAAAGTGGATTTTCATGGTGAGCTCATTAAATTTTCAGATTTCAAAAGCATGAATTTGAATTTATATATTTTTGGTGATTTTATGAATTGTAAACTAAATTAGCACACCTGTTTCAGAATCAAATTTGTGCTCCTGCTTCAAACCCTTTAAAATCAAATGGAGAATCAAAGTCCTTCAAAATCAAATGGAGAATCAAAGTCCCGCTCAACAATTCTACTTCAAACCCTTCAAAATCAAATGGCGAATCGAAGTCCCGCTCAACACTTATGCTTAAAACCCTTCAAAATCAAATGGATTTTGATGGTCAGTTCATTAAATTTTCAAATTTCAAAAGCATGAATATGAGTATATATATTTTTTGTGATTTTATTAATTGTAAACTAAAGGAGCACACCTATTTCAGAATTAGAATCAAATTATTGCTCCTCCTTTAGAATCAAAGTCCCATGGGGCACTTATGCTTCACACCCTTCAAAATCAAATGGATTTGGATGGTAAGTTAATTAAGTCTTCAAATTTCAGAACCATGATTTTGAGTGTCGAATTGATCTATGGAATAATAAGTATCATAATGGAAGAACAGGCTCATGGAAATGTAACCTCACACATGTTTCAGAATCAAAGTAGTGCTCCGCTTCAGATTCAAAGCCTCGCTCAACAATTCTGCTTCACACTTTGAAATCAAAGTCTGGTTGGTCACTGCTCCTTCACACCCAATACAAATTTTTCTTACTTGACAGAAAAACTTGCTGGATTGGAAATGAAAATTGAAATACGCATTGTATACCATGAGCATTATATACCTGGTATGATTAATGATCCATCTACTACCTTACAAGGAACTAAAGGTAGCCCACTTCATCCATACTAAAAAAAAATCATGCGACCGATGGAGAAACATTTGCTTTGAGAATGGTGTTCACATTGTTCATCGTTGTAAATTCTATTTAATATTCTCTACCACCGTGTTCTTCAATGCAACACTGGTCTTTCGATTTGAGTGCCCCTTCAGGCCCATGCGTCCTTTGCCATTAGACTGCCCCTTTAGGCCCATGCGTCCTTTCGCATTATTTCAATGCATTAAAACCCCCTGCAAACACCATACCACACCCACCAGAGACACCAGATACTATGCTACGGAGGATGACGCAACAACGCCGCCGGGTCCTGGGGCACAGAACCCCAGGACAATGTCACCTTGTACGCGACCAATGAAATAGCAGTTAATTATATTTTTTAAAATTACAAATAAATAAATGTTATTTAAACTATAGTCTAACTTTAACCAACTAAAAAATCAAAATTTACAGCTGGAGATTAATCCATCCTCCCGATTCATATATGTCAGGGACATAATAAGTAATTATCATTTTTAGCACCATAAAGACACCACACAGTTGACTTGCATCCACACAGCCTCATTGGCTTTCCACTCCAACATAGGTTTTGTTCAAAAGCTTATGCCATGTACTCAAAGCAAGAAGTGATAATTGTATATTTTTTTCCACTGGTAGAAAAAATCGCATCTTGTGTTATTTTCATTAAGAAAATCAAAGTTACAACAGGTAGTACTTATACCCAAGCTTCATAGAGGGCCAATCCAAAATTACTAAGTTCAAAATGTCCAATGAACATATTACAATGTATGGCAAAAGATCAAGTGGACTGATACACAAAGAGTCTCAAATCCCCAGACCATGGAAAGCAGAAACACAGAAACAACCCAACACATATGAGAATATAGATCTGATCTAAAGAGACCACATCGAACCAGAATCAACCAGGGATTCATCCAAAAATTCCTTAAAGAGGAGAAGTCCATCCATAGGCCCCATCGCTTCTTTTGACAACCTATCAGCTTCCACGTTTGCCTCCCTGTAGATGTGATGAAAATACAATTGATCAAAAGATTTGATCAAGGAGTCAACATTCAAAAGCCAAGGGGTCAATGATAATGCATTGATATCCAGTTTTCTGTCCTCCCATTGAATGATAACCTGTGAGTCACCATAGATATCCATAATAAATATATCCCTCCTCAAAGAAATTCAGAGAAGACCCCTAAGGGCCAAGAATTCTGCCTTCATATTGCTTCCAACACCAATGCCCATCCTTAAAAGTATCTTATCCTTAAAAGTATCTTATGATTGATTTTTATATATTATGATTGCTTTTTATATATAATGTCGTACCTGCACCACAGATACCGTTTTTTGCAGCCCCATAAGAAAAACCATAAGTAATACCATTCCCCATCTCAGGATATTTTACCAAACTGATCTTCATTTTAGCAATAGCAATAGGAGAAGGATAATCATGCAAGGCCTTTAATATCATCCTGCAAGTACCAAAGATAGATGGAGCAGAATTCTCAAATATCACAGCATTCCGACATCTCCAGATAACCCATATCATGGAAAGGGGCAAAGTTTTGAATTTGACCTTCCTGTGATACCAGTCGAGAAGACAGTCACTTAGTGTGGGACCATACCAATCCTCATCATAATTTAACCACACCTAAAGTTCAGCCCAAACTTTCCGGAGGAACTCACAAGAAATAAAAAGATGATGTATATCTTCAGCATCATTTTTGCACGGCATGCAGATATTTGGTCCTGGGAAGCCCTTCTTTAACAAGTTTGACCAAGTAAGGATCTTATTTCTGAGACATAACCACAGGAAGCATTTGAATCTCAAGGGGATTTTCCACCTCCATAATTTCTTCTGCCACGAGTGACTTTCAGGGGGAATCTGACTGTTTAGGATGGAATTATAAACCTTCTTCACAGTTAAAACACCGTTCGCGCCAACCTCATTCCAGACCAATAAATCTTTTGAACTTGACAGACAGATCCCAGCATAAGTAAAATTGTCAACATAACGATTCCATTCCAATGCCATGTACTCGGGAAGATCCAACTCATCCGCCTTGAGCCAATGGGGACCGACAAATTCACTGCCAAAGTGGTAAACATGGTACAGAGTCACTAGTTTGAAATCCTAAGATGAAGCTCCTACACAATAAAAGCTGGAAGTAAATGATTGGACTCAACACCAACAACCGGGTCAATGCCAATAAAAGCTTCAGTACCATTGCCAACCAACCAGCTGAGTTTAGCCCCATATGTGGATAAGTGTTTATAAGGCTACGCCAAACAATGGAAGCATTTCTATATGTTATCACAGGTCGCCTGATCCACTGCAAAACTGTGTAAGTCTTCAGATATTTTAAACGTATAACCATGTTCCATAGACCACCATCAGATAATGCCCTCCAGAGGCTCTTGGTTCTCGTGGCCTCATTAAATATGCTCAGGTTCATCAACCCCCAGCTCCCCAACTTCTTCGGCCAAGAAAGGCTCTGCGAATTGGATAAGTGGAACTTCTTCATCTGCAACTTCCCAGCCCATATAAAGTGGAATAAACAGCTACGTAATATATTGATAATTGTATATATGCAGGATACTATGCCGAGGCTTAACATATTGGATCCGTAATAACATATTTCAATATATGAATCTTCTTACACTCCTCGGCGAGCAGATAAAATGTGAGAAGATTCATTAGACTAATACAGATTCAATAGATGGTTCGTTATAGTCATTCGGATCGATTAAAGGATGTAGGGCGACAGTCTGCTAACCCAGGATTCAATCATAATCTGAGAGTGAAGATTCTGATCGGCAGGCACAAGATGGCCCGCGCCTGACACAGCCACCTGGGTGAGATTTGAGTGAGAGCGGACATAGCCGGCCATCTTGCTAGACACTTTCCACACCCTTCTCTCGGAGGCCAGAAAATCGGTTAATCCTTCCCAATCGAGAATACAAATCCTCGGTTGAGACAACGCCGTCCCGGAGGTCAAACTGCCCCTGATACAACAGAACTGGCCTCCGCCGCACCAGGATTTCCACCATCCACTTAGTGCTCTTCATCACATCCTCGCTCATCTTCTTGTCCACCGACTCGCTGCAGTCCTGCCATTGGATATTCACATCCATCTTCAACTCTTCTTTGGCGGCAGGCTGATTGAGGAAGACAGAGAGGAAATCGGTGCCATTCTCGGAGGTGCAATAGGGGACGGTCCTCCTCATATCGTACAGAGTGGCAGTTGGAAAATGGAGAGCGGCCATTACACAAGATTAACACACAAAACATAAACTGTATTACTTATTATTGAACAGAGATACAGGGTACATATAGTTGGAGAAGATCCAACTGACTACAGACGTGGAGATAACCATCTCCTATAAAATCTAAACTAATCTAAACGGATTCCACATTATTCGGCATTATCTCCTGATTCCACATTATTAGGCATTATCTCTAACACCCCCTGTTAATGCCTACATTACATAACAAAAGGTTACAACACAAATTTTTCCATGTCTGTCTCACTGGTCCTCATACGCAGTTACACCCATCTCTGAACTTCATAGACACGCTCTTTCTCTCCCATCATCTTCGAGCTACCACTTCATACAGCACAAATACAACCGCTTCCGACCATCTTTGAAGTATCTATAGGATCGACAATTCTAAACTACCCCGAAGAATAGTCTCGATACTGAAACATTCAGTAATCGATCTTACAAAATGACCTTTACACACACTCACCAACACAATGATAACCGGTATCTTGGAGCACCAAAGTACAACAAGAACTTCCAGCATTTAACAGACTTTCCCACATACTCAAACCAGTAATGCATTCTTATATTTGGTTCTGCAGTACTGAATTTTTACACTTGAACAATAGCACACTAAAACACACATGCATATAAATAAAAATATATATATCACTAAGAAACAGCAGAAGAAACAGGCAGTCCGTCTGGTGGCTCCTCCTTTATATCGATCCGCAGAGAGATATCAAATGTCGATCTGATGGCCATTTTCTCTGGAGATACAGGCAAGATTTTGATGTGCTCCATGATTGTTCTCATAAATGTTAATTCGCCGACATTAAATGCACAACAGCAGTGGATCATTTGGTACATTGTATACCAAACCAATGTCAAATGGAATTGCACAGCAGATCATTGGGATACACAGACCATTCCTTGGCAGCACTTAGATCGAATGATTCCTTTTCCTTCTTCAAGGCTTAGATATAATTTGCGTGCACAGTCAAGAGCTTTCAACAACATGTGAAATTGACGGCACCTCATTCAGTAATAACTAAGGTATGAGTACCATAACCGTTGTAAGTTCCTGGCAGCTCCTTAACCTGATGACATATCCACAGCGATCCCTCTTCAGCTCACAGTTAGCGATACATCTCAACTGGCGTCTCAAACGGCTCCCTCTCGTTCTTCAGGCTCGTGGCTCTCAGTTGATACGGCCTGGCTTTTTATCCGATTTCTCAGCGCTCAGTCAGCCATTGCTGATCCCTCAGCTCTGATACCAAGTTGGAAAATGGAGAGCGGCCATTACACAAGATTAACACACAAAACATAAACTGTATTACATATGATTGAACAGAGATACACGGGGTACATATAGTTGGAGAAGATCCAACTGACTAGAGATAACCGTCTCCTATAAAATCTAAACTAATTTAAACCGATTCCACATATCTCCTGATTCCACATTATTCGGCATTATCTCTAACAGTGGCAAGGCCTGTAACGTTGTTGAGGCGTCGGAGAACAGGATTTCTGTTGCCCGGTGATGGTCGCCGCCTCCTGCTGCAGAGTTTCAAGGTGAAGTTTTTCTTGAGAATCGATGAGCCCCACAGCGTAAGCAACAGAAGCGTGTGACTGCACCTGCACAACGGGTTTGGGTTAATCCATTGCCGATGGCCAGTCCATCCAGTGGCAATGGTGATACCCTCTCCTCCTCCTTCCCCTTGTTGTCCAGCTTTTTGAGCATGTACAAACCCAGCGAGGGAACATACTTTCCCGCGTAGTTCTCACCCGCTACATAAAACGGCCACCCGCGAAACCGCGGATTCAGGTCGAAAAATGCTTGCAGAACCGTGTAAAAGTCCCTTGGCAACCTCTTCTTGGTTGGTAGGAATGTGATCCTCGGTAGGGGCATTGCTGAATCCGCTTCCAATAGGACTGTCCAAGAAAAGTACGCCAAATACACGACTCCAAGGCGCAGCATTTTGGTGCAAACGGAGATCTGGGCCTTCGATTCTCCAGGGCGCTAATTCGAAAAAAAATCCGATCATGCCAGAGCAGCCGGGTCCTCCTTGCAGCCACAGCAAAATGGGAATATAAGAGAGTTGTTGACGTTGGCTTTGACAAAGATACGTGAACCAACCGTGGCGGTGGATATGGCAGAGTCTTTCAAGGCGGCGTGTGATAACTGCCACTCAAATCGCCCTTCAGCAAGGCACAGTTTCATTCCTTCCCGTAATTTTTTTTGGAATTTTGATGATCTAGTTTGTCTTAAAATGATCTAAAATCTTCAAAAATACAATTTCATAACATAGTTTTGCAATAAATGAGGTGAAACTAGATTCTACCTATTTTTATAACAAAATCTAAAAAACAAATAACAGAACAAATAGAGCAATTTAAGTACCAGTTATCCCACGCCTTTCAACGCCCGGCCTTACCCTGAATGGCTCTGATGAGTTATTGCTCTTTGAGTCCTTGGAAGAGAAGGGAGACATATACCTAATAGAGGAGACTTTGACAAACAAAGATTGACTTGACTGCGTGATATTGAAACGCATCCTTTCTCCCATTCCCGTTCCGTGGATTTCATCGAAACCGGGCAATGATTTTAGAGTGCCCCTGTCATTTGAGGACAACTGCCTAAAAACTAGAGGGCAAGACTAAAGTTCTCATGAAAAAGTACCTTGAAGACCCAGAAACCATACTAAACGTAAGAGACAAGCAAGCAATAAAGGAAAAAAAGACAGTCGATGCAACCTCCGTGGCCCACCTAGTTATACACCCTTAACAATAGTTTTTTTTAAAGGGTGGTTCGCCGTTTGTTAGAGGGCTAGTCCACCTCGGGAAATGGTCACCACCTGCTATTCTAGAGAATCAAGGTGGCACAAATTACAATCATTACAATATGGGCTCAACAAGAGCAATATGTCACTTACAAGAATTGAACCTGGGTGGGGAGGGTAAACATTCCTCCCAACCACCCAGGCTACAACCAATGGACGAGTTAAAAATAAAATAACATTTTCTTTTCTTAGTATATTCATCAATAATTTTATTATTGTTTGATAATACTTGTTTCTATTTCGTATAAAGAGTTTTACGAATATTTTTTTTGAAAGGTAATACAATTCATTAAAATTTACTTGGTATAGCCGTTTGAGAGCTAATAAAATTTAGTTTGTCAATTTGTACTTAATACGATGATCATTGGTTATCATTATTGCTATTTGTAAATGAAAGGTAATAAAATTTATTAAAATTTACTTGGTATAATGTTTTGAAAGGTAATAAAATTTATTAAAATCTAATTGGTCATTGTAGGATGATGATCATTGGTTATCATTAACTGCTATTTGTAAGTAAATGGGGCTGATTCATCACCATTATAACATTAAACAAATATTATTCCTTATTAATCCATGCTTGTAGCTCTATGGCGGGAGGAATGGGAGGAAATCCATTGTATGATGATGAATGTAGGATTTTAATCCTTAAGTTTTGGTTAAGGGAGAGTTACTTTCCATCTCCTCCTTCGGAATTCAAGGATGGAAAGTAGGTATAACATTGGAGTCCAGCGGCTAGCCCTTGATTGACTAATTTCCTCCTCGATGTTGTCTTTGTTTGTGGATACTTTTTGCTCGACATTGGGCCATCAAGTTCTTAGTAGAGTTTATGGCTTCAGATTAAATAAAACTCACATAATAAAAGTATCATTAAATCCTCTATGAACTGAATGTAATCTAACATAGTTTTAGAAGAATAATGAGAAGGACATCATCAAAGCTAATTGAACCACGAGATGGAATTGTTGGAAGGATGAGTTTTCTAACCAAGTTATGGTGGAAAACAAATCTAGAGATATAGATATATATGTGATCTATAGTTTAAAACACATTCTGGAGCTATACAAAACATTCAATGGAAGGGATGTTTAGAACTTAGTGTTAAAATAAACTCTCTCAAGCAACTTCTTGAATGAATAATGATTTATTTATAGTTTTACCCCAATAAGCCACCTCACCACTTCCTTCCTTGGAGAACTTGAATTATAATGGTCATAGTACTTTAAACCAAGGCTTTCCCATCAACTGGAATTTCAAATTGCCACAAAATTTGCGGCAAAAACAATCCATCGTACTATATTAGACGAAGGAGCTTTCACCTCGGTGATTTCGTTATCCTGTTGGCGGGCCATTGGCTCTCCTGAATTAAACCGTTCTCCAACCACCTTGAAAGCATTCGACGGCCGTGAATTCCAACTGCATGGGCTGTTGCAATCCTTAGCAGTAGAGTTGGGGGGCAAGACTGTGACCATTAACATGGAAGTAGTCGCAGGCCCGTTGGATTATAATATCTTACTTGGTCGTAACTGGTTCTCTTCCATGACTGCGGTCACATCATCTTTCTTATGCATCATGCAATTCCCCCACTAGGGTCGCATTGTTACCATCGACTAGTTGGACTTTTGTATACCAGACACCGCTACTCATCCCGGCGATAATGTCCCTTTGTTAGGACAATCTTCGCAGCCATATGAGAGTGTGGGGGTCGTCCTCATAAAAGATTCATCTCTTATGGGCATTTTTCCAACCTCAGATCCCCCTAACCATGTTGCCACGGTGAACATGATCTCCTAAATGATTCCATCTTCTTCCAAATCTACAAACCCATGGCTTGTGCCCAATCCGGCCTCCATGCATTTGATTGGAGATACGATGCCTCTCTCACTAGTGGAAGCTACCTATGAGGCTATCCAGACAACCCCTAAGGACCACCTAGTTGTGGCCTTTACGTCCTGTTCTCTACAGCAGACATCATCCTCACCAGATCCTCTGCTCCATGCTTTTCATTCCGACGAGTCCATTATGGAAATTATGAGAATAGATGAACCCCCGTGGGAAGACCTCCACCATCGATCGTCTTTCCTACCCCCATTGGATTCTCTTGAGAACGCTATTACAACCATTTTTACACCGAATGTATATCCTTGACCGCAGTCACCGATCCTCACATGCGATATGGTCATCGAAGGAAACTTGGAAAACATTGAGCCCACCATTCCAATGGACCTCTCAATTATGCCTGGTGCCATGGAACATATTCGTTTAGGCCAGAACTGTTCTCCCAAATAGATCACTACATATACGACCTTATTCAAACAGTTCCACGATGTGTTCTCATGGACCTACGAGGAAATTCCCAGAATAGATCCTGCCATTGTTGTGCATGAGATCCAAACCTATCCTGATGCTAAACCTGTCCGCCAAAAGTTACGACCAGTGCACCCTTGAAAAATTGCGGAAATTAAAGTTGATATTGACAAGCTCTTGAAGGTCGGCTTTATCTACCTTGTTCCTTTAACAGAATGGGTTTCCAATGTCATCCCTATGGCCAAGAAGTAGGGTGCTATTAGGGTCTATGTCGATTATATGGACCTGAACAAGGCTTGTCCTAAGGACAACTAACCTACCCCCTTCATCGACCAGATCATTGAAAATTGTACTGGGAGAGTCATCTTTTCATTTATGGATGGATTTTCCAGTTATAATCAAATTGAGATCCACCCAGCCAACCAACATAAGACAGCTTTCATTTTCCCCTGGGGTATGTTTGCTTACTGTAAACTCCCTTTTGGCCTAAAATATGCCAGTTCTACATTCCAGCGGGCTATGTCATACGCTTTTCATGACGTGAAGACTTCTTGGAACCCTATGTAGACGATCTCCCTACTTATTCGCAACATCGTGAGTTCCACATTGATCATTTGATGACGGTCTTCCTCAGATGTAGGCGTTATGACATCCATCTGAATCCTCACAAGTGCATATTCTGCGTTGAATCAAGACGCCTCCTAGGATTCATCGTTTCAAAGGACGGGATCCGCATTAATCCCTTGAAGGTGGAAGCCATTGTTTCTCTCCCGCCACCTAATAATATCATGGAACTACAAAGTTTGCAAGGGAAGGAAAACTACTTACAACATTTTGTATGTAATTTCATTGAAAAGACACAAGGCTATATGCGGTTGCTGAAGAAAGACATCCCTTTCATCTGGGACGACCAAGCTCAACATTCCTTCGACAGTTTAAAACATGCCATTACTCACGCCCTTGTACTCCAACCTCCCAATTACTATAAGGATTATATCCTTTATCTTTCCTCTTTTGCCACCACGATCACCATGGTGTTGGCCGAGGAAGACGATAACGCCCAGGAACATGTGATCTATTACGTGAGTAAGGGTCTTATTGACTCTGAAACCCGTTATTCACATGTCGAGAAACTCGCTCTCACAATAGTCATTGCTGTCCAAACGTTTTGTCACTACATACTACTCCGCACCACTACCATCATTGTTGACTCGAACCCCATGTACCACATCCTTACATGTCAGGTTCTCGGGGGAAAGTATTCATGCTAGATCGTGATACTCCAGGATTTTGATCTCCTCTTCGAGAAGGCCAAGTCAACGAAATATTTGGTTTTTACGGAGATCATTTTCGATCTTCCCCATGTTGATTCAGGATCTAAGCCCATCGACTCCCTTCCAGATGAGTCGTTGTTTCTCATTAGCACGTCAGACCCATGGTATAGAGATATTACCTTATATCTTCAAACCCAACGTTTCAACCCCCAACTATCTTGTGACGACCATCGTCATATACGCCACCACACCAAGTACTACTTAATCATTGGTGATACCTTATACCGTCGTGTCATTGTTTCCATCCTTTGACGATGTTTGACACACGAGGAAGCTGAACATGTACTTAATGACTGTCACTCCGGGGCTTGTGGCGGTCATCTTTCTAGGATGGCTATGGCCCAGAAAATACTACACATGGGATACTACTGGCCTTCGATCTTCAAGGACTGCATTGAGGCTGTTAAGAAGCATCCTCCATGCCAATACTTTCAATTCAAAAATATCTCACATCCATCCCCTTTACATCCGGTTATTGTCGTCGGCCCCTTTGCTAAGTGGGGGATTGATTTCATGCACTGTAATCCTACCTCGGGCGAGGGGCATGGTTACGTCATTGTAGCCATTGACTATTTCACTAAATGGGATGAGGCTATGCCTACGTACACAGAATATGGAAAACATGTTGCACTCTCCATTTTTAATCATGTCATTGCACGTTTCAGAGTTCCACAATCCATAGTCACCGATCACGGATCTCATTTCCAAAACAACATAATGGACGAATTGAGCA
This sequence comes from Larix kaempferi, assembly GCA_027924585.1. Lineage (NCBI taxonomy): Eukaryota > Viridiplantae > Streptophyta > Pinopsida > Pinales > Pinaceae > Larix > Larix kaempferi. The sequence goes on along the minus strand of BSBM01001005.1, from coordinate 40,853,777 downwards.
CCAGATTGGGTTTTCGCCATGAGAAATCAACCCCTTACTACCCACAATCCAATGGACAAGTAGAGGCCATCAACAAGGTCTTTAAAACCATGATTCAACGCATGGTGGGTACACATAAGACAAACTGGAATAACATGCTCTTTTATGCCCTATGGGCATACCGGACCTCTGCTAAGACTGCCACCAGATTCACACCGTTCCAACTAGTATACAGATTGGAGGAAGTTCTACCAATAGAGTGCGAGCTTCCATAACTGAAACTTGCAGTTGAACTTCTCTTGAACACTACTGTTGAGGAAGAACATTTCCTTCACTTAGAAAAACTCGATGAGACCCACCGCGATGCCTCTCTTTCCAATGAGGCACATAATAAACGCATTAAAGCCCAGTATGATAAGTCAGTCAAACTTCATGTCTTAAATGAGGGGGATTTCGTCCTCATGTATGACCAAAAGCACGATAAGCTGGGGGAAGGCAAGTTTGAGTCCATGTGGCATGGGCCATATGTTGTAAAACATGTATTGGAGAAGGGATCCTACGAGCTTGAAGATTATGATGGAATATATCTGGGGGAGCCTCGCAATGGGCTCTACCTGAAGAGGTACTATGCTTGAGTTTTTCACGCACTAGTATTTTGTATATACTCTACATGGTGTGTCTTTTGTGTGGTGTGACACTTTGCTTTATTGTGTTAGGATCTTGGATTTACGCTTACGCCGTGTCCTACCTTCCTGTGCATATGGAAACCTACTTTGGATTCGCAGACGACGCTAGCCGGCATACCTGCAACCTCACCTCGGAATCCTGGGTACTTTATTCCCATACCGGAGAGCTCATCAGATCAGGAGGAAGTTGTCTAGGGTACGCAACCAACAACGTCGCTGAGTATCACGCGGTGATTGGAGTCTTAACCGATGCTCTCTCCTTGGGTATGGACCACATTGTCGTCCACCTTGAATCACAGTTAGTGGTATCCCATCTCAAATGAGTCTACGCCATTCGTGATCCCCTGCTACTCCTTATTTTCAAATGAGTACATCTCTTGGAGAGGTCCTTAGAATCTGTTCAGTACCTGCACATTTCAAGATACATGAACGCGGTTGCTAACTCCATGGCCAATTTCATATTGGACTGGTATATTGCACATACATGAAATATTCACAAACATAAAAGAGACGTGACATGTACATAATGCATAAATAAACACATAAGCAAGATCCCATAATCATCCATAAGAACACAAGTTTATAAATCCACCAATAAAGTTTTTGTATATCATATCAAAATATAGTACTAATACAAAAATCTGAAGCATATAAGCTTTCAGTAAATATCTCCCGATACAAAATCTGAAGCCTATAAATTTTAGTACATATAAATCTAAACACGAACCTAGTCCCTACGATGCTCATGGTATCAAATGATCGCTCTCGCTACTTTTCTAAGTAGCGAGCCAAAGTGCTCGGACACACCAACGATCTGACCGTGGTACCGGCGAGGTAGATCATGAACCCTGGGATCTGGAATGTCTAGAGTCAAGTGTTGGAGGTTCTCCTACACCTTGTCCAGCTCCTCAACGACATCACGCACTACGATTCCCAGCACTAGAACTGCTCCTCTCTGCACAATAAAAAAGACACCAGCCGGTCTTGACAGACCCATATCTGCATCAAACACGTGTCAACTATTAGTACTACTCTCAAAAACATCTAAAAAATATAAAATGAAAAACACAGTAGAGTTGTCATTCTTACCGATGTCACCCCACATCATCCCCTTGGGAAGCACTAGGTCTGGATCTCCCCTGAAGTCAATCCCATCATATGGATAATCCTCAACCATGAGGAGTTGACCCCTCAACCACCGGAATAAGGGTGCACCAAAAGTAATAATGGTACGTCCACCGCCATGAAGGGCCATCACCTCTGTCCAACGGATCATGTGAGGATCCCTCGGATCCAGATCCTCTATATCAACGTATGGGCGCAGGTGTGGCACCTGCTCCAGAAAGAATGAGACTACCACATAACCATAACCAAACTGTTTCAGCGCCCCGCGTCGATCAACCGATCTCACAAAACTAGCGAGGAGTCCCTCACACTAGTTAAAAACTGTCAGATCCATGTACTCCTCAGCATACATCATATGGGGCTTGCTCGCCAGATGAGTGGATCTACTTCCAGCCACTCTCACAATAGTAAATAGGATTGTGCAGAGAGGTTGATCTCTAACCTCTTTGATGTCAATCTTCCCACCTGTCATCTGGGTGCCCTCAGTGCACCACTGGTCTATCAAATCCTCCATGGTACGATCATCTCCTCGTGATCCTGATAATGATACGGGATTCCCTCATCGAGATAACACTGTCAAGAAATAGATATCCTCGACATCTATGGTCAAGGTGTGCACACCTATCTGAAAATGCTGTTGCACCGGATCCCAACATTGGATCAAGTGCTCCAGTAACGACACTTGGGATCTCATGCTCGGAACCTGAAAGTACTTCAGTAATCCACAATTCCTCAATGCAACCAGGCATTGAGGGTCATTTTCCGCTTGGGAATCAACGAGCTCATGCTCTCGTTAACACCATTCGACCACTGTGTTCACTTGAACCCTGTCCAAAAGTCCATAAAAACATCATCAGGACCTTTCCAAACCATCAAAAGTTTTCATTTTTGGTTGGATTTTGGATTTGCCATGCGAACTTGCACCAGTGTATCTCATCCTTTCGGACAAGGCACTGCCGGTGCAAGACACTCTTTTGGGATTTGCATTGGCGCTAGCTCGGCACAGTTCCCATAAAAGGAAATTGTGTCGGTCCGTGGGCGCAATATCCCTCCCCAAGCAAGCCCAAAACTCACAAAAATGAAAGAAAATGAAAAATGTAAGCCGCTGGAAAGAAAGAGGATAGAATTTAGGGTTACCTAACACTGACAGCGCTATACATGGTTGATTGTAGCTCACAGAATCAGCATTGGAAAAGCAACTCCAAATGGTATTTTTCACCTCTCCAACTTGGTAAAAGTAAATAGTAATTAGTTTTTACTATTTAATCCTTTTTATATAAAAAAGAGCATATTCCTTTTTTTAATTTATTCCATTGTGGGTTATTTCTCTATAGTTGGGATTATTTCTAGGTTTGAATATTTGGTTGACCATTATGACCTAGTTTCGAAGCTTGCAGGTGAAGTTAAGTACCATATTAATATTGTTTTTCGCAATTGTGGTCATCTCACTCTAGTTATCAGGTATGAACGACTCGCTGAGCATTTTTATGTCATTACTTCGCTCATTAAATTCAATAATTAATGACACCGAGCTAACTCTTTGTTCTTTCTCGTGCTCATAAAATGATGAGAATAAGTCACCGAGTTATAGTTTATCACTTTTTTGGGCTCGTTAAACTTCTATGAAAAAAGAACCCCTTGGAGTCTTTCTTTAATCTCTTTTCAGGCTCTCGAAATACGAAAAGATCGCCAAGCAAACTTGATGTGTTCACGCTTGTAAAAGTATTTGAATGATCCTCTTTCTAGTGATAGTTTACCCCTTTTTCAGACCAAGAGGCACTATTTATGAAAAAGGAATACTCCAGCCAATCATGACTGAAATTTTTCTCTCTTGTGTTCTTTTACCCCTTTCTGGGCGAACATACTAACTTTATGAAAAAGGACCTTTGGAGCCTTCTTTAGTTCTTTTTAGACTCTCTAAACATGAAATGACGCCGAGTTTACCTTCTATGGACTCATTAAAATTTAACATCAAAGGGCCCGACAT